>OY759224.1:747508-1495016 GCA_963662175.1 Aradus depressus
AAATAATTCAAATGAACTTGAAAGAAATAAAACTTGTTTATTTATGATATTGTCTAATTTCACCAACTATATTTACATGGGAGTACTTTCGGTATTTCTACCATCCTCAATAAGACAGTCTTATCTCTTATGCTTTTGGCTGAGGATGGTAGAAATACCGAAAGTACTCCCATGTAAATATAGTTGGAGAAATTAGACAATATCATAAATAAACAAGTTTTATTTCTTTCAAGTTCATTCAGAATAATAAGTGATCAGCCCGAGGCTGTAATTGATGAGGAAAAGGCACTGTTTTTCAGATTGACATTGTCCGGTAAAAGAGATGTAATGATATAGTATCCTCAACAGACAGCTTAGTGTAAACAAACTTCTACATCGATCTGGAAATACAAAACATTCTCAGAGGGTACAGAGAGGATTTGAAAAGTTGAAGGAGATCTAGTGTTGAGCTAATCCACCACTGGGTGAATGATAAGAGAGGGAAAGAAAACCTGTCCTCTTCAAGAGGAGACGATCCAATTTGTTTGTTCTTGTTGAAGATCTGGGGTCTTGGGGAGGAGACAAAGCAAGACTCTCTCAAGTGTGTTTGGGATCTGAAGCAGAACACAAAGCGATCTTGGAGGGAGCAGTCAGCCTTCCCTTCAGCAAAGAAAGGAAGGACAACAAAGGAAGGGAGACAGGACCTATGGAGGACCCGACCCGGACCAGAGGAGCCTCTAATTATAGTAACGAGACAAGGATCCATCAATTAGATATAATATAGGGAGATTACTATAGTATTATGTCAATATAATATCACCAAGACATGTCTGGATATGGATGCCACACGAACCCAGATTACTATAGTATTATGTCAATATAATATCACTATTTTATAAGAAAGACATGTCTGGATATGGAGAGCAAGACATTTGAGAGAATAGAAAAAAATATAACAAATACCAGGTCACATCATACATTGAGGAGTTCAAACGGGGAACATTGTATGTATTGTAAAATAACATTACACGTTACTTCAATTTCTCTCATTTCTTAATAAGTCTAAACAGATGGATAGTTGTCTCACATTATAGCCGATGTTATGTAGCAAAATCATAGGTTTAAAAACCTATTGTCTATATTAAAAAAAATAAAAACACTGTTTCAGATTCACCCCGTGTTTTGGGGTGCGTGAATATCATACAGCAGCGTGAATGTGATACAGCAGCGTGAATATCATACAGCAGCGTGAATGTGATACAGCAGCGTGACTGTGATACAGCAGCGTGAATATCATACAGCATCGTGAATGTGATACAGCAGCGTGACTGTGATACAGCAGCGTGGCTGTGATACAGCAGCGTGGCTGTGATACAGCAGCGTGAATGTGATACAGCAGCGTGATTGTAATACAGCAGCGTGAATGTGATACAGCAGCGTGAATGTGATACAGCAGCGTGAATGTGATACACCAGCGTGAATGTGATACAGCAGCGTGATTGTGATACAGCAGCGTAAATGTATTACAGCAGCGTAGAGAAGAACGCCTTTAGTTGAGTCACTGCTGACTGACATCTTGTTCGGTCTGCTAACTCCGAATTCTAAGTTCAAGATCATCTCTCTAGACAGGCAAGGGATTCCAAAACGAGCGGGTGATTGAGTTAAGGCTGGATTGACAGAAAGATCGATAGTGGGTTCCCGCCAAAACAGTACATTCCACTTATTAGCCACTCATCAATCATATCGATAATTGATACCAGGCAATAAATGGGCCAATCCATAGGCCAACTAATCTGTTCCAGTATCGAGCTGGTCAGATCGATACCAGCCTCCGTCGGTCTGGTTGCTATTTGATGACCTCCCGCCTTAATTAGGTTCAATTAAGTCAATTTTATATACAACTAGCAGGTTGGTCCGGAGTAATATTCGGGTGGTTCGGGGCGCCATTCCTTTGGCCCTGGCCTCACTGGACGGCGATATTTCCGGCGGTTCCAAACTGCCCCCTCCATCGCAAGTATCAACGGATTTAACGCGTTTTGACCATTTTCGCGATGGTGTGTCTGTATGTATTCGTTACCGATCCATCTCGAAAACGATTGTAGCAATGAACTTGAAAATTGATATGAATATATCACGTGTGTTAACATGGAACTGAATAGAATTTGTCCGAAGTAGGGGCCCTAACAATTCAAGTCAATTGCTTAGATATTTAGTTTTTCATTCTCTCGTAAATTTAAAATTTTCTTATAAAATAATTTCATTTGTTTTGGATTTATATCTTGTACTTTTACAACTCTCTTTTGTGAATTTTCTTTGGGGGCCTAAATATCTGTATTAAAACGTTGAACTGAGTTCCTTTTCAGTTAATTCGACGTAACTAACGATACAAACTTGTAAACCATTGTTAACTAAATTTTCCCCAAAAATGTGTCTGAGTTCCTTCTTGTATGACGTCACTCACCTCACATTTACTTGGGTTTCGCGACAAAAAAAGTTTGACAACCTCTGTTTTAAAATATTAATAAAAGTGTCTTTGAGTCATTTAGAAGGAAATACTCCTTATTAATTAGTACTTAATGAAGTTATAATTACCCCAAAAATGGAGGGGGATGGGGAGGGGGGGGGGGCAAATATTATCGAAAAAAATGAGGGTCGAAAAAAGGATGTCTCCCCCCCCCCCCCCCCCCCACCGTTAAAATATTATCTTCATTATTATTTTCATTTTCGAGAGATAAAAAATAAGTAATTTATGAATATTTATAATTAAAAAATTTTTTTTTTTACTCTTTTCACTTTAAAAAAAGGATTTTTCTTTCATCGTTAAAACAATAAATGAACTTTTTTTTTTTACTTTCTTATAGGTTAGAATAGCCGTAAGAATTGAACGTTTCAAGGTTACCTGAAGACGATTTGTCAATTTAGTCATCGCTCTAACACAGAAACGATTCTAAGCGATTAACTTGAAATTTGAGATGACGAGTTAACTTAGATTTTGGACGAAAATTGGGACCAGTTTACTTTCAGGCCTAAGTACATTTTACAAAATATATTATTGATTAAATCAAAATTCTCTTCAAATAAAAGCTGTGGAGAAATGTGATAAACACGGTTCGCTAGCTATATGCCGAATAGCGTCTTAACAACTCGCAACCCATCCTTCCTCCCCAAGTCTAGGGGTAGTTATGTAATCGGTCACAAATTTCATGTTAATCCCCTCGAATTTCATGTGTCCCGAGCCCCAGATTCCACAAATGAAAAAGGGAGAGCCATCATTTTTCTTTTTCTTTTTTTCCCCCTCTCTACTAATTGGGAGACGACTGTAATGTTTTCGCAGAATGGATCAGTGTCTTGAAGAAGATATCCTTGAGTCTGGCATTTTCAGTTGGTCATCCTGAGGCGGAGATATCCTTGAGTCTGCCATTTTCAGTTGGTCATCCTGAGGCGGAGATATCCTTGAGTCTGCCATTTTCAGTTGGTCATCCTGAGGCGGAGATATCCTTGAGTCTGCCATTTTCAGTTGGTCATCCTGAGGCGGAGATATCCTTGAGTCTGCCATTTTCAGTTGGTCATCCTGAGGCGGAGATATCCTTGAGTCTGCCATTTTCAGTTGGTCATCCTGGGGCGGGAAGTTATCTTGTCGGTCACAGATTTCATGTTGAGTTTTCACTCCGAAACTCGCCGTTAGAATTTCGCTTCTCCACTCCTAACTAGACGAGCACCGTTCATCAATTCCCTCTCTCCGTCCTGGGCCTTGTGGCTTTCGAAGTGGGGGGTGGCTCCAACCTGAGAAACCACCCTGGAGGATAGAGAAGAAGGGAGGTACCCGGCTTATGTTGGCAGGAGGATGTGGAGGACAGCCTCAGGATGATGGATCTGAGAAGGTGGAGAAACGGCAGGCGTGAATGGCGGAGAGAGGCCCAGGTCTAACGCCAGAGAATGTAAATAATAAATATCATCTTCGAATTTTTGAACGATTTCATAACATCCCCTATACCTGAGGAAGTTAAAAGAATCACTTGATGAAGTATTGTGTATTGGAAGGTGTGGAATGAGATTTGAGTCGTGGGCTAAATGAACAACTGAGCATTGATTGGTTGACTTGGCGTAGACCAGAAAAGTAATTTTTACCGCTTTAATTAGCCGATTGAAAGGGGAAGGGGGAGGAGGGGGACCATTAGAGACGTCAGAGGGTAGTTTGTCTGTCTGTGGTACAACTTTTAATTATGTTATGAATAAATATGGAGTTTGTTTGTGGTCCGATGACAGCGCTCCTAACTCCTTATAGAGTTACTTAGCCAGGCTTGGTACCTTCCTCCCAGGTACAGTTGGCAACATTGGGCTCTCTCCCCTCCTGTACCTACTGGAGTATAGGACAAGTTATGTAATCGGACAAAAATCCAATGTTCAGTTTTCATGGGAATTTCATTCAGTTTTTCAGCCCCCCTGAATCTAGAGATGAAAAAAAAAATTCGCCAGTAAATCTCTGACAAAGAACTTCTCCAGCACGAATTAATCAACTAAATTTCAGGGAGTCAGAAAATAGGAAATTTCGGTGAAAACTGAATATCGAATTTCTGACCGATTACATAACTTATCTTATACTTCGTATAGCGAATGAAGTAAAGTGATTAAAACGGAACGAGAATTACAAGGACACAAAAATCCTCAAATTACTCCACTCACATGGCATAGGATTCACATTCTACATTACACATAACCCTAAATTTTGTGTCGATAAATTCATTACATCGGCAATTATTGGGGTTTTGCCTATTACTGAGTTGAGCCCCGTCCTCATTCCCCCTCCCTTTCTGCAGATTCCGCTGGAAATTAATAAGTGTCGTCCTTGCCACATATGAAATTTTGTGCCGATACATTCACTACAATGACAATTATCAGACTTGTTGAGTTTCTCCCCTAACCCTTTGATCGATTTGGCTGAAAATCTATAGATCGTCGTTAGAGAGGGATCTGGATTTACATATAAAATTTCGTTTCGATACATTCATTATATCGTGAGTTATTGTGTTCACAGACACATTTTTTTAAAGTATTTGGGATATGGAGTTCGGGAAACATGAAATTCCGTTGAAACCTGCTCTCATTGGATTGTTGACCTACTGCATACCTTCCCCTATACGTTCTACAGCTGGGGAAGCAGAATGGGCAGATCCAGTCCACTTTTTTCTTTCTATAAGTAGTATTTAGGGTTTCTTCATATCAGTGACCATACAATGTTTTAGTTGCTAATAAACTGTTATCTCTTCTCTTATTGTACCAAGAAATAGGATTTAAGTGACTCATTATCTTCTCACCACTCTTAAGTATATATTTTTTTTTTTAGATGTGTAAATTTTTTAATTGTGTGAAAATAAATACGTACATAGATTTTCATTTTGTATTATCTGTATTTAGTTGGCCGCATTTTAATAAAATATGTTATTTCAATGAAGCAATAGCATTATATAATTATTATAAATTGGAATGTAAATAAAAATAAAAATTGTGTTTGGTAATGTCAAAATAAAATAATTTGTAACTGCTGATCTATATAATTGTAACGAATCACTTCACATTTTAATGTTAGTTGAAGAATTAGAATTATATATATATATATATATATATATAGAGGGCGCCGGTAGCTCAGTGGTATGCGTGCTTGACTTCTGAGCTCAAGGTCGTGGGTTCGTAGCCCGACCGAGGCCCTTAGTTTATTTTATCTGGGAGGTAAAATAAACTTAAGCACGCCGTCCTTCGGATGGGACGTTAAGCGATGGTCCCGAGCCTGTACGATGTCAGGTACTCGTTAAAGACCCCTACCCTAGATGAATAAAAAATTTTTAGGGTAGGCAAAATTTAGGACTCCCACAGTAGAGTCGGGCTCATGTCCACCAGAGTGACGAAAGAGCGCTCTGGTAGTAGGCGATATGACCTCGTAGTTAAAGCCCGGGCATGAGTCATAAAACCTAACCTAACCTAACCTATATATATATATTTTTTTTTAAAAATATTATTGGATTTAAATTATTTTATACATGCTTTTAAAAGAATTATTTTAAATTTTTTTTTAGTGCATTTATAAACTATTGTATATATCTTTTTAAACATATCAGGAGACACGGCAGTCCGAAAAAAATGTCGAAAGACACTGCTGTGTTACTTTTCTCGTGACACCAAATGCCACTTTTTGCATCGAAAAAAGTATATTATATTCATTAACAAAATGATGTTTTTTCCGACGTAGCCGTCTGGAGAACTCAGAGCTGAACAAAATAAAAAAAACAAGTAGCCAAAAAGAATCATTTTTGACCAAGTTTCGAAGGGTCAAAATTGGCAAAAATAACTTTTTTTTCTTTTTCTTTTTTCAGTGTCCGGGCGTCCGGATGACGTCATCAATGTTAATATATGAATTGTTTTAAATGTACAATAAATATCATGTGATCTATATATGCAAAGATAAAGATAAATATATATATATATATAATAAAAAATAACCCAATATTATAACGATAACGGAAAAAAGAAAGCAAAGATAAAATACATTCAGGAAATTGATAATAATAAGAAAAAGTGAAAAAAGTTTGTATTTGTTGTTACGTAATTGGCCGTGCTTTTCAGTTTTACTGAATTTTTTTAAACTTCTATTTCTTTCTTGATAATTTTAGTTGGAACCAAACGGCAACTGTTTAATTAATTCCTAATGTTTTTAAATATAATAATGAGATATTTTGTTGTAAGTTATCATGTATTACTAAAAGCTGGTCCAAGGACGCTATCTTCAGTATTGTTATGATGGTTGAGCAAGTGGGATGTGTTTGTTGTTGGTCTGAGCTTGAAGGGAATAAACTCAATTGTGAAAAGCTGGTCCAAGGACGCTATCTTCAGTATTGTTATGATGGTTGAGCAAGTGGGATGTGTTTGTTGTTGGTCTGAGCTTGAAGGGAATAAACTCAATTGTGAAAAGCTGGTCCAAGGACGCTATCTTCAGTATTGTTATGATGGTTGAGCAAGTGGGATGTGTTTTGTTGTTGGTCTGAGCTTGAAGGGAATAAACTCAATTGTGAAAAGCTGGTCCAAGGACGCTATCTTCAGTATTGTTATGATGGTTGAGCAAGTGGGATGTGTTTGTTGTTGGTCTGAGCTTGAAGGGAATAAACTCAATTGTGAAAAGCTGGTCCAAGGACGCTATCTTCAGTATTGTTATGATGGTTGAGCAAGTGGGATGTGTTTGTTGTTGGTCTGAGCTTGAAGGGAATAAACTCAATTGTGAAAAGCTGGTCCAAGGACGCTATCTTCAGTATTGTTATGATGGTTGAGCAAGTGGGATGTGTTTTGTTGTTGGTCTGAGCTTGAAGGGAATAAACTCAATTGTGAAAATTACAAGTTTTCTTTTATTTAATTTAATATTTTCTTTAAAAAAGAAATAGTAAATATGCGGTTCGTCGCATAATAATAATAATAATGATGATTATAATAAAAAAAATATATGACACCCTCAATAGAGCAAAATCAAAAGGTAAGGGTCCACCAAATAAAGAGATCGAAGATTTAGAGGGAGAGCAGAAACTTACAAGCATTTAACCTCATGACATGGATTACATAAATGTTTTGATATCATGTATCATGATAATCATGTCGGTCACTTCGAAGTTCTGATTTCGTATTTTGGAGACTGGTTGTTCTTCTCATCTTCACGTGTTTCTTGTGTTAGACAAACCTGTCTGGAAACTCCTCGAAAAAATTGGTTATCTTCTAAAAATATAATATTGTAATTATAACTTATACCTACTGAGAGAGGCGGTGAGCTGTGGTGTGGAACCCGCGCACAATATAGTTTACTTTGTGTTAATATTTTTTTATTATTACTTTTCTCTCAGGAGAAAACGCCGAAGAAGTCCATTCAAAGAGAGAGAAAAATGGAGATAATTTTTTTAATCACTGTTGCATATTTTTTCTGTTTTTGTCCCTCCCCTCAGCCGTGGTGGCATTTATAATTAAAGTTGCGTGTTAAATTGCTGAATTACTCCGCGCTCTTCCACCGCTGTTAAATGCCATTTATAACATTTTTCAAGATAAAAAATGAGAAACGGAGGAAAAAAAATAATAATATGTCCTGTTATTCTCCTAATAGCATACTCGTAATTGCACACTTTGTGTTTGGTTCCCATTCGTTGCGTTTTCGGCTGCAGAAATATAGAGAAAGGTATGTAATCGGTAAAAAAATCGATGTTGAGTCTCACCGAAATTTAAAGTTTACCAATTCCTTGGGGCGCCCCCCACATGTCTTATTTTTAGGGGTTGATAATATTAGGTCACGTACCTGAGCTAAGGTCCCGCCGACCAATGCCGCAACTACCAGAAGATACCGAGCCATCTCGTCTTCCAAGCGGGCAGTATAAAAATGCGCCTCCACATGCGCGAACCATACCTCCCCATCCGCCGACCAGAACGGTGCTAACTTTATCTCTCTCACTGGTTGGGTCTCCTCCGTCAGGCTGGCTTCTGGTCCCTACCGCTTACGTCTTGTCATCATGTTCGGGGTCACCAATTTACCAGTTAGAAAAGCTAATAAACTTGATTTTAAAAAATATTTTTTATTTACGAGAAGTAACTCACTAACTACTTAACATGTATATCGATTGTCTCTTTTTAAAACATATGTTCTTAAATTACATGGAAATAAATGATATCGATTATTATAATTCAGAATTCAAAAATATAACAATTAAATAAGACATGTGGGGGGCGCCACACCCTAAATCAAAAAATGAAAAAAAAGTCATCGATGAAACACCGACAATGTACTTGCTTCCGGAACGAATTAATCGTTTAACTTTTCGCCCCCTCCAAAACCAGTCGGCCGTTTGCGCTAATATTCAATAGGTAGTTGACTTACATAGGGGCTCCTAAATCCTCACACTAAATTTTGTAAAATTGTTTACATCAGCAGTTATAAGGATTTTTGAATTGAGCCCCCTCCCCTTCTATTTCCTTCGGCCGATATCGCTGAAATTTGACAGAAGTTATCATGTTCACAGACAGACAGACAGAAATTACATAACTTCCCCTATATTTAGTAAAGTTGGGAAAGTAAAAATATCTGTCTCTAGACACGAAAACTGTGGATAGTATGAAGATGGACACAATGATAGTGATCGTGATATTCAGCTAAATCGGCTTAACGCAACCTTAGGGGAGGAATGTGAAGTACAGGGTGGCCCAAATAAGCGGACCACAAGTGAAATAACTCCTAAAGGGTTAGAGATATCAAAATTGTGCATGGGACTGAAGTTGTAGCACTTGCCGAGAGCTATAGTAATACGTCCTCGAAAAGACAAAAATGACCCTTTTAATGGCTCAAACAGCCCTTCGAAGGGCGGGGTTCCCTTTTGACCCTTAAGTTTCATTACATTTTATTAAAGTACTAAAGAAACAAGGAAGAACTGTGCAAACAGATTTCTGATACGTCAAGTAGTTCTCGGAAAAAAAAAGTTTAAAGTTGCACGTTTTTCTTATTCTGAAATTATTAAATTCCAACTAACTTCAGAATAAGAAAAACGGGCAACTTTAAACTTTTTTTTCCGAGAACTACTTGACGTATCAAAAATCTGTTTGCACAGTTCTTCCTTGTTTCTTTAGTACTTTAATAAAATGTAATGAAACTTAAGGGTCAAAAGGGAACCCCGCCCTTCGAAGGGCTGTTTGAGCCATTTAAAGGGTCATTTTTTCGAGGACGCCATTCTATAGCTCTCGGCGGGTGCTACAACTTTAGTCCCATGCACAATGTTGATATCTCTAACCGTTTAGGAGATATTTCACTTGTGGCCCGCTTATCTGGGCCACCCTGTATAAGTTAAAAACCCAGTAACTGATGTAATGAATGCATTCACATTTTATATGGGGTTTGAGAAATAAGACATACCTAAGTAAGACATCCGTTGATTTTCAGCTCATTTGGTAGAAAATATGGGAGAGCGGAAACTCAGTTGATTGCAAATAATTCGAGCTGAGGAAGTACATTTTGGAATCACTTCAATTTCTCACATTTGATATTGATGCGATACCTTTGAGAGTTGAAATAGTCTCATGCACTGTTGGCTCACTACTACGCAAATCGAGCCGCATATAAATGCAATTCGAGTTTGGTTGTTGGACAGAACATCTTGTATTTTGTATTCAGGTTTGGCATTTCGAAGCTCTCTTTTGTTGTAATCCGAAGCTACAATAAACAACATTTATGAGTTTAAGAAGAGGGAAATATTTTTTAAAATGCAAAAAATAAACATAAAAAATAATAAATAAGAAAAAAAAACACCGATGTATAGCAATATATATAGAATATGTGAGACACATTATAAGGAGTTGTAGCTGTAATACAGGGTGTTTGGGGGATCAGTCGTCGGTTCATTTACATAATAATAACATCAAGTTGCATGGGCAGAGCCGACCTATAATACATATTATTGTCATTTTATTATATTGTAGCGCTCGTACCTGAAGCAACGGCGGCGTTGCAGAAGCGGCACCAAACATGAAATACATTACCTCGTCAAACCACATGGGCTTACACGTAAAACCGAACCTCGCTATAAACAAACAAAGTTGTCCGCGCCCCAACTGATTATTTGATAGTTGTGAATCATAAGATTTAAAATATACACTTGTATATATTATGTACATTTTGATAAATTTATTAACATTATTTTTAGCAGCAAAAAACCGGATGATCAAAATAATATTAATAAATTTATCAAAATGTACATAAGATATACATGTTTATATTTAAAAAAAAAAAATAGTTACCTATCACAGTTACCGTTATGGGTAACTAATTTTTTTTTTAGAAAATAAAAATGATCGGATATTATATAAATCAACCTATTAAATCTAAATAGTGGAGGAGAGTTGATATAAATCTGGTTAGGTATCTCATTGATGTCGCGAGGTCCGTTAGCTTCCATGTCCCTAAAACAATGTCCATCTCCGGGGGTCATCTCCGTTCTGCGTACACAATACTATGGCCCTAAAGGGGATCATCTCCGTTCTGCGTGCACAATACTATGGCCCTAAAGGGGGTCATCTCCGTTCTGCGTGCACAATATTATGGCCCTAAAGGGGATCATCTCCGTTCTGCGTGCACAATACTATGGCCCTAAAGGGGGTCATCTCCGTTCTGCGTGCACAATACTATGGCCCTAAAGGGGGTCATCTCCGTTCTGCGTACACAATACTATGGCCCTAAATAGGGTCATCTCCATTCTGCGTACTATGTCTAGCCCGAAACCTGTGGATTACACAAATCTTCAAAATATTTTTCTAATACTCCAATGTGATATCACAAAAAGGTTTTCTTCTTAAGTTTTTGAACCTGATTGCAGAACTGTTTCGAATCTCTTACAATTTCCGAGAGGTCTTTGTAAAACTTTGGTTTGTCTTTGTTAGAAGCCACATATGTTGCCGCCAAATACATCATTTAAATTATATTAGAATCATATTTCCTAAATATAAGTTTGTGTGTTCTGTTTCTGGCATTAAAGTATTCCGGATGGAACCAAAGTTGCTGTGGCGGTACCACCACTTATTGAAGTACTCTCTCCAAGATAACTGCATATAGTGTCTTCTGGGACAGTCATGAGCGGCATCTTGTAATCCTTATATATGACGCTCGAAGACAGTAGGTTCATATCATTCCCACTGTTGCGTGGCATCACGATAGGCTCAATGAGTTTAATAATATAGACATTAGACTTAAATTGATATTACTCACTGTTAAGAAGTAATAAATGTAATAACTCGTCGCTTGGATGCTATTTTTGTTATATTATGCACATATTATAGAAAAAAAAGTTTTACATTGGGTGCAGAAATAGCGTATGTCCATCTTTACAGCTGGCGCCCCCATCGCCAAAGTTCGTACTAACCTATGTTTCCGCAGCGCCAAAGTTAGTAACCAAAAAAACTAAAAAAACATCTCCCCTGTAAAATTAGCAATTTGTGACATAAGCTACTTCTGCATCCAAGCGACGAACTGTTCTCCTGAGAGGACGCCCTCCCCCCTCCCCCCTCTGCCCTACATACTTCACTCCATACCTCAACTTCTCCTCATCCCATTATCCCGGTATCCTCCTCTTTTCATCACTCACAATCCTTTTATGTAGAAGTATCCTTTCTTCCCACTTTTTCCCCTATCAATGCCAGGATGCCTAACTTAGAAACAAGTTCTTAAAACACATACTTGGTTTGTTGAGTAGGAGTGAACCTTATCCTTGTAAGCATTATTCGCTACTTAGAAACGGTAAAAATCTAGTAATTTTAATAACCAAGCACATTGTTTGTTGTTCAAAACCGGTCGAGTCCTTTGGTTTTTTTTATCTGGAAAGTAAAAAAACTTTGAGCCCGTTGTCCTTCGGATTGTTCAGAGCATGCGTGATGTCAGGTTAAAGAGCCCTACCCTGAAGTTTAGGAAGCCCACACTAGTAGTAGGCGCTCGGTCACATGACCTCATAGTTAAAGCCGAGCATGAGTCAAAAAAACAAACGAACAAGAATCGAATATGTGGTATTGGAGTACTTGGTCCTGTTTGAAGAGGAATCTGGTTGAATCGAATTATTGGTATTGGAGTACTTGGTCCTGTTTGAAGAGGAATCTGGTTGAATCGAATTATTGGTATTGGAGTACTTGGTCCTGTTTGAAGAGGAATCTGGTTGAATCGAATAATTGGTATTGGAGTACTTGGTCCTGTTTGAAGAGGAATCTGGTTGAATCGAATTCTTCATTATCTGGAAGAGCTTTGTTACTTCCCCAGCTTTATAATGTATAAGTAATATGTGTAATCAAAACCCTCTAAGGACAACGCCTATTGATTATCAGCCAAATCTGTCAAAGGGAAAGAGGTGATTGGGGGGTAGGCTTAACATAAAAACTGCCATTGTGATGAATGTATTGACATGAAATTTCATTAATAAATAAGTAAATTCAAAGCGCTATAAGGATGACACCTATCAATTTTCCGCAAAACCGGCCCAAGGATAGGGAGGGATCAGAGGTGCAGGCTCGACTCAAAAACCCTAATAATGCCGATGTGATGAATGTATTATCAGAAAATGTAATAAGAGGATTCACACGTCAACTATTAATTTTTAGTCTAAATGGTTTTGCGTGGGAGAGCAAAATTTAATAGATTAATTCGTACTGGGGAAGTACGTAGCTGGTGATTCACCGACAATTTTTTTTGCCACCTGTAGGCTTTAGGTGCCCTTTCCTAAAGAAAAAAAAAACATGTAAAACCACTACTGAGACGCTACTTATCACGTAAGGCCACTCATCATGTAAGGCCACTCATCATGTAAGGCCACTCATCATGTAAGGCCATGAAATTCTTCACAATGTTGAGGAAGTTCCTTGTTTCAAGAAATCTCACTCGGCGACACAAGTGTTCAGTGTGTTGCTAAAATATACTCCTGTTCAACTCTCCCTAATTTGAAAATCCGGTTTAAAGGGGCGCCTTATTATGGTTCTTTGTATGTTAAGATAAAAACGGTAAGAAAAAACTGTATAACAAATTGGACAGTATTCAAACAAGTTTTCGTTAAATTTGTTATAAAAAAAAAACATTCGACAGAATCGAGGATTGAATAATTTGAAATCTCATTCTGGTCTCCTTATAGGGCAAGAAGGGGTATAGTAGTAGAGCCACGTCAGGCCTTTCTGACACAGCCAAGCCAGACTAACGCACATTTTTGTCGTGGGGAGTGGGGGATGCTGTTGAGCTCTTCGAAACTAACCCCAAATAACAAATACACTAAATGGATATAGGACAGGCTTTATTTAAAACTGTTTCATAAAGTTTGATTAGATCTTTTTACGTGGTGAATTCGTGCTTGTAGATCCATTTTAAATGTTTGGCAGCGACGCTCCGTCTGTTGAAGCTGTTCTTGAATAAAGAACCTCGTTCATCCTGAATCATCCGGAGTAGGCCTTGCAAAGGGCTCAGCGCAACGTCGCTAAGGTCGTTCGCGATGTACTTCAGTTTATACATTGCAAAATCCTCAACTATTTCTTCTTCGAAAGGATACAAAACCGTTGGCACGATTAGTCTGCTCTTCAGTTTAGTGGGTACTCCAAATAACCAAGACAAACGGAGTTTCGTTATAAGTTTGTAAAACCTTGTTTGTAAAAATTTTTCCCAGGATTCAACTTCTGTTACATAGATGCGGATGCGGTGTATTTTCCCCTCCAATTCAAGAGACTCCCCCTCTCGGATCGCCAAACGAATCAGCATATCGAGGATACACACTGAAATTAGTACCCTAAACAATAGCAATATACTTCCTTCAACAACTAAATTCCACATTTCATTTTTCGCTATTATCTTTTCGTTTTCTTCATCGTGAACTTTAAAATACCGTTGTGTGTTTGTAGTGGAGGCCTCAAGTTCATCTCCACCGAAAAGGGGAAATGACTCCACGCCATGTCCTAGGAAAAGAACTGCTGTGGTTAGAAACGAATGAAGCGGGTTGTTGAAGGAGAAAAAGTCGTGGAAAAGTGTAAAGAAACAATTTGAAAACGCAAAAAGAACAAGAATACACATTGGTAGATGGCCGACCACAGATCGGACGACTTGGTAGAACATGGACACTTGGAAACTGATATTGGAGATGTAGCCTTGCATCAGGAGGGACATCCAAGCAAGAAGAACTGCAATAGCGCCCACTTCCAGACCGAAACGGTTCTCGGAGTTGAGGAGAAGATAGAAGAAAGTGAAAAATGGGGCCATGATGATGACTATAAAGGAAACCAGAGCCTGCATGTAGAGGACGGGTATGGAGAAGAATACAATGGTAAGGGACAGGAAGAAGGTGGAATACCAGAGGAGATTAACAAGAACTGGTTTCATGTGCATCAAGTCGCAGAGTGAGAAGGACAGATAGACTGAGAATACAGACACCATTATGGCAGTAAGAAAAAATCTTAAACCAACAATATTTTTTAGTCTTTGCCATTTAAGCAACACAAAATATTCAATGACTGCGTTGTTAAGAAGTTCAATGTAGAGAGTGCGGTGAGCGGTGGCTTCGTTGAGATGACGAGACAGACTGGAAATGACCGTCATTTGCAGCTTGGAATCCGGGCAGAGACAATGATACGATATGGACATGTATTTCATAGGATGTTTTCTTTGTGAAGCGTCCGTTGTAGCGCATTCATTCAAAACTTCTTGAAGCATTGGATAAAATGAAGGTATATTTCTGCACATTGCGTCTAGAGGGGTTCCCCCGTCAAAGTTTTTACTCATCACATTCCCACCATGTTGGATGAAAAATTTGGAAAGCTGTGTGGATCCAGTCAGTGCGGCAAAAGAAAGTGGTGTATTTCCATATATGTCGGGAGCATCAAAATCTACCAAAAAATCGTTAAATAATTGGCAATATTGATACAAAAATATTAAATTGTCTAAATTATGCCCCAATGCACAAGCATGGAAGATATTTTGGTCTTTATTGTTATGCCGGAACAAGTGATCCTGATGGGGGACGACACTCCATCCCCGGGCTTCCACCTCGTTATTCAACGCTATGTACACATCAGATGGATAAATTTCATTACGAATTTCCAACATATTTATATCATTTTCTGTTATGTAATTATTTTTGTCGTAATGACTTAAAAATGTGTCGGATGCTAAAAGACTTTTTACTAATATATAATTGCCTTCTTTGGCTGCGATGAAAAGAGAAGTCTCCGAATTGACGTTTACGAATGGCTTATCGACAAATCCAGTTTGGATGAACATCATCCAAATTTTGAAGCCTGCTTTCCCCAATATTATCTCATAGGCTGTCAATCCTACGAAGTCAGTATCGTAGAAAATTGGCTCAATGTCATTGATACTGAGAACTGTTCTGATAGTGTTCGAGTCGTTGGTGTAGGCTCCTGTATGAAGGATGCTCTCACCGGTAACTGAGTTTTTAACAGTGAAATCAATACCTTCTTTTAAGAGAAGCTCCACGATGCTATTTCGACACAGTTTTACAGCGTAAAGAAGCACTGTCTCCCCATCTTCATTGAAATAGTTGAAAAAGGATTTATTTGTGTTGCTCTTTAGAAGCAACTCAAGCATGTCATACTTCTCCCCGAGGACCAAGTGGTGCAGAGTGGGTCCGACGTCGGCCAGGAGTTTTTGTCTGAAGCTTGAGGCAAGGAATGGGTACATACACAACATGTCGTACTGCCGGATAGCAAGGCCGAGTGGCGTCTCATGATTCACATCCGCAGAGTTAAGAAAGTCGATATCTGAAATCTTCTGTACCAGGTACTCCACCATCAAATGATTCCCATTGGCTACCGCTGTATGAAGGATATTTCTACCATTTTGTGGATTCTTCTTTCGATAATTCGCCCCCTCGTTGAGGAGGACTACAACACAAGGCGAGTTGGCCAACATAGCGATCATGAGCGGGGTGTTCCCTCCCCCGTCCTCTCTGTCGATCTGCTGTGGAAGGTTGTTGTAGTTGAGGAGTTCTTGGCAGATATCCGAGGTGGGCAGGTCTGCCGCGATGTGGAGCGCTGTTTTCTTCGTGTCATGAATCGCTGCTTTTTCGTTGGCTGCTTCTTTGAGCAGCATCTGTACTGCCACTAAATTGTCGTACCTACGGAAAGAGGGACCATTAAATAGAGGAAAACCAGAAAAACAATTATTATAACAGGTAACGAAAATCGTTAGTATTAAAGGCTCTGGGCGATTCCATAAATTTCACATTTTCACACATTTTTGGGGGAATGAAAGGCGAAAGGAATGGGGCGGCCCAATTGAGTTCATCAGGGTGCTCCACAGGTCCTCAGTGGGGTGCTTGGCAGCCACATGCAGCACTTACCAGCAAGCTGCTATCAGCGGTGTGGTTCCCCGGACGTCCTCCTTGTCTTTCAAGATGCTGATCAACTTTGAGTTCATCAGGGTGCTCCACAGGTCCTCACTGGGGTGCTTGGCAGCCACATGCAGCACTTACCAACAAGCTGCTATCAGCGGTGTGGTTCCCCGGACGTCCTCCTTGTCTTTCAAGATGCTGATCAACTTTGAGTTCATCAGGGTGCTCCACAGGTCCTCACTGGGGTGCTTGGCAGCCACATGCAGCACTTACCAGCAAGCTGCTATCAGCGGTGTGGTTCCCCGGACGTCCTCCTTGTCTTTCAAGATGCTGATCAACTTTGAGTTCATCAGGGTGCTCCACAGGTCCTCACTGGGGTGATTGGCAGCCACATGCAGCACTTACCAGCAAGCTGCTATCAGCGGTGTGGTTCCCCGGACGTCCTCCTTGTCTTTCAAGATGCTGATCAACTTTGAGTTCATCAGGGTGCTCCACAGGTCCTCACTGGGGTGATTGGCAGCCACATGCAGCACTTACCAGCAAGCTGCTATAAGCGGTGTGGTTCCCCGGACGTCCTCCTTGTCTTTCAAGATGCTGATCTACTTTGAGTTCATCAGGGTGCTCCACAGGTCCTCACTGGGGTGCTTGGCAGCCACATGCAGCACTTACCAGCAAGCTGCTATCAGCGGTGTGGTTCCCCGGACGTCCTCCTTGTCTTTCAAGATGCTGATCAACTTTGAGTTCATCAGGGTGCTCCACAGGTCCTCACTGGGGTGCTTGGCAGCCACATGCAGCACTTACCAGCAAGCTGCTATCAGCGGTGTGGTTCCCCGGACGTCCTCCTTGTCTTTCAAGATGCTGATCAACTTTGAGTTCATCAGGGTGCTCCACAGGTCCTCACTGGGGTGATTGGCAGCCACATGCAGCACTTACCAGCAAGCTGCTATAAGCGGTGTGGTTCCCCGGACGTCCTCCTTGTCTTTCAAGATGCTGATCTACTTTGAGTTCATCAGGGTGCTCCACAGGTCCTCAGTGGGGTGCTTGGCAGCCACATGCAGCACTTACCAACAAGCTGCTATCAGCGGTGTGGTTCCCCGGACGTCCTCCTTGTCTTTCAAGATGCTGATCAACTTTGAGTTCATCAGGGTGCTCCACAGGCCTCACTGGGGTGCTTGGCAGCCACATGCAGCACTTACCAGCAAGCTGCTATCAGCGGTGTGGTTCCCCGGACGTCTTCCTTGTCTTTCAAGATGCTGATCTACTTTGAGTTCATCAGGGTGCTCCACAGGCCTCACTGGGGTGCTTGGCAGCCACATGCAGCACTTACCAGCAAGCTGCTATCTGCGGTGTGGTTCCCCGGACGTCCTCCTTGTCTTTCAAGATGCTGATCAACTTTGAGTTCATCAGGGTGCTCCACAGGCCTCACTGGGGTGCTTGGCAGCCACATGCAGCACTTACCAGCAAGCTACTATCAGCGGTGTGGTTCCCCGGACGTCTTCCTTGTCTTTCAAGATGCTGATCTACTTTGAGTTCATCAGGGTGCTCCATAGGTCCTCAGTGGGGTGATTGGCAGCCACATGCAGCACTTACCAGCAAGCTGCTATCAGCGGTGTGGTTCCCCGGACGTCCTCCTTGTCTTTCAAGATGCTGATCAACTTTGAGTTCATCAGGGTGCTCCACAGGTCCTCACTGGGGTGCTTGGCAGCCACATGCAGCATCTACCAGCAAGCTGCTATCAGCGGTGTGGTTCCCCGGACGTCCTCCTTGTCTTTCAAGATGCTGATCAACTTTGAGTTCATCAGGGTGCTCCACAGGTCCTCACTGGGGTGATTGGCAGCCACATGCAGCACTTACCAGCAAGCTGCTATCAGCGGTGTGGTTCCCCGGACGTCCTCCTTGTCTTTCAAGATGCTGATCTACTTTGAGTTCATCAGGGTGCTCCACAGGTCCTCACTGGGGTGCTTGGCAGCCACATGCAGCACTTACCAGCAAGCTGCTATCAGCGGTGTGGTTCCCCGGACGTCCTCCTTGTCTTTCAAGATGCTGGTCAACTTTGAGTTCATCAGGGTGCTCCACAGGTCCTCACTGGGGTGCTTGGCAGCCACATGCAGCACTTACCAACAAGCTGCTATCAGCGGTGTGGTTCCACGGACGTCCTCCTTGTCTTTCAAGATGCTGGTCAACTTTGAGTTCATCAGGGTGCTCCACAGGTCCTCAGTGGGGTGCTTGGCAGCCACATGCAGCACTTACCAGCAAGCTGCTATCAGCGGTGTGGTTCCCCGGACGTCCTCCTTGTCTTTCAAGATGCTGATCAACTTTGAGTTCATCAGGGTGCTCCACAGGCCTCACTGGGGTGCTTGGCAGCCACATGCAGCACTTACCAGCAAGCTGCTATCAGCGGTGTGGTTCCCCGGACGTCCTTCTTGTCTTTCAAGATGCTGGTCAACTTTGAGTTCATCAGGGTGCTCCACAGGTCCTCAGTGGGGTGCTTGGCAGCCACATGCAGCACTTACCAGCAAGCTGCTATCAGCGGTGTGGTTCCCCGGACGTCCTCCTTGTCTTTCAAGATGCTGATCAACTTTGAGTTCATCAGGGTGCTCCACAGGTCCTCACTGGGGTGCTTGGCAGCCACATGCAGCACTTACCAGCAAGCTGCTATAAGCGGTGTGGTTCCCCGGACGTCCTCCTTGTCTTTCAAGATGCTGATCTACTTTGAGTTCATCAGGGTGCTCCACAGGTCCTCAGTGGGGTGCTTGGCAGCCACATGCAGCACTTACCAACAAGCTGCTATCAGCGGTGTGGTTCCCCGGACGTCCTCCTTGTCTTTCAAGATGCTGATCAACTTTGAGTTCATCAGGGTGCTCCACAGGCCTCACTGGGGTGCTTGGCAGCCACATGCAGCACTTACCAGCAAGCTGCTATCAGCGGTGTGGTTCCCCGGACGTCTTCCTTGTCTTTCAAGATGCTGATCTACTTTGAGTTCATCAGGGTGCTCCACAGGCCTCACTGGGGTGCTTGGCAGCCACATGCAGCACTTACCAGCAAGCTGCTATCTGCGGTGTGGTTCCCCGGACGTCCTCCTTGTCTTTCAAGATGCTGATCAACTTTGAGTTCATCAGGGTGCTCCACAGGCCTCACTGGGGTGCTTGGCAGCCACATGCAGCACTTACCAGCAAGCTACTATCAGCGGTGTGGTTCCCCGGACGTCTTCCTTGTCTTTCAAGATGCTGATCTACTTTGAGTTCATCAGGGTGCTCCATAGGTCCTCAGTGGGGTGATTGGCAGCCACATGCAGCACTTACCAGCAAGCTGCTATCAGCGGTGTGGTTCCCCGGACGTCCTCCTTGTCTTTCAAGATGCTGATCAACTTTGAGTTCATCAGGGTGCTCCACAGGTCCTCACTGGGGTGCTTGGCAGCCACATGCAGCACTTACCAGCAAGCTGCTATCAGCGGTGTGGTTCCCCGGACGTCCTCCTTGTCTTTCAAGATGCTGATCAACTTTGAGTTCATCAGGGTGCTCCACAGGTCCTCACTGGGGTGATTGGCAGCCACATGCAGCACTTACCAGCAAGCTGCTATCAGCGGTGTGGTTCCCCGGACGTCCTCCTTGTCTTTCAAGATGCTGATCTACTTTGAGTTCATCAGGGTGCTCCACAGGTCCTCACTGGGGTGCTTGGCAGCCACATGCAGCACTTACCAGCAAGCTGCTATCAGCGGTGTGGTTCCCCGGACGTCCTCCTTGTCTTTCAAGATGCTGGTCAACTTTGAGTTCATCAGGGTGCTCCACAGGTCCTCACTGGGGTGCTTGGCAGCCACATGCAGCACTTACCAACAAGCTGCTATCAGCGGTGTGGTTCCACGGACGTCCTCCTTGTCTTTCAAGATGCTGGTCAACTTTGAGTTCATCAGGGTGCTCCACAGGTCCTCAGTGGGGTGCTTGGCAGCCACATGCAGCACTTACCAGCAAGCTGCTATCAGCGGTGTGGTTCCCCGGACGTCCTCCTTGTCTTTCAAGATGCTGATCAACTTTGAGTTCATCAGGGTGCTCCACAGGCCTCACTGGGGTGCTTGGCAGCCACATGCAGCACTTACCAGCAAGCTGCTATCAGCGGTGTGGTTCCCCGGACGTCCTTCTTGTCTTTCAAGATGCTGGTCAACTTTGAGTTCATCAGGGTGCTCCACAGGTCCTCAGTGGGGTGCTTGGCAGCCACATGCAGCACTTACCAGCAAGCTGCTATCAGCGGTGTGGTTCCCCGGACGTCCTCCTTGTCTTTCAAGATGCTGATCAACTTTGAGTTCATCAGGGTGCTCCACAGGTCCTCACTGGGGTGCTTGGCAGCCACATGCAGCACAGTCGTCAGGGTCACTGGATCTAACCAACAACCAACATATTAATAGCACTTTTCTTTTTGTCCACGGATATCGAAGAAAACAGATTTTCATAATTGTCTCTGGTTGAATATTTCAAAACTTTTCTTCAATTACCCAAAGTGGTTTAGGGGAAGTTATGTTATCGGTCTGAAATATAATGTCGAGTTTTCACCGAAATTCCAAAATCCTGATCCTGAGTCCAAAAAAAAAAAAAATGTGTCTGTCAATGTTTCTGGGTGTCAATGAACTCTATAACTCTCGATAGAATGAATGTATCGTCACGGGCTTTTATATGTCTATTCACAACCTCATAAGGACGACACCTATGAGTTTTCAGTAGAGTGGGCAGAATAGAAGTGGGGTTCAGAGAGGGGCTTAACTTAAACCCCAATAACTGCCGATGTAATGAATATGTCAACATGAAATTTTATATTCAAATTCAAGTCACTTTTGGTGAGTGCCTAGTTGTGTAAACCTGCCAAGACGCTAAAATAGGAGTGCGAACGCTAAAAAAGCTGGTTGAGGAATGAGTTTCTTTTCTTGTTTATGGTTAGACATTTGGATCTTATTTACAAATTCATTTTAACAGATAATAACTTATTTCATGTTATTTTATTTGGCAATGTTTCTCTTTAATAATTTCTTCAAAAATTACATTACAAAAGTATCTTTCTTCTAAGTCTCCGTCTGCTTCCATTCTGGTTATTTAGAATTTATTTGTTGAAATCATACTCTTCTTGGTGTTTATATTAGCTTATAAACTGTATATTTACTTTCCTTCATAAAAATAAAACAATTTTAGTCAACGTAATTTTTGTAAAACACATAACGTCATATAAAAATAGTAAGTAATTCTACCTAACATTTTCTGCAATAATATTGTGAAACAGAATAAAAAATAAAGAAGAACATTTTTAGAATATTGTCTAAATATATTGTCAATAAATATATAATATATGGGATTACTTTCAGTATTTCTACAATTTTCAGCCATGACTTAACAAATACTGATTTGACGTTGTAGAGTCACTAGCCTAGACTGGTTACTTAACAAGTACTGATTTGACGATGTAGAGTCACTAGCCTAGACTGGTTACTTAACCTCTCGGCCTGTCTGCTTGCCTCCAGTGCCCAACATTAGACAGCATTTGTTAAGTCGCTGCTGAATGGTAGCAATACCGAATATACCGACTCTCATATATTTTGTTAAATAGACAATATTTTAAAAAACATACGGTTTTCTTTATTTTTTAATAGTAAGTAAGATTATATATCGTAAAGGATTTGGGTACCTTCCAGTTCGATAAATTCAAATGAATTAGTCAGAATATTGCGTATCTCATGCATGTTTTCACTTTCAATGGCAACTGCAAACCTTGAAAATGGTACCGTTCTTGATAAAGATACCACATTCTGAAACAAAATTGACAATCCTCGTGTAAACAATTTGCATCTGCCCTATCCTATTTGCCCTAGGTTAAGCTAAACTACAACAAATGGCAATGAAGAATTTTAGTTAGTTAGTTGTGACTCATGTCCGGGCTTTAACTACATAAGTTCATATCGCCTACTACCAGAGCGCTCTTTTGTCATTCTGGTGAACATGAGCCCGACTCTGCTATGGGAGTCCTAAATTTTGCCTATTCTAAATTTTTCTCCACCTAGGGTAGGGTGAACGTCTTTTTAACGAATACCTGACATCGTACAGGCTCGAGACCATCGCTTAACGTGTCATCAGAAGGTTGGTGTGCTTAAGTTTATTTTACCTCCCAGATAAAATAAACTTAGGGTCTCGGCAGGGTTATCTTGACCTCTGTAGACTAGCTGAGTAGCTAACCTCTAAGATACCGGCACCCGGCTTGTGTTAGTGTAGTTAGAACACCTGACAACGGACAGCCTCAAGAGCATCACTCAATGTTTTCTCCGAAGGACGGCATACTCAAGTTTTTTTCATCTCCCGGATAGAAAAAGCCTAGAATCTCAGAATTTTTGGCTCAGTAGGCAAGCAGACAGGCCCAGAGGTTAAGTAACCACCAGTAGTTAGGTAACCACGCTAGGTTAGTGACTCTCTGCATCGCCAAGATCAGATACTTTGTGTGTCAGTATAATCTATGCCAGTCTCAGATAAACTGGAAAGCAGGAAAAATGGCTGGAAGGTGTTGTTTTTCCCAAAAATATCTGAACCCCTTCTCCACGGCCGGTTTAGCTGAAAACCAATGGGCTTCTGAATAAACTTATAACATTTCGTGACGATATATTCTTTCTATCAGAATTTAGTTATTGTGTCCACAAATACACTCATAAAGACATGAAATATTTTAATGAAACATTTTTTTGGGAAAACATGAAATTCCGATGAAAATTTAACATCCAATTTTGAACTCATTTTTATATTTATATTGGAATGTAGTTGGGGAGGTTAGGGTGGTACCTGTTACCATATAATTATATTATTGGGGAGGTTAGGGGGTACCTGTTACCATATAATTATATTATTGGGGAGGTTAGGGTGGTACCTGTTCGTCAATGTGTGCGTAGGTGGGTACCAGCTCCATGAGGTGTCTCCGAGAGGCTCCCTCGATCTTGAAGTAGTGCGGGAGTATGATGGAAGACGGTAGAGCTCTGGAGGCCTTCGTCGGCAGGTCATCCTCATACTCGTCGTCCACCTCTATCCTCAGCATCGTCTAGCAATTCATATCCAAATAAGTATATTTATCAAACGTTTTTGAAAATTTTAAAAATAAACCACCATAATTGTTCTACACCTGGTTTATTGAATGATTTTTTTTTTTTCTCTTCTTTAAGGCATTTCGACCACGAGGGTCATGGATGCCTGATGGATGCAGGTCTGTGGGGATCCTAGCGGGTTAATATATTGTATATAATTATTAATTTATTTTTATTTGTATTTATTTATTTGTATGCTGCTCTCCAGTGTAGACTAGTCTACTTTGTTTCTTGCTTCTTAGGGCATACTGATACTTTATTTTATTTATTGATTCCTTTCTTCAATTATTATATATTGAATGATTAATGTATGAGAAGACAAAGTATTTTGGGAGAGAGGTTTTCTAAGAATAATTACCTGTATAAAAATAAATGAAGAAAGGAATCAATAGATAAAATAAAGTATCAGTATGCCCTAAGAAGCAAGAAACAAAGTAGACTAGTCTACACTGGAGAGCAGCATACAAATAAATAAATACAAATAAAAATAAATCAATAATTATATACAAATAATTCGATGAATTCTTATTGGTCGAATTTTAACTGTTTTAAAAATTCTAGGGATTACTTGATCCAAAACAATCTCTCAGATTAATAACAACAAAGAAATAAATTCAAAATATCAAGAAACCTACTTTTCAATACAAACCTTCCAACAAAAGGTAATTTGATTGAAAATAAATAAATGAATATACGAGTAAACTCAATAAATCAATGAACAATGCGAAGTTCGGATATTAAGGTTACAACATAGAACTTGTCCAGGGCCATTCTAGATCTATCACATTACCTATATAACGTACCTACAGATATAAATTATTCAGTTTTTAGTAATATTATAGAAAAAAGTCCTTAGTTCGTCCGGGCCTTAACTACGCGGTCATATCGCCTATTACTAGAGCGGTCTTTCGTCACTCTGGTGGACATGAGCCTGATTCTACTGTGGGAGTTCTAATTATTGCCTACCCTAAATTTTTATTCACCTAGGGTCGTTAACGAGTAGGTACCTGATATCCCACAGTCTCGGGCCCATCTATTAAGTCTCATCCGAAGGACGGAGTGCTCAATTTTTTTTAACGTTTTACAATGTTCTATCTCCAGGCTGTGTAAACTTCAATCTATTATTATGGCTGACAAAGCGGAACTGTCGGAGATGCTGCCGCCAGGCTCGAGTGCCTGCTCACTGGGCCAGAGAACGGAGGCCGTTTGTGAAACATTCTACTCACTTTCGTCCAAACGCTAGGAGAATTTACACATTGATCGGTGAAAGTGTATCTTAGCGGCTTTTCTCACATTTACTGTAACATACATTAGCAGGTGAGCGATACGCATCGCCCTATTGAACGCGCGGATGGAGTTTAGCTGCTGGCGATGGCGCACCTGTACGTACACGGGAACTTCACATCCCCACCGGAATACGCTGGCGCTCACTCAGCGCCTCGCTGTCCCGCCTGCAAGTTCTTAACGGGGATCAGGATCATAACAAAGTATAAGGTCAGGTGAGAGAGATGTACAATGATAGCGCATCAACAAATAATAATCAGCGGGAATAATATTGTTGTTGAGAAGCACGAATGGGAGATCAAACAGCAAAATAATAATGCCTTTTTGAAGAGGAAACAATGCACATATTTTTTGAAAAGTTTGTTGTTTTTCCTGTTACTTCATTTTAAACAATTAGCAAACTACAATCGATTATTGGAATTAATTGAAATAAAAAAGAAATAATCGATGACAATAATACTACACATACATATAATAATCGCCTACTACCAGAGTGCTCTTACGTCACTCTGGTGGACATAACCCGACTCTATTATGGGAGTCCTAAATGTTGCCTATCAATGTTTATTCACTTAGAATAGGGGTCTTTAACCTGACATCGCAAAGGCTCGGGACCATCGCTTAACGTCCCATCCGAAGGACGGCGTGCTAAGGGTTTTTTCACCTCTTAGATAAAAAACCTCGGCCGGGTTCTCGAACCAGGGATCTTGAGCCCAAAAGACTATCCCGCTCCTAAGGTAGAGGTGTGATGGGTGGGGATGAAGAGGACCCCAGGACGGAATCTGATAATGTGTGAAACCAAATAGCAACTTTTACAATTATTTTTTAAAAAAATGTAAACATTGAAATATTTTTTGGGACATTAGCTGAGAATCATATATTTCCGTACTTACTTATTTAGGTATATAAAACAGTTTTTCAATATAATTTAACTAGAACTATTGACACATGGCCTCTACGGTGGTGGTGGTTGTGGCCTTGCTACTGTACCATTCAGTCTAGTTAAACAATGTTTAAATAACAGTAAATGCTTGAACTATGATAACCTAGTCAAATATCAAAACGTAAATTAAAATTATCTAAATGATCAGCTGATTACATTATTTTTATTTTTATTTTATTCTATTATTTTGTTTGATAGTGGAATCAATCGTGAGACAGAGCAGCTGTTCGTAGAAGACACGTTCCCTTGTGCGTTGTCAGAATGGAATACGTACCAAAAATAGTTGATACATTTATTAAATGTTGAGATATTTACCTGAGACTGCGGCACGGAGGGAGTGTGCTTGTCTACTGCGGCACGGAGAGAGTGTGCTTGTTTACTGTGGCACGGATGGAGTGTACTTGTCTACTGTGGCACGGATGGAGTGTACTTGTCTACTGTGGCACGGATGGAGTGTACTTGTCTACTGTGGCACGGATGGAGTGTACTTGTCTACTGTGGCACGGAGGGAGTGTACTTGTCTACTGCGGCACGGAGAGAGTGTGCTTGTTTACTGTGGCACGGTTGGAGTGTACTTGTCTACTGTGGCACGGATGGAGTGTACTTGTCTACTGTGGCACGGATGGAGTGTACTTGTCTACTGTGGCACGGAGGGAGTGTACTTGTCTACTGTGGCACGGAGGGAGTGTGCTTGTCTACTGTGGCACGGAGGGAGTGTACTTGTCTACTGTGGCACGGATGGAGTGTACTTGTCTACTGTGGCACGGAGGGAGTGTGCTTGTCTACTGTGGCACGGAGGGAGTGTGCTTGTCTACTGTGGCACGGAGGGAGTGTACTTGTCTACTGTGGCACGGATGGAGTGTACTTGTCTACTGTGGCACGGAGGGAGTGTACTTGTCTACTGTGGCACGGAGGGAGTGTACTTGTCTACTGCGGCACGGAGGGAGTGTGCTTGTCTACTGCGGCACGGAGAGAGTGTGCTTGTTTACTGTGGCACGGATGGAGTGTACTTGTCTACTGTGGCACGGATGGAGTGTACTTGTCTACTGTGGCACGGATGGAGTGTACTTGTCTACTGTGGCACGGAGGGAGTGTGCTTGTTTACTGTGGCACGGAGGGAGTGTGCTTGTCTACTGCGGCACGGAGAGAGTGTACTTGTCTACTGTGGCACGGATGGAGTGTACTTGTCTACTGCGGCACGGAGGGAGTGTACTTGTTTACTGCGGCACGGAGGGAGTGTACTTGTCTACTGTGGCACGGAGGGAGTGTACTTGTCTACTGCGGCACGGAGAGAGTGTGCTTGTTTACTGTGGCACGGAGGGAGTGTACTTGTCTACTGTGGCACGGAGGGAGTGTGCTTGTCTACTGCGGCACGGAGAGAGTGTACTTGTCTACTGCGGCACGGAGAGAGTGTACTTGTCTACTGCGGCACGGAGGGAGTGTACTTGTCTACTGCGGCACGGAGGGAGTGTACTTGTCTACTGTGGCACGGATGGAGTGTACTTGTCTACTGCGGCACGGAGGGAGTGTACTTGTCTACTGCGGCACGGATGGAGTGTACTTGTCTACTGTGGCACGGAGGGAGTGTGCTTGTTTACTGTGGCACGGAGGGAGTGTGCTTGTTTACTGTGGCACGGAGGGAGTGTACTTGTCTACTGCGGCACGGAGAGAGTGTACTTGTCTACTGTGGCACGGATGGAGTGTACTTGTCTACTGTGGCACGGAGGGAGTGTGCTTGTTTACTGTGGCACGGAGGGAGTGTGCTTGTTTACTGTGGCACGGAGGGAGTGTATTTGTCTACTGTGGCACGGAGGGAGCGTTCTTGTCTACTGTGGCACGGAGGGAGTGTATTTGTCTACTGTGGCACGGAGGGAGTGTACTTGTCTACTGTGGCACGGAGGGAGTGTACTTGTCTACTGTGGCACGGAGGGAGTGTGCTTGTCTACTGTGGCACGGAGGGAGTGTGCTTGTCTACTGTGGCACGGAGGGAGTGTGCTTGTCTACTGTGCAAAGAGTCGTCAATGCGATCCCAACCCAATCACAATATCTCAGTTTTTGTGTTAAGCCTCTCCCTAATCTCCCCCGGGAATATCTTCCTTATGGGGTTTTACACATATAAAATTATTACATTAAACAATTAAAACAATTATACATATATAAAATTTCTTGTCGATACATTCATTCTATAGAAAACTATCGGATACAGACAATTTTTTTTTTTTTTTTTCATTTTTTGAATATTTCCATGAATGGAATTCCTGATCAATTACATAACTTCACCTATACCTCGAATAGCTGGGGAACTAATATCTACTAATAATCCTCTTGTGACCCCCCTCGGCCCCAGGTCTTTTTCCTGCTTCCAGTCTGAGGCCTTATCGAGAACTGACGTGGGTCTATCTGAAGTGTCTATCTGCTGTAGAATGTATTTTGAATTTCTGCAAAGTGCAGTGTAGCCAGTTGAACATTTTTTAAGATTGTCTGCAAATATTGGCACAACTGTCAGCTGGACAAGAGACACTGATGAACATCTGTATGTTGTAGCTCAATTTAGCGATATGACAGTTCTGTAGCTCTATTTGTTCTCGAGATTATTGATACAGATGAAGAAAATATGCTAATAAACACAATGAGAATTTCACAAGTTGTCAAATAAAATCTAGTCTCACAGATTTTTATTAGTAGTAGCTACCCGGCTTTCGAGGTTTCCCTCATCATCAGGCATGAAAGAAGCCATGCTTAATATAATATAAAGGCAACAAAGATAAATATGAATACATTAAATTATAAAAAGTAAAAAAAAAATTGAAATTTAATGTATTCATATTTATCTTTGTTGCCTTTATATTATATTAAGGATGGTTTCTTTTGTAGACTGCCTGATGATTAGGGAAACCTCGAAAGCCGGCTAGCTACTACTAATAAAAATCTGTGAGAGGTCAGACTACATTTAATTTGACAACTTGTGAAATAATCACTTTTCACTTCATCAGCCATCTTCATATTCACAATGAGAATCAATAGTCAATAAAAAAAATTGAATACAACTCTGCCTTGTACTCAATTGTTATCGTCAAAAATCTTGCCCCAAATATATGAGCAAAAAAGGTGGTATACATTACCCAAAAAAAACAATGGGGCATCAAACTGAAGGTAACCTAAGTTCTCAACATGAATCAAGATTAGAAATATCCCTAAATGACGGTCGCCAGTGATGGGAAACCCTTTTGTAAAAACATAGTCTAAGTCATTCTTGTAATACAATATATTTGATGTGGGCTTTACAAACCCTGAAATTACCACAATTTTCTCTACAATTTTTATTTGAAACGACTTTTGATTAGGTCACTAATATAAGTGGTTTGTAAAATATAATTAAGCCCCAAAGTGAAGTCTCGATTTTCGTCTGAAAATCTTAGCATGTGTAACTTCTTCATTCCAAATTTTAAGTTGATAGCTACAGTCCTTTTTGAGTTGGAGCGCACAGTTGCAATCACAAACAGACAGAGACATCTTCTGGAAATGGTCAAAACTCATCAAAATGAGCGCCACTCATCAAAATGTATCAAAAGGGTTGAGTGAATAGTTGGTTTAGTGTTTAAGGTAGGCCCGTCTTAGGGACTGAAGTCTGGCACATATCTAGTGCCGGGACCCAGGATTGGCTGGATGCATCCCCACAGACATATCTGGGAATGTTAAGTGGGCTGGCCTGCCGAGTGAAATACCATCCATACCAGGGACTGTAGCTCGCCGGTCGGCCTTCCTACATACTTGTGGGGTCAGCAATGCCGGGAACGTCGGCCCCCCAGCCCTTCACTCTCCAGATGGACCAACCACCCATCCCAGATGATCCTGGAGCCGGGAGAAGTCATCATTATATCTTTGATAGGAGAATGAGAGATAGGTTCCGTGTGGGCTAGAGCGTAGTACTTTGGTTGCACGGGCCCACCACAATTGCGGGTTCAAATTCCGATCTGGGGAGATTTTCATTTCATAAATGAAATCTCTCCGGGGGCAGGGTAGATAAGTAGACCAAGTAATGTAGCCTTGAAAAAAAAATGATACATCCCCCACCCTCTTAACAGATCAAAAAACAAAATGTCCGATAAAGGCGGGAGTTCGGAGGTTCAAAAGAATAACTGTCGATGTATTGACTGTATTGTATATGAGGATTGCAAAGATTGGCCAGAATGTCCTTTTTCATTTTCAACCGGCTTACAAATCCGAGAGTCATGATTCACCGGCCTCACTATAAGTCACAAATTGTGAATGTAAAAAACCAGTAAGCCCTATGATGAATATAACCCCAAAAACTGTTAACAGAAATACAGAAGACGTTATAATTTCTCTGCAAGTTTTTTAACAGTTAGAATCATTTCATTGATTCACCGGCCTACCACCAAGCCGACGATTTAGACAATAAATAAAGACGGAGTTTCCTATGTTCGACTGATGGTCTGTCTCTTCAAGTCTCAATGTGTTTTATCTTTAATGCAGTTAGCGGGAGAGGACCACTTTGATAACTGTTATCTCCCACCTAATGTCAATATTTAGAAAGAGTGTTATTATGAGAAGAAACACTCTAAAATGGGACCATTTACATAACAACAAAAAACAACAAGATGAAACAAAATCAAACAAAGATTGTTTGTCGTGTGGATTGAGTGGAGTGGAGTGTATAACAGTGACTCAGAGTCACAGAAGTGACGGGTCTGTCCTATCTCAGTCGGCCACTTCTGTTTAGTTTCGTCTGTCTGTCCTAAACACGATAAAGTCAACATTAACCACACCTTTATTCTTCTTTCGCAACGACCGGGAGGGAGGGGGGGGGGCATCTAAAGAGATGCCATCTTGTCTTCTAAATTTTACAAAAATATAAAATCTAATCCAAAAGTTTTCAAATAATCTTACTGGGTCAACAGGGAAAATGAATAGAATAGAATTTTCGAGAACAAATATTGGGTTTATTTTCTTATATCTACATTAATAAAATTAAAAACTAAACATTGAAACAAACAAAAATCGAAAGAAAACAATCTTAAAAACTAAATTCTTAAAACTAATTCAATCTTTTTGTTTTATATTTTGGGCCATTCTCTAAAATTAAGTTATATATTCCTGGGCATATATCCTGTACATATAAACAAATAAAAGTACCTTCTTTGCGGATCAATTTCACCGTCAATTCATTCCTATTTAGTTCATCATACCTTAAGCCTAAACACCACTCTCCATGTTTCACTCAGACCGACTCCTCGACCAGGCCTCGACTCTCTCCACACACCAATAAAACAGCTGATGGCCGTGTTTTGTGTTTTTACTCATTTGTTTAAAAATAAATTTGTTTTTTATATAAAAATAAATATAATTAATTTTTTAATGTTTATAATTTAATCTTTTTAATGTGTCTATTATTTTTATACATCACACTATATATTCTCCATTTCTTTTTCGGCTATTTTGGTTAAAACCAACCAGAATATTTACTTATGGTTGATTTATCATCATAATATGATAACCAGATATTATCAGGTTGAAGCCTCTCTATGGACATCTGTTTTTTAGGCTAAAATTACTGGACCCAAACATAAAAGTAAGTTTCTGCTCTCCTTCTAAGCCTTCGACTACACCCCGTCCAACCCTTAACTTTTTGCTCTCCCCCTAAATCTTTGATTTCTTTATTTAGTGAACCATCCTTGGATCCGGGTCAATGTCTGGAATTGTGGATCCGATTCCCTTTCTGGTAGACTGGACCTGGATTCGGGACTGGTCCCGAGCCGGGTTCAGAACCAGGTAACCATTTAAATGTGATTCTCGGCTTGCCTCGAATTCGAAGATCAAAGGATCCTCAAAGGAGCAAAAACAAAATTTAAAGTCAACAAATAAAGTGTGATAAAGAAATTATGTTGTTAAATAAAAATAAATATATAAATAATAATTTTGAAATAATAATGATTAAACAAATAATAATTAAATAACATTATCACATTTCCTGTAGAAATTATATCTCTGGTCTTTTACTAAATTTTTATTTCTACAGTAGTTCAAGACGTGCAATTTTTAAGAAAGTGCACGTAATTTAAAAAAATTTTAAATAACAAACTTTTTATTTGGATTTCTAAAGAGATGCCATATGTTTTTTCTAAATTTTGCAAAAATATTAAATCTAATCAAAAGGTTTTAAAATTATCTTACTGGACCAAAAGGGAAAATGAATAACATAGAATACGAGAACAAATATTGGGTTTATTTTCTTAAACCTACATTATAAAATTAACGAGAACCAGGACCTGGTACCGGTTTTGGAACCATGGAGCCGGTACTGGGTCAAGAACCGTGAACCCGAGTGCGGGTCCTGGAAACATGAACCCGAGTGCGGGTCCTGGAAACATGAACCTGGTACGGGTTCTGGAACCATGGAGCTGGTACCGGGATATTCGTATCAGGCCTCCAGACTATAGTTTGCGATCCCTACCCATCACTGTATAGGGACGGCGTGCTTAAGTTTATTTTACCTCCCAGATAAAATAAACTAAGGGCCTAAGCCGGGTTAAATAAGGTAATTTCAGTATTTTCCGTGTTCTGTGCTCGAGGCAAACTATATATTTTCAATAGTTAACTATCTACAGATCCCACTAAGATATTTTAAACTGGATTATTTCTTCTTAACCTTTATAAGTACAACAATTTGAAACACGTGAATAATTTTGATTTGATCTTTGAAGAGATACGTGGACTGTGCAAGTTTCCTTAAGTGGGTTGCGGGCCATGCTCTTCTTGCTAATACGGCAGACTGACGCCCATATCAGGACGCTCTAATAGCTCCGTCTTTCTTCAACGGCCGCAACCCCCACTTTTTTTTTCTCTTAGCTTCCGAAGCGCCCCTTTTCCCAATCTGGAATGTTTCTGTTAGTATTCCAAGTCCTCTCCCAGCCTGTGCACATTACTGTCTCCATTTTTTTTTACCTCCCCAGCTACACTGAGGGAAAGTTACGTAATAGGACAAAAATACAGGATTTCCGTGTTTTTCGATACTCTCAATCTAGAAAAAAAAAAAAAAGAAATAGAAAGGTCATCAGTGAAACACCCGCAAAGCACTTCCCCAGAACGAAAAATTCAAATGTAACCCAAGAAGCAGTGAAAAGTGAAGTCTATAACAGGATCTGATAACTATGGCAACACCAAATTCGAGAGAACTTATGGATCAATTCACTGCAACTGAAGTTTTTTTTGTTTTTTTTGCCTTATGCACGATGCATCTTAGCCATGTCACAGTGTTATCTAATTATTTACGACATCCATGGCCCCGGGAGGGAGTTCTATTTACGAAATAAAACTCACTCCCGGACGGGATTCGAACCCGCAAACCATAGTGAGACCATGCTACCAAAGCCCTATGCTCTAGCCCGCACGGCCCCCTTTAATTTTTTTATTCCATGAAATGTACAAAAAATAACCTCCAAAGACTTTTCTTTGCTTAGAAGTATGATAGTATGGAAAGAGAGCGGAAACTTGTTTTATCACACATAATTTGAGGTGGGGAAGCAGATTGCCGGCTGTTTTTTTAATTGAATGCAAGGAGTGGAGTTGACCATAAGAAGGGACTGGTGTAGCGAGATTCCCAGAGCTGCGGAGAGGCCGGCGTGCCGGCAGCTATACCCAGTTCTCCCATTCAGACTAACTGGCTTGTCTTTTTGGAATGCCTGACGCGTTATTCCATGTCGCCCCCCTTAGATCTCTTGGTATTCCAAGCCGCACTCACTTCATCTTTTATGTATCCCATGTATCTAAGCCTAGCTGAGGCTCCAACACGACTCTACACTGCAACGAATGATTATCATTTAAAATCTTTCAGGATATAAATTAAAAATAAAAAAGAGAAATAAGAAGTGGAAGAGAAAATCCATGGATTCGGCTCCAATCCAATTGAGATTATCTCCTGGAACAATCGGTTAATTGGCGGGTCACATTAAAACAGGATCATTTCAGATCAAGTCAACATAAATACAACTTAGTGCCTCTTTGTTTTTGTCTCTTGCTTCATACAAATTATTTACATTATATTTAAATACCTTTGCAAGACTAACTTTTCTTTCCCTCTCCAAAACCAGACCGTTAGCGCTAATATTCAACAGTTGACTTATATAGGGGCTCTTACACCCTCATACTAAATTTTGTTTTGATATATTCATTACAACGGCAGTTATTAGACTTTTTGAGATAAACCTCTCACCTTAATTCCCCTTGGTTTAGTTAGGTTAGAGACGTGGGCATAGTTCGGCATCACACCATCAGGTTCAGTTCAGCCATTCAGTTCATTTTGGACACTTGTAATATATCTGCCTTAGTTCATAACTAAACCTGGCGATGGTGTAATGACTGTGGAATAGACAATATTCGATAAAAAAAAAATTTTTATTTACTTATATTGGTTGTCCATAGATAAACCCATATGCTTTTTATTTTTATTTATGGCTTCGGGAGTCTGGAAACATGAAATCCCGATGAAACTCAATATCGAATTTAAGATGGGGAAGTAAATTCCGCATAACCATCAGATGGGTACAGAGTCTGCCCTTCCCAAAGCACATAGTTCGATCACATGGGTACAGAGTCTGGCCGTCCCAACGCACATAGTTCGATCACATGGGTACAGAGTCTGCCCGTCCCAACGCACATAGTTCGACCATATGGGTACAGAGTCTGCCCTTCCCAACGCTCATAGTTCGACCACATGGGTACAGAGTCTGCCCGTCCCAACGCACATAGTTCGATCACATGGGTACAGAGTCTGCCCGTCCCAACGCACATAGTTCGATCACATGAGTACAGAGTCTGCTCGTCCCAACGCACATAGTTCGACCACATGGGTACAGAGTCTGCCCGTCCCAACGCACATAGTTCGACCACATGGGTACAGAGTCTGCCCTTCCCAGCGCACATTGTTCGACCACATGGGTACAGAGTCTGCCCGTCCCAACGCACATAGTTCGACCACATGGGTACAGAGTCTGCCCTTCCCAGCGCACATTGTTCGACCACATGGGTACAGAGTCTTGCCGTCCCAACGCACATAGTTCGACCACATGGGTACAGAGTCTGCCCGTCCCAACGCACATAGTTCGACCACATGGGTACAGAGTCTGCCCTTCCCAGCGCACATTGTTCGACCACATGGGTACAGAGTCTGCCCGTCCCAACGCACATAGTTCGATCACATGGGTACAGAGTCTGCCCGTCCCAACGCACATAGTTCGATCACATGAGTACAGAGTCTGCTCGTCCCAACGCACATAGTTCGACCACATGGGTACAGAGTCTGCCCGTCCCAACGCACATAGTTCGACCACATGGGTACAGAGTCTGCCCTTCCCAGCGCACATTGTTCGACCACATGGGTACAGAGTCTGCCCGTCCCAACGCACATAGTTCGACCACATGGGTACAGAGTCTGCCCTTCCCAGCGCACATTGTTCGACCACATGGGTACAGAGTCTTGCCGTCCCAACGCACATAGTTCGACCACAAGGGTACAGAGTCTGGCCGTCCCAACGCACATTGTTGCAAGTTTTCCAAGGATGTGCCATATGACCACCTCTGACGTGGATCTCATCAGCCCCTGTCCTGTCTTCATGTGAACTCTCCACCTGAACCCTTCCCAGACAGACCGTCCACACTCCCATAGCAATGACAACTCCACCCCACTCTGAATACAAATCATTTAGTAGACACACACTTCGACATTCCATACTGATTAGGACTAAAAAACATATTTTGCAGACAATTTTATGCTCTTCAATTTTGATAAGAACTTTTGGGGGAGAGGGGGGGGTTTGATAGTGAATAATGATAATATAAATATAGAGTTTTTTAAGGCATTTTGTTCTCCTCTCCCAAATCTGGATTGCGCCAGGACCCCAAATTTGGATTGCGTCAGGCCCTCAAATCCGCATTGCGCCAGGCCCCAATGCTTATCTTATGCGCAGAGCAGCTGCCGACTCTCCAACTCAACGCAGTTCTTTTGCCGTGTTTGTACCCTCAGACCATTGTCCAAGTCTCATCTTGTCCAGATCTCTTTATTGTGTCCGCCATTTGTTCATTGTCTTTTTTTGGGAAGACAAGAAAGGTTTTCATTTCTTTCTACTTTGTATTCGGTTTCTACCTGGAGGACGTAGGATCGTCAAACCCTGAACCCCAGGAGTTACTCAGACGGATTTCCGGGCTCATCGGAGGTTGTTTTGTATTCCGAAAGTGATCCCTTCGCAGGGGAAGGATGGAGGACCCTTCAATTTAATTGGTTTATACCAACCAGCATGGCTTTTGGCTTTCGAATAACTAAAGAGTTATTTGTGCTTCCCCAGCTCGAACGGTGTTTTACTTCCCCAGCTCGAACGGTGTTTTACTTCCCCAGCTCGAACGGTGTTTTACTTCCCCAGCTCGAACGGTGTTTTACTTCCCCAGCTCGAACGGTGTTTTACTTCCCCAGCTCGAACGGTGTTTTACTTCCCCAGCTCGAACGGTGTTTTACTTCCCCAGCTCGAACGGTGTTTTACTTCCCCAGCTCGAACGGTGTTTTACTTCCCCAGCTCGAACGGTGTTTTACTTCCCCAGCTCGAACGGTGTTTTACTTCCCTAGCTCGAACGGTGTTTTACTTCCCCAGCTCGAACGGTGTTTTACTTCCCCAGCTCGAACGGTGTTTTACTTCCCCAGCTCGAACGGTGTTTTACTCTGGCAGTTTTGAATATACATATAAAATTTCGTTTTGAAATTTTTTTATCGTGTCCGCAGACTTTTTGAACGTTTTAATAACGTATTAAGTAAAAGTCATTAAGTTTGCCTTTAATTAGTAACAGTCAAAATTTTCCGTTAATGTAGGACTTCCCCCCCACCCATGTACTTCCCTAGGGGACAGGGTACCACAGTCTTAGGTAATTTTAAGTAGGGTTGTGTAAATATGGCAACCTAGCAAACAAATATCGCTTCTGAACTTTATGATGAGGCTGACGTAAGCCGAAACCGGCACAACAAATATAATAATATATATATAATTTTGGGGAATTAGAAAATATAAAAGTTTTACTTAACTTATTTGTTTTTTGTTTTTATTTATTTGAATGGACAATATTTAAAAAATAAATAAAAATATTTTTTATATACATTTTTTTCAAATTAATGATAAAAAAATAGTCTTGGCTGAGCCTCTCCCACATTTTTTTTATTCATACTTAATAAATGACTAATGACTAATAATGCGACCATGACCTTGGTGCCCTAAACCATTGAGCTACCATGAGAACTGTCTCTAATTCCAATATTTCAATATTTTTTCATGGAGTGAAGATATAAATACATAATATTATATATGTATATTCAGAAATTCAATACTTCGATACCTCAAGCAGAGCAGAAGTAGAGTATTGAGAGAGAGCGGAAACTTACTTTATTATGTGTAATTCTATATTCTTGCATAACTCTTTTTGTGTTGTATTTCCTTCTAATCATATTTTTTTCCCACATTATCTTTTGTTGTAGAAACCCAGAAGAAACCCAGTAGCCGTGAGACAAGCTGCTCAAGTCTAATGTTTCGTTCAACCTAAGAAGTCTCTAAGCCTCAAAGGAAAATATAATATAATGTGTATTTATTATAATTAATATGAAGAGAAAGGTTCGAAGATGACGTTGTTTGAGCTGTTTGCTGCGCCGGGCGTTCGTATAGTTTGTAGCTAAACGGAGTATAGGGGAAGTTATGAAATCGGTCAGAAATTCGATGTTGAGTTTTCACAGGAATTGAATTTTTTTTTATTTTACCAACTTCGTTCATGGTTTCAAAATGTGAAACCGATAACTCCCGATAGAATGAATGTGTCGACACGAAATTATAGCCAGAACCATATAAGGACGGCACCTCTTGATTTTTCGAGAAATCGGACGAAAGTGGGGGGAAATCAGAGGAGAGCTCGACTCAAAAACCCCAATAAACTGCTAATATAATACAGGCATCGACACGAAATTTCAAATTTAAAATAAGATCAAGAGGTAAGAATAAGGACGCATATAATAATTTTCAGCGAAATCAGACGAAACGGAACATGACAGGAACTCGACTCAAAAACTTCCAAAACTGCCGTTTTAATGAATGAATCGACACACCATTGACTAAGAGCATTCAGAAGCACTGGTTTTTAGGTTAAACGGTTTTGGAGGGAGAGCGAAAACTTAACTGATTAACTTATGCGGGGGAAGTACATAGCCGGTGTTTCACCGACGCCATTTTCCTTTTGATACATTCCTTTGTCAACATTAGCTGTTTCTTTCTAAATTTGCATCAATCCTTGTTTATTGTAACTTGAAAAGGGAACAACGTAATAAAAAAGTCGAGTCGAGATATAAAGGAGGTTTAGGTGAGGAAAGGTTAAAAGCTTCATGGAAATACATTTAAAAAAAATGTATATTAAAAAAAGGGAAGAAAAAGGTTTTTGGTTTGAAGAAGTTAAGAAGGGGAGTAATGGAGGATTATATGGAAGGGAGGATTAGGGAGCTGAAGGGATGAATAATGGAGGAGGAGGGAGTGGGGAGGGGGGAGGGCTAGACTGCAATTCAATAATAATAATATTATTTATTTACCAAAACATGGTAATAAGATACGTCATAAAAATGTATAAATTAAGGTAGCTTATAAATTAGATAAATACATAAACAGCTATACACACTTAGGCTTGAACACACATGTTATTAATATTAACAATAATAGTAACAAATAAAATAAAATAAATAAACAGATAAAACCGAAAATTAAAAATTTTAATAAAACATTTTTTTTGTTCATTCTTTTTTTTACCAAAATCTTGGTTTTGGAGCTGGGAGGGGGGGGGGGCTTGGTGTTATAAACAGTTGAAAGTCTCTAGCTGTAATAGAGCCCTGAATATCTTGAAGACGGTACACCCGATTTCCACCAAACATGGCTAAACAGGCTACAGGCTGTGGTCTAATCTTCTTGTAACTACTGATGGAATTTATAAAGCAACACGCAACACGCATGCATTGTTATGTGTGCAATGAAAGAGAGAACCCCTCGAATAAGACACCTGTTGGTTTTCAGTCAAATCGGCTTACATTACCTCCCGGTAATACCTACAGAGGTATCTAATTAGGTCCTGAATTGTACCTGGAGGGGATTACAGGAACATTTAAAGGATTACAGGAGCCCGGCAGTGGGGACGAGTCCACTCCAGTAAAGTGTATAATAGAGCTCCAGGTATCTAATTAGGCCCTGAATTGTACCTGGAGGGGATTACAGGAACATTTAAAGGATTACAGGAGCCCGGCAGTGGGGACGAGTCCACTCCAGTAAAGTGTATAATAGAGCTCCAGGTATCTAATTAGGTCCTGAATTGTACCTGGAGGGGATTACAGGAACATTTAAAGGATTACAGCAGCCCGGCAGTGGGGACGAGTCCACTCCAGTAAAGTGTATAATAGAGCTCCAGGTATCTAATTAGGCCCTGAATTGTACCTGGAGGGGATTACAGGAACATTTAAAGGATTACAGGAGCCCGGCAGTGGGGACGAGTCCACTCCAGTAAAGTGTATAATAGAGCTCCAGGTATCTAATTAGGCCCTGAATTGTACCTGGAGGGGATTACAGGAACATTTAAAGGATTACAGGAGCCCGGCAGTGGGGACGAGTCCACTCCAGTAAAGTGTATAATAGAGCTCCAGGTATCTAATTAGGTCCTGAATTGTACCTGGAGGGGATTACAGGAACATTTAAAGGATTACAGGAGCCCGGCAGTGGGGACGAGTCCACTCCAGTAAAGTGTATAATAGAGCTCCAGGTATCTAATTAGGCCCTGAATTGTACCTGGAGGGGATTACAGGAACATTTAAAGGATTACAGGAGCCCGGCAGTGGGGACGAGTCCACTCCAGTAAAGTGTATAATAGAGCTCCAGGTATCTAATTAGGTCCTGAATTGTACCTGGAGGGGATTACAGGAACATTTAAAGGATTACAGGAGCCCGGCAGTGGGGACGAGTCCACTCCAGTAAAGTGTATAATAGAGCTCCAGGTATCTAATTAGGTCCTGAATTGTACCTGGAGGGGATTACAGGAACATTTAAAGGATTACAGGAGCCCGGCAGTGGGGACGAGTCCACTCCAGTAAAGTGTATAATAGAGCTCCAGGTATCTAATTAGGTCCTGAATTGTACCTGGAGGGGATTACAGGAACATTTAAAGGATTACAGGAGCCCGGCAGTGGGGACGAGTCCACTCCAGTAAAGTGTATAATAGAGCTCCAGGTATCTAATTAGGCCCTGAATTGTACCTGGAGGGGATTACAGGAACATTTAAAGGATTACAGGAGCCCGGCAGTGGGGACGAGTCCACTCCAGTAAAGTGTATAATAGAGCTCCAGGTATCTAATTAGGCCCTGAATTGTACCTGGAGGGGATTACAGGAACATTTAAAGGATTACAGCAGCCCGGCAGTGGGGACGAGTCCACTCCAGTAAAGTGTATAATAGAGCTCCAGGTATCTAATTAGGTCCTGAATTGTACCTGGAGGGGATTACAGGAACATTTAAAGGATTACAGGAGCCCGGCAGTGGGGACGAGTCCACTCCAGTAAAGTGTATAATAGAGCTCCAGGTATCTAATTAGGTCCTGAATTGTACCTGGAGGGGATTACAGGAACATTTAAAGGATTACAGGAGCCCGGCAGTGGGGACGAGTCCACTCCAGTAAAGTGTATAATAGAGCTCCAGGTATCTAATTAGGCCCTGAATTGTACCTGGAGGGGATTACAGGAACATTTAAAGGATTACAGGAGCCCGGCAGTGGGGACGAGTCCACTCCAGTAAAGTGTATAATAGAGCTCCAGGTATCTAATTAGGTCCTGAATTGTACCTGGAGGGGATTACAGGAACATTTAAAGGATTACAGGAGCCCGGCAGTGGGGACGAGTCCACTCCAGTAAAGTGTATAATAGAGCTCCAGGTATCTAATTAGGCCCTGAATTGTACCTGGAGGGGATTACAGGAACATTTAAAGGATTACAGGAGCCCGGCAGTGGGGACGAGTCCACTCCAGTAAAGTGTATAATAGAGCTCCAGGTATCTAATTAGGTCCTGAATTGTACCTGGAGGGGATTACAGGAACATTTAAAGGATTACAGGAGCCCGGCAGTGGGGACGAGTCCACTCCAGTAAAGTGTATAATAGAGCTCCAGGTATCTAATTAGGCCCTGAATTGTACCTGGAGGGGATTACAGGAACATTTAAAGGATTACAGGAGCCCGGCAGTGGGGACGAGTCCACTCCAGTAAAGTGTATAATAGAGCTCCAGGTATCTAATTAGGTCCTGAATTGTACCTGGAGGGGATTACAGGAACATTTAAAGGATTACAGGAGCCCGGCAGTGGGGACGAGTCCACTCCAGTAAAGTGTATAATAGAGCTCCAGGTATCTAATTAGGTCCTGAATTGTACCTGGAGGGGATTACAGGAACATTTAAAGGATTACAGGAGCCCGGCAGTGGGGACGAGTCCACTCCAGTAAAGTGTATAATAGAGCTCCAGGTATCTAATTAGGCCCTGAATTGTACCTGGAGGGGATTACAGGAACATTTAAAGGATTACAGCAGCCCGGCAGTGGGGACGAGTCCACTCCAGTAAAGTGTATAATAGAGCTCCAGGTATCTAATTAGGTCCTGAATTGTACCTGGAGGGGATTACAGGAACATTTAAAGGATTACAGGAGCCCGGCAGTGGGGACGAGTCCACTCCAGTAAAGTGTATAATAGAGCTCCAGGTATCTAATTAGGCCCTGAATTGTACCTGGAGGGGATTACAGGAACATTTAAAGGATTACAGGAGCCCGGCAGTGGGGACGAGTCCACTCCAGTAAAGTGTATAATAGAGCTCCAGGTATCTAATTAGGCCCTGAATTGTACCTGGAGGGGATTACAGGAACATTTAAAGGATTACAGGAGCCCGGCAGTGGGGACGAGTCCACTCCAGTAAAGTGTATAATAGAGCTCCAGGTATCTAATTAGGCCCTGAATTGTACCTGGAGGGGATTACAGGAACATTTAAAGGATTACAGGAGCCCGGCAGTGGGGACGAGTCCACTCCAGTAAAGTGTATAATAGAGCTCCAGGTATCTAATTAGGTCCTGAATTGTACCTGGAGGGGATTACAGTAACATTTAAAGGATTACAGCAGCCCGGCAGTGGGGACGAGTCCACTCCAGTAAAGTGTATAATAGAGCTCCAGGTATCTAATTAGGTCCTGAATTGTACCTGGAGGGGATTACAGGAACATTTAAAGGATTACAGGAGCCCGGCAGTGGGGACGAGTCCACTCCAGTAAAGTGTATAATAGAGCTCCAGGTATCTAATTAGGCCCTGAATTGTACCTGGAGGGGATTACAGGAACATTTAAAGGATTACAGCAGCCCGGCAGTGGGGACGAGTCCACTCCAGTAAAGTGTATAATAGAGCTCCAGGTATCTAATTAGGCCCTGAATTGTACCTGGAGGGGATTACAGGAACATTTAAAGGATTACAGGAGCCCGGCAGTGGGGACGAGTCCACTCCAGTAAAGTGTATAATAGAGCTCCAGGTATCTAATTAGGCCCTGAATTGTACCTGGAGGGGATTACAGGAACATTTAAAGGATTACAGCAGCCCGGCAGTGGGGACGAGTCCACTCCAGTAAAGTGTATAATAGAGCTCCAGGTATCTAATTAGGCCCTGAATTGTACCTGGAGGGGATTACAGGAACATTTAAAGGATTACAGCAGCCCGGCAGTGGGGACGAGTCCACTCCAGTAAAGTGTATAATAGAGCTCCAGGTATCTAATTAGGTCCTGAATTGTACCTGGAGGGGATTACAGGAACATTTAAAGGATTACAGCAGCCCGGCAGTGGGGACGAGTCCACTCCAGTAAAGTGTATAATAGAGCTCCAGGTATCTAATTAGGCCCTGAATTGTACCTGGAGGGGATTACAGGAACATTTAAAGGATTACAGGAGCCCAGCAGTGGGGACGAGTCCACTCCAGTAAAGTGTATAATAGAGCTCCAGGTATCTAATTAGGTCCTGAATTGTACCTGGAGGGGATTACAGGAACATTTAAAGGATTACAGGAGCCCGGCAGTGGGGACGAGTCCACTCCAGTAAAGTGTATAATAGAGCTCCAGGTATCTAATTAGGCCCTGAATTGTACCTGGAGGGGATTACAGGAACATTTAAAGGATTACAGCAGCCCGGCAGTGGGGACGAGTCCACTCCAGTAAAGTGTATAATAGAGCTCCAGGTATCTAATTAGGCCCTGAATTGTACCTGGAGGGGATTACAGGAACATTTAAAGGATTACAGGAGCCCGGCAGTGGGGACGAGTCCACTCCAGTAAAGTGTATAATAGAGCTCCAGGTATCTAATTAGGCCCTGAATTGTACCTGGAGGGGATTACAGGAACATTTAAAGGATTACAGGAGCCCGGCAGTGGGGACGAGTCCACTCCAGTAAAGTGTATAATAGAGCTCCAGGTATCTAATTAGGTCCTGAATTGTACCTGGAGGGGATTACAGGAACATTTAAAGGATTACAGGAGCCCGGCAGTGGGGACGAGTCCACTCCAGTAAAGTGTATAATAGAGCTCCAGGTATCTAATTAGGCCCTGAATTGTACCTGGAGGGGATTACAGGAACATTTAAAGGATTACAGGAGCCCGGCAGTGGGGACGAGTCCACTCCAGTAAAGTGTATAATAGAGCTCCAGGTATCTAATTAGGCCCTGAATTGTACCTGGAGGGGATTACAGGAACATTTAAAGGATTACAGGAGCCCGGCAGTGGGGACGAGTCCACTCCAGTAAAGTGTATAATAGAGCTCCAGGTATCTAATTAGGTCCTGAATTGTACCTGGAGGGGATTACAGGAACATTTAAAGGATTACAGGAGCCCGGCAGTGGGGACGAGTCCACTCCAGTAAAGTGTATAATAGAGCTCCAGGTATCTAATTAGGCCCTGAATTGTACCTGGAGGGGATTACAGGAACATTTAAAGGATTACAGGAGCCCGGCAGTGGGGACGAGTCCACTCCAGTAAAGTGTATAATAGAGCTCCAGGTATCTAATTAGGTCCTGAATTGTACCTGGAGGGGATTACAGGAACATTTAAAGGATTACAGGAGCCCGGCAGTGGGGACGAGTCCACTCCAGTAAAGTGTATAATAGAGCTCCAGGTATCTAATTAGGTCCTGAATTGTACCTGGAGGGGATTACAGGAACATTTAAAGGATTACAGGAGCCCGGCAGTGGGGACGAGTCCACTCCAGTAAAGTGTATAATAGAGCTCCAGGTATCTAATTAGGCCCTGAATTGTACCTGGAGGGGATTACAGGAACATTTAAAGGATTACAGGAGCCCGGCAGTGGGGACGAGTCCACTCCAGTAAAGTGTATAATAGAGCTCCAGGTATCTAATTAGGTCCTGAATTGTACCTGGAGGGGATTACAGGAACATTTAAAGGATTACAGGAGCCCGGCAGTGGGGACGAGTCCACTCCAGTAAAGTGTATAATAGAGCTCCAGCATCGCTCAAGTGAAACACCTAATTGGGCCCCATTCCTCTCTTTAAGATACGTCTCTCTTTCTCTTTAAGACATTTCCTCCCTTCATCCTCCTTTTAAGACACCTCTCTCTTTCTTTCTTTAAAACAACGACATCTCTCTTTTTCTTCGAGACACTTAAAAACATTTTTCTCTTCCTTTCACTTCTCTTTTTCTCTTTAAAGCACCTCTTTTTCTCTTCTTCTCGTTCTCTCTGTGAGACAATACAAGATATATTTCTCTTTAAGACACTATTTCTTTTTGCCTCTTCAATATTGTGGTAAAAACTTGTTTGCTACCACATTTCCTGTAGAAATTTGATCTCTTTTGTTTATTTAAATTTTGATTTCTACAGTAGTTTGCCGAAAATTGCCCTAAAAAAATATAATCAATAATTTAAGACGTGCAATTTTTAAGAAAGTACACGTATACAACGAAAAAAATTCAATTAAACAAACTTTACACTTGGATTCACAAAGAGATACCAATTTTTAATAATTTTAAATAATATTATTTTCTAATCCAAAGGTTTTTTAAATGATACTACTGGGACAACAGGGAAGATGAATAGGATAGAATTTGAAGAGGACAAATATTTGGGTTATTTGTTTTATTTGCACATTCTAATAAAAACAACTAAACATTGAACAAAGCAAAAGAAAAACAAAGCAACAAAATCATTTAACTAAATACTTAAAAACTATTATTATTTTTGTTTGGGCATATTGAAAAATATATATTATTAATTGTACCTTCTCGACGCCTCTACCACAAAAACCAGACCCCGTCAACTCTTCACACTTTAATTCCACCCCAGTCAACTTTCATCTAATTGTTCAACTTCATTTTATTTAAAAATATCAAAACCACATGCACCGTTTAAGAGCTAGCTCACGACTCCATTACATTTAACACTATTTCACAGCTGTTTTTTATATGTTTTCTTGTTTTGTTTCTCAAACACCTTGATATATATCTAATATATATATGATATTAGATTATAATAAAAAAAATTACCTCTTTTCATTAAAATATTCATTAAAAAAATGTTCCGTAGTGTACATCACATTTGCCTTTTCCTTCTTTTTAAAAAAAAATGTTTGTTCACAAAATTTTTTTTTTTTTTTTATATAAGTTCTTTCAGATTTAATTTCTTCCAATACACAGGTTGATTTAGCTTCTTCCTCGAATCCACATGATAAGCTTCCTCCTTCAATACACAGATGGATTAACGTCTTCCTCCAATTCACATGATGGGCTCCTCCTCGAACGCACATGTTGGCTGGCTCCTTGATGTCTTCAACTCATTGATGAACGATGTATCGAAGTCTCTCTCTCACTTACACTCACTGATTTATTTTTTATATGCCCATTTCGACGCTCTTTTTATACATATATGCCCATTTTTTATTTTTTTTTATTACTATTTACAATTATTAAACTTATATATATACGTACCTAATTTCTAATAAACAAAAACAAATATTAATCTAAAAATTTACAATTAATCCTTAACCTAAAGAAAATGTTAACTTAAATTTATAAAAATTGGAACTAATTGAACATAAAAAAAAATAACATAATACTAAATTTTTACATATTTACAGGATCAGTCATAGTCATGAAATCAATTTTGGAAATAATCAAGTTGGATGCAGATTTAAGAAATTGCCAATTATTTTACTTTCCGCCTTTACCATCAATATAACATTTGTATGTATTCAAAATAATTATATAATTAATTATATATTATATATAAAAAAAAAATTTACTTGAAATAAAAATTAAATAAATCCTTCGGTTTTACTTCATCACACTTCCAAAATATATCATAGCAATGAAAATTAGGCCTCACGCCGGGTAATAAGGAATACAAATTTAATTTATTTAATATATATAGTACTTGTCTTTTGAGGTATTAAATTCTTTGAGACGTCCTTCTTACTTCCTAACTAAAAAAAAAATGTATCTCACATATATTTTTACTTCAACTTCCTTCTCTACTAATAACTCCCTAATAATAATAACTTCATCGTTGACGTAGCAAAAATACGGTTCCTCCTATCTCAGGTAGGCAACCAACACTACATCATAAATCTCCTATATATATATCGCTAGTTCTTTCTAGTCGACACAAAAAAAATCATCTCTCGCAGATCAAAAAAAAATATAAATCTCCAATTAATCACTAGCTCTTACTAGGATTAAAAAAAATAATTTCTCCCAAAACAAATCTATATAATCCCGACGTCTAAAAGAATGTCATCAGCAATTAATTCAAAACTTCTCTAATTAATATTACCCTTTGTTTGTTCCTATTCCTAAAGTTATATAATGTGCTCCTACAACTCTTCTCATTCTCATCTACTCTCTCTATTAAACAAATTTACGTAGAAAAAACATGTTACTCAAATAATAAATGAACTTGCCTAAATAATAGAATTTATAATAACAAAAACTTAATAACCTATGCATACATACAATTTATATAATATATTATTCTTCCAAGGCTTCTATACATTTTCGTTCGTCTTTCTAATTTATAATATTATTATGATTTAGTCACGTCCGGTATCCTAGCTGAACAGCTCCGAAACAGAAAATCTGTCCCCTTGACTCGGCCTCAGGAAGTTCGTCATGTCTCCAAAGAGATCTAGGCATCTCTCAGCCTGCTGATTTTATCTTTCTAACATTTGTAATAAAAAATATAATAAAAAAAATCTATCTTCTTCCATATTATGTTCGTTCAAAATCAGTCAGTTATATGTATATGTTTTAATTTTCAATAATCATTATTAATAAGTAACTTCTAAATAAAAAACTTTCACATATTAAATTTGGGTGACTAATCCTTAAATATAATTCTCAGATAATTTTATACTGATCCTAACATATAATCTTATCCTAAAAAAAATATAATTCCTAATTACTTTAAACACAGAACTATACCAAAATTCATTCATACCCTTCATGTACCAAAATTCTCTCATTCAAAAAAATAAATGTATCATCCATACTATTATATTAGTCCATGGTCACTTCGTCATATTTTAAATTAATCCTAATTCTGTCATGTTAGTCTGTCAGTCATTTCCTCAAACTCATCCGAGTTGCAAAAAAAAATAGGTTCACTATAAAAGGTGGCTAATGCAATTATATTGCAAAGCCCAAATTTAATTTTATCTTTTTCCGGATGCCCCGGCGAATTATGTCTTTAAAAATCCCCTCCCCCTTTTCTAAATATTCATTCAGTGTTAATTTTCTCCTTAATACCTGTTTAAATTCTCTTACTCCTTTTTTAAAATTGTTCTTATGTATTTTATTAACCTCCTTTCTATTTCCAGTTTGTCTGTAAGTTTTAACTATATTTTCTTTAAAATTAAAATTTGTCTTTTGTTTGTTGTTCTCAGTCTGTTCGTTTGTTTTGTCTAATAACATCCAAATGTTCCTTTCACTCTGTCCATCCACATCAACATTCATCCTATTTTCTTGAATTTCACTTAATACTAATTTTTCTACATTTTGACTCTCTTCCTCCACCTCTTTCTCTAAAATTTGGGTCTGTTCCTCCCCACTGTTATTCTCTGTTCCTTCTACCTCATCAACTTGTGACTGACTGTCAATAATAAGAACCTCTTTTTCTACTTCAGAATTCCCTTCATCCAACTTGTTAATTTTTTGATTTAAGTGCTTTTCTAAGTTTTCTCCTGCTTTATTTATCCTACTTTCAACTCTTTCATTTTCTATTTGAATTTTCTCTAATTGGTTCATCAAATTGTCCACCTTTTTATCTAATCTCGCTTCCAAATTTTTAATGTCGCCTCTTAAATTTCCCATCTCTCCCTTTAATTCTTTTCCCTGTTCTTCTATTCTCTGATTTATATTTTCCAAATCCCCCCTTAATTCTATTCCTTGCTCTTTCATATTCCTCCTTAAATCTCTACCCTGTTCTTCTATTTTTTGATTTATATTTCCAATATCCCCCTTTAAATTTCCCATATCCCCAGTTAAATTTCCCATATCCCCCCTTAAATTTCCCATATCCCCAGTTAACTTTGTCAACACAACACGGAGCCATTCCATATCAGGAGCAGCAATGCCCTCTTTTTCTTTATCTTTATTTACCCCCTCCCCTTGCGACTCCTCACCTGTACCCTGCATGGACTCCATTGCGGCTGGAGTCTCCCTTTCTCTATCTTCCGATAACTCCATATCGGATCTTTCCTCCTCTAATCTTCTCGCTTGTCCTCTGGTAATTGGCATTTTCTTACTTTACTAAATATATAATTACTAAACAAAAACAATGTTATATAAAATAGTAACCTTCTTTTGAAGTTGGCAAAAAAAAATATTATTTCTCAAAATTAAATGTAACCCTTATTTGTCTCTATTCTATCCTTTTCATCTTTTTCAACCTGTTTCCCTACTTTAATTAATATAAAAAAATTCTCCCATCAAGGTTTTGCCAAAATATGATGGGGCTTTGTGGCGAAAATCGTCCACACAAGGGATATGCCAAAAATGTGGTAAAAACTTGTTTGCTACCACATTTCCTGTAGAAATTTGATCTCTTTTGTTTATTTAAATTTTGATTTCTACAGTAGTTTGCCGAAAATTGCCCTAAAAAAATATAATCAATAATTTAAGACGTGCAATTTTTAAGAAAGTACACGTATACAACGAAAAAAATTCAATTAAACAAACTTTACACTTGGATTCACAAAGAGATACCAATTTTTAATAATTTTAAATAATATTATTTTCTAATCCAAAGGTTTTTTAAATGATACTACTGGGACAACAGGGAAGATGAATAGGATAGAATTTGAAGAGGACAAATATTTGGGTTATTTGTTTTATTTGCACATTCTAATAAAAACAACTAAACATTGAACAAAGCAAAAGAAAAACAAAGCAACAAAATCATTTAACTAAATACTTAAAAACTATTATTATTTTTGTTTGGGCATATTGAAAAATATATATTATTAATTGTACCTTCTCGACGCCTCTACCACAAAAACCAGACCCCGTCAACTCTTCACACTTTAATTCCACCCCAGTCAACTTTCATCTAATTGTTCAACTTCATTTTATTTAAAAATATCAAAACCACATGCACCGTTTAAGAGCTAGCTCACGACTCCATTACATTTAACACTATTTCACAGCTGTTTTTTATATGTTTTCTTGTTTTGTTTCTCAAACACCTTGATATATATCTAATATATATATGATATTAGATTATAATAAAAAAAATTACCTCTTTTCATTAAAATATTCATTAAAAAAATGTTCCGTAGTGTACATCACAATATATATAGCGATATCTGACCTGAACGATTGGGGCCCAACTATAAGTTCCTGATCGGCATGTGACCCAGTCAGGTACTCTGCGGAAGTCAACCAGCCCCCTTAATCCTTTTATTGTCCTGTCGCCCCTTGACGGGGTTCGGAGGATTCGGCCCTAGTTGGAGTCCTCCAGATTTACCGATACCTATTTCTCTTCTGCTTATTTTTCTTTAAACTGATAACAAACAATACGTCGAATTCTTGAAGAAGAAGAAAAAGAAGAATTTAATTACGTCTTTATGACTGGAATTGCTGTTTGCATATAGAATATGTTACCAGAATGAATCAGTTGCCATCTTAAAATATGCAAGACACACTGCAATATGCAAATGTGGTCACTCTAATACATTAAAATGTCATATTTACAACTATAGTAGCCCATGATCTCGTGTTATATTTCGCTGTGTGGCTAACAATGTGTCTTCTGTAAGGTGGGATAGGTTACTTATTGAAGTCGATCTTAAATCAAAATCTGCTGCTTTGGTTTTCATTAGAACAGAAATCTCGTAAACATTCTTTTTAGTGCAGTTATCAAAGTACAAAAAGGAAAAATTTAAGAGAAAATGTTAAAATGAATAGCCGTCATTAATTTCGTTTAATTCATAGAAAGAAAACAAAATATAGTTGCACATTTGAACAGGATAGAGCTGCACTGAACTCTTTCATAGAGCTACCAGTATATTGAACAGAATAGAGCTGCACTGAACTCTTTCATAGAGCTACCAGTATATTGAACAGAATAGAGCTGCACTGAACTCTTTCATAGAGCTACCAGTATATTGAACAGTTTGGATGTGCTCCTTATCGCATTAATTAAATGTTTGCCAGTCAGTATGGTTCCAGTCGTAGGTACTAAATGTACCCCACAATGCCGGGAGGGGGAGGGGAGCAAAGGGGCGCATGGAACAAGGATTTCTGGACGCGGAGAGGAGGGGGCCATAGAGCAAAGAGCGTGGGGACCCAACACATTCCGTGGGGAGGGGAGGGCACTCACTGACAGTTCATGCATCATCCCAGTTTACATTTTAATTCTCAAGTTTTAAATCATGAAAAAAAATGAATAAAAATACACACAAAACAACTGGGAATTTTTTCATGATTACTCTTCCTAACATAAAAAGTATATTTCGAGTAAGCAGAAATATAAGAGATTTCACTCTTTTTATGAGATGGAATTTCAAAAGGGCCAATAATTTAATTTTATACACACTTTTTTTCATCTAATCTGAGTGATAATGTTTTTTTTTTTTATAATAGACGCAAATATCGTGTAGACATAAAAATGAAATACAGCTGATAAATAAGAGTAAAAGAAGAAACGTGGGAGTGAAATAAAATGAAAATAACCTCAACTCATGAAACAGTTTGTTAAATCTCGTAACAAATCTTTATTATTTAAATGTTCTCGTTTTCCATTAGTTTTACAATATTCATGATTGTAAATATTTGATTTAAATTTATCTTTTTAAAAATCTATACGAGTGAATACAATTAAATTATCGATACTTTTGTTCTATAATGAGTACTGTTGGTATCCCTTTCTTATGCGATTCTGAGTAGGTATCGAATAGAAAGTACTTGTATAGTTCAAAATTAAAAGTTAGAAAATAATTAAAATATATTTATCGAGGGTCTGAGCCCATGCACAATTTTATAATGAAACAGGGCTCTGACTTTAAATCAAGTAACACTTCTGGTCTGGCTATTTTAGAAGAACCCTCACCTCATCAGCCTATCCACTGCTAGTTATTCCACTTCGCCCCTCCAGGTCTCACCGCGGCATCAAGAACGAACCATCACCTCATCAGCCTACCCACTACCTGCTATTCCATTTCCGCTCCTCCAGGACTCAGTGCGGCGTCAAGGACGAACATCCTTCCATCTGATCACCTCATCAGCCTACCCACTACTTGCTATTCCATTTCCGCTCCTCCAGGACTCAGTGCGGCGTCAAGGACGAACATCCTTCCATCTGATCACCTCATCAGCCTACCCACTACCTGCTATTCCATTTCCGCTCCTCCAGGACTCAGTGTGGCGTCAAGGACGAACATCCTTCCATCTGATCACCTCATCAGCCTACCCACTACCTGCTATTCCATTTCCGCTCTTCTAGGACTCAGTGCGGCGTCAAGGACGAACATCCTTCCATCTGATCACCTCATTAGCCTACCCACTACCTGCTATTCCACCTCTTCAAGCCTCACCGTGGCGTCAAGGACCTAACTATCTTCTCAATGTAATTCACAGATTGTCTGTTCGCCACTTGACAATGGCAGTGACTCATTGTTTTGTGTGAGATATTTCTTCTTTTTTTAAAGATAATGAGTAAATATTGAAGAAATAAATTCATTTTTTTACGATTTCATAACTACAGAACACTCCTACAGTATTCTAGTGGCGCAGGTAGCAACTCTAAGGAATAACTTCGTGGAAGGATTCTGCTGCAGGTTCTTCCTGTAGCTTCCTCGGTTCTGTTATGACAGACCCAAAGCAGTAAAACCTCTTGCTTTCTAGTGTTCTGGGTGCCGACTCGACACATCCGACGATACACACCTAGGGATGTACCCCTAATTGTTCTCCCACGTGTCCCAGAGCTCCAACCTATCTCTCGGTTTTTGAGCCCTCTGTCAAAACCAGACATTAACACGGTTTGTGTTTTGTTTCCATCCATGTCACGTGATCATACCTCATATCTTCTGTATTTTTTTCTTTTTAGTTTAACAAATATACCCAGATCTAAGTTTCATATTGTTTGGCAAGGGGGAGGGGGGGGAGGGGGGGAGTGTCAAATTTTATGCCATTGTTGATGCCTGTTTTATACGGAGAATCTGACTTTGCCAATATTTGAACAGACATCATGTTATGAATGTCATCGATTGTCTGTTTGTCCGGGGAGATGAAAAGTTGTCCTACAACAAACAGCCAAACAGACCCCCCTCTCGAAAACAATCCAACCCTCATATAATTTTAAACATCCCCCATCCCCTTCAGAGCTAATTAAAATTTCATTTCAAAAACGAATCCCGAGGATGAAGTTCCCTCCCCCCCATTGGGTGTCCAGGGTTTAATGTCAAAACAGATAAAAGTGCTTAATCACAGAGCTAATCCGTAATTAAAAGGAACACAAGGACAAACGGGGGGAGGGGACGACAAAAAGCACCCCCCAGCCAGTGATTATTTCAAATCCTCGCCGCTGGGCGGACCTCCCACCCTATAATGAGATTAGCTCTGTCTGATGAATTGGCCCCAACAAGGGCCTGGTTTTTCATTTCTAGTCCCCCCCCCTTCAATAACAAACAACCCTTCGTTCCAGCCACTCAACACTTATTAGAGTCCGCCATGTTTTTTAAAATTTATTTACGTTTATTATTCATCTACTGATCATATTGATTTCATATAGCTCATATTTCTTTACGAATAAAATGTTTCAAATTATCTGTTTGTGCGAATCAACTGTTTGAGAATGAAAGAGGTTCTGCGGTAAGAATCTTTCATCAGCTTCCTCAGTCTTCTTAGGACAATACTTTCACAATCGGACAAACGTCGATAGTCGTTATAAGGGTCTCTTTTGTGTCTTGCCCATGCAGAACTGTACACAATTTTTTTTAAAATCCTCTGAAATCCCTCCCCTGATGTTCCGTCTCTTGACGTGCCAGGCGCACCCGAGGATGACATCGCTAGTTCTGCTCTCGTTCTCCCAGAGTTTGCCAGCTCCAACTCCTCTTTCTTCCGTTTTTGAGCCGTGTGTGAACCAGACCAGTTTATCGCAATCCGGTTTATGTTTCTATCCAAAATTTGATATCATATCCAGGACCCCAATTTGAAGTTCAGCTAAGTCGATCGAATAAAAGGGAAGATTAACAGGCTTAACTCAAAAGTCTAATAACTACCGATGTAATAAATGTATCGACACGATTGAATAGTCTTGAGAAGACACATTGACTTTCAGCCAAATAGGCCGAAGTAGAATGACGGCCGCTACCCAACCATCCCCAAGTCTCTGCTGCCTATTATCACACCCCACCCTGGGTTAACCACCCTCTCCAACCATTTCCTGCCCATTAGTTGCCTACTTCCACAAATATACAATTACGAATTGAGTCTATTACCTTGCGCATGTGTGCACCTGTTAGCGCATTAAACATGCTCCACCAAGGCATGAAATTAAATGCCAGGAAGCGTTTCAAGCATTAATGACCTTCCATAGCTAATGTTTTAAATTATTTATTTTTTTTCAACAAATGAGCTATTATTTTCTATAAATGTTCACCTAACCGGAGCTATGTATATTATATTGCTGAACCCACCCCTCAGTCACTCATTAGAATGTTGCAACCTTGCTGGTTGTCGATGGCCTGTCATGTATAAAATTACACACATTCAAATTATTAATATTATAAAAATTAATTATACCATTTGTATAAAAAAAATCGGGTGCGTGCAACTACGATGCGTGGCGAAATGAGCGTGACAACGTCTGAGTTGCGAGATAGCGAAAGTGTCAAGAATCAAATATAACAAATCATTTCAATAAAATTGTTGAACCTTGAAACAATTTAAAAACAATATAGAAAGAAAACATTCATAAGCATAATAGTTTTCAAAAAATGAAAATTTGGTTTACAATTTTTATAAAGAGTTTATTCGATTATGATTTTCAAAACAATTTTATTGCAACATTAAGTTTTTTTTTTGTATTGTAAATATCATTTTCAAATAAATTTTATTTATCAATAAACATTTACCAACGAAAATGTTTTTTTAATGTTTAAAATAATAAATTATTCAATTTAGAAATACGTACTCATTTCGTTTTGTTTTAAAATATTTTATATTTCAAAAAGTAAACATCAAATCGGTCAGCAGCGATACGTTTGTAAGCGGTACCACGTGAATCGAGACAGGAGAGCAACTAGCGAGACGAAGACAGTGTGAAGCGCCTCAGTCTCTCGGCGCATGCGCGATACGTGTGTTACGTGTTACCGAAAGTAACATAACGCAGTCTTCGAACATGGGGTGCCGGCCTACCAAATTATAAGACGTTGTCACGTCAAAAAAAACAGTGAAGCAACTAAATTAGTGAATAATTATATGGTCACATTTGTTTAAAAAAAAAAACCAATGAGTGGAAAACAAAAGAAGACCATCAGCTGTTCTAATTCGAGTCAAAGTTGTAGTCTGTAGTGAGAAAAGTGTTGATGCGACATTGAATTTGATGCTAAAAGGAGGTACTTTTATGTACAAAATATATAGGTATGTCCAAAATAACATTTGATATAATTTTAAGTAATTAGTTTATAAGATTTCTTTTAAAAAATTAATTTCATGTTTTTTTGTTGTTCCAATCTTAGTTTTTAATTTTATAATATAGATTTAAGTAAATAAACCCAAATATTTGTTCTCGAATTCTATGCTATTCATTTTCCCTGTTAACCCAGTAAGATATTTGATTGGATTTACTTTGGATTAGATTTAACATTTTTGCAAAAATTTTGAAAAACAATATGGCATCTCTTTAGAAATCCAAATAAAAAGTTGCACGTCTTAAACTTTTGATATTTTTTTAGGGCCCTTTTCGGAAACTACTGTAGAAATCAAAATTTAGTGAAAGACCAGAAATACAATTTCTAGAGGAAAGTTGGTAAGTTTTATTTGTTTATTTAATTATTTTTATTTTACTTATATTTTGACGTGGCAACGTCTTATGAATTGGAAGGCCAGCACCCCATGTTAGAAAACTGCGTTACCTCCATATGTTACTTTCGTAACGCACATGCGCCGAGAGAGAGAGCGATCATCCGCCACCTTGTGTTATCTCTTAACTAATCGAATTGTTAATTGAACTTCACAATTATATTATTGTCCAACATGATGTATACATGTGAAAATAGCATTGATTTATTAAATAAACGCTTCATAAAATTTTTCACCATTCTAAAACAATTTGATCTATGAATTTGAAAATAATATTTTTATCAAAATATTTTATAAAAATTTTAAACCAAATTTTCATTTTTTGAAAACTATTATGCTTATGAATGTCTTCTTTCTATATTGTTTTTAAATTGTTTCAAGGTTCAAAAATGTTATGTTATATTTGATTCTTGACACTTTCGCTATCTCGCAACTCAGACGTTGTCACGCTCATTTCGCCACGCATCGGAGTTGCATGCACCAGATTTTTTTAAATACGTGCACTTTCTTCAAAATTGCACGTCCTAAACTTTTGATATTTTTTTGGGCCCTTTTAATTTAGTAAAAGACCAGAGATACAATTTCTACAGGAAAGTTGCTAAGTTTTATTTGTTTATTTAATTATTATTAATTATACTTATATTTTTTTAAATTTCTTTTCCCTTCCTCTGTCTCATGTAGCAACCAGTTCTGCTCAGGTAATCTGAGTTAAGATAGCAGGGAGGCATCTTTAAGTAATCTCCAAAGACCAAATCTAACAAAATTATTGTTAAGAAAAAAATTTAGAAAAGCAAAAATTATCGGCGATAAAAAATATGAGATATAGAGACGAGCATTGTCCAGACGATGAATATATAATTGTGAGTATGGCATATAATTTATTATGAATATTCTGCTTATTTTTGGGCTTATTTTTCTTAATTTATTCACTTCCTGCTCAAAATAGAGGAATGTTATATTTTTAGATCTTTTTCTGTCTGGGGCACCATACCTCTTTAATGGGTTGACAGATTTTAAACAACTTTCATCTCAAAATTGTGATGAGGACGGGAGAGGTGATTCCAGTGAACAGAAAATGAGTGCGAGCCTTTAAACATAGGATTTTTATGAAATTTAACTTGTAGCATCCGTGTACTGAGCATCCTATTTATGTGGGTTCATTGGAGGTGGTTCCTTCAAAAACCCCTAAAACTACTAATGTAATGAACGAATCGAATCGAAATGTAAGTTGAGGATTCAGAAGGCCCTGCTAAGTCAACTATTGATATTGAGAGATAGATTTTTGGCGCTATGACCCTGGCTGTTGCGCGCCAAACAAAAAACCCAAATACTACTACTTAGAGCGAAAACGATGTAGATCAATTCACACTGGGGAAGTGCATTGCCAGCACGTGCTAACTGCGATTGATGGTAATCATTATAATGATGATCTTGCCTTATTATAGATTTAAATAAATATTTACTTACCTATAAGTAATCAATGAGAGATATTTGTGATTTATTCTGAAACTACGGACGTGCGCAGTGAAGTGAAGTGGAGGGTCGTGGTTGTCACGCCTGTTCACCAGAGGGTTCGAATCCCGACGTCGGGAGCATCGTAAAATTATAATTTATATTGCTGTCGATTAACCATGGATGTTTAAAATACGGATGACTAACTTGTAGATAGCCCGTCGATAATAACCATTGCAGTTGATAAAAAAAATAAAAGGAATTGCTGTTCACACATGACTGATATATTCAGTTTTCGTTTTAGTTTAATGATAGTTATCTTGCTTTAAAGTATAGTTTTTTTAAAAATAGCCAATTAAACAAGGTACCTACCTATATGATGGAAAAAAGTTGTAAAGGGTTTATTATCATCTGGAGTGGAGTGGAACATGGTTGATGGGAGGCAATTAGGGGCCTAAACAACACGAAAATAATAAAAAAGTGGAGAAAAGGAAAAAGGAGAAAACAATTAACGTGTAATTATAAAGAAAAAGGTATCATAAAAGTGATAGGAGGGGGGGGGGACTATTATCTTCAAATGTCGGTAATGGCTAGGTTGGTCGCTTCTAATTTAGCAGGCGGGTGTTGTTTGTTCCCGCCGGCGGGTACACAACCTGCACTCTGGTGGACAGGCCTGTCCTCACCTCAACTCCCATTACCAACCTCCCAGTGGTTCTTTTTTACCAAACCAGAAGCCAGCCTCAAACGATAAGGACAACGCTCCGTTTCGCCTGAACAGATGGGTTTTCATAGAGCAACTGACTTAGTGTGTAGAACGGCAGAGATCTATGACCACCCGGGTGGTACCACTCCAATCGTTACAGTGAATCTAATAAAATCGAAATGTATTCGATTCTCGAATATATTCCGCAACACAGATCTCACTGTTCAGATAGTATAATGAAGAAGAGCTTGGAGGAAAATATTATGATAAAAATATGTTATTTCAAAAGGTCCCGTGTAAAGGATAAAGGATAAAGTTATGTCTTTATGAATAGGGTCATCAAATTATAGATAGGAGCTATGAAAATGAATTCGGCTTCAAATCGTAGCTGCAAAAGGCAAAAATAACCTCGTCTTTTTTGAACAAAACCAACCAAAAAACTTGAAAATTTAGAAACGTTTCGTAGGGATTTTGTCAACATTAGACTCCACCATTAATGTTCCAAAGTTCCCCCTTTAAGATAAATGGACCGATTTGCTTGAAAATCGATAGCTGTCTTACTCAGAGATTTGAATGTTTGTATGAAATTTTGTATCGATACAATTATTATATTGGCAGTTAATAAGTTTTTTATCTACATTCTCCTCCTTAAATCCTCGTTTTCCTTCGAATGTTTCCGCTGAAAATGAAAGGTTTCGTCCTTATATGGTTTTGGGACAAAATATATAATTTCCTGTCCGTACATTCATTACATCCGCAGTTAAAAGGGTTTTTGAGTTAACCCCTCCCCCTCTCTCACTCCCTAAGCTCTTCTTCCATCGGCTGATGTTGCTGAAAATCTATAGGTTGTTTTGGGTAGTTATAGGGGTAGTTATATTTTGAGGTGAAACCCCCTCGGATTCCTCTCACTTTTCGTACGATTTTTCGGAAAATCGAAAGGTTTTTGATTTTTTTCACACGATTTTCTTTTCATTTTTAAATTCAGGGGCTTGGATAACATGAATTTCTGGTGAAAACTCAACCGAATTTCTGAGCGATTACATAACATCCCCTTTATCTTTGGAAGTAAAACACAAGAGAAAAATAAACGAGAACAGATTTAGGACGAAGGAAGAGGACTTCAAGGGGAGCCGCGCTACGCCTGCTCAGGTTTCTTTTCGCGTGGGTTAACGCGCGAGTCGTGTGTGACGAAAAAATAATCGGGTCTTAGCCAGAGATGCAATCAGGTTCCTGTTTGGTAGAATTGATAACCTGATTCAAACTTGATAGCAGCCCTATACCCGGGGATTTCTGTTTGGTAGAATTGATAACCTGATTCAAACCTGACAGAAGCCCAATACCCGGAGGATTTCTGTTTGGTAGAATTGATAACCTGATCCAAACTTGACAGAAGCCCAATACCCGGAGGATTCCTGTTTAGTAGAATTGGTGACCTGATCCAAACTTGACAGAAGCCCAATACCCGGAGGATTTCTGTTTGGTAGAATTGATAACCTGATCCACTCTTGACAGAAGACCAATACCCGGAGGATTTCTGTTTGGTAGAATTGATAACCTGATGCAAACTTGACAGAAGCCCAATACCCGGAGGATTTCTGTTTGGTAGAATTGATAACCTGATCCAAACTTGACAGAAGACCAATACCCGGAGGATTACTTTTTTTTTGGAATTTATTATCTTTGGTTCGGAAAGATTTAATTTACTAGGCTACAGGTGTCCACAGTGTTGACGATGAAGAATCAATTTGAAATTTTAATTGGGAAGAAGAGGGCGGGGGGTTGTGTGTGGGACTAATGGAATCTAAAGCCACTAATCTTCTATTTAATCAAACATTGTGTCTCCAGAGGAGGATTTAATAACGGAGGTCGGGTCAGGCACTCCGCTCCCTCCCCTGCCCACGCCATATCTTCCATCCCCCCCCCCCCCCACCTCTTTAGCGCCCCCCTCTGAATACCAATCATAGGGGTTGGGGCTTCTCCAGGCTGGAGTCAATAAAGAGGACACTTGGGGGGCCGGAGTCCCTCTGTCCGGGGGCCACTGGGGCCAAGCCCTGCCCTCTGGTCCCAGCCATTCAACCCCCGCAGAGAGGGGACATCCCAAAATGCTACTTTCAGGGGCACACGACAAAAAACATGTCCCACAAAAAGTGTTAATTCACTCACCTGTTCAGGACAATCTGTCTGGATGTGCGGAGTATCATCGACATTTTGGATTCTATGCTGAGTGATTGTGTACATAGACACACATTTTTGGAATCAGTGGCTTGGAAAACATCATTCTGACAGATTACATAACTTCCCCTATACTTCTGTAGTCTAGCTTGGAAGTGTTATCCTCGGCGACTGCCCCTGGTGGGTGGTGACCAGCTCCTACGTCCTCATGGTTCGATATCAATGCCCTTTAATCTGAACGCCAGATCAACGCTTCGGATATTAACAAAGTGCAGCCAAAGATGCTTTCCTCGATGCAAATTCGCTGGAATCGATAATTATACATTTCCAGAATTTTCTTGCTTTTCTAATCAAACAAATATCGAGACATTTTCCTTTTTTCTTGGCTTCTCAGCAGACATTTCTTCAAGGTCTCGGTAAGTTCCTTCCAACAACTCATTATACATTCCGAACAGTGAGATCTGTGTTGTGGAATCTACACAAGAATCGAATACATTTCGTTCTTATTATGTCTATTGTAGCGCTTGGAATGGTCCCGCCTTCAGATAACCGGTGGTCTATGACGCTATGTTTAATAGCTAGACTTGAAAGGCTGCCGACACTGCACGACTCTCTCCAAGTTCATATCCAGGCCGGAACGTGATCGTATTAGTTCTTGCTCCGTCCTTATTGCCTCCTTTTTTTCTTACTTAGCATCAACCGTTACCTGAGCAGACGTCTGCAACGCTCGTCCGACACCAGACTAATCACATTTGTTGCGGTAATGAGCAAGGCAGTTGGTGAACAATGCCATTTGTCTGTTTTTCGTAAGTAGCACAATATAAGTGGCATTAAATAAGTGGCACTATACAAGTGGCATTACATATCTGGCATTATATATGTGGCACTATACTACTATACTAGTGGCACTACATACAAATGTGGCACTATATAAGGGCACTATACAAGTGGCACTACATATGAGGCACTATACAAATGGCATTATTTATGATGGGCTCAACTCTATTCTTATCAATTATCAACTAAGCAAATATGGATAGTAAAAAAAAAGTTTTCAAGGACTTGTATAGTAGTAGTCATCAAACTGTGAGCTTGTCCTAAAATCTCGCGAGTGCTCGTTAATATTATAAGTAATTTGTATTCATATTTTTTCTATTATACTCTATTAAAAAATTAATAAATACTTATTCCAAGAGAGAATCGGGGGGAGGACTAGAATTGTTTTCTGGAAAGGAATTTTATTGTTATGGCCAGGCAACACTATTTTGTATGTGAACAGTTATTTTTTTCAGGAATGTATATAGTCTTCTTGGTGAATGAATATATTTTGATCTTTTTTTTTTTTTTTTTATTTCCGTTCATTTACAAGAATAAATGTTTACTACTAGAAATTGGAGAACCGGAGATGAGCAGTCTCCCGTCGTTATGGATAAGATATGGAATAAAGTGTTTAACCCTGAGAAGGTGGGGGACGTTCTATTTCAGCAGTTTTAAATAATAAAAACTAAACTACAATTAATTATTTTATTTATTCCATTGTTTTTTTCTAAACCGTCCTTCTCCATTCCCTGATTTAAATATGACACTACCAATGGTAGTTAAAAAATCTATGTTCTGGGACAGAAGGAGGAGGAGCAACGACGTTTTCACTGACGTCATTCCTTCTCTTCTCCCTCATATAAGAACTTCTTATCAAACTGTTGAGTCCATCGAGAGTTACAGACGGTTTTGAGGTTAACCCCCATCCAAGCCCTCCTTCCCTTTGACCGTTTGGCTAAGACTTGGGAGTTACAAAAATCGTTGTAAAGTAGGATCCCGGAGGAGACACAAGTTTGGAGCCAGGTGGGTCCCGACTGTTGCTCCATGCTGTTCGGAGTGGTTGGGTTCATGGTGCCAAAGCCCCCCTCTCCCCAGTTTGGAGCCAGGTGGGTCCCGACTGTTGCTCCATGCTGTTCGGAGTGGTTGGGTTCATGGTGCCAAAGCCCCCCTCTCCCCAGTTTGGAGCCAGGTGGGTCCCGACTGTTGCTCCATGCTGTTCGGAGTGGTTGGGTTCATGGTGCCAAAGCCCCCCTCTCCCCAGTTTGGAGCCAGGTGGGTCCCGACTGTTGCTCCATGATGTTCGGAGTGGTTGGGTTCATGGTGCCAAAGCCCCCCTCTCCCCAGTTTGGAGCCAGGTGGGTCCCGACTGTTGCTCCATGCTGTTCGGAGTGGTTGGGTTCATGGTGCCAAAGCCCCCCTCTCCCCAGTTTGGAGCCAGGTGGGTCCCGACTGTTGCTCCATGCTGTTCGGAGTGGTTGGGTTCATGGTGCCAAAGCCCCCCTCTCCCCAGTTTGGAGCCAGGTGGGTCCCGACTGTTGCTCCATGCTGTTCGGAGTGGTTGGGTTCATGGTGCCAAAGCCCCCCTCTCCCCAGTTTGGAGCCAGGTGGGTCCCGACTGTTGCTCCATGATGTTCGGAGTGGTTGGGTTCATGGTGCCAAAGCCCCCCTCTCCCCAGTTTGGAGCCAGGTGGGTCCCGACTGTTGCTCCATGCTGTTCGGAGTGGTTGGGTTCATGGTGCCAAAGCCCCCCTCTCCCCAGTTTGGAGCCAGGTGGGTCCCGACTGTTGCTCCATGCTGTTCGGAGTGGTTGGGTTCATGGTGCCAAAGCCCCCCTCTCCCCAGTTTGGAGCCAGGTGGGTCCCGACTGTTGCTCCATGCTGTTCCGAGTGGTTGGGTTCATGGTGCCAAAGCCCCCCCCCCTCTCCCCAGTTTGGAGCCAGGTGGGTCCCGACTGTTGCTCCATGCTGTTCGGAGTGGTTGGGTTCATGGTGCCAAAGCCCCCCTCTCCCCAGTTTGGAGCCAGGTGGGTCCCGACTGTTGCTCCATGCTGTTCGGAGTGGTTGGGTTCATGGTGCCAAAGCCCCCCTCTCCCCAGTTTGGAGCCAGGTGGGTCCCGACTGTTGCTCCATGCTGTTCGGAGTGGTTGGGTTCATGGTGCCAAAGCCCCCCTCTCCCCAGTTTGGAGCCAGGTGGGTCCCGACTGTTGCTCCATGCTGTTCGGAGTGGTTGGGTTCATGGTGCCAAAGCCCCCCTCTCCCCAGTTTGGAGCCAGGTGGGTCCCGACTGTTGCTCCATGCTGTTCGGAGTGGTTGGGTTCATGGTGCCAAAGCCCCCCTCTCCCCAGTTTGGAGCCAGGTGGGTCCCGACTGTTGCTCCATGCTGTTCGGAGTGGTTGGGTTCATGGTGCCAAAGCCCCCCTCTCCCCAGTTTGGAGCCAGGTGGGTCCCGACTGTTGCTCCATGCTGTTCGGAGTGGTTGGGTTCATGGTGCCAAAGCCCCCCCCCCCCCTCTCCCCAGTTTGGAGCCAGGTGGGTCCCGACTGTTGCTCCATGCTGTTCGGAGTGGTTGGGTTCATGGTGCCAAAGCCCCCCTCTCCCCAGTTTGGAGCCAGGTGGGTCCCGACTGTTGCTCCATGCTGTTCGGAGTGGTTGGGTTCATGGTGCTAAAGCCCCCCTCTCCCCAGTTTGGAGCCAGGTGGGTCCCGACTGTTGCTCCATGCTGTTCCGAGTGGTTGGGTTCATGGTGCCAAAGCCCCCCTCTCCCCAGTTTGGAGCCAGGTGGGTCCCGACTGTTGCTCCATGCTGTTCGGAGTGGTTGGGTTCATGGTGCCAAAGCCCCCCTCTCCCCAGTTTGGAGCCAGGTGGGTCCCGACTGTTGCTCCATGCTGTTCCGAGTGGTTGGGTTCATGGTGCCAAAGCCCCCCTCTCCCCAGTTTGGAGCCAGGTGGGTCCCGACTGTTGCTCCATGCTGTTCGGAGTGGTTGGGTTCATGGTGCCAAAGCCCCCCTCTCCCCAGTTTGGAGCCAGGTGGGTCCCGACTGTTGCTCCATGCTGTTCGGAGTGGTTGGGTTCATGGTGCCAAAGCCCCCCTCTCCCCAGTTTGGAGCCAGGTGGGTCCCGACTGTTGCTCCATGCTGTTCGGAGTGGTTGGGTTCATGGTGCCAAAGCCCCCCTCTCCCCAGTTTGGAGCCAGGTGGGTCCCGACTGTTGCTCCATGCTGTTCGGAGTGGTTGGGTTCATGGTGCCAAAGCCCCCCTCTCCCCAGTTTGGAGCCAGGTGGGTCCCGACTGTTGCTCCATGCTGTTCGGAGTGGTTGGGTTCATGGTGCCAAAGCCCCCCTCTCCCCAGTTTGGAGCCAGGTGGGTCCCGACTGTTGCTCCATGCTGTTCGGAGTGGTTGGGTTCATGGTGCCAAAGCCCCCCTCTCCCCAGTTTGGAGCCAGGTGGGTCCCGACTGTTGCTCCATGCTGTTCGGAGTGGTTGGGTTCATGGTGCCAAAGCCCCCCTCTCCCCAGTTTGGAGCCAGGTGGGTCCCGACTGTTGCTCCATGCTGTTCGGAGTGGTTGGGTTCATGGTGCCAAAGCCCCCCTCTCCCCAGTTTGGAGCCAGGTGGGTCCCGACTGTTGCTCCATGCTGTTCGGAGTGGTTGGGTTCATGGTGCCAAAGCCCCCCTCTCCCCAGTTTGGAGCCAGGTGGGTCCCGACTGTTGCTCCATGCTGTTCGGAGTGGTTGGGTTCATGGTGCCAAAGCCCCCCTCTCCCCAGTTTGGAGCCAGGTGGGTCCCGACTGTTGCTCCATGCTGTTCCGAGTGGTTGGGTTCATGGTGCCAAAGCCCCCCTCTCCCCAGTTTGGAGCCAGGTGGGTCCCGACTGTTGCTCCATGCTGTTCGGAGTGGTTGGGTTCATGGTGCCAAAGCCCCCCTCTCCCCAGTTTGGAGCCAGGTGGGTCCCGACTGTTGCTCCATGCTGTTCCGAGTGGTTGGGTTCATGGTGCCAAAGCCCCCCTCTCCCCAGTTTGGAGCCAGGTGGGTCCCGACTGTTGCTCCATGCTGTTCCGAGTGGTTGGGTTCATGGTGCCAAAGCCCCCCTCTCCCCAGTTTGGAGCCAGGTGGGTCCCGACTGTTGCTCCATGCTGTTCCGAGTGGTTGGGTTCATGGTGCCAAAGCCCCCCTCTCCCCAGTTTGGAGCCAGGTGGGTCCCGACTGTTGCTCCATGCTGTTCCGAGTGGTTGGGTTCATGGTGCCAAAGCCCCCCTCTCCCCAGTTTGGAGCCAGGTGGGTCCCGACTGTTGCTCCATGCTGTTCCGAGTGGTTGGGTTCATGGTGCCAAAGCCCCCCTCTCCCCAGTTTGGAGCCAGGTGGGTCCCGACTGTTGCTCCATGCTGTTCCGAGTGGTTGGGTTCATGGTGCCAAAGCCCCCCTCTCCCCAGTTTGGAGCCAGGTGGGTCCCGACTGTTGCTCCATGCTGTTCCGAGTGGTTGGGTTCATGGTGCCAAAGCCCCCCTCTCCCCAGTTTGGAGCCAGGTGGGTCCCGACTGTTGCTCCATGCTGTTCCGAGTGGTTGGGTTCATGGTGCCAAAGCCCCCCTCTCCCCAGTTTGGAGCCAGGTGGGTCCCGACTGTTGCTCCATGCTGTTCCGAGTGGTTGGGTTCATGGTGCCAAAGCCCCCCTCTCCCCAGTTTGGAGCCAGGTGGGTCCCGACTGTTGCTCCATGCTGTTCCGAGTGGTTGGGTTCATGGTGCCAAAGCCCCCCTCTCCCCAGTTTGGAGCCAGGTGGGTCCCGACTGTTGCTCCATGCTGTTCCGAGTGGTTGGGTTCATGGTGCCAAAGCCCCCCTCTCCCCAGTTTGGAGCCAGGTGGGTCCCGACTGTTGCTCCATGCTGTTCGGAGTGGTTGGGTTCATGGTGCCAAAGCCCCCCTCTCCCCAGTTTGGAGCCAGGTGGGTCCCGACTGTTGCTCCATGCTGTTCCGAGTGGTTGGGTTCATGGTGCCAAAGCCCCCCTCTCCCCAGTTTGGAGCCAGGTGGGTCCCGACTGTTGCTCCATGCTGTTCGGAGTGGTTGGGTTCATGGTGCCAAAGCCCCCCTCTCCCCAGTTTGGAGCCAGGTGGGTCCCGACTGTTGCTCCATGCTGTTCGGAGTGGTTGGGTTCATGGTGCCAAAGCCCCCCTCTCCCCAGTTTGGAGCCAGGTGGGTCCCGACTGTTGCTCCATGCTGTTCCGAGTGGTTGGGTTCATGGTGCCAAAGCCCCCCTCTCCCCAGTTTACAGTTGAACTACTCCTTTGTTGCTGTTTGCAACTATTTTGCAACTTTGTCGGTCCTGGCCCCGCTGGGTTGACTTCTCCCCCTAATTCCTCTCATGTTGCTCTCTAACACCTGTTCTCACCACAATGATAATTCTCTCTCCTCAACTTAAGTCCCAATCAAAAGACAATGTCTTGTGGGTGTATTAAATTTTCCAAATCCCCTTAGCAAACAATTTAACTGATTCAGAATCATTCCTGTAAATCTAAATAACAGAACGTTCATAGTTGGTTTTATCTGTTATGAATGTGGGCATTACTTCGTGCGTGTAAACTTCTCAGGGTTCAACTAGGTCCGGGACAAGGCAATCTTGCAGTTAGTCTCACCGGTTTCTTCTGCAAAATGAAAACACTTACATTGCACCGGAAACCATTACCAAGAACAAAACCATTATATGTAACAATAACAGAACGGTCTGACTCATCTCTATTTATTTACAGAAATATAGAGACCGTCTGTTATTGTTGCATACGAGTATAATGGTTAATCACTGGATAGTGATGGAAGGGCGCTGTAGCTAGGACAACTGCCATGCAATATAGATAGAGGGGTCTCGTGGCAGAGTGGTCTGTGATGGAAGGGCGCTGTAGCTAGGACAACTGCCTTGCAATATAGATAGAGGGGTCTCGTGGCAGAGTGGTCTGTGATGGAAGGGCGCTGTAGCTAGGACAACTGCCATGCAATATAGATAGAGGGGACTCGTGGCAGAGTAGGTCTAAGTGATGGAAGGGCGCTGTAGCTAGAGCAACTGCCATGCAATATAGATAGAGGGGTCTCGTGGCAGAGTAGGTCTAAGTGATGGAAGGGCGCTGTAGCTAGAACAACTGCCATGCAATATAGATAGAGGGGTCTCGTGGCAGAGTAGGTCTAAGTGATGGAAGGGCGCTGTAACTAGGGACAATACGGATTTGGTGATTCTTGAATGAAATAGCATCATTCTATCACCTACTACTAGAGCGCTCTTTCGTCGCTCTGGTGGACATGAGTTTCACTCTACTATAGGAGTTCATTCATATTTGCATTCACCTAGAGTAGGGGTCTCTAACGAGTACCTGACGTGCAGGCTTGAGGTTTTTCATCTCCCAGATAAAAAACCTAAGTACCTAGGCCAGGTTTCGAACATGCAATCTCTTGAGCTCAGTAAGCAAGCCCACTATCTTTGAGTACCGGTGTTCTAAGAAAAAAAAAAAAAAACCTTTTTTAAGTTAAAAATAAATGTACAAAATGAGTTTAATACAAAAACATGGGACGGAGGGAGAATGAGTAGTGTCGCCCAAAACCCCGTAGACCACACTGAGGAATGTTGGCCATTTTAGAACCACAATGACCAAACTCACAGACCTGGTCCGTAACCAAAACCAGCCCTTGTCTGTCTCATCCATGGACAGGCAGACATACTTCACCATCGAGTCAATCCATATGGAAACCGCGGAGACCACACTGAGGAATGCTGGCCATTTTAGAACCACAATGACCAGACTCACAGACCTGGTCAGTAACCAAACCAGCCCTTGTCTGTCTCATCCCTGGACAGACAGACATACTTCACCATCGAGTCAATCCATATGGAAAACGCGGAGACCACACTGAGGATTGTTGGCCATTTTAGAACCACAATGACCAGACTCACAGACCTGGTCCGTAACCAAACCAGCTCTTGTCTGTCTCATCCATGGACAGACAAACATACTTCACCATCGAGTTAATCCATATGGAAACCGCGGAGACCACACTGAGGAATGTTGGCCATTTTAGAACCACAATGACCAAACTCACAGACCTGGTCCGTAACCAAAACCAGCCCTTGTCTGTCTCATCCATGGACAGGCAGACATACTTCACCATCGAGTCAATCCATATGGAAACCGCGGAGACCACACTGAGGAATGTTGGCCATTTTAGAACCACAATGACCAGATTCGACTGAAAATCGACAAGTGTTGTCCTTATTGGGTTTTGGGCACAGGTATAAATTTTCGTGTCGATACATTCATTATATCGATATATCGGCATTTATTCCATTTTTCATGTAGAGCCTCCCCTGTAATCCCCCTCTTTCCTTTGGTTGATTTAGCTGAAAACCAACAGGTGTAGTCGTCAGAGGGTTCTGGATACACGTATTGAATGTTGTGTCGACAGATTCATTCTATCAGGAGTTATCGTGTTCACACACAAACAAACTGACATTTTTTTCATATTTCAAATCTAGAGGTCGGAAAACATGAAATTCCGTTGAAAACTTCGCATCGAATTTTTGTCTGATTACATAACTTCCCCTATACTTCGTATTTCTGTGGAAGTAAAAACAATTGGTTAGATTGGTGGCCCATCTTACGTCACACAGTCTCTTTATTTTTTTATTTTGTCTATGTATATACACTTGCGCAGCAGCTGGATGCGCATTTTCTGTATTGTTATAGCTTGAATAAACAAATAACATTTTTTATGAAAATTATAGAGAAATGAAAAAGAAGAATGCACTTGATTCATGAGAAAGTTCATAGTTAAGGGTTGATCAGTGAATCGTCTACTGAACTCTATGAAAACATTGATAACTGAACTACTATGGTGTGAGTTGTTTCCTTATAATGAGAAAGCAACCGATGTTTTTAGAACAGACATTAAACTTCTACCCTGTTTTCTATCGTTAATGGGGATGTTGCATGGTGAGATAAATAATTATAAAATCCGGGGGGGGATGGGGGGGAGGGCAGTCAATGAAGCAGCGGCGGTGAGTGTGTTACAAAATAGGAGCCACAGGGGGCGGACAAATGGGGTGAGGTCACGTGACTGGGCCCATTTTGGGGTAATCTGGTGTAATTACCTCAATCCCCGGGCATCCGAACATGCCACTGTGCACTTCCTTTAGGTAAACACAACTCAGCCGCATACCTTCTCAACAAGGGCTCGGATTTCCCATGAGGACCTTTGCGTACAACTTCATAACGACAAAGTAGCCGTGAGTTCGCAGACAATCTTCAAAGCTGTGATCGAAGTCTGAAAACAAACTTCCCAAAATTGTTCAGCCGAAAATGTCTCCTCAAAATTCCTCCCAACATTTGACTTAATAGGGGCTTCTGAAACCGCATACTAAATGTTGTGTCGATACATCCATTACATCGGCCGTTATTAGCTTATTTGGGGCGAGCCGCCTCATTTGGTCCCCCGGAAAATTAGAAAGTGTCGCCCTTATAGGACTTCGAATGTAAATATGACATTTTGTGTTAATAAGTTCATTACAACTTCAGTTATTAGAGTTCTGTGTTGGTCTCCCCGTTGATCCACCCCCCCCCCCCCCCCCCCCTCTTTGGCTGATATGGCTGAAGATAATGAAGTTTCTTCCTTATGGGATCTCAGATACACAAATAAAATTGCGTAGGATACTGTAGAATCGGGCTCATGCTGAAAGAGTGCTCTGGTAGCCTGAGCAAAAGTCACAAACAATTTTTTGGAATTGAAAAGCACGATATTCTTTACAAAAAAAAGTTCCATAAATTTTATTGGAGAAAGGAACTGATGCTTTACATTAGGCAGATTTTGATAACTAAAAAAAACGGAGAGACAAAAAGTTTAAGATATTGTGTAGTAGGTCTTCGCGGCAGGACTAGTTCCTGTTGGTAACAGTGGAATTGAGTTGGGTGGGTACAAGTGAGTGGCTTCTGATAGAAGGGACAATAGCGCCAATCTGACGCAACGTATCTCGGAAATTCGAGTAAAAAATAACTCCATACACAAAGTTGATAAAAAACTTTATATGTTGGAGAATTGTCCAAAATTGGCAATCATGCCAGGGCTAACCCATTTACAGCGGGTCTCCTGTCGAATATTACTTACCAAGCTAAACCAAGCATAGAGAAAGTTATGTCATCGGAGAAAAATGCAATATTGAATTTTCACCAAAATTTACAGTTCTTTTGAAGGTGCAAAATTGTCCCCCTTCCAACCAGCGCTAGTTGTGTCAACCTCTCAACTAGTTTAGCATTGTCACAGGTATGCTATGTTACAGTTCTGTTGAAGGTGCTCACCCACAGAGTGCAGTACTGTCCTCCTTCCAACCTACGCTGATTGTGTCGACCTCTCAACTAGTTTAGCATTGTCACAGGTACGCTATGTTACAGTTCTGTTGAAGGTGCTCACCCACAGAGTGCACAACTGTCCTCCTTCCAACCTGCGCTAGTTGTGTTAACCTCTCAACTAGTTCAGCATTGTCACAGGTATGCTATGTTACAGTTCTGTTGAAGGTGCTCACCCACAGAGTGCAGAACTGTCCTCCTTCCAACCTGCGCTAGTTGTGTCAACCTCTCAACTAGTTTAGCATTGTCACAGGTATGCTATGTTACAGTTCTGTTGAAGGTGCTCACCCACAGAGTGCACAACTGTCCTCCTTCCAACCTGCGCTAGTTGTGTCAACCTCTCAACTAGCTTAGCATTGTCACAGGTATGCTATGTTACAGTTATGTTGAAGGCGCTCACCCACAGAGTGCACAACTGTCCTCCTTCCAACCTGCGCTAGTTGTGTCAACCTCTCAACTAGTTTAGCATTGTCACAGGTATGCTATGTTACAGTTCTGTTGAAGGCGCTCACCCACAGAGTGCACAACTGCCCTCCTTCCAACCTGCGCTAGTTGTGTCAACCTCTCAACTAGTTTAGCATTGTCACAGGTATGCTATGTTACAGTTCTGTTGAAGGTGCTCACCCACAGAGTGCACAACTGTCCTCCTTCCAACCTGCGCTAGTTGTGTCAACCTCTCAACTAGTTTAGCATTGTCACAGGTATGCTATGTTACAGTTATGTTGAAGGTGCTCACCCACAGAGTGCACAACTGTCCTTCCAACCTGCGCTAGTTGTGTCAACCTCTCAACTAGTTTAGCATTGTCACAGGTATGCTATGTTACAGTTATGTTGAAGGTGCTCACCCACAGAGTGCACAACTGTCCTCCTTCCAACCTGCGCTAGTTGTGTCAACCTCTCAACTAGTTTAGCATTGTCACAGGTATGCTATGTTACAGTTCTGTTGAAGGTGCTCACCCACAGAGTGCAGTACTGTCCTCCTTCCAACCTACGCTAGTTGTGTCAACCTCTCAACTAGTTTAGCATTGTCACAGGTATGCTATGTTACAGTTATGTTGAAGGCGCTCACCCACAGAGTGCACAACTGTCCTCCTTCCAACCTGCGCTAGTTGTGTCAACCTCTCAACTAGTTTAGCATTGTCACAGGTATGCTATGTTACAGTTCTGTTGAAGGTGCTCACCCACAGAGTGCACAACTGTCCTTCCAACCTGCGCTAGTTGTGTCAACCTCTCAACTAGTTTAGCATTGTCACAGGTATGCTATGTTACAGTTCTGTTGAAGGTGCTCACCCACAGAGTGCACAACTGTCCTTCCAACCTGTGCTAGTTGTGTCAACCTCTCAACTAGTTTAGCATTGTCACAGGTATGCTATGTTACAGTTCTGTTGAAGGCGCTCACCCACAGAGTGCACAACTGTCCTCCTTCCAACCTACGCTGGTTGTGTCAACCTCTCAACTAGTTTAGCATTGTCACAGGTATGCTATGTTACAGTTCTGTTGAAGGCGCTCACCCACAGAGTGCACAACTGCCCTCCTTCCAACCTATGAAACATTCATAAATCCATCGCCTTTAACCCCTCCACCACCACTTCCATTTGTCTTTTTAGAAAAGAGGCTTAGCTTCGTCAAAAAAACACCGACTTTTTAGGCCCTCTTTTTTCTCTCTTTTCTTTTTTTTCTTTTTCTTTATACTTTTTCTTTTTTTTTTCTCTTTTTTCCCCCTTTTTTTTTCTACTACACACTTAGTGTGGATCGAACTGAGTGAGGTGGATGGGTGTAGGGGGACGGGGAGCCTCTGATTGGAGGAGCGGTGCTCCACGTGGAGCCGCTGGGATGCACTCCTCTCTTACTCCCACCCCCTCCACTTCTCTCTATCCCCTCCATGGAGGGGAAGTTAGGGTTAATGAGGCTTGGCTCAGACCGCACCGCAGCGCCCCCCCACCCACCCCACCAACACTCACACTAAACACAGTCGCCCCCCACACAAATTAATGTATCGGATACAATCTCCACTAATGTCCTCCAATCCCCCTCCCTGCCCCCCTATATTTATTGGCCTATAATTGCCTCAAACTCACCTCCTATAAATCAATCCTCAAAATTGTAATTAAATTTTACACAGACCCAATGACCTCCCTCTTATCTCTGTTAAAATTCATCAGGTACTTGATCTACTTTTTGCCGTGTTCTTTGACATGTAATTCTGTACGCGAATACTTTACGGTCGTGCGCGGATGTTTTTACCGTTTATTAGTGTACCCGATCCCCAAAAGATCTAACGGAACCCTAATGTTCGTGCCAAGTCGTCTGTCTTTCTTTCTATCCATGTCATAGTAACATATTCCCAACATGGATTCGTCCGCGTGATGCTTATCTTTTAGACCATTCAATTAGATGGTATTATCCTATAGAATATGTAATTAATTGGTACTTGTCCATCAGACCATTTAATTAGGTGGTACTTGACCTCCAGACTATGTAATTAATTGGTACTTGTCCTTCAGACCATTTAATTAGATTGTACATGACTTCCAGTCTATGTAATTACTTGGTACTTGTCCTTCAGACCATTTAATTAGGTGGTACATGACCTCCAGTCTATGTAATTAATTGGTACTTATCCTTCAGACCATTTAATTAGGTGGTACTTAACCTCCAGAATATGTAATTAATTGGTACTTGTCCTTCAGACCATTTAATTAGATTGTACATGACTTCCAGTCTATGTAATTACTTGGTACTTGTCCTTCAGACCATTTAATTAGGTGGTACTTGACCTCCAGACTATGTAATTAATTGGTACTTGTCCATCAGACCATTTAATTAGGTGGTACTTGACCTCCAGACTATGTAATTAATTGGTACTTGTCCTTCAGACCATTTAATTAGATTGTACATGACTTCCAGTCTATGTAATTACTTGGTACTTGTCCTTCAGACCATTTAATTAGGTGGTACTTGACCTCCAGACTATGTAATTAATTGGTACTTGTCCTTCAGACCATTTAATTAGATTGTACATGACTTCCAGTCTATGTAATTACTTGGTACTTGTCCTTCAGACCATTTAATTAGGTGGTACATGACCTCCAGTCTATGTAATTAATTGGTACTTATCCTTCAGACCATTTAATTAGGTGGTACTTAACCTCCAGAATATGTAATTAATTGGTACTTGTCCTTCAGGCTATTTAATTAGGTTGTACTTACCTTTAGAGAATTTACTTAGGTGGTACTTATCTTTCAGACCATTCAATTGGGTTGTGTTTGTCTTTTAGACCTTTTAATTAGATGGTGTTTGTCCTTTAGACCCTTTAATTAGGTGTTGTTTGTCCTTTAGACCCTTTAATTAGGTGGTTTGGTTTAGTTAATGGGTATACTGTTGAAAGACAATATATGACAATCCATCCATAAACCTTATTAATTATAAATCCATCATTCAACTCACTGACACTCTGGACTGAAGTATTGTTATTAAACAGCCTGGAATATTCCATGAATCGTGATTGGAATAAAATGTCTCGATTGTCTCTTGCAAGTCTAGATGGGATGGAATGTGCTAAAAACGTCTACAACATGTACGATAAAACTAAAATAGAAAAAACATAACTCGAAATGACTTGCGATTTGTTACTTTGAATAAATGTTAATAAAAACATTGATGAAATTCAATAAATCGATCATTACAAATATATTAGGGTAGGTTCTAACTTCTAGGTAAGGTTACAGAGTGGAACTATATTAGGGTAGGTTCTAACTTCTAGGTAAGGTTACAGAGTGGAACTATATTAGGGTAGGTTCTAACTTCTAGGTAAGGTTACAGAGTGGGACTTGTTCCGACCCATTCTAGGGGTCTTACATTAGTCAGTAGATGAAATAACCTTCTGATAAGAATACGAATATAATATATAATAACAATATCGTATATACAAATAACATTTCGTAATAATATCCACCTTTCTTTTCGTAAATAACATCAATTAGGGGTCATATGGGCTAGAGAGTAGTGCTTTGGTTGCATGGACCTACCATGGTTGCGGGTTCGAATCCCATCCGGGAGAGTGTTTTATTTAATAGATAAAAGTCTTTACCGGGGCCTTGGGATGTTAGCTTAGGTTTTATGACTCATGCCCGGGCTTTAACTACGAGATCATATCGCCTACTACCAGAGCGCTCTTTCGTCACTCTGGTGGACATGAGCCCGACTCTACTATAAGAGTTCTAACGAGTATCTGACATCGTACAGGCTCGGGACCACCGCTTAACGTCCCATCCGAAGGATGGCGTGTTTAAGTTTATTTTACCTCCATATAAAATAAACTAAGAGCCTCGAACCCACATTCCTGAGCTCAGAAGACAAGCACACATACCACTGAGCTACTGGCGCCCTCATGGGATGTTGTGTGAATAACCAATAACCCCAGTATATAGAGTCATGGCTAAAATATGCATTGTTCGGCATAGCCAAAGGAAAAAAATAATCAATTGTTGGCAGGATATCACCAGAGGACAGACATCATGTTTTTTTGCTATAAGGGTTTTCTTTTTAGAGTAGTTCATCAATCTACTAAATCTCTCCTCCCCCCCCCCCCCCCCAAAAAAAAATACACCAAAACGGGTTTTTTCATCTGTTAATGGTTTAGAAAGTCTCATATTGGTTTTTCAATAGGCTTCGTTGTCTACAATTGCCTGTCAGAAACACGACAAATACCTCTACCAACAATGCAGATACATTTCCACTCATGGAGTCTAAGTACAGACAAAAATAAGAACTGTGCAGTGCGTACAAACTCATACTGTTTTTCCTAGGTATAAGAAAGTCACTTTTGGAATTTGACAATGAAAGAAAGAAAACCACTGATGCCAACACATTACTTGCGTAACGCCGTATCCAGTGACGCCAGTACGAAATGAATTTGAGAGGAGGAGAAGATCGTTGGTATAAGAAAGTCCTATTATGGCCACATAATGTATTTCATGTAGAGTTAGTATATACAAACTACTACTAATAGAAATGTTGCTATGCGATGCATTGTTTGGATGCATCGGTGCTATATTAAATCTAGTGATGGGGGATTCAGTAACAAACATGACTTTACTTTAGGATAGCTGTTTCAAAATGACATTTAACGAACGGTTTTCGGCATGTATCTCGCAAACCAAAATGACCTGCAAAAATTAATATTCCATATAGAATGTATCAAAATATGTTCAGGGGATTTTTTATGGCGACATTCCGTTGAAAACCCGATCTCGCTTTATTGCACGATTACAATACTTCGTTATACTAAAGAGATAGAAAAGTAAATAGTAGATCTATATGGAGTAACCAGCAAATTGTCAACATTATAAAAGTTGAAAACTCTTAAGCAAATTCACAAGAAATAATATTGAGGCAAAAAGTGGGCACCTGCTCTTAGGGGGGACTTCGAGAGCAAAGCCCGTCTCTGAATTCAGTTGAACCAAAATCCAAACGAAATCTTAATTCGAGATATATTTGTCTTCTAATATCTGCTAAGAGCATTTGTCTTGGGAAGATCTCCTTTTCGTTTATAGGGCAATCCTCAAAACGGATATTGTACCAAAAGTTAATGAAAACAGGGCAGAAAGATTGATGAAAAAGTAAGAAAAAGTGGGAAAAACAGGGATTGTTAACGGGGGAAAGGGGAGGCAGTGAAGCGTGGATAAGGGACTCAATCAAGTGAAGTCTAGCTGTGCCGGGATAGAATAGGGAGGCAGGGAGGCAAGGAGGAGTGAAGGAAGAAGCAGAGGATGCAGCGGACCGGGAAGGACGGACAGCGGTGGAGCGGGGATTTGGTGCTCTTTCAGGGCCCTCAACAAGAACTTCAGTCTAATAGGAAAACATAATAATCAAATATAATCACAACTTTTTTTTTTTTTTTGTCTTTTATTTATAAAGGTGCAACTGTTGCCAGGGTGCAACAACCAGCATCTATGTTGGTAGGTATGGATATGTTGGCGTGAATGGCATGTGAGAGGAAGGCCACCCAGTGGTAGGTCCTAGGGACGAAAATTTAAATTAATTATTAGGACAAGGGAAAAAAAAAAAATAAATAAATAAAAAAAAAAAAAAAAAAAAAGGAATTGAAAGACAATTTTGATGGAATGGGTAAGAGAGATGATAAAAGTGAAGGAAAATAATGTAAAAAATAAAAAAAATATATTAAGAACGAATAGGAATTAAGGTGGCAGTAAGTCCCGGTTCCACCTCCTCTTCAACCTTCGTGGGGGGTTTTGTGGTAAGTGTTGTGAAGATAAAGTACGTATTTCTGGATTTGTATGTGTGTAAAGTTTTCTAAAGAAACGTATGTAGGTAGTTTGTATTGTGTCGGGTACTGTGTGTATCATAAGATCGTTATGAAGTGTTCTGTTGTTTATGTATGGGGGGCACTGTGTTATCAGTCTGAGGGTTTTGGACTGAAACGCCTGAATTCGTTTGATGTTGGATGTTTTTGCTGAACCGTATATCTGTGATCCGTATGTCCATAATGGTCTAAGTAAGTAAGTATAACAGTTCCGTTTTTGTGTCATGTCTAATTTTGATCGTCTATTTAGAAGTCCGTAGAGTATTTTGAGTCGACGGTTCAGCGTGTTTCGTGTGAGACGTGTGTGAGGGTTCCATGTCAGTCTTCGTCCAATGTCAGTCCTAGGTATCGTACAGTATTAGTTTGAGGGAGGGGCTTGTCGTAGATGAAAACGGGGGGCATGTTTCTCGTCGAAGTGTAAATGTGATGTGCTGTGATTTTTCTGTATTAAGTTTTATTTTCCATGTGTTGCACCAGTTTTCAATTTGTATGAGATGGTGTTGTAGTGTAAATGAGGCGTGTATGTGAAGATCAGCAGCAGCTAAGATGGCGGTGTTATGGCCCATGTGTCATTGTCATATCGCAGAGGTACTGACGTTGCTGGTTGACGCAAGTTGGAGAAGTAAGTATCAAATTTAGCTTTTCGAAATAATTTAATTTCCGTCTTCAGTTTGTTATTCAGTCGATTGTATATCTGTTTGTCAGTCGGTAGTCTGGAGGATTGCCATATCTGCCGTGCTCTCCGCTTCTCCCTGATCAATTTGCGAATGTACTCTGGGTAAGCCGGTAGATCTTGCCTGGAAGCCAGCTTTGAGGGAAATGATGAAGACCATGCGGCTTCCTGAACACTACATGTGAAGAACTCCACTGCCTGCTCTAGCTCCTCCTCTGTCTTTAGGGAATATGGTACAGAGAGCCTAGCGTTTAAGGTTTCCCTGAATAACTCCCAGTCCATCAGTCCTGGAGTTAGCGTCGGTTTACTCTCCTTTTGAGACGGCTCCGCCCAATACGTTTAAAAACACCGGTGAATGATCCGAAGAGAGGTCGGTCGTGGTGCTGACAGATGATGGCATACCTCTTAAACCTTTGTGTACAAAAAAGTCAAGTAGGTCTGGTAATTTGCGCCTTGAAGTTGGCCAGTATGTTGGTGTACTCGGTGAAGTGGTTTGTAAGTTGTCATTGTTGATTGTAGTATTGAGACTCCTTCCCCTCGGTGTACAGAGCCGCGAGCCCCATTGCTGGTGTTTAGCATTAAAATAAATAATAAAAAAATAAAAATAAAAAAAAATAATCACCTAGTTTATGATGTTTTTACTTGCATTATAAAAACGTTCTTTAAAAAAAAAACTCAAACAAAAAAATAAGAAAAGATTTTAAACAATAAAGTTCACAGAATACACTTTTTTAACAAAAATATTGAATCACAACTAAAAATATAAGAACTACGCCAGGGCCGACACTCCCTCGAATGTTTAGTTTCCATCAGTCGCTAGGTTGAGAGGAGATCGCGAGGCCACCTCCTATTCAAGCGGCGGATACAAAGCTGTATATACGGATGTAAAAAGCTCAGATCCAGGAGGTTTTCGGATTGAGATTTTATTTAGGGTGTGTTGTATTTCCGAGGGATGAAAGGCCTCTGGAGGAGGGGAGAGCGGGAGAAGACTGGTAAGGAACTCCTTCAACTATAGAAGTAAGAAGAGCGTCAGGGTAAGGATGGGGAGTGGACGTCCTAGAACTGAGCCTTGTCCCAGAGGATCTGACCCAGAGGAAAAACTGTTGAGACGGAGGATCGGAAAACATGTAATTTTGGTAAAAACTCAACATCGAATTGCTGCACGATTCCATTATACTTCATATAGCTAGGGAAGTAAAAATGGACCAATTTAGCAGGGTGGTAGTGGGTGGAAGTGCTGAAGTAGGGACAGGAAGGTAGAGTGCTTGGGAGATAGCCATGACAACTACCATGGGCGCTAGCAACCTCAAAGCCTTACCGCCTTCACGCACAACAGTTGAGGCAACAAACAACCATGGCAACTACCAAGGGGCCTAGCAGGATTGAAGCCTTACATCCTTGACGCACTACAGTAAAATCTAAAATTTCAAGAGATCTAAAAACATTTAGATAATGACGTGTCGTTCTGCACAATCTGTTGTTTTATACAAATCAGCGACTATAGAAAAAGGAGAAAAAAAGAAAAAGGGCTAAATAGCAAAATGTATAAGATGGAGTCTGGTGTATAATTAGGGGAGGTTCTACATAGGAGGGGATGGGGGGAGGCGAGGTTTGAATAGACAACACAGAGGGGGGCTCCTTTTAAATAATACATGGTCCTCCGGGCCGGATCCATTATTCAGTAGGACACCACCAGGTAGCAGCACCCACCCAGACCAGACCCCCCTCCCCCAGTCTACACGACAAAATGTCCATCATGTTTTACCAACTAATTTACACTTCCAACCCAGCCCTTTGGTGAATTACCTCAGTAGGTCTAAGTTTAGGGGTAATTTCGTATAAGGCTGATTTCCATGTGTCGTTTATTCCAAGGCTTCTCAACTAAACTGTTTATTCATATCCAATTACACTGCTTTCCACTATTATGTCCTAAATTTGCTTAAATGATACTCGATATGCTATGTGGGTCTGTGTCGTAATATATTCTTCGATGTATAATATGTTATATTGTTTTCTTTCTTTTTTATATCTGGCATATTGGGACCTGATGGTGTGACGTAAGAACGTACCGAAACATCGTTGGGATAAAAACACTTCCGAAGATTTTTTTTTTTGAAACTTAGTCATCTTAATTTTTATTAAATTGAAAAATATGTCTATTTATTATAAACGTATTTAATAATTTTGTTTCTTTACTCATTTATTTTTGATATCGTAAACATCATTTTTTTTGTGCTCTTCAATATTTTTGTTAAAAAAGTGTATTCTGTGAACTTTATTGTTTAAAATCTTTTCTTATTTTTTGTTTGAGTTGTTTTTTTTAAGAACGTTTTCAGTTCGCAAGTAAAAACATCGTAAACTAGGTGATTATTTTTTTTATTTTTTTTTTATTTTTTTTTTATTTTTATTTTTTTATTTTTCTTTTTTTTCCTCTTCTTTTACTTCATTTAATGGCAACCATTGAAGAAAAGGAAGAGATCAATGCTGCCCCAGGGATCACGCCATGGCAGAAAGCGTTTTCCAGAAAGAGGTCCGCTATAGAAAATAGAGACCCAAGGAAAATCGCTCGTCCTGCAGACACCATTCCTGTAAGTAACCCTTACACTCCGTTAGCAACAAAAGATGACAACATGGAGACAATAAAGGAAACCTTCGAGAAACCTCCTCCCATTTTCATTAAAGATGAAGTGACCAGTTGCAAGCACTTCATTGAAGAATTAATTAAAACTTCTGGGCCCGATTCCTTCATATTGAAGGCCACGACAAGAGGGATTACCTTATACCCCACGAAGCCCGAACACTATAGAGCATTCATCCATCTTCTCGATAACCATAAAGTCGAGTATCACACGTATCAACTTAAATCAGAAAAGGTGCCGAGGGTGGTAGTTCGTGGCCTTCATCCTTCATCCGACAAGGAGGAGATCATCGCAGCCTTCAGTGAGAAGGGTTATCAGGTGAAAGGAGTCATGAATGTCTACAAGAAAACATGGCTCCAACAAGACCCCCATGTGCCGGACTCCGCTCCAATCAATGTCCCCCTCCCACTCTTTTTTATCGATGTAGAACCGAAGTCATTTAACGAAAATATCTTTGATATTAAATCTCTACTGTACTGCAAAGTGACAGTAGAGGAACCATATAGAACAAGGTCAATAGTCCAGTGCAAAAGATGTCAGTCGTACGGACATACCCAATCATTTTGCAGACTGCGCCATAAGTGCGTGCGGTGCGGTCAGGACCATGTCTCTGGTACATGCCAGAAACCAAGAACCACTGCAGCCACATGTGCCAACTGCAAGGGCTCTCATCCTGCCAACTACAGGGGGTGCATTGTCTACCAAGAACTTCGAAATCGACGGACAATTTCTTCTACTCCAGTAGACAACAAGAGGTTTCCGCCGATGAATTCAACAGCTTTTCCCGTCATGCCTCAAAGGTCTCAACCAACTCCGCCGGCTCATCCTGCAGCTACTGGGCGGCCACATGTCAGTGCCTTCCATCCACCACCCACTACAGAAAGAAAATCTAGCTACGCAGATTCCCTTCGACATCAGAGAACTTCTGGACTGGACAGATCCGATCCTCCGTCAGGGGGCATGGGAGAGGAAGGGTCCCAGTGGTCACCTCCTAATAATGGTATCCCTCCACATTTTAATAACTTTTTATCAAGTCTTCAAACTATTATCCAGCCCCTTGTCACCCTCCTTTCACAACTATCACAAATGACACAACTCTTCACACAGTATGCACACTAATTCACTCACCATTGGTTCCTTGTCAGTTCTGTGGAACGCGGACGGACTTCTACAACATAAAAACGAACTGGACATACTTCTACATGACAGACGGATTGACGTTGCCCTAATCTCTGAAACCCACCTGACGTCCAAATCAAAATTGTCCGTCCGGAACTATACTATACATCGAGCTGATCATCCTGACGACACTAGTCACGGCGGGGCAGCTGTTGTCATAAAGTCCTCACTCACACACTACCCACTTCCGAACGTAACCACACCTCACATCCAGGCAGCAGCTATTACTCTACATACACGACACAAAAAGATTAACCTTGTTGCCGTTTATTGCCCTCCGAGGTTCGCCATAGCTCCTGCTACATTTTCAGCATTTTTCCGGAAATGGGGACCCTGTTTCATTGCCGGTGGAGACTACAATGCTAAACACCAGCAATGGGGCTCGCGACTCTGTACACCGAGGGGAAGGAGTCTCAATACTACAATTAACAATGACAACTTACAAACCACTTCACCGAATACACCAACATACTGGCCAACTTCAAGACGCAAATTACCAGACCTACTAGACTTTTTTATACACAAAGGTTTAAGAAGTATGCCATCATCTGTCAGCACCACGACCGACCTCTCTTAGAATCATTCACCGGTGTTTTTAAACGTCTGGGCGGAGCCGTCTCAAAAGGAGCGTAAACCGACGCTAACTCCAGGACTGATGGACTGGGAGTTATTCAGGGACAACTTAAACGCTAGGCTCTCTGTACCATATTCCCTAAAGACAGAGGAGGAGCTAGAGCAGGCAGTGGAGTTCTTCACATGTAGTGTTCAGGAAGCCGCATGGTCTTCATCATTTCCCTCAAAGCTGGCTTCCCGGCAAGATCTACCGCCTTACCCAGAGTACATTCGCAGATTGATCAGGGAGAATCGGAGAGCACGGCAGATATGGCAATCCTCCAGACTACCGACTGACAAACAGATATACAATCGACTGAATAACAAACTGAAGACGGAAATTAAATTATTTCGAAAAGCTAAATTTGATACTTACTTCTCCAACTTGAATGCTGAAAATGGCAGTCTCTGGCGAAAAACTCGTCGGGTGCTGCGTCAACCAGCAACGTCAGTACCTCTGCGATATGACAATGACACATGGGCCATAACAGACGAGGAGAAAGCAGCTTCGCCTCCCATCTCACACAAACCTTCACACCTCATCCAGACATGCATGATTTAACACATGAAACACATGTCTCACAAACACTACATATCCCACTACCACTTTCACTCCCTCCCAAATCATTCACACCTTCTGGAGTCGCATTTGAAATTCAACACCTCCCCAAAAAGAAGTCCCCAGGATATGACCTCATTACGGCTGAAGTTCTCAAGGAATTACCTCGAAAAGCTGTCGTGTTTCTGACAACCCTGTTTAACTGTATACTACGCACTACACGCTTTCCAATTCAATGGAAACTCTCACACATTCTTATGATACTAAAATCAAAGAAGCCAGAACACTCTCCTTCCTCCTACCGACCTATCTGTCTTCTTCCTCTATGTTCTAAACTGTTCGAAAAATTACTATACAAAAGGCTCATAACTATTCTTTCCAGTCAGCAAACACTTCCTCATCATCAGTTTGGCTTCCGCTCAGAACACTCCACAATACACCAGTTACACAGGGTTGTGGATTACGTGGCGTCTGCCCTAGAAAGAAAGTTCTACGCAACGGGGGCGTTCCTTGATGTAAGTCAGGCTTTTGACCGAGTTTGGCACGCGGGACTTCTTTATAAATTGAGACCGTTGCTTCCTCACACATATTACTTAATCATTCATTCATATCTAACAAACAGATACTTCGCCGTCCGTCAGGGCTCTGCTATCTCCTCAATAAGACCCATATTAGCGGGTGTACCGCAGGGTTCTGTCTTAGCTCCTTTATTATATACACTATACACATCTGACATGCCCACCTCCATCCACACAATGACAGCTACATACGCCGATGACACCGCCATCTTAGCTGCTGCTGACCTTCACATACACGCCTCATTTACACTACAACACCATCTCACACAAATTCAAAACTGGTGCAACACATGGAAAATAAAACTTAATACAGAAAAATCACAGCACATCACATTTACACTTCGACGAGAAACATGCCCCCCAGTTTTCATCTACGACAAGCCCCTCCCTCAAACTAATACTGTACGATACCTAGGACTGACATTGGACCGAAGACTGACATGGAACCCTCACACACGTCTCACACGAAACACGCTGAACCGTCGACTCAAAATACTCTACGGACTTCTAAATAGACGATCAAAATTAGACATGACACAAAAACGGCACTGTTATACTTACTTACTTAGACCATTATGGACATACGGATCACAGATATACGGTTCAGCAAAAACATCCAACATCAAACGAATTCAGGCGTTTCAGTCCAAAACCCTCAGACTGATAACACAGTGCCCCCCATACATAAACAACAGAACACTTCATAACGATCTTATGATACACACAGTACCCGACACAATACAAACTACCTACATACGTTTCTTTAGAAAACTTTACACACATACAAATCCAGAAATACGTACTTTATCTTCACAACACTTACCACAAAACCCCCCACGAAGGTTGAAGAGGAGGTGGAACCGGGACTTACTGCCACCTTAATTCCTATTCGTTCTTAATATATATTTTTTTTTTTTTACATTATTTTCCTTCACTTTTATCATCTCTCTTACCCATTCCATCAAAATTGTCTTTCAATTCCTTTTTTTTTTTTTTTTTTTTTTCCCTTGTCCTAATAATTAATTTAAATTTTCGTCCCGAGGACCTACCACTGGGTGGCCTTCCTCTCACATGCCATTCACGCCAACATATCCATACCTACCAACATAGATGCTGGTTGTTGCACCCTAGCAACAGTTGCACCTTTATAAATAAAAGACAAAAAAAAGTATTTATTTGTTCAGTTTTTATTAATTTCATTTTACTTTTTTTAATAGTTTTGTTATTACTACTAATCATAGATGTGTTAGACTCAAGTAGTTATAAATCTAATCTATAATCTATCTTAATGTATAAATCTAATCTATAATCTATCCTAATGTATAAATCTAATCTATAATCTATCCTAATGTATAAATCTAATCTATAATCTATCCTAATGTATAAATCTAATCTATAATCTATCCTAATGTATAAATCTAATCTATAATCTATCCTAATGTATAAATCTAATCTATAATCTATCCTAATGTATAAATCTAATCTATAATCTATCCTAATGTATAAATCTAATCTATAATCTATCTTAATGTATAAATCTAATCTATAATCTATCTTAATGTATAAATCAAAAACTTACTTGTTCAATTTGCTGGTGAAACTGAATTTTTTTTACTTCTAGTTCTACGTCGGTCAAAAATTCTATATTGAAGTATGGAAAGAATTAAGTCAAAGTTCTAAATTAAACGCCTTCCGTCGATGAGATATGTAGCCGGAAACACGGTTGTCTTATCAGGGTGAGTTACTGTTGGTTGTCATGAGATGGGCAGATGTGTGTTTCGTTGAGGTGCCACCAGGAGCACTGTCTCTCCTCACAGGTAGCACTAACTGCCTCACTAGCTCTCCCATTCATATAGTTGCCCTCTAATGAATGCATTGACAAGAAATATTATATGAAGATTCAGAAGTCAGAATTAGGGGGTTTTTGAGTTTAATTCCCTCCTGCGGAAATTAATTTCAAAGTGGGTTAAAGAAGGTCTATCAGAATTACGCTGAACCTACAATCAAACAAAGAAACTCGCTGTAATAAATTTCATATGACTTTCAGTAATGTCAGTTTGAAATGAGGGGAAAATAAATAAATAAAAGAGGGATGAAAGGAGTGATTTGTAAAGAACGTGGTTGGTAAAAGAAAGTCATGTTATGGTCTTATCAGTTATGTTTTTTACTCAGTAATCAAATAAAACAAACTGAAATAACTTTATAATCCATTAAAGAAGGAAATGTTGCTCTTTTACGGCATATTTCCCAGAGAAGAAATATTGTCAAAAAAGAAAAGACATCTCTGGAAAAAAATGCCTGAAAAAAGCGACTTAAGACTTATGTTTTTAATTACTTAACTTCGTCCTTTCATATATTTGAACCCATCTGAGCTACAGAGACCAGCTTTCTACCAAAATGTTTAGAATTTTACCAAGGTTTATAATCAATAAAAAAGTTTGTTTTTTTTGACAAGAAGACTTCCTATTCAAGTTCATGTTCATAGACAGAAACAGACAACATCGGGTTGACACACTTTGTACGTAAAATGGACATTTGGAGCTAATTGGGTGGCTGCCGTTGAATGGGCCCTTGTTCTGAGAATAGGGCTCCCGTCCCTTCCGTTTTCTGCACCATTTCCCTCCTCGGCTCACAGACCCGCCCGCTTCTATCGCCTCTCCCACTCGTCCAACTGAGCATCTGTCTTTCACAGTTACGTACTACAGTAACACGGTCCACGACGTTTTGCTATAGTCAGACCAATATACTAAAATCTAAATTTTGGGAAATTGAACTTAAAGATTGTGAATAGTATTTTGTATATGTGAAGATTCTTTATCGATGCAGTTGTCCGTAGATCCGAAAGAATGAATTTTGATCCTCCCATTGGTTAGTTGGTATGTCATTGCGACACAAGCTCGGCCTTTAACAACGAGGTCTTATCGACTTAGTAGAGCTCTTTTGTTGCTTTGGGGGAAACTTTGTTGCTTTGGGGGACATGAGCTCAGGTAGTCCTAAATTTTAACGAGTACCTGACACCGCACAGGCCCGGGACCATTGTTCAACGTTCCATCCAAAGGACAAGCTCAAGGTGTCTTTTCATCTCCTTGGCTTCCATTTTTAGTGAAGTAATACAGGTCTTCCTCTCATATATAAAAAATAAGAATCTTATTTCCAAGTCAAAGGTGTAACTATTGTGGACATTTGCTGACAGAACGCTGAATATAGACGGAAATAAGGCTGAAATAACAAGCTATTCTCAATAATAGCTGCCTTGTACGCATTAGTAGTAACAAATATATAAGACACTACAGTGTGGCTTACATGCCTACACTTGTAAGAGGGGCCCAATTAGAAGCCACACCCGCGCGGTGTTGGGGCTCAATTCGAAGCCACACTCGAGCGGTGTTGGGGCCCAATTATACACTTTCCTAAACAGGCTTCGTCTCCTCGTCGGCCTGGTATAAACCTTTAAGTGTTTAATCCTCCCCAGGTAACATTTGGGGGCCAATTGGGTAGCTACCGTTCCAAAACTGCTGTTGTCTCTCACAAATGGACTGGGCCTGTCTATCTCTGAAGACATGTTGTCTCTGTGACATCTTGTAGAAGAAAACCCAGTTTTGACCGGTTCCTTCAGTCACCTCCAGCTTGCGCAGTTTGTGCTTCCACATTTTTCTCTCTTTAAGAGAGGGTCTGGCTGATCGAGAGGGTAACAATTTACATGTAAAGCCAGGGTTCATAGATCGAACTCGACATAAAATACATTTTTGTATACTACCCTTGGTAGAAGTTTAGAAGGGGTGAGCTACCTGTAGATAGCCCGTCCAGGGCAGTTGATGCGACGTATACGCCTTATATACGCACCTTACCCTTTCAGATATTGACAGTCTGCGTAGACCTTGCTTAAGCAGGTAAATCTGAACGTCTAATTAAATGAAAACTGACATTATTGCAGAGATATTGTGAAATAATTCAAATGAACTTGTCTCTTATGCTTTTGGCTGAGGATGGTAGAAATACCGAAAGTACTCTCATGTAAATATAGTTGGTGAAATTAGACAATATCATAAATAAACAAGTTTTATTTCTTTCAAGTTCGTCTAATTAAAGTCTGATCTACCTAACCAGACCTATTTACATGAATAGCTGACGCTCTTTTGCGCCACTATCTTGAGAAAGTATATAAGAGCTGATGATGTCTGACCTATAATCCAAATTATCGATTTAATCTTGTCAATAATTCGTGATATAATCCCCCAACAATAACATGTTATTATAGTAGAGCCCCACATCCATATTAATGTTACAGACAGGCTGGCCTGAGTCACTGACGGCGGGGGGTCGGCATTAGCAGGGGCACAAAGTAATTCACATTTAATAGTGGGGGGGGGGGGGGGGGGGGAGGGGGTATCCAGCTCAAGAACCCTCATTACTAGAGCTGTGGTGTATATTGACAGTTCTGTGTATGGGGCATCTCCTTATCCAAGCCACCAAAACAGATAATGACATTTAAAAAAAAAATGTTTTTAGAGATATTTGCAAGGAACTATTTTGAAGCGCTTGGGTAGAGAGCATGCGCATTAGAATAGTAGAAACAATTCGTCAGTGATTCACCGGCAGTGTATTTCCCCAGCACGGAAAATTTGAAATAATGTAAGTTTTTGTTTTCCCATTAAACTTAAGGGTTTATTATTCAAAAGTAAAATTTCGAGCCGATATATTCATTCAATGCAGTCATGTTGTCCAGAGAGACATTGACAAACATTTGATTATTTCTCCTTGTACTCAGTATACGTAGTATAGGAGAAGTTATTTTATTGGTCAGAAATTCGATTGGATTATCGCCGGAATTTCAATTCCCCCTCCTGAAACTTAAAAATGAAAACCGTCATGTCTGTCTGTGTGTAGTAGGTATGTCTGTGGACATGATAACTGATAGAACGAATGTATCAACGCGAAATTTCATATGTGTATCCAGAACCCTCTAAGAATGACACCTAATAATTTTCAGCAAAATCGGACGAAGGGAAGGGGGAATTAAGGGAGAAGTTTAACAAAAAACTCTAATAACTGCCGTTTAAATCAAATATTGAGTTTTGGGGCGAGAGCAAAAACTTAGTTGATTAGTTCGTGCTGGGGAAGTACATATCCGGTGATTCACCATATATATATATATTTTTTTTTTTATTTTTGGAATTCGCGCATCGCTAAACATAAAATTGCAGTGAAAAGTGAACATAGAATTTCAGACCGATTACATAACTTCCCCTATACCTCGTATAGCTGGAGAAGAAAAATACAATCGCTACTTGAATACCAGAATCTAATAGCAGAATCGAATTGCAGAATCGAATAGCAGAATCGAATAGCAGAATCGAATACCAGAATCGAATAGCAGAATCGAATACTCGGAGTCCATCTCTCATTGATAGGTGTTGTGTTTGTGTGTGTGAGGGGTGGGAGGATTGTGAAATTACTAATGAGGCTCATAATAACAGGGTAATTAATAATTCTAATTGAGACAGAATATCTAATGAGGTGTCTTTATGTGCAGTCCAGCAGGGGGCACTATCATTATGAAAATGTGAGGGGGCGTATTTATTTCAAATTATTAATTCCAATTGTGGAAGGAGGGCATAAATAGGTTTATTGAACAGGGCATAAATAGTCTTTTAAAGAGAACAAGGGGGTTAATTAGATGTATCTTCATTGGTATAAAGCAAATAAATTTAGAATTCAAATATTAGAATAGGATAGTCTCCAATATTCTAATTTTCGTAGAATTATGTTAGGACATTTCTCTGCTTTCACTAATAATCTAAGGACCCGGAGGTGTTTATACTTTTATAAATAATCTAAGGAGGGCGTCGGTAGCTCAAATGGGGCGTGCTTGCTTACTGAGCTCAATACCACGAGTTCGAAACCAGGTTGAGGACGCAGTCCTTCGGATGGGGGGTTAAGCGATATACCACACTAGAATCCATCAGAGTGACGAAAGAGAGTAGGTGGTATGACCTCATAGTAGAGCATGAATCAAAATAACTAACTTTTCGAAAAATCCTATTCTAAGAATTACAAATTTAATTCTATCCTCTGTTCCAAAAACGTAGTTCCCTTTCTGTTTCTTAACATTTTTTTTAAAATGAAATTTATACAAACATTGACTGGTACAGCTTGCAAATATGAAGTTACATTTTCAACGGAATTCCATGTTTTCCGACCCCCTGAATCCAAAATGAAAAAAAAAGTCGGTGATTTTTGATTGAATACATTTTAGGTTAGGTTTAGGTTAGGTTTTATGACTCATGCCCGGGCTTTAACTACGAGGTCATATCGCCTACTACCAGAGCGCTCTTTCGTCACTCTGGTGGACATGAACCCGACTTTACTGTGGGAGTCCTAAATTTTGCCTACCCTAAATTTTTATTCATCTAGGGTAGGGGTCTTTAACGAGTACCTGACATCGTACAGGCTCGGGACCATCGCTTAACGTCCCATCCGAAGGACGGCGTGCTTAAGTTTATTTTACCTCCCAGATAAAATAAACTAAGGGCCTCGGTCGGGCTACGAACCCACGACCTTGAGCTCAGAAGTCAAGCACGCATACCACTGAGCTACCGGCGCCCTCTGAACACATTTTATATGAAGAACCCCACAAGGAAGTCATCCATAGATTTTCAGTCAAATTGACCAAAGAGAAGGTGGAGGGGGATTAGTTAGGGGTCAACTGAAAAACTCTAATGGCTGCCAATATAATGGACATAAAATTGTATATTTAAATTCAAAACCCTATAAGGACGACACATATTAATTTTCATCGAAGTCGATCAAAGTGAAGTGAAGGATGTAATAATGCATCGCAAAATTTAGTAAGTGTGTGAATTTAGGAGCTCCTATGTAAGTCAATTATTGGTTTTAATCGACGAGCCAGATTGGTTTAGGAGGGAGGGGGCAAGGTTAGTTTAGGAGGGAGGGGGCAAGGTTAGTTTAGGAGGGAGGGGGCAAGGTTAGTTCAGTAACTCGTGCTGGGGAAGTACATAAAAAAATGGATTATGTATTTGGTTGTCTTTCGACGCAGAAGATTTCATCTTAACGAAATGGAACTTTTTTGAACGTGTCTAGAATTTCATTGTGGGTATATTCGTTGTGAAAGGATTAAATGACTGACAAGGCAATCATGAACTTTGATGATTTGATATGATAAGCTCCAAAGCCCTATGTTTTAATTTTTTCCCTCCCCTAAAAAAAAAAAAAAAAAAAAAAAAAAAAAAAAAAAAAAAAAAATAAAAAAAAAAAAAAAAAAAAAAAAAAAAAAAAAAAAAAAAAAAAAAAAAAAAAAAAAAAAAAAAAAAAAAAAAAAGAGAAATATGTTGAAATTGGGTATTTTCAGTTGTGGATCAATTAACGCAGCAGACTGGGCGAATGAAGGGAAGGTTCGGGCTGTTATCTGGAGGTTTGGGGTTCATTAAAACAGCTGTTAGCGCAGGAGGGGAGGTTCCGGTCGGTTGGAGCTACGGAGATAAAAACAATAAAGCTTCATTAAGAGGGCACCAGGGGGCACTGGTGTGGAACGAGCCGGCAACCAGCCAGCCTCCTAGCGCTGTTATCACACTTCCGGACATGCAGTAAACAAACAAGTGCAGCGTTTTGCTCGCTGAACCTGACCAAGTGTCCCATGGGGTGCACAAATTAGTGGATATATACTTGAAGCGCAACTCCGTCTCTGGATAATTTCAGACGATCCTTAGCTGTCCGCACACCGACTCAACAAAAATAAGAATTTGGCAAAACGTTTTGTCGAATATTGTTATTTCAGAGCAATTTATATATAACCAGCTCACACAGATCTGACAAAACACAGGTTTCGATACCATGAAATGTCGAGCGTTGACCGCTCCTTGCTTAGCTCTCGACAACCACTTTTATATGAAGAACCCCACAAGGAAGTCATCCATAGATTTTCAGTCAAATTGACCAAAGAGAAGGTGGAGGGGGATTAGTTAGGGGTCAACTGAAAAACTCTAATGGCTGCCAATATAATGGACATAAAATTGTATATTTAAATTCAAAACCCTATAAGGACGACACATATTAATTTTCATCGAAGTCGATCAAAGTGAAGTGAAGGATGTAATAATGCATCGCAAAATTTAGTAAGTGTGTGAATTTAGGAGCTCCTATGTAAGTCAATTATTGGTTTTAATCGACGAGCCAGATTGGTTTAGGAGGGAGGGGGCAAGGTTAGTTTAGGAGGGAGGGGGCAAGGTTAGTTCAGTAACTCGTGCTGGGGAAGTACATAAAAAAATGGATTATGTATTTGGTTGTCTTTCGACGCAGATTTCATCTTAACGAAATGGAACTTTTTTGAACGTGTCTAGAATTTCATTGTGGCTATATTCGTTGTGAAAGGATTAAATGACTGACAAGGCAATCATGAACTTTGATAATTCCAGTGTCACTTTCGTCACGTCATTACGAAGCCTTTAAGTCAACTATTCATATTTTTGTCGATTGTTTTTGGACGGAGGACGAAAACCTAATTGATAAATTGGAGATGGGGAAGTTCATTGCTGCTGATTCACGGACGGCTTTTTTAATTTTCTTTGCAATAAATACTCTAATTCTAGGAGTCAGGTGGGAAGGTTAGCTAGAGTACAGATCAGATCAGTGGCTAGAGTGCTTGCCTAATCTGCTGGAGTCTCCTACTTCCCCTCCTCTCCTAATTACACAGTGGGTGGCTTAAATCTATTAGGGAGAGGAATCAGGTCCGCTGGGAGCCCCCCCACTGAAGTTCGCTGGGAGCCCCCCCCCCCCCCTCACACTGATGTACGCTTACTTATTAAAATATTTGTCTAACCAAAGAAGGTTTATTGTGTTGCTAATACAGGAACGGGACCATCTGTTGAGAACCAGGCCTGCTCACCCAGGGGTGACACCGCCCCATCTGTGACAATGCCCACCCCCCGGGCATTCATCAGACCCCCCGGGCCCCCCCATTCAACTTTCTCGTTCCCATTTGGTTTTCTCACTCCCCCCCCCCCCCCCCACCTACCCTAATTCCCCTATAAACATGGCCAGGCACGAACGCTCCTTGAACTCTCTCTCCCCCCCATCCCTTGTTTATTCATGTATTTTATTCATTTATTATTGGCTGTTTATCTGTCATATGTCGGCAGCAAATAAGTAGAATAAGATACAGTTTGCATCTAAAAATGATGCATACTCGTGCTGTGAAACATCGTCATCGTCGAAACGCGACTCGATATTTTATATATGCATTCGGTCTCCTGGAAGACGACTCAAAGGGAGAGGTTTTTAGAGGAGCTTGACTCCAATGACTTGAAAAAGAATCAAATTTCATATATTGATTGATAAGTCCGTGAGAAAAATTTTACACTTTCAGCCAAATGTGGCAAAGAGGAGGGACATACATGTTTTCATTTCCGACTGGAACAAGTTCTGATTCATACATGAAAAGACGTAGACTCCTGCTTCTCTGTCATCAACATACTCCATGTATATTGGAATATCTCAGACAAGACAAGTCACTAATCCGATCCTAAAAAGTAAGTAAATAATAACCCGAGTTTCGAACCTGTTTCCCGGTTTGTTATATAACCTGTTTTTTGTATGCGGCTCCTTTATTTATACCTACTTTCGCAATCGAATTAGCAGAGGACCAGTTTATAGCATAAGTTTGTTTTTCTTTTCTATATTCTAACCAGCTGCTGCTCGTCGCAGCCTACTTCCTTCTTACTTGCAGATTCATACATTGAACTTCTTCTTTGAAGCCGAGGTTCTTGCTGGTCGCTGCCAGAGGAAGGAAATGATTTTGTCATTAGAATTGTTCAATCGTGGTATGTCCGAGATTCGGGTTGGCGAAGTGCGAGTCCTCAGACGGAGCTGTAAAAAGATGAGGTATGTATGAAGGAGCACAAAGAGGCAAGTTAATATAGAGGGTCCGAGAGACAAAGAGAAGAGTGTAGATGTAATGAGATTGGATGCGGTGCGGCGGCTGACAAAGGTTCACACCTCGGCTGGGCCTCATCAAAGGGACAGGCCGCCTCCATCAAAGCCAACCTCCAGGTCTCACACCGGTGTGTTTGAGCACTCTACTGCTGAGGGAGACAGCATCTGCTCAGTACTGTGTGTTATGACTTCTCACTTCAGGATATCATATCTAAAACTCGATGTATTATCTGGTGGTGTCTTCAACTTTGGTAATATTTCTTGGCATTTCCACGTCTTTTCCTTCTATTGAGACATTGTCTTTTCCATTGACCATTTAGAATAGTATAAGCCAATTCATAGATAATAGACTAGATCACCATCACTATAATCAAGAAAGCCTCCTAACCCGGTGCCGGGGGCCCCGCGGCTGCCCCCGACTCTGGGACGCAAGCAGAACAGAACCCCCGACATGATCCAAAGTTCACTCGGCGTAAAGCGCCGGAAACCAAGGACGGCTGTGGACCGTAGCCATCGAGCCGGTTACCCGTTCCCCTCAAGGGGTAAGGAACACCAAAAAAAATAAAATTACCCTTTTCATATGTTTATCATATAAATACAGACGGCGTATAAATGGTCTTATCACAGTCAAATGAGAAGTCACACAGTCTAGTCATGGTCTGGTCTGATGTACGTGAATCGGCCTTCAGACAATAAAGTCCCTCGCAAGTTTGCATTCAACGGATGAACTCCTTTTCGTTACAGATAGAACATAGACGATTGCATGAAGGAAGCAGGTGATGTTTTTGGAACTGACTGAAAAATGCCATTCTCTCCTCCCCAAACCAATTGAAAACTTAAGAGCAAACATTCTCCTTTTAGACTATACTTGTTGGATGTTAGCAAGAGGACAGATGCGGGGCTATTGATTAGCTGTTGGTTGATGGCTTGTTATCACTGGGGTACGGGGGGCGGATGTACGCAAGGAGCCCCCTCATCAGCTAACTTCCGTCCCACTTGTAGCTTCCATCACGTCACAGTGAGGCTACGACAAAGACGTAACTCACCCTGGTTATGTGCCGATACATTCATTACATCGGCAGTTATTGGAGTTTTTGAGTTAAGCCCTCCCCTAATTTACATATCAACCGTGTCGATACATTCATTATATCGGCAGTTATTGGAGTTTTTGAGTTAAGCCCTCCCCTAATCCCCTCTTCTCTTTGGCCAATTTCGCTGAAGATCAATAGGTGTCGTCATTATGTGGATATATTCAGAAAATATTTTTTTTTTTTAATTTTTGGAGCTGGGAAATCGAAAACATGAAATTCCGGCGAAAAATGAACATAGAATTTCTTTCCGATTACATAACTTCCTCTATACTTTTGCATAGCTGTGGAAGTAAAATTAAGAATAGTTGTTTAAAATCCGTGTTTATGTTTGGCAGCTCAACAACACGTATTGGAGAGGTTGATAGGTTCAGTCCCTGAAGAAAGAAAAGACTTACTTAACTGTAAGACAAAAAGATGAGGGGCCCAGTAATTACGTTTTACTTTTTTTTTTCTTCTTTTTTAATCTCCCCTCTTAAAAGCTTTAATAGGATAAACAATTTTAATTATACGAGGATTGAAGATATTTTTAAAAATCTTTTTTTCCTTCATATTTCTTTAATTATTACAGGTAGGTCGGCTTTGAAACATTCCCGACAGTTTTTTTTTCTAATTAAACACTCAAATACCTTTCCTTCAACAATTATACAAAAAATTATAAATATATTCTTTTTGGAAAAATAAATAGCAAATTGAACATTTTAAATATCGGTGTGACTTCTACTACGAGTATGTATGTGACTTTAGTTAAAAGGGAAAAGGGGAAAACGAGAGGAAAACAGGGAATTAACAGAATATGAAGGAAACAGCCAAAGTTCTCTCCAATTTGGAAAAATGGAGAATATTTGATTTAAAAAACATCTATATCTATATTATATATGTAGATGTTTTTGTTATGAGAGGAAATCTATTACCAAAGAGGTAATTTTCATATTACGTGAGTGGAAACACTGATTTAGTTTGAAGGAAGCTACCTTGCTCAATTTAGGTACTTGTACTTCAGGGATTAATGTTTTCTGAGTCTTTGTATATACATATTTCATTGACTTACCCCAAGTAAGACGTTTCACCTTACAGACTCTATGCACAATTACGATCAACTAAATTTTTATGAAAACATGTAATTACAGGAAGACAACTGAGGGAGGGGGAGGGGGAGGGGGGCATGACAACAGGAAAGTATCCTACATGCTTTTTAGGCTTCTCTGGGATCATTCATATTACATTTTTTCGGTAAATCTTACACGCTTCTGGTCGCAATGAACGAATCCTCCTGGGAAACTAGCAATTTCTTGCTAAATCACCGAATGTGGCCTCAGATCACTTACAGAGCTGTCCGGTATGGCTATAAAGTGCGAGCTCCCCAAGAGGATTCGTTCATTGTGACCTAAAAAAGGAAGAGACATGAAATCGACGCAAAATAACGTCGGAAAAAGTGGACTCCACTGGAAGATTTACCGAAAATATGAAACGCCTACCGTATCCATGGCTTATCTATCGAAAGATAACTTCGAAGAAAATAAGAATAGGTAAAACAATTCCAGAAACATCAGTTACTTTCTCTTTACTAGAAATGTTTGTAGTTTAATGTTTTGAGAGTGGTTAGTAGAAGTTTCATTGACCTACCATGAAGGACATATCTGAAGGGATAAAAAGGGTTGACAATGGTTGTGGTTGATGGTGTCATGTTGAAAGGAGGTTGGCAAGTGGTGTTCTTTGAAGCAGAACACATTTCTCACCACTTTGGGGTCCTGCGGCGGGGAGGGAGTCTTCATGTGTGTGTTCATGCCGGAGAGGGGGGGGGGGGGGGGGATCCAGCCAAGTTAGGGCAGGGAAGGAAGGGACAGGGACAATGGTTGGGGGTGGTGTCAGACTCTGGCTGAATGGCTGTCAGAGAGGGCAGCCCAGGATCTCAAGAGATCTCTCTCAGGATCTCCTCGGGAGACCATGTTCCCAATTGATTCCACCCCCTCCCAATATCCATTATAGGAGGCTCTCTTTGAACTGACCCACAACACTCATCAGTCTTCTATGTCTCCCTCATCTCTCTCATTCTCTATCCTTCCCCCTTATCACTCTATCTCTCTCCTATTCTCTCTCTCTCTATTTCCACACCATTCTCTCTCAATTCCTCCCTTATTCTATATATATTGTAATTATTAACTTTAATCTAATTATTTATTTCATTTTATTTGTTTGTGGGTTCGCCAAGATTACCAACAGTTTTGAAAAACTAAGATGACATGAGGTTGCAAAACATTAAAAAGAAACTTACTCCATGGTTATTTTAATAAATATATTTGATGAAAACATTGTTGATATTTATGGTTATTTATCAGAATCCTATTTCTATACAATTATTCTAGAATACATTTGAGGGAGAGTCGAATTGAGACCAGTGTTCGTTAGGAGGCCGGCTAAGTGGCAGGCACAGCTCCCTCTATGTCCTCTTTCTGTTTAATATATGATAATATGGCACTGTTAATGTTGCTTCCGACTGTTGTTGAAAGAGGTTCCAGTCCATTACATCTGATGCGAGACTTGGCCTCTTTTGTTTGACCTCAACCTCCGCCAAAAACCTGAGATGGAAGGGTGAGTGATCCGAGGAGAGATAAGCACAAGACTAAACACGGTATGGACCACCTTAAGGCCTCTTTCTTGTCTGTGAAGAAACCCAGTAAGTCCGTAAATGTTCATCTAGAGGTAGTCCAGTCAGTTATGACAACTAATTAGGGGATGAATACAGACTCGTGTCTCTGGGGGTACTTACTGCTGAGCCCTGTCACTGGTGTGTGGGACAAATACCGCCACGAATGAGATCTACACACCACTCTGTCTGGTGTGTAGCGAAACCGTAGCAGTCTGTATGTGTGGTGTGGACATGTGATGGTAGTGTTTGAGGAAATGTTTTATTATTCAGAATTTCAAGTTCATTTTCATGTTGTATTATGCCATTGGGGTTGAACTATCCGGTTGTTACCTGATATGAAGTGCACCCTTAGCTGACCTCTGGATGTTGTCCTATGAGAGAATTCTCTGAAGGGACGGCCTCTCGGTGGTGAGGTTCTTGGTGGCGACTGAATAGATCTGCCTCGGGCGAGTCTCCAGAGCAGGGAAAGTCGGCATATCCTGGAGATCCTTAGCCAAAAAGTTGTTTTTATAAAAATGTATGAAAAAAAATAGTATAATTAAATTTTAAAAAATGATAAGCTTTATTTTTTACATACCAGAGAGGTTGGAATATAAGTTAATAATAAAAAGTGGCCAGCTGTTGGGGGGGGGTTTATCATTAGGTCATTAATCAGCTGTTCAGATGGGCTCTGCTCTGACACTTTACAGAGAAATATGAGGCTTGAACCCTCCCCTCGCTTCCAGGGTGCTTCCACCCTAATGAGATAAACAGAGGGCAAAAAAAAGAGGGGGGGGGGGGGGGGGGGAGGGCGAAAAGGGCTCCGGAGAACAGATTGTAGTGAATTAACAGAGATGAGGGGGTGGTCTTATCGTGGTACTGAGCACATCTTTCAGGAGCATGCGGCCACGAGACCTCCCTCTAATCATTTAACTTGTTTACGACGTATAGGGGATGTTGTGTAATCGGCCACAAATTCGATGCGGAGTTTTCAACGGAATTTCATGTTTTCCAAACTCCTGATCCCAAAAATCGAAAAAAAAACTGTCAATCTGTCTGTTTTTGTGTGTCTTTGAACACGACAACTCCCGATAGAAATTTTATATGTATATCCAGGATGTATCCCATAAGGATGGCATCTATTAATTTTCCATGAAGCCGGTCGAAGGGAAGGGGGACCAGAGAAGGGCACTCGAATCAAATACTCTAATAACTACCGATGTAATGAACTTAGCGACACACAATTTAGTGAGGATTCATAAGCTACTGTGAAAGTGAAATATTGAGTTTTAGCCCAATTGATGGGCAATTGGCTTTGGAGGGAGAGCGAAAACTCAATTGATGAATTCATGCTGGGGAAGTACATAGCCGGTGATTCGCCAACGACTTCCAAAAAAAATATAATGTGCGATTTCTCCTTTCGGTGATGTTTTAACAACTTTTCTTTGTGAGTTTCTGGGTCAACAAATTATATGCTGTTCAAAAACAGTCGATAGAAATATTCATCGGTATTGTGGTTTATTTAGTGACAAATAGACGTAGACGTACCCGGTGATCTGTGACTATACACAGTTCTGAGACATTATATTCATTTTATAGCGAGCGTATGTAGTTCAGTAAAAATGGAAGGAGAGAATGGCCTTAGTTCCATTCCAGACTGCGGTTACATGAGAGTCTGTGTGCGTGTGGTAAGTTGTGCGACCCCATGGCAGTGTGGGGACTGTTCCCCCCCCGGCAGTGTGGTCTATGTGTTATTCATGGAGAGGGAGGGGAGGGGGGCAGACAGAAGAAAGCAGAAAGCAAGGCTCCGTGAAATGTATTCTGAGGACAGGACCGTGTACCGTGATAACCCCTCGTCGTGTTTACACGGAACGGTGGCAAATCACCAGTCCTTTTACACGCCCCCCCCCCCCCTCTACACACCCTCACATATACACGGACACCGGCTGTTACTCTGTAACAGGTCACGATAACAGTTCCTCACCTCGGTAACACACTTCTCCTCGCTCCTCACTTTACACTAAAATCTCCCTTCTTCCTCTCTACTTCACATTCATTCGCTGCCAAAGTCAATTATGGTTAATTTTTCAAAATGATTTATCAAATTTATTTTTATAGGCTGTTGTGTAGGAACATGTATGTGACGTAGCCAACAGAGGTCTTTCTTATACCAATCACATTTGTACAGATCACTCTCCCTCCCCCTCTCAAATTCTTCCGGAAAATATTTAGGATTAACCCTCGATAGAAGTCTGACTTGGAACCCTCACACACGGATGACACGAGTCATACTAGACCGGCGACTTATTGTACAGTATTTTGTATGGGCGTTCTAAATTATCTACCCGACAAAAACTGAATTGTTACGCTTACAAAAATATGGTACAGCCAAGACTTCGAACATCAAAAAAATACAGGTATTTAAATCCAAGACTCTCCGACTGATCACGCAATGCCCACCATATGTTAGCAACAAGACTTTACACCGCGACTTGAACATCACATCCATAGACACAACCATTAAACATTTATACCAACGTTTCTACACCAAAATTTACTTAAACACCAATCCGGAAGTTTGCAAAATCTTAAATCCAAATTTATCCCGCAATCCCCCAAGTAGATAAAAAAGAGTTTGGCATAGAGATCTCTTATTATGAAGTGATGGATGGCATGAGGTTCACAGCTGGCTGTTTGTTCTGTCTCAAGTTTCGTCATATTTATTCTTATTATTTTATCTGTTTACACAGCATACGTCAGCCCAGCCAATGGTTGTGCGATTTAGTTGTGGCTCCAGATGAATAAGTATATTAAAAAAAAATATTTTCTTACCTCCCAGATAAAAAACCTAAGGGCCTCAGCTGGTTTTCGTTTTTCATCTTGAAGGAAATTATATCTTAATAATATAATAAATAAAGACAAATAACTTCTTTAAATTTTATGTTGTCTAATTCCATAAATATATATATATATATAAAGTGTACCAACACAAAGTTCAAAACTGTTATTAATAATGTTGTTATTTTCTTTCCCTCTAACTCTCGCATGTTCGGTCCTCACGAATTTTGCTTTTTTGCCTACTACTTCCATTCACCTAACACTGACGGTTATTTGACTATATCGAGTTGGAAGGCGCTATAGTATTGCACAGTTGGTTTACTAATGATTAGAAGGAGTAAAGTAAGCTTGCCTATCTTTCAATAAGAAGGAGTTCAATAGGTAACTTTTCATTTCGCTTTTTAAATGGGCGTAGGGGAGTCCCACAATTTCAATTAAAGAATTTCTCATTTCGAAAGGTGTGCTGACAGGAACAGGGAGGGGTGGTTACGGACACAAGACGAGGCCCCGTACTTACCACTCAAATTAAATCCTTCTAGTATTAGCATTTTTGTGTGATGTTCCTGAGCCCAATATTTAGTGTGGATTTTTTTATCGACACGAAATTTTATATGTGAATCCCATAATACGAAACATTAGAGTTTTTATCTACACAGTTACAGTAATTAAATTCATTTAATTCACACACATATATATATATATATATAATATATAGAATGCTGTGATCGATGGCTGTGTCTGCGGATGTGATGTTCAAGTCGCTGTGTATAGTCTTATTGCTAACGTATGGTGGATATTGTGTGATCGGAGAGTTTTGGATTAAAATATCGCTAATATTTTCATGTTCGAAGTTTTCGTAATACCATATATATGTAAGCCATGTATCCAGAGAGGTCGGAGAGATAGTTGTAACAATTCAGTTTTCGTCAAGTAGATAATTTAGAAGGCCCATTCAAGCTGTTCTGCAATAGACGTGCAACCGTTGATATTGCATTACAGTTTTTAATTACACAGTTACAATTGTTATGGGGTTCACATCTTACATTTCGTGTCGATAAATTCATTCTGTCAGATGTTATTGTGTTCAAAGGCATCACACCCACACTGTTTTTTTTTTTTTTTTTTTTTTTTTTCAGTTTTAGAATCGACGGAAAAAGATGAAACGCAACATCGAATATCTGACCGATAATATATCTTCCTCTGTGCCTCGTACAGCTGGGTAGTAATAATTTTATCTTAAAAGATCATTTTATAGGTTATTGAAAATAATTAATAATAATAATAATAAAAATGAATAAATAAAAGAGAATTGGCTCATAAAAAATATAAGATCTGGAGTCTATTGTCATTATAATGGGCGATAATGGGGAAGAAAAAAAGTGCATTACATAAATCAGGGGAGAGCGGAGCGGGACTTAACGATGCTTCATTCCGCGCTTTATTTCATCAAGCTTAACTTTTATTATAGGAGTGTAAAAAGAGGCGGATGGAACGAGGTCGAGAATTGAGATGGAAACATTAAATTTTATATGGATGAATCTCCCCCCCCCCCCCCCCCCCCCCCCTCCCCCCCTTTTAAATGTCATACTAAACTAAACTGCACTTTGCTGCACTTTTCTCTCTCTCTCTCTCCCCCCCCCCCCCCCCCTCTACGTCATGGCACTTTAATAAAAACCACTAAAAATATCTTCATAGTTAGATTTTCATTGTTTTTTGTAATTAATATTCACTAGTGATTGAGTCTCCTTGTGGACTAGTGGCTAGAATGGACGCTTTGTGATGTCAACATTCTAAAAGTTAGTTATTGTGACTCATACCCGAGCTTTAACTATGTGGTCATACCGCCTCCTACCAGAGCGCTCTTTCGTCGCGAAAGAGCGCTCTGGTGGGCATGAGCCCGACCCTCCTATGGAAGTTTTAAATTTTACCTACCAAAGTTTAGTTAACTAGGGTAGGGGTCCTTAACATTGTACAGGGTCCTGACATTGTACAGGCTCGGCATCATCTCTTAACCTCCCATGCGAAGGACGACGTGCTCAAGGTTAACTATTCTAAGAGATACCGCTCATAACGTTTTTATAGGAAAAGTTATGTAATCCTGGAATAATTTAGAATTAGGTTTTTGAGTTTTGTTCATATCTTAAAATGTCAGTACGGAGGAATTGTGAAAGAGAAATTTGTGGAGAACATGACATATACACCAAAGAATAATAGGACAAGACTGTCGTCACACAAGACTGTGAAAACTGACATTATTGCAGAGATATTGTGAAGTAATTCAAATGGGCTTGAAAAATAAAATAAAACTTGTTTATTTAATATATTGTCTAATTTCACTAACTATATATACATACATGGGAGTACTTTCGGTATTTCTACCATCCTCAGCCAAAAGCAGTCTTATCTCTTATGCTTTTGGCTGAGGATGGTAGAAATACCGAAAGTACTCCGATGTATATATATATAGTTAGTGAAATTAGACAATATATTAAATAAACAAGTTTTATTTTATTTTTCAAGTACACAAGACTGTGTTCTGAGGTAGCGATGACAGAACATGACATATACACCAGAACAAGACTGTCACACAAGACTGTGTTCTGAGATAGTGATGACAGAACATGACATATACACCAGAACAAGAGTGTCACACAAGACTGTGTTCTGAGGTAGCGATGACAGAACATGACATATACACCAGAACAAGAGTGTCACACAAGACTGTGTTCTGAGGTAGCGATGACAGAACATGACATATACAACAGAACAAGACTGTGTTCTGAGGTAGCGATGTGTTTGTAAATCCATCGGTCCTTAAATCCAGTATGAAACATTTTGTTGCTACAGTGTGGACATTTTATATAACGTTGGCGATCAAGATATCAACAATTCATGAAAAACACAGACTTTTTTGTCCAATTTTTGAACATCATATATCAACTCTGAGGCCATTTTAAATCTTGATCAGAGTAACAACCAAAATTTTGGCAATATGAAAAAAAAAATTTAAAGATAAATTTAGCGCAGGCAATACAAATAAAATGAAGAATGGTGGCGCTGCGGCTTTTCAATTTGTTGTAATTACTTCTTAACAGAGAGGAGCCGGGCGCTCATGACAGATATGTCCGCTTGTTTTAACATTTGAACTCTCATCATGATCTGTTTGAAAATAGGAAATGTGTCCGTTAGCTTTTTTGTGTGAGCACAAATATTGTGTGGTTTTTCACAAATATACACACGAACACATGAATAAACAAACAGTCAGGCCCTGTGAAGTAATTGATAAATTGAAAAAATCAACATTCGCCCAACAGAGGAGGGTAAAATGGAAAAAAATAAAAAATAAAAAATACATGAAAAAAAGTACGGGTGGGTTTTTAAATATAGAGGACGCATGTTTTGTGGGAGGGAGGGCACGTTTTTCCATTTGGTTCGCTTGTCACACTTCAATTACCGCCCTCCCCCCTCCCACTTCTGAATTACTGAACTCAAAAAAAAAAAAAAAATAGCCTAACCATTTTTCAACTCTCCCTCTCCTTGCCCCTTCCCCTATATTTATTCCCCCAATGGAGGGAAAAAAATGGGAAAAAATCTGGGTGTGCAGAGTCCGTAGAGGGAACTCTGTAATTTTTATCTGAAAAACGGTAGCGTCCATTTTGAACACAGCGGGGGGAGGGGGGTGCGAACAATAGAGCTCCCCCCAGCACTCCCTTGTGTACTGTATGAATTACGGGTGAGAAAGACGGGAAGGGCGGGATTCCCCCTCCCCCTATCTCCCTTCTCACTCCACTTTCCACTTCCTCCCTCCAAAAAAAAAAAAATAATAATAAAAAAAATTGACCCCCCCCCCAGGGCTATCTGGTCTGCTGGTATCGGTGGGATATTGGCCCCAGGAGAGGGGGTGAAAAAGGGTTGAAAAATTGAACAGGGCATTATATAACCATCAATATCCTGGTTGGGGGGCGGATGGTCGTGATAGCTTGGGGTGATAATGGGATAATGATATGATTCTATGTCAAGACCAGGAGGTCGTCTGCAAGCACAGTTCGAATAAATAATGAAAAGAACACGCAGTTTCAGTCAAATAGTTTCCACTTATAATTTGGGCATAATATTACTTTTTTATACCTATCACATTACAGACAACTAAAGATTCCTTGTACCCCGTAATGTCAGGATCAAATGAATTGGAGGGGAGAGGAGGACTTCTTAAACTTGAGCCACTCCGTCTTTCGGATGGGACTTTAAGCGGTGGTCCCGAGCCTGTACGATGTCAGGTACTCGTTAAAGGAGGAATTGTTTATAAGAGAATTCTTTTCGTTAAGCGTTTACAGGAGAATTCTCTAAAAATGAAATAATATCTTTAATTAAAAAAAGTCTACCTAAGCTGACCGAACAACATTTCTGCTCGGGCTTCTTGACGGACACCGATTTAAAAGAAGTTTCACTTCAATAAAGGTATTTGAATGAAGTTATTTGAAAAATGACTATTAAGCGTTTAGGAGCGCTTCCTATGCCAGTGAAGGAGGGGGGGGGGGGGGGGGGCCTTGGACTGGTTGTGTTACACAATCTTCAGCTGTTCTGTCGATATGCTCCTTTGATATTGCTTATTTGTCGACCTCAGAACTTCACCCTAGAGATGTGACAGAATGTACCACAAGGGATGCCAATCCTACGGGGCTCATTGCTCTTTATTGAAGGGCTGGCCAAGGGCTAGTAAGGGCTCACAAGAGACCTATTTCCCTGTTTTATCCCGCCTTACCCAATATATGTATTTACTCTGCTCATATTTGCCAACGCAAAAGAACTATCTACCTAATTATCTTATATTATTATCATCGATTAAACAGTTTGTTTAATCAAATATCCTAAGAAAGAGTTATTCTCTTTGAAGTGGTGATGGAACTGTTCCCTCACTGCAAGCGTTAGCTGTGAAAAAGGCTCGATTACTTATCGACCAACGGAAGCAAGGTCTTCATGTTGAGTTTGGGCTGAAATTATAAGTATGCCCTAAAAAGTTCAACAATAGACCATGCGGTCACCTTTTGTATCCCAAATATGGAACTACTTTACAGTGATAATTATCAAATTCAGATAAATACTTAAACATTACTTCGAATTATTTCCTACGACTCCATATCTAGAAATTGAGGACATATTGAAGGTTGGGAATTTCATGAGGAACATCTTTTGTGAGGACCAATTTTTCGATAGCTTTAACTAACCGTATTCGTTTAAAATAACATCTAAAAAATTAATTTTGAGTAAAAAATTAGATTTAAAGACAGTTTTTGGCATATACCTGGTTAACTGGGTGGCCTTCGGAAACATTTATTTCATATAAAATGGGTCTTTCAGTTTTCTCGACAACTTTCATTTAAATAGAGTTCTGATTAAATCAATATTATAAGAAGAATGTGGGCTCCGACAAAAGAGGTCCTATTTTTGGCTCAATGTCGACCGAAATCTAATCAGAACTAAGTTAGGTCATGTGACTAATTTCAAGTTCCTTGTTACAATTGTTTTGGGTTAAAGAGTTCACTAAGTTGCAGTCATGTACGAACACACCTAAAAGCACAGACTGACTTGGTCATATCTTGGATCAGGGGACCTTGAAACTTGAAATTCCATTGAAAACTCGATCTTTTCAATTACTTATACCAATGGTAAGGACAAGAAGCCATTAATATAAGCCCCCTATCGCCAAAAGAATGTTACTGGAGAGGGGATGATATCAGTTTCCCTTGAGGGACACTCGGCTGTAACGACCAAACCACTCTCCGTTTTTCAAAGATGCTTAGCCCCCAAAGAGCGCTTGTATTGTGCCGGGGTAGAGTGAAGCAGGGAGCGAGATTTATGATGTTGGTGGGGGGGGGGGGGGGGGGTATTGTTAGGGTGGCAACTACACAACATCATTGTGGGGGGGCAGCACCGGACAGACCTAACAAGCTTACTTTCCACTCTGCTCTGAGCACCACCACCCTCTCGCTTCTTCTCTGCCAAAAATACCCTGGTATTTTGGATATCGGGACTGGCTATCGCTGATGAAAATGAAAATGAAAATGAAAAATAATCTTTATTCTGGGACTTTCGTCCCCTAAGAATAATAACATAATGATAACTTCCCCTCAAAGAAAAATTATCGACGAATCACCAGCAATCTATTTCTAGCCTTTCTGCTTGAAAATCAACGAACAATACGAATGTTAAAAAGTTCTTTGTTTCTATTTACTCATTAATAAGGTTTTGTATTTGGTCTTCGGCTTATGAAACCCTAAAAACCTCTTGTGAAAACGCTTTTTTTTTTGAGATAAGGGGTATTAGAATTAGTGTCGATTTCCTTGTTTTTTGGCCAATATATATTATTTCCCACAGGAAACTGGCAGTTGAGATTTGAGCAAACTAAGTCTGATGGATCCAAAATTAAGTGGAAAAGGTTGAGTTAGAAGAAGGGGGATACAGCTCGACAAATGGGAACTCTACACTGAGCCCCCCTCTCTTCAGAAAATTGGATTCACAAACCCAATTTAATTTCTGCTGCCAGCGGGACCAGGACTGGGACAGGATCTCACTATTGACTCTCCAGGGTTTGTGGGGTGGGGCGACACAGCGGGGCTTGGAATCTAATAAAAATATTACAGAGTGAAACCCCCCTCAAAGACACCTTCCGAGGGTTCTCTTAAAGAAGAACCAACTCACCCATCTTCAGAGATCCTTTTTAAATTAGATCTTGCTTCAAGTTCCTTTTTTCAGGGTTCCGTATCCAAAGGAACCCTATTGTTCTCATCAAGACGTCTGACTGTCTGTCTGTCTGTCACAGCAAAATATTATGTCACTATTTTCTTTTATCACAGAAATGTAGGAGGCTCAGAAGAGCGATTTAAAAGCCCCCACCCCGTCGATAACATTATGATAGATTATTAGAGGCCTAAGCAAATACCCAAAATTGAAATTACCTTGTTAAATTTAGGAGGGTACCAACTTAATGGTATGATGCTAATCCATGAAAGATGGAGCTCTTAAAAATATTCTACCTTAACACCCAACAGTATACGTCTATAAGACCCAATCTCTCGTTTATAACAGCTTGAAGAAAACTTAATAATAATAATTTTTTATTACTCCCCCAGCTATAAGAAGTATAGGGGACGTTATGTAATCGGTCAACAATTCGATGCGGAATTTTCAACGGAATTTCATGTTTTCCGACCTCTAGATTCCAAATATGAAAAAAACCATGTGTGTCAGTGAACTAATCTGCCGATAGAATGAACGTATCAACACGAAATTTTATATGAGCGACCAAAATCCTAGAAGAACAACACATATCGATTTTCAGCCAAATCAGACAAAGGAAAGAGGGAATTAGGAAGAGGCTTAACACAAAAACTCTAATAACTGCCGTTGTAATGAATTTATCGACACAAAACTTAGTATGAAGATTTAGGAGCCCCTATGTAAGTCAACTGTTGAATATTAGCGCAAATGGTCAACTGGTTTTGAAGGGGAAGCGAAAAGTTAATTGATTAAATCGTTCTAGGGAAGTACATTGCCGGTGATTCACCGACGAATTTTTTTTTCTTCACAGTCAAATTTCTGCTAAAGGATACCTCTAATAACAGTAAACAGACCGCCCCCAACATTGGACTATTTTGGATGCATCGGCATGTTAATACACATTTTAATGGATTGTAACGTCCATTTAGCGGAGCTGCACATCAGCTGAACGCCGATGCGTCAAGTTAGAAAAAGTGTAATGTAATTAGATCGATTGTTAGAGTTGCTCAATAATAGAAGAATCGATTGTAAAAAGAAGGAGAAAGGTTATCTTAGGGCATGAACCCGGAGCTGTATAGTGTACTTATGTATAAATAAATTACTGTTAAAATCAGTTATCCTTATTAAATTACACCCATACACTACATGGTGTCAGCTGTTAGAACTAAACTCAGTGATTACTGGTGAATGGGTGAAGAGAACGAAAGTGGAATTGAGCTTTCTATTCTTTCTGAAAATACTTCTACAACGAAGATGGGAGATAAACTCCTCCGGACCAATTCGATTTCAAGGAACCCACTGAGTGGCCCAAGTGGATAAGAAGGTTTGAAAGATTTAGAATGACATCTGGACTGTCAAGCAAGACTGCCGAAACTCAGGTAAACATGCTATTATATTGTCTGGGGGATGAAGGAGAAGAGTTATTAACTTCTTTCAGGTTATCCGAAAAAGAGTTAACTGATTATGATAAAATAAAAGGAGTTTGAAGTACATTTAGGCCACAAAACTAACTTAGTGCATGAAAGGGCAGGTTTTCTGAAAAGGAGACAAATGCCAGGAGAATCCGTTGACGTTTTTATAAATGACCTTCATAAAAGGGCAGAGAGATGCAAATTTGGGGCATTAAAAAGAAGAAATGATTTGAGACCTAATTGTAATAGGGGTAGAAAATCAAAGATTGTCAGAACAGATGCTTTAGAGGTAAAAAGGCGATAATGAAGGCTCGGCAAGCTGAGAGCATTCAGCAACAGCAGGCCGTTATTAGAGACTCAGTAGACATAGAGGCAGTGGTAAACAGGAACAGATCCAACAACAGTGTAACTTTGCAATCTATAGCTAACAGTAGTAATGAAGCATTCTTTAAGTGCTATAAATGTGCATCGTCATAGGTTATATTTAAATTTAGCGGGAATTGGACCGAAATGAAATGAATCCTTTTTTATCCTCCCCCTTTGTATTGGATCTGAGGGGAGATTGGGTGAGTGCATAATTGACAGAGGAACAAAGGAAATCAATGCAGCTGATTGCAGCGCAAAACTCTCATTAAATAAACACAGAGGGGGTTTTCATTCATAAATAAGGGCAGATCTGAAAAGAGAGTTTTCCATTGATTTAATATGGACCACATTAGGGTGGGTTGATTAGCCTGTGAAGTTAATTGAGTGTGTGTATGTGACCCTGTGTGACCGTCCACTGATGAGATGAGGTGTCACTAATGGGTGATTGAGGTAGGTAAAGTGGGGAGCGTCCCTACTGGTTCAGCGTTGTTTGCTCTCTTTCTCCTAGTGGCCTACAACTAGACAAATATTTGTGGGCAGGGGAGGACTATTTCAGGTGCCCCTTCACCGAGTCTTCTCTCAACTACAGTTAATTTGATACCGCCCCACACACAAACACAAGCCCCAGTAGGCTACACTACACACTGTTCGATGTATTGATATCGAGATCTGTGTTCCCAGTACCTCTTCAACTCTAAGCGATATACCAGAAATATCCGGGAAATTCGAATTCAAATTTAAAGAGTTTAACGAATGATTTGTGGACGTAAAACAGAAACAATTTAAGTGCGGCAATGGTCAAAGCTGAGCTTTATATAAAATCAAACCTGAATTTAAATTGTTCAGACTTTTACTTTATTATAAAAAACTACATCAATGTTATATAAGTGTAGCTGAAAACTACATCAATGTTATATAAGTGTAGCTGAAAACTACATCAATGTTATATAAGTGTAGCTGAAAACTACATCAATGTTATATAAGTGTAGCTGAAAACTACATCAATGTTATATAAGTGTAGCTGAAAACTACATCAATGTTATATAAGTGTAGCTGAAAACTACATCAATGTTATATAAGTGTAGCTGAAAACTACATCAATGTTATATAAGTGTAGCTGAAAACTCAAATAAATATAATATAAAAAGTGACTCGTTTTGTAACGAAATTCACCTTTTTTTTCTCTTTAGAATAAAGTAATTTCATATGAAGATGATATAAATGGTTTAAATTAAAAAAAAAGCTCTTTCTCCCCGGAAACTGAATATGTTTGGTATTTTTTTGTTGTGAAGTTGGCAAGCCTACCCACACTCCAAACCCTAGCATCGAACGTTTTTCGAACTTAATTTTTGATGAAATGAATTTACTGACCTGTGCAGGTTTAAAATGGTCTTCTTACTTGTTGGATGTCTGTATTTCTTTAGTCTTAATCAACTCTAGAATTGAGAGGCTGAAGACATGATGAGTCAGGACGACCAACCCCTCTACGGAAAGACATCTTGACCGAGCTTCGGGAGCCCAATGGACACACCATCAATGTCCACTTATTATAATTTCCAATTATATTTTCTGATTTATAGCGCCTCGGGCCTTTTAAAATGTAATCAATTAACCAATTGGTCGCAGATGGTCAAGGTCCCTCCGGCCGTTTTTCAACCATTAACGGACAGTTTTCATTTAGGACCAGCCATTAATGTCATTGTGCACATCTGTGACTCCAGGGTTTCTCAGCGTTGAACTTTGACAAGATGAACATTGTACTGACGATGATAGTAGATAGTTCCATGTATTTCTTACGGTAAACATACCAATTTAGACAACTCGTGTTTTGTCTGGTCAGTTTCAGAAATGGGTATAGGCTGGTTTTTCCTCCTCTAATAATGTCTTCTTTCCACAAAAAATTTATACATAATGTAACGGTTTAGAAAAGCATTACATGGTCGTCAGGTAAACTAATCTTAGTTTATAACTAAACCTGGTGATGGTGTAACGCCGAAACAGTTATGTATTTCTTTGGAATAGACAATATTTCAAATAAGATGTTTGTTTTATTTATTCCTTATATGTTTCCACAATGTGTCCGAATTTCTCAACTTAGAAGTTACACTTATATACGTCAGAACCTGCACTGCTTCACGTATGAACATTCTTATTAACATCCTTTTCTGTTCACAGATTAGCAGCTGGGATTTTCTTCTTCCAGTAGAGTGCAGCCCAACTGATTCGCCTCTGAACTACCAGTATAATTTATATATGTTTTACTGCTGTCAGTGGTACTACTGGAGCAGTTTTCAATGTTTTACTGCTGTCAGTGGTACTACTGGAGCAGTTTTCAATGGTTTACTGCTGTCAGTGGTACTACTGGAGCAGTTTTCAATGTTTTACTGCTGTCAGTGGTACTACTGGAGCAGTTTTCAATGTTTTACTGCTGTCAGTGGTACTACTGGAGCAGTTTTCAATGGTTTACTGCTGTCAGTGGTACTACTGGAGCAGTTTTCAATGGTTTACTTATTTCTAGTTTTAATGACGGTTTGAAATTTCATTTAACTTTTCTTTCCTAAAATTATTATCTCTAGAGATATTAGTCTTAGCAATGGATTGTTGTGTATTCTGAAGAAAATATGATGACACCTTGACCATTAAATCGGAAATGTGGAAACATTTATTTGTAAATCATTCATTATAGATTTATAAGTCTTTCCATCTTCTTCAAAGACGTATTACATTTTCTATTACAAATAAAAATGTTAATAGTAATATATGTGTAGTTTATATTAAATATATTTGGTCAATAAATCACTTTTTATTTTCAATCCTTTTAAATACATCTCTCTCAGTCTTGTTATTGTAGAGCTAACATAAGTTAATGGTTGATACAATCTTCTGGGACATTTTGGACGACCCTGCAGCGCTGCGAGCTGTCATCATAGATTCCAAAATCGTCCTGGAATCCCTTCAAGCACTGGAGTCCCTGATGGACCAAAATAGATTATAGTTGGGATGGGTGCCAGGGTTTGAGGGCAACGAAAGGGCTGATCAACTAGCCCGGTCAGGAGCTGACAGAGAACCTATAGGACCAGAACCCTTCTGCGGGATCACTAAAAACATGCAATTAATTTAATTATTATCAATCAATGTAGCAACATTACTGCACTAATATGTTATATTGTCACATTCAGACCACCAACAACTTATATTCCTTCTTCCTAATCTTTAGTTAGGACTAATCAAAAAATAAACTTGCCTGAATGTATACTTTAAGTACTGAAATATATTTTTCGCAGATCTTAAAGAAACTTGTACTCGGAATCGAAAATTTTCTGTTCTCGATGGCCCTATTTTCTAAATTGATTCTGATAAGACAATAAATATTTTCCTATTGTGTTCCAGCTAAAATACATGAGTAAGAAATAACTGGTTCAGATCGTCCTGGGGACATCGATTCTCATTTCTGAAAAAAATATATTAATGCAGTGATGTTCCTACATTGATTGATATGATGAAAGTCACGATAGTGTACTTTCAGTGGACATGGAAAATATTTTTTGATTTGTTCTAACTAAAATAACCGATAAATAATCTAGAAGTGATCAACATGACACTGATTCAGTATATTCTCTGTTAAACACATCAATACAGGAATGACGGTAGATTGGCTTCATCCAGCTACCAAAAATGTCAAAAAAAAGTAGATGAAAAATATATTCTATTTATACCAATAAGATAGGCACCAATTTTTCTGAAAAACTAAAATCGTATTAATAGAGTTATACCTACTAAGGCTAGTAGTCGGTTCCGTGCTGTTCCGGAACCGGTTCCTAGCGACTGCAGAACCGGGTATTTGAATTTTCGGATACTGGGTCTGCGGTTCCACTAAAGTGATAAAACTGGGCAGGCTAAGGTGGGCCGGACATATTATCAGAATGAGCGAAGACATGATCCCAAGAAAGCTACTAACGGAAGTCCTGCACGGAAGGCGGAGAGTAGGAAGACCGAGACTGCGGTGGTCGGACTGTGTGACCAATGACGCCAGGAACATCGGGATCCAGAACTGGATGGGAACCGCACAAAACAGAGACTCCTGGCGATTGCTGCTCGAGGAAGCCAAGACTCGTTTGCGGGTTGTAGAGCTGCGTTAAGAAGAAGAAGAAGAAGGGTCTGCGGTTCCAAAGCGGGACCTTCCATCTCTACTTTTAAGGCTACACCTCGACTCACATATAAATGTCCGCTCTCTCTCTAAACCTTCGACTTCTTTATTTGTTGGAACCTTACCTTCTTCGCTCTTTAGAGGGTCCTTCGATCTCTGAATTTGAGGCTACAGCCCAATTAACAGGTAAATGTTCGCTCTGTGACCACGGTTCCAAAGTCCTGGTTTGGAAGGATTTATGGACCGTGTCTGGAACCTGTTGTGTGAGGATGATGGCAGTGTGATCTTACAAGTTTGGGAACGTGGAAGGGGCAATCGTGATTCTGCAGCCTCCAGCCTCTGCAATAAAATTTAAATTTTAAATCTCACTTAATTAGAACATTTTAAAATGAAAACCTTGTAGAAACAGCTGTACAAATTTACACAAAGCTTTACAAATCAATTACACTGCCTCAGGGAAATTAAATAAAATACAGCCAACATTTTTCCCCCCCTTTTTTTTTTTAATTGTTTTTTGTTCTTTTACTGTTTTGTTTTGTCTGTTTATTTTGTTTAATACAAACAAAAAAGCTGAATGTTTAACAAACAAATCCTTTCACAGTTAATTTAGAAAATATCCTCAACTGGCTTTTTCAAACAGTTTGAACAAAATTAAGGACACCGTTTGTGTTACTTGTCTGTGTATGAGAGATGTCATCGTACTGCATTTGTTGCAACGTAGCTTGTTCTAGCAAAACCGTATGTGACTGTAGCTCACTAGTATAAATCTGATGAGGTTTGTTAGTGTTCTGTTGAATTTTGTTTGAATTCTGATTGCATGTGTTATTGTGAATTAAGTGCGTATGTGTTTGTGTATTACTATCGTGGCCGGTGGGATTTACATTGTTTTGTTGTGATGTCAAGTTAACAGCAGTAGGATCAACTTGCATTTTATAGTTTAAAATTAAAGTATGATTACTGTTATTATCAGGGGGGGGTTCGTTCGGGGGCCGAGGGCCCCCGCCTGGTGTAGACATTTTACAAAGCGATAAGATCTATATTCAAATAATAGTTTACATTAACATATGAACTATTTGTAAAAAATAATAAATGAATGAAACAGATGATTAAATGAAATAGTGAAGTAATAGGTTAGAAATAAAAAAGTAAATATGGAATTAAATAAGAAATACAATTAAATAAAAATGCGGAGATGGTCCAAAAAAGGAGAAGCTAGTGCAATATAACTAGATTATGAAAGAAAATAGGTTTGTACTCCCTGGAAACTCTCCTAAAGAGGCACAAATATAGAGACACAAAAACACATGTACACTCGTCAAGTGACAGAACGATACTCATGTGGAATGCTAACCATGTTCTCCTCGGATGTACTCTAACGGCCACCGGAAGGGACTCTTTCTACCAGTCAATAGTCCAACATGGTCTCCCTCTTCCCACTCATATCATTCCTCTCATCTCTTCTCCAAATAAAAAAATTACCTTAGTTGACCACCTATATAAATATTTGATGAATAATAACATAAAGATTTAAAATCACTTTCGATTATTATTACAACTAATTAGCCTCTTATCCTATTATATAATGGCGTGACCTGGTGGGGGGCACTTTGGGTGCCCGGGTGTGTGTGCCGGCCGGGCTGGGGGCTTGGGGCGGCTCAGATGGGCTCTTTGGACTGTAACAGTCCCGGGCTTGGAGGGTGTGGACGGCCGTACACACATGCACACCCTCAGCGACAAGCCTCGCTGAAGTAATATAAAGTTAATATAAAGCAGCACCAGTGTGCCCAGTACTCAGGGAGTAGCCCGGATGAGCGGTCCTCTGTCACCTGGTTTGGCGGGGCCGCATGCTGGGGGCCTGGGGGCCCTCTGCTTGGTCATAAAGTTATATAATTCCAAATACTGAAGCCCATTCATACATAATGACAGTGTAGTGATGGCTGATGTGCGCTGATCATAAAGCCAAAAAAGGGGAGAAAAAAAAAAAAAAAAAAAAAAAAATTAAGGGTCATTATGTGTTATTTGTTTTTTATGAGATAATATTTACTTTATTTCTTTCCGTTTCTGATATTTTTCAGCAACTTTTTATACCTTTTCCTTATTTTTTTTTAGATTAGTTTGCAAGGAAAATGAAGGCTATGAGATCACCTTGGAGTCTCTTTGTTAATTAAATGAAAAAAAAAATCATTTTCTGAGAATGGGATGTAGCTCGGAAGGTATTGTCATGGCGGTCCTTAAGGAGTTCCGGAAGGTTGCTTGAAGATATGCTTCAGTTGAATTTTTTTATGTTTATAACAAACTAATTTAAGATATATAGCATCTTTGTAAGAGGTAATATGAAAATATTGAAGAAATAACTCATTTTATGATTTCACTACAACAGAACTCGCATAGTAATCTTGAGGTAGAGATGTGGACGATATAGCCATAATCTTGTTATCTAACAACTTACTTCCTCATCTATACGAAGTATAGGGAAAGTTATGTAATCGGCAGAAATTCGATGTTGAGTATTCAACAGAATTCCATGTTTTCCGACCCTCTGCTTCCAAAAAGGCTGTATGGGTCTGTCAACATGAGAACTCCCGATAAAATGAAAGTAATGATACTAAATTTTATGTTTATCCAGAATATAAGAATACCTATAGATTTTCAGTCAAATCGGGTGAAGAGAAGGGGATTCAGAAGAGGGGTGCTTGACTAATCATAATAATTGCCGGTGTAACGAATGTATCAACAGAAACTATATTTGGGAACATTATATTTATTAAATGCTTAGTAATTAATACATTAAAACAACGGAACCCTTCAATGTCTGACCTGATGACACTTCTCATATATGTACATATATAATATAATAGAATAAAGTTATAGTCAGAATAACAATGGAGTTTCATTTGGAAACCAGAGCGATACTGGAGAGGAAATATGATGTGGGAAGGATATTGTTCAGTGTTCAGAGATCTGTCGAAGAATAAATGATGGACTTGGAGATGATAGCCAGAGAAGGACATTATCTGAGGGAAGGTGGGAGGCATCCCGGAGAAGGATATGGCGAAAGAAGAAGAGATTAAGGTGAGATCCGATGAAGTGGAGCTACGGGTGGTGGAGGGACATGTATAATGTATAGAGGGGAGGTAGAGTAATGTAGTGTAAGTTGGGGGGGAAGGGGATTGTATACATAATTCAGGGGCCAAATATTGTACATAATACAGAACCGGGGGGGGGGGGGGGGGGGGGGGAGTAAAGCTCCAATGAAATATGTAGTCCCCCTGCTATGTGGGTCTGCCGGCTCTTTAGTGGAAGGGACAGTCCCTTTACACTTTTTTTAAACATATTTCAATATACACCGTCTGTAGAACATCATTCGATTTGCGAGATCGGGTTTATATGCATCAACGTATTCACTAAAAAAGGATTAAGTATTACAGTAAAGAAAGTGAAAATGAGAAAATAAAAATACGTCACCAAACATTAAAAATATGTCACCAAACATTAAAAATGCGTCGCCAAACATTAAAAATGCGTCGCCAAACATTAAAAATATGTCACCAAACATTAAAAATGCGTCGCCAAACATTAAAAATAGCCTCATGGAGTAGAAAGATCTATTCATATAAATTTCACTATTTTTTTGTTGCATACACGCTTCTTAACAAAAAACATATGAGAGAAGCGAGACGAGGTTTTCGTATGTGTGCGCATATTATACGCTATTTTACAAAAGTTGCCCCTTATTTACCCCTTTCACATGCGATAAATTAGGAAAATGGGAGATTCAACGACATCTCTTTGGCGAGCAAACAGACATCTACTGAACTTTTCTTGCTGTTCCTTTCAGGACGGAACATGGGCAGGGTTGGACGAAGAAGAGTATTCGATTAACGCTTTTATACCACACGACATTCATCATCCACTTTTTGGACAACGCTCTACAACTTAGGTTACTACTGAAACCCAGGCTATCGTCTAGAGCCTTGGAGTGGGGATGTGAGGCCAGCGCCATGTTGTAGAAGCTCCTCTGAAACAACCAATATACAAAGGGTTCTTTTATTTAATCTTCTCTTCAAGAATTATTTTCAATTAGAATTAAAAAAAAAAAAAAAACGTATTGGTTAACTGGGATTCGGATAATCGGTTTTTTATAGGTAAAACCAACAACTGTTGTCCAAAATAATTTATTGCCATATAAAAGGGAACGTGTGCGAGGAAGTGGATGTTCGTATTCATGTTTGTATTGAGGGCATTTGCAATTTAAATAAAAAAGTTGATGAGATGCAAATTGGAGTTTCACACTGGTTTATTTCCAGTTTATATTTTCCCATTTGGTATTCATTGGATTCTGTACAGACCCCCAAAAATTATACTCTCCTTTCTGATTTGCGGATCAATACAGTACCTGATATTTAGTCCAACAAACGAGGGGATGAAAACAATGAGTCTCAGTTATATTTCGCATTTCTATCATTATTTCATATCTTGTTTGATTTTTTTGTTTCACTTTAAACTGAATATCGTTGAGATTCTTATCAATAGGATCATTTAAATTAAATTTTTACCGCATATTTGAATATAATTGAAATTTATTTGCAAGGTTTGTGAAAAAGTAGGCAACACAATATTAGCCATTTTACAAAGGAGCTCATATATTTCATATGCTATCTATACTTAAAGTATAGTAAGTAAATCATTTAGCTGAGAAAGTTTGTTGAGTGCGTACCATTCTTATACCGGGTGATTCATTTAACCTGAAAAACAAGAATAAGTCAAAAAATAAGCTTCATCGAAAAAAATTGTTCAAACAAAAGTTGTAGGGTTTAAAGGGGGACATATAATGATAATACGAAATTTAACTTCGAGTGGCGTTTTCAGGGTTAAATCAAGGGCAACTTCTATTTTTTCAATGGAAACCTATAGTTTTAATTGCATACTTGTATTCTACGTGAAAAAATACGTATCTTTTGTAGGAAAAGTTTCGTTTGAAAATGTCAATTTTTTATGGTTTTGAGAATTTAAAAACACAAATTTGATGCACAAAGAAATAAACATCGATTAAATTAAAATGAATGTTATTGTAACACCACTTATCAACAATTAATTATGATCTTAATAAATGTTCAAAATGATGTCCCTGAACTTCAATACATTTTTCAACACGTGTAATGAAACATTGCCCCATCCTTAATAAAGTTTTTCTGTCAATTTCTCGACATGCATTTCTGATTCTCTCTTTCATATTTTCAGTTGTAGTTGGCACATTTTTGTATACTTGTTCTTTTAAATATCCCCATAGAAAAAAATATGGCGAAGTTAAGTCCGGTGACCTAGCTGGCCAGTTTACTGGACCACCTCGACCAATCCATCGGTTAGGATAGTCTCGTTTCTTATATTCTCAAAACCATAAAAAATTGACATTTTCAAACGAAACTTTTCCTACAAAAGATACGTATTTTTTCACATAGAATACATGTATGCAATTAAGACTATGGGTTTCCATTGAAAAAATTGAAGTTGCTCTTGATTTAACCCTGAAAACGCCACTCGAGGTTAAATTTCGTATTACCATTATATGTCTCCCTTTAAACCCTGCAACTTTTGTTTGAACAATTTTTTTTGATAAAGCTTATTTTTCGATTTATTCTTGTTTTTCAGGTTAAATGAATCACCCGGTATATATATGATTATCAATGCAACATACAATGTGACTCCTTATAATATGTCCGAATTTATTTTTTTAATGTATATTATTCATATTTCCATGCAACACCGATCGATGACCGAAAAAAAAACGTTTATTTTCTACATTTCATTGTACTATGTAGAATTATACCATAATTGAATTATAAGGTATATTTTCTACATTTCATTGTACTATGTAGAATTATACCATAATTGAATTATAAGGTATATTTTCTACGTTTCATTGTACTATGTAGAATTATACCATAATTGAATTATAAGGTATATTTTCTACGTTTCATTGTACTATGTAGAATTATACCATAATTGAATTATAAGGTATATTTTCTACGTTTCATTGTACTATGTAGAATTATACCATAATTGAATTATAAGGTATATTTTCTACGTTTCATTGTACTATGTAGAATTATACCATAATTGAATTATAAGGTATATTTTCTACGTTTCATTGTACTATGTAGAATTATACCATAATTGAATTATAAGGTATATTTTCTACGTTTCATTGTACTATGTAGAATTATACCATAATTGAATTATAAGGTATATTTTCTACGTTTCATTGTACTATGTAGAATTATACCATAATTGAATTATAAGGTATATTTTCTACGTTTCATTGTACTATGTAGAATTATACCATAATTGAATTATAAGGTATATTTTCTACGTTTCATTGTACTATGTAGAATTATACCATAATTGAATTATAAGGTATATTTTCTACGTTTCATTGTACTATGTAGAATTATACCATAATTGAATTATAAGGTATATTTTCTACGTTTCATTGTACTATGTAGAATTATACCATAATTGAATTATAAGGTATATTTTCTACGTTTCATTGTACTATGTAGAATTATACCATAATTGAATTATAAGGTATATTTTCTACGTTTCATTGTACTATGTAGAATTATACCATAATTGAATTATAAGGTATATTTTCTACGTTTCATTGTACTATGTAGAATTATACCATAATTGAATTATAAGGTATATTTTCTACGTTTCATTGTACTATGTAGAATTATACCATAATTGAATTATAAGGTATATTTTCTACGTTTCATTGTACTATGTAGAATTATACCATAATTGAAATATAAGGTATATTTTCTACATTTCATTGTACTATGTGTATTACCATAATTGAAATATAACGTATATTTTCGGAAAAATTGTTTTTTCTATTACTTTTTCATTCACTTGAAATATCTGAAAGGAGATAAAAAAAAAAGAAACAAAATAAACCACATAATCTAATTGGGACTAATTGGAACAAAAAAGAGGCAATCTGATAAAACCCATTTTTCATAAGAAATCGGATGAATATTTTCGTCCGAAACAGAAAGCTATGATATCTAAGAAACTTGCCGCTCCCCGTAATAGAAGAAGAACGAATGACATGGTCTAGGTTAGGTTAGGTTTTATGACTCATGCCCGGGCTTTAACTACGAGGTCATATCGCCTACTACTAGAGCGCTCTTTCGTCACTCTGGTGGACATGAGCCCGACTCTACTGTGGGAGTCCTAAATTTTGCCTACCCTAAATTTTTATTCATCTAGGGTAGGGGTCTTTAACGAGTACCTGACATCGTACAGGCTCGGGACCATCGCTTAACGTCCCATCCGAAGGACGGCGTGCTTAAGTATATTTTACCTCCCAGATAAAATAAACTAAGGGCCTCGGTCGGGCTACGAACCCACGACCTTGAGCTCAGAAGTCAAGCACGCTTACCACTGAGCTACCGGCGCCCTCGCGACATGGTCTAAATCAAGTACAAGTGGTGTGTTTCCATGACAATTGTTGATTCCAGTCTATTACCGAATACATTACAGATATATAAGTTAGGTATATTATCTGCAATTTTATCTATGTATCTACATACATTTTTATTAACACAGAACAAACAAAATAAAACATGAATGAAAATGATTTTTATTTCTAACTAGCAGTAATACCCGGCGTTGCCCGGGGAACTTTGACTTTTCTACTAATATCTCCTATAAGTCTTTTAAATTCTTCAACAGTACATTCATGATGTTATAATTTTCAATTATTCATACGGAATAAGGCTTATAGTCCTTCAACGTCAAACACCCCAGCTAGTAAGTTTTTAGGACCCCTGGGCATCATAGCTAGTATGCGTCTTTCAACGGCGGAAACCACAGATAGTGAATACTTAGCATCGCTGGACATCCTAGCCAGTGCGTACTTAAGAACGCTATTGACCGCAGCTAGTAAATGCCTTGTAACAGCGGACCCCACAGCGAATACATAGTTACTACTACTACATGTGAAATTCATGCCAATCCGCTTACCCTTTAACAGTACATTCATGATGTTATAATTTTCAATTATTCATACGGAATAAGGCTTATAGTCCTTCAACTATAGCAACGCTAGTAAGTTTTTAGGACCCCTGGGTACCACAGCTAGTATGTGTCTCGCAAGAGCGGACCCCACAGCTAGTACGAAGTTAGGAACGCTGGGCATCACAGCTAGTAAGTGCCTTGCAACAGCGGACCCCACAGCTAGTACGTAGTTAGAACCACAGGGCATCACAGCTAGTATGTGTTTTGCAACGGCGGACCCCACAGCTAGTACGTAGTTAGAAACGCTGGGCATCACAGCTAGTATGCTTTTGCAACGACAGACCCCACAGCTAGTACGTTTTTAGGAACGCTGGGCCCTACAGATAGTAGGTGCCTTGCAACTGTGGACCCCACAGATAGTATGTAGTTAGAACCACAGGGCATCATAGCTAGTATGAGTTTTGCAACGGCTGACCCCACAGCTAGTACCTACGTAGTTAAATACGCTGGGCCACACTGCTAGCGCCTTGCAACAGCAGACCCCACAGCTAGTACGTAATTAGGAACGCTGGGCATCACAGCTAGTAAATGTCTTGTAGGTGCCTTGCAACAGCGAACCCCACAGCCAGTACATAGTTAGGAACGCTGGGGCTGAGCACTACAGCTAGTAAGTGCATTGCAACAGCGGACCCCACAGCTAGTACGATATTAGGAACGCTGGGCATCACAGCTAGTAAATGTCTTGCAACAGTGAACCCCACAGCGAATACATAGTTACTACTACTACATGTGAAATTCATGACAATCCGATTACCCTTCAATGATTCAGCATTATTTTTATGCTTAGCCCCCCTCCCAAATTTTTTAAATGTCACATAGTGTATTTTTTTATTTGACCATCAAGAATACTACATGTGAAATTCCATGACAATCCGATCATCCGTTAATGACCTATCACTATCTTCAAATTTAGGCCTACCCCCATAACCCCCCTCCCGTTCACAATTTTTTGACTTCACACTCCCTATTTTTCTATTTGGCCTTTATGAATACTTCATGTGAAATTACGTGACAATCCGATCATCCGTTAATGACTTATCACTATACTTATACTTAGGCCCCCATCAACCCACCCTCCCCTACAAAATTTTGTGACATATACACTCTATATTTCTATTTGGCTTTTAAGAATACTACATGTGAAATTCCATGACAATACGACCAACCGTTAATGAGCTAGCACTATATTTATACTTAGGCCCCCCCGCCACAACCCCCCCTCCCGTAAAAAATTTTGAGCCGTCACACCGCCTATTTTTCTATTTGGCCTCCAGGAATACTACATGTGAAATTTCGTGACAATCCGATCATCCGTTAATGACATCACTATACTTATACTTAGGCCCCCATCAACCCACCCTCCCGTTCAAACTTTTGTGACATATACACTCTATATTTCTATTTGGCTTTTAAGAATACTACATGTGAAATTACATGACAATACGACCAACCGTTATTGAGCTAGCACCATATTTATACTTAGGCCCCCCGCCACTACCCCTCCTCCCGTACAAAATTTTGAGCCGCTACACCGCCTATTTTTTTATTTGTTCTTCAGGAATACTACATGTGAAACTTTGTGACAATTCGACCAACCGTTAATGAGCTAGCTCTATATTTATACTTAGGCCCCCCCACAACCCCCCCTCCCGTTCAAAACTTTGGAACGCCACACACCTTCATTTTCTATTTGGCCTTCAGGAATACTCCATGTGAAATTTCGTGACAATCCGACCAACCGTTAAAGAGTTAGCTCTATATTTATACTTAGGCCCCCTCACAACCCCCCCTCCCGTTCCAAAACTTTGGGACGCCACACACCTTTTTTTCCTATTTGGCTTTTAAAAATACTACATGTGAAATTTCATGACGATTCGCCCATTAGTTTATGAGTTAGCTCTATATTTATACTTAGGCCCCCCCACAACCCCCCCTCCCGTTCAAAACTTTGAGACGCCACACACCTTTTTTTCCTGTTTGGATTTTAAAAAGACTACGTGTGAAATTTCATGACAATTCGACCATTAGTTAATGTGTTAGCACTATTTATATACTTAGGCCCCCCTTACAACCCCCCCTCCCGTTCAAAACTTTGGGACGCCACACACCTTCATTTTCTATTTGGCCTTCAGGAATACTCCATGTGAAATTTCGTGACAATCCGACCAACCGTTAAAGAGTTAGCTCTATATTTATACTTAGGCCCCCTCACAACCCCCCCTCCCGTTCCAAAACTTTGGGACGCCACACACCTTTTTTTCCTATTTGGCTTTTAAAAATACTACATGTGAAATTTCATGACGATTCGCCCATTAGTTTATGAGTTAGCTCTATATTTATACTTAGGCCCCCCCACAACCCCCCCTCCCGTTCAAAACTTTGAGACGCCACACACCTTTTTTTCCTATTTGGCTTTTAAAAATACTACATGTGAAATTTCATGACGATTCGCCCATTAGTTAATGAGTTAGCTCTATATTTATAATTAGGCCCCCCCACAACCCAATCCGTCCAGCGGTTTGGGCGTGATGCTGGAACAAACATACAAACATACATACAAACAAACAAACAAACAAACAAACCCCGTTTCAGCTTTATTAATATAGATTGGCCTCATGACCATACATATTCGCCATGTCTCTACAACGGTGTTGTTATTGGTTATATGGCCATGGGAGGAAGTCTATGAAATAAAACTCTTTGCCGGACGAGATTCGAACCCGCAACCGTGCTCGGACCATAGCCCTAAGCTCTACCCCGAAAAGACATCACGGTCCTAATCTAGAAATATGTACAAAATATTATTATTCATACTCCGATCAGTAAATAACGTTTTTCAGAAAATGTGAAGAATCGGTGCCACAAGGACGACCTTTGAAGAATCGGTGCCACAAGGACGACCTATGAAGAATCGGTGCCACAAGGACGACCTATGGCGAATCGGTGCCACAAGGACGACCTATGAAGAATCGGTGCCACAAGGACGACCTACGAAGAATCGGTGCCACAAGGACGACCTACGTTCTGTGTGCTATTTTGGTTAAAACCAGAACTTTTCTTATAGTTGATATCATCGTACCTGGTTGAAGCCTCTCTAATGATATTCCTGCATTAATGTGTTTTCATAGGCCAAATAGACTTGACCCAAACTTAAACGTAAGTTTCCGCTCTCCCTTTAAACCTTTAGTTTTTTTATTTGATGTGCCGTTAACTTCTGTTTTTACTTTTCTGTGGGTCCTTCGATCTTGGAATTTAAGACAACACCCCGCACCATACGTATGTTTCCGCACTCCCTCTAAACCTTCTATCTCTTTATTGGTGAACTCTTTGTTGGTGGAGGGTTCCAGACCCGGATCGAGGTCTCGAACCTTCTTAAACCCGCGTCCTGGTCTGGAAGTCTTGGCCCAGATTCGTGTCTGAAATTATAAATTATGTTTTTAATCTACCCTCAAAAATGGACAATTTAGTACAAAATTGAATGATATATACAAACAGAGCCAGCCCCGACGTAGGACCGAAACTAGTATTAATTCTTATAAAAAAAAGATACTTTTACGTCGTAGCTGCACGGATCATTCCCATAGGCTCTTATATTATTTCGTATTAAACTCCTTTAATCTAATTAGGGGCATTTCTCAAATGTTCCAAAGCCCACGAACAGCAACTAAGGGGTTAGGTGCAGCTCCGACCTGCACATATATTTTTTTACTGTTTAATCATGAGAATGTAATGAAACGGTCGAAAATGTAGATTATATTGATTTCATGGCTTTAAGCTCATAATTGGGTAAATCCAACCTGAAATCCTCCTTAGAAGACAAGACGTGTTGATGGAGGCTACATGTCATTAGAGAGATGTTTTGACTGTCGCGAACGGGCGGCAAGTATTCCTTTGAAATCGTAGATTTCTGTTTCTATTTAATCTACTGAACCAAGTTCGAATCTGAAAAGTGTGTTTAATTCACAATTGTTTATAAACGTGTCTATGAGTTCAGATTTTGCAAAAATTTAATACCTACATAAAAAGTTTGTATCAAAATTATGAATAATAGTTTTAAAAATAAAAGCAGATTACCCTTTATTTGAATCTTCAAACTGAGACAAATTTAGTTTTTAGATTAAAATTCGGTTGATATTTACTAGGCAAAAAGGAGGTAAATGTGGTGCTACCTCTTATCTCAAAAACACACTTAACTGCATTTCTATTTCGTCTTGAGGTTCGTCCGGTCTCGTTTACTAAACAAACCCACGAAAGAGAGATGAAACACAACATCTTCCAAACAGTAAAGTGAACAGGTTCCATGGAAAGTAGTCGCAGCTTCCATTCATGACACGTCATTTTGGCGAGGTAGGTTCAAAGTAGGGATTGGAACAGCATTGACTGGAGCAAGAAGGAGCAGACTCCAGTCCTCAACTGCATCTCCGCCTTTAGCCCAACTTTTACAGCACACAAATTAAAACACTTTAGTCGGTTTCTGACTGAGAAATTACAATGTTTAAAAAATCGTACCCCCCTTTCGTTAGTCCCATTTTTCTGGTGGAAACTGGAACTTAATCTTACTTTTTTCAAAGACAGGTTTTGTGCAGAGTTTGAAAAAAAAATCCTTCTTTTTAAGATGCTATTGTAAAAATCAGGAACTTTAACGCGCAAAAAGTTGTAGGTGAGAAGGGGGGAGGGGGGGGGGGGGGAGAGAGAGAGAGAGAGAAAATTCATCGCTAAAATTGAGAGAGGAAGCAGTGGGCTGCGAGGGGAGTCCATGAATTATTAATAAGCAGAGATCCTTCGTTCAATTTAGGGGCTTAAATCTGTGAGCAAATTTGAACAGAGTCGCGCTCTCTGGCAGAGTTGGGCAACACTAACAACTGAAAAAAAAGAAATGGTTATAACTAAAATTCCAATTATCAAACGTAATTAACGATTGAAAATTTCGTTAAAACAATCAGATCTGAAGTGAATGATTAAATTAGTCAGTTAATCGTGAAAAATTAGTTGATTGATATAATTACGTTAATCAATTACATTTTTAGTCAATCAAAGTTTAGGGTTAGTTTCAGAGATTTGTTCGCCTAATAATTTATTTAACAGTATTTCACTTAACTTGACATATTACCTACCTGGGAACGCCAAATAAATGCTTATAAAAGAAGGTTATTTTATCTGAAATAACTTTGTTAAATGCATATTTTCACACCGTATATAAATAATTTTTATCTTAAAAACGCGGGTTCGAAACCGGACTGGAGGCCCTTGGTTTTTTTTTCTATTTGGGAGGTGAAAAACCTTGAGCACACAGTCCTTCGAATGGGATGTTAATTGATGGTCTTGTGCCTATACAATGTCAAATACTCGTTAAAGACTCCTACCTCAGATGAATCCCATTGTTCCCATAGTAGAGTCGGGCTCACTTTCACCAGAGAGACGAAATATCTGGTAGTAGGTGATATGACCTCAATAAGCCCGGGGATGTGTCTCAGTAACTATTTTTTTTGTGTGTAACCTAGTTTTCATCTATTACGTTGCATAATTCTAAAGGATATTGGTGAACAATGATTATCAAAACTAACCAGATCACATTTGACATTTTTTCCAACTTTCTATTGCCCAGGAATTATTAATACAATTAGTTATTTCTAGTTGTCCAATCCTGGATATGACTCTTAAGGTAGCAGTTACAATAACTAACCCTTTTATTAGTATGTAATCCAAGTTGTTTCGGCTTATTTCTTTGATAAATAGGAATATTAGTGAACACTGATCAAAACTCACCAGATCATACTCGACATTTTTTTTTAGCTTTATATTATCCAGGAATTGTTTTAGATCTGCTGCATTTTTAGTATCGTAAGAAGTATTTTTTATTTAAGTTATTCATTTCTGTATTTAAAAATTTAGAAAATCCGTGAATTGGTCCATCAATATTATTTGATATAGATATGTCTATATTTTTTGTATTATTTGATCAAACCATGAATTCTGGGGTCCGTATAATGGTGTATCGCAAGTTTGACTTTTGTTTTTGTATCAATATAATTAGCTTTTATTAAGATGTAAGAAATCTTCCATTTTGTTATTGTACTTATTAAGCTAAGCGCGCACTAGGGCGGCACGGCACGGACGGCATTTTTAAAGGTGGGTACGCGAACTAAACGGGAACTCCCGCCATCCGGCAGTGTATACTGAGCTACCTTGTGGTGAACAAGGTCAAAATGGATAGTGATGACGAGTGTTTGGTTGTTAGTGCAATTTTGGTAGAAGAAGAGGAAGAGATGCTAACCAAAAAAAAAAAAAAATTTTGGATTCATCAAATCAATAGAAAAAGACTGACTTTTGGTGAATTTCATACCTTGTTTCCGGACCTTATGGAAGATGATGCTAAATTCTTTCAATACTTCCGAATGACTCAGGAGAACTTCGAATCCCTTTATGACCTCATTAAAGATGAAATCTTCAGGAAACAAACTAAGTTTCGAAGTCCTGTTGAACCAAAGTAAAGGCTAGCGATTTGTTTGCGGAAAGTTCCTACGTGATTATTTCATTGGTCGTTTTATTAATATTATTTTTTGTAATACTCTAAACTTACTATGTATTCTGTATAAACATTTTGAAGACCAGACGGGTTTTATATGCCAAACAATGTATAAAGTTTTCCAGGTTTAGCAAAATTTTAAAACCTGTACACATAATGAAATAGTACCAAACAGGCTAACACCAATTTTTTTTCCAATTCACTAAATGATATTTTGCTAATTTGACTTTACTATAGGGGAATGTATAAAATGAATGAATAAATAACGGCGCAGCTTCAATGTTATAAAATTTATATTTAGAAAAAAAACAAAAAAAACAATGTGGCAATATCAATTTTTTTTTTTTAATTTATTTTTTATTGAAATCTCATGCATCAGTTTCGTCCCTCCATCCCCAAGCGCTGTAGCTGCTAAGTGTTGCCTCGTCAGCATTTGGTTGTGGTGTAGGTCGTTGAGGAGTTTCATTGTATTTTGGTAAAACAAGGCCTGTGTTTTCTGGTTGAGGAGGAGCTTGCGAAAAAAAATGTGACTGTCTTGAAACTGTATCCATGTTGTGTAATACAGACGTTGGTGGTTCCCCCACTCTAAGTGCAATGTCCATTTCTTTGTCTGTTTAAACTGAAACCAGTTTAAAAATTTTTCTTTTTATGTCAATCTGGTCACGAAGAGGAAAATTTTTGACAGTTTTTCCCATTGTTGTAAAGAAGGCTGCTAAAGAGTCTTCTTCGGTAGGTTGCTGTCTTTTTCTTGCCAAATAGTCCTCCAACACAGTTGCTGCAGTTTTTGCAGGGGCATTTCCAGCCCTATTCCTTTTTTTCGGGTTGGAAATGAGCTCTTTCTTCGACCAACTACGCGACGATGCCGTGGATGACGGAGGATAGGTGGAGAGCGAATCCTGCGAAGTTATCGTTAGATGGCTTGGAACTGGCAAGGAAATATTAGGCGACTCTGGTATTTCGGAATTATTATCTTCCTCTTCATAATGTTGGTCTTCTTCATCTTGATCGACAGCAGCTGTAAAGTTTGATTGACGATTATCGCCATCGGCAAGATATGGTACCAGGAAGGCTAATTCTTGCTCAAACTTCGGTGGTTTGCAATTTTTCGCAGCTTGGCCACTTTTGGTTCTCCGGCGTTGGAGTGCTTTTCGATGATTGTCTCGAACTTTTGCCCAACGATCCTTGCATTCAGTACCTGAAACACGATACGTTTACATTGTCTACTGAATTAACACAATCTTCAAAACAAACAAAAGTTAAAGTTATCTCGTGCTTATAAATAAATAGGGCCTACAATGTGTTTAATAATACCGTTTCATAATAGAATTAATTAATTTTTTTTTTTTAGGTTTCTTGCAACTGGAATGTCTTACCGCTCCATGGCATTCTCTTTCAGAATGGGTCTAACAAAAGTAAGAGAAATTGTTCATTCAACTTGCAAGGCAATATGGAAGTGCTTACAACCATCCGCGATGCCCCAACCTACAGAGGAGATGTGGAAAGATATTGAAAGAGGGTTTTGTACGAAATGGAACTTCCCGAACGCTGTTGGTGCTTTGGACGGGAAACATGTCATCATAGAAGCACCTCATAACAGTGGAGCTGATTACTTCTGCTATAAAAAGTGCTTTAGCATCCTATTATTAGCATTGGTGGACGCAGATAAAAAGTTCATTTTTGTAGATGTTGGTGGTTATGGAAAAAACTCTGATTCAAGTATTTTCAATTCTTCTGAATTGGGAAAAAGGCTGGAAAATGGTTCACTAAACCTTCCGCCTTCAAAGGTATTACCTGGTACTAATATTTATCTTCCTCATGTGATTATTGATGACGAAGCTTTTCCACTTCGTACAAATATCATGCGCCCATGAAGATGTACATGGCAAGATAGAAGAAAAAATTTGCAACTACCGCATAAGTCATGCAAGAAATGTAGTTGAAAATGCATTTGGAATTTTGGTGAGAAGGTTTCGTATTTTTGAAAAGAAACTGTCCCTTTCTCAGGAGCACCTGATCTCTGTGGTTTTAACAGCCTGTTGTTTGCATAATTATTTAAAGACGGACTCATGTTACTAGACTGAAAAAGACTTAGAAACTACAGTTTCAGATGCTAAGTCACTTGCTCCATTAAAAGGCACAGGTGGTTTGTCTGGTTGCGAAGCTATAGAGGTCCGAAACATATTTAAAGATTACTTCAACTCTGAGTTGGGATCAGTAAAGTGGCAACAGAAACGATCTCAAGCTGGAAAACAATGTGTTTAAATTACTATAAACTTGGTTATAATTTTGTTTTGTCACAAAACTGTGTAGGCTACTTAAAAAATATTTAATTATACAACTTATAATAAATGAACATAAGTAAATGAATTCGAAATTGCTTGAACATATGCGACTGCTACATACTCAATCTAGTTCCATCAGTAATGGTTATATTTAGAAAATATTTTTGTGTAGTTTTTTATATAAAATATACATATGTTTTAAGAAAAATGGTACCTGGCACAAATGTAGAAGATTCAATGTTTACTATGAATAATAATTATTAAATATCTAAATGGGGGGCCATGGTGGCCGTGCGGGCTAGAGCGTAGGGCTTTGGTCGCATGGTCTCACCATGGTTTGCGGGTTCGAATCCCGTCCGGGAGTGAGTTTTATTTCGTAGATAGAACTCCCTCCCGGGGCCATGGATGTCTTAAATAATTATATATAACACATTGACATGGCTAATATGCACCGTACATAAAGCCAAAAAAAAAAAAAAAAAAAAAAAAAATATCTTAATGCAATATTATTGAACAGTGTTATGTTCACATGTTCAATTAAAAATGATTATAATTGTAACCACTGGAATAGCCGATTTCGTCGAAATCAAAGACTCAGGGGACCCTAAAACGTGTAAATCCATTGAAAACGGCATTCTCAATTTTTTGACGGATCAAAATACTTTCTTTACCTACAGTGCAGGGTAAGGAAAGTTATAAGTGTGAGAGTGACAATCCATCAATGGACACAACTAAAAATTATTATACATAATATTAATTATTACTAATACTAAAAATTATTATTACTTCAAGTTACTTACCATTCTGTTTCATCAGTCCACCGATCTCTTCCCATATATTTTCCCGTCTGCTACTGTTGAAATATTCAGGGTGGCGCATGTTAAATATTTCTGGATAGTTTTGCACTAATATAATCAATTTGGACACATCCATCTCTTTTTGTAGAAGGGTAGAACTCAACTGACTGTCAATCTGTCATGAGGATGACGTGGCAAACAATTCCAAGGCGCCCGCCGGAGGGGCGCGCTCACTACCATAGAAATGCCGATGAGTCATCGGTACGGCCTTTCGGAAATGTCCTGAAGTTCTTCGTCGCCGACTTTTTAAAACGGCGGAAGGTGCGGAAGCCCTGTCCGGCCGGCCGTACCGACCAAGTGAGCGCATACACATTTGATTCAATGATATTAATTTTTTTAAATTGCCGTGACGGCCGCCCGTCCGTGCCGTGCCGCCCTAGTGCGCGCTTAGCTTTATTTGAACATTATTGCAATTTTTTTACAACAATAGGCCTTTTCCATTGAATATCTGACTAACAGTTAGGTACTTTCATTATTCTACGCTTAATTGCGTTAGATTAATATTTCAAATTTGGCTCTCTTTGCGCTGGGAATGGCTGCTTTTACTGGCAAGTGATGTTCTCGCTCGTATTGAGTTTGAAATGTCGATATCAAGTCCCCCTTTAGATGTAGACATAGTTAAATATGTTCTGGCTCATGTTCAATCAGAATTTTGATTGAGGCGGCTTGATGGAGCGAGGTAGAGAGCTACGTTCCCCCTTCTTTATTCAATAACCTTCTCAAATTGTGAGGGGAGCAGCCGAGGGAGGAAGGGGGGGGGGGGGAAATTGTTGGCATGAAACAGGAGGATAACCATTTGTTTGTGGAGCCCCAAGGAGGGGGTCCTCAGCCGGGTTCAAGACCCCAACTTCCTTAGACATGTGGAATATGAGAAAATATTTGAGACAAACAGGGCGCGGGTGAGATTTTGGCTACTCATCCTCTATTTTATCTTACAACTTCAAAGTTTAGGAAAACATGTCATTATGCGATTCTTATCAGTAAGGAAAATATTAAAATCCTGGCCAATATTTCATAATTTTATTCTTTTTCAAAATGGTTATATTATTATTGTTTGGGACTATCGATGGTTACTACACACTTCTACAGAATTCAACCTTATGTTAAGGATTTCGTTAATTAGGAGCCCCAATGTAAGTCAACTATTGAATATTAGCAGAAAGGGCCGACTGGTTTTGGAGGGGAAGTGAAAAATTAATTGATTAATTCGTTTTGGGGAAGTACATAGCCGGTTTTTCACAACTTTTTTTAGACATGACATTTATATCTACAGACATCGGATAACTACCTCCCCCCCCCCCCCCCCCCCCTCCCCGCCCCGCCACTCTGTCTACGCCTCTGCAATGTTAATCATGTTGTACAATAATTGACTGTATCCTTGTTTGGTTTCATAGATAACCTGCTCAACAGTGCCTAGAAACATGCTCAGTTATGTTATGGCCCATATAATGGATTGATACGGATGAGTTGGTCTAGATAATTATCAGAATGGAGTAGATTCATTGGATGTATATATAACGGACAGAGCCCACGGCTGATGGCTGATTATACAGGCCCCCAACCCACCCGGGCTGATTAATTGACTGATGAATGGTACATCTGGTCTGATGGGGAACCACCACACTGGCTCTGGCCAGGTCACAGGTATCTAACCAATCACTCTAACTAACTCACCCATATCCACTGTTAACACAAATACCCCATTCTATATCAATAGTACACATAGGTAAATTGGGAGGCACCGGTAGCACAGAGATAGCGTGCTTGCCTACTCTGCTCAAAATCCTACGTTCGAATCCAGCCGAGACCCTTTGCTTTTTCTTTTTCATCTGGGAGGTAAGCACGCCGTTCCTGGAACCTGGGGGCTGTCCTGTGCCTCTGCGAAGGCAGGTACTCCTACCCTAATTATACCTGGATATGTAAATGTTAGACCACAGAGTTATTCGGGCTCATGTCTACCAAAGCGACTCAGTAGGCGATATGACCTAGTAATTAAAGACCGGGCATGAGTCATGAACAACCATACATGCAAATTACTTCTCGATTTAGCTGCAAATCAATAGGTGTTGTCCTCATGGGGTTCTGGTTACAAATATAAAATTTCGGTTCGATATGTTCTTTCTATCAATGTCCACAGTCGAATTGTTTTTTTTAATTTTTCGACTTAATGGGTTGAAAACATGAAATCTCGGCGGAAACTCAACCGATTACATAACTTCCCCTATATTTTCGTATATCCTGGAGAAGTGAAGATAAAAAAAAATAATGTATGCGTGCTTGCTTACTGAGCTCAAGATCGCGGGTTCATAACTGGGAGGTGAAAAAACCTTGAGCATTCCGTCCTTCGAATGGGACGTGAAGTGATGCTACGATGTAAGGTACTCTTTAAAGACCCCTACCTTAGGTAATTAAACCTGAGCAGACAAAATTTAGGACTCCCACAGTAGAGTCTGGCTCATGTCCACCAGAGTGACGAAAGAGCGCTCGGTAGTAGGCGAAATGAAGCCAGGACGTGAGTCATAACAAAAGTCATCTACATCATCATCAGTCGCACACAATACATCACCGCGAATATGGTCAAATCGTGTCCTGGAGACCTAGGAACGTAAAATTCTGATTTTTGCACGATTAGAATACTTGTGAGCTGTAAGGAAGTACCGAGCTGTCCAATACTTGTCTTTTCTTCGATCGTAAAACCTATAGAAAGGAAAAGGAAGAACATTTTTTAAAAAACAAGTTTGAAAGGGGAAAAAAATAAGGGGTGAGGGGGGAAGTTAAAGGGAATTTTTTAATTCTCAAATATCCCTCCTCCAAAGCCTCTGAGAAATACCAAAAAGAACTTTAATCAAGACATACTTCCCCCTCCCCTTCTATTGAACCTGTTTCACCACTTCTTCTTTTTTCAATATACATATTTATTTTTTTTCATTTTTCACAATTTTTATTTTGCCTTAGGGAATTCTTTTTTAAACCCCCTTCCCTCTCCCTCTCAACCTTTCTACTAGAGTTGGAAGAGCAGAGGATTAAAAAAAAAATTGAAAAAATAACTAAGGTAAATTAGGAAAGCCGATAGGAGAGGATTTTTTTTCGCCATTATTGAATAAATATTTTTTCTAATTAAAAAATAAAAGTAATAAAAACTAATTTAATTTATTGGTATAAAAAATTCCAACAATTTTGTTTTCTTTAACTGAAGGTATAGCAGGTAGTGTAAAGTTGCAATTCAGGGCTAGTTGAGTCGGGCTCAAGGCCACCAGAGTGTGCGACAACATAACCTCATAGTTGAAGGGGGGGGGGGGGGGGGGAGGGGGGTATGAGCCACAAAAATAAACAACCAAAGCCAGTATCATTTGAAATATTATTAGTTAGCTTTCAGATCAATATGACAACTCTCTCACCTGGAATTTTTTAAAAATCATTTTTTATATCCGGCGTTTTCTAAAATTTTATATTTTTTAGAAGATGAGATAGCTTACAAATAAATAATACGTAAAATAAACAACACTCGATCTCTCAAGATATCAGAATATCGATTGTTGTCCCCGATGGCAATTCCACGTCTTTTCTCATAGTAAAAGAAACATTTTCCAAGTTTTTGATTTCAGATTAAACCTGTTTTATAAGGGACACAATTGGTCAACATCCTGGAGACAACACAGTTTCTTGAAGGAGTTGCATAAATTGGCGCAGCCCTCGAATTGTGTGCTAATTAGATGAGGCTGAGTCACCTGTTTCAATGCCTTTAATATAAGCAAGTATTGTACTATTCCTGCCAGATATTCGAGATGGAGTTTTCAACTTAGCTTCACTTTTCAAAAATCCCATTTTCTCGACGATGTCTGTATGAATGTTTATCTGACTGGGATTTTAAGGTAAAAACTTTTTTCAGATGATAAGATCAAATGTCATAACTTAATTAAATTCAACTACAATTTAGACCTGCCTATTTTGGGGCCGCCGCATTCCTGGAGATAACTGTACATTGTAATGTATGGTTTTAAGGCGTATTTGTCTGCCGTTTTCTGCAGCTGAATGTTCAAAATATTAATTTTTTGTATTTTTCAACCTCTTTGGTCGGATGATATTGAAAGTTTCAGACATGTTTTCTAAAAGGAAATTTGTTCTAGACTAATTGTGGTACGGAACCGTGTTCTACCGGGAAAAAACATATCTAAAAACGTATCCTTAAAATGGCTGCTAAGGGTTATTTAATTTTTTTAATTTTCTATAGAAGAAGAAGGTATATTCCGAGATCGAGTGTAAACGGAATTTGATGTTTTAAGGTGTGGACACGTTCTGACCATTTTCGCGATGATGTCTGTTTATATGTGGAACTTTGAGAGCTCTGTAACTCCAGAATAATTGGAGCAATGAACTTCCAATTTACTACTAACTAAAATCTGATTAGATTTTGGCTGAAATCAGATGAAAATTAAGACCAGCTTGCTTAGGGGTCTTTTTGTATTTTATATGGTTTTATCATGTTCACAGACATACAGATTTTTAAAATTTTTCTTGGAATCTGGAGGTGAGGAAACAGGAGGTCCTGGTGTGCTTCCTCTAGATAAGTAAAACTACTCATGCCAACACATTACATTCATATAGCCTGGTATGAAATTAATTTGAGAAGGGGGAGTGATCTGTACAAAACTGGTATGTATAAGAAAGCCCTCTTAAGGCCACATCATATACTCGTATGTATATAGTTTTACTTTACTGTTTGAAAGAAAGTACTAGAAACATTGTTGTGTTTTCACAGATTTAATAAGGATTCTTTACAGAGGGCGCCGCGCTAATGAACCGAATAAACCCTCTCAGCAGAAAGACACTGTCAAGTTTTTTTTCTTTTCTTTTTAATACAAATTTGAAAGTAGGTGTTTCTTGGAAGAGTTGAGGAGGCCTGGGTTGGGGTGGGCTGAACATTATAGAAAGACGCTATGGGAATTTTTTAATTACAACAGGAAATACTTGTCCAAAGAGAAGGAAGGTTGGGTCTCCTACCCCCTCAGGGTGAAAAGGGGTGAATTCACCCCCTTCTTAGCTCTCTCTATAATGAATTGGAGCCCTCCCTCCCTTGTTAATTATATAATGCCGTTCTCCAGCCCTTAATTTCAGAGGAAGCACACCAGGGCCCCAAAGTTACTAAGCTACTTTCAGACCTTTTACAGACCCCCCCCCTCACTTAGAGACAAATACCTAATTGATAAAGATACCTCCCCCTTTTGTTCTCCTTTTGCTTTTTTAGTTATCACTTCCTTCTTAATCTCTTCTCTCTTCCCTGAAAAACAAGTGTAATGGATTTAGTGAAAATCCGGATTAAAATTAACGTTGTGACAATGGAATATGCTATACAAAACATCAACTAGTTAACCGAGAGTGTCAGTTCTCCAGTTACGCGAGGTATAGGGGAAGTTAGGTAATCGGCCAGAAATTCGATGAGGAGTTTCATAGGAATTTCATGTTTTCCGACCCTTTCATTCCAAAAATGTAAAAAAAAAATTATCTTTGTGTATCTGTGAACACGATAACTTCCGTTAGAAAGAATGTATCGACAAGGTATTGTTTTTCAGCCAAATCAACCAAAAAAGGGGGGGCTTAACACAAAAACCCTAATAACGGCCGTTATGTATCGACACGAAATTTAGTACGAGGATTCAGATAAGCCCAGTGTTCCCCCACCGACCACCCTTTCACTGTGTTCTTCACAGCCCACGGAAACAAACAAACACGACTCTTCAATTTATATTTAGTTATATATTTATATTTTTTTTAGATCTGGCCGTCGCTCTCAATTCAGTCGGCCTGTGTGGAGCTCCCGCTGCTCAGCTCAGCGCTCAGATGTCGACCAGCCTCTCACCGCCAGTAGAGGGCACCGCCAGTTGGATGGTATTGGACAACAGGGAGCAAGGGAAGAAACACTGAACTATGGCAGAATTATTTTTATTGCATTTGAAACAACTTGGAGCAACGCTAATGCCTATAAATACAAAAATTAGTTAGGTAAAGTAGCCGATGAATCACGGAGCGAGCCGAGGTCTTCCCTTTTGAATGAAGAGTTCGTTTGTATGTGATACGATATCTGTCGCATCTGGTCTCAGATATACATCAAATTTTGCATAATTAGTTCTCCAGACAGACCTCTATTGTTTTCGGTTATGATCTAACTAAACGTCAGTTCTACTGTCCATCAGTGTTCTCTTGTATACATATTTCTTCTGAGCTTAGTATTGCAACGTTTTTTCTTAAAACAAATGGAAAATTACATTTTTTGTCATTATGAAAATCATGTTATAATATAAAAATACTTTTTAGAAAAGAATCACTGCAAATCACACGCGTTTTGCGTATTTAAAAACTATTTGAATTTTAAAAACTAAACGCTAACGACGTAAGTTCTCGAAGGACTTCTTTTTTGACCTGGAAGTTCGGAGTGTATTTACGATATGTTATATTTATTCTTATTCTTATAAAATGATCTTGAAGTTCAGTACCGAAAGGTAATCTGTTTTTTCTTTATTATCGATGCTTAATTCAATTAATTTTAAATTCTTAAAATATAAAAAGTCTACCATAAAAAAAGTTAATCAACGGCTTTCATACTTCCCCAGAACGAATTATTCAATTAACTTTTTAATCCCCTCCAAAACGCGCAAATATTCTGCAGTTGACTCACATAGGGGCTCCTATATTCTCGTACTTAATTTTATGTCGATAAATTCATTACATCGGCAGTTTTTAGAGTTTTTGATTTGTGCTCCCTCCGTCGAATCCCCCTTCCCTTCAGCTGATTTCGCTGAAATTTGACAGGTTATGTCGTAATTGCGTTTTGACTTGAAATATGAATTCTCATGTCGATACATTCATTACATCGACCGTTATTGTAGTTTTTGAGTTGAGCCTCCCTCTATTCCCCCTTCCCTTCAGCCGATTTCGCTGAAATTTGGCAGGTTATGTCGTAATTGAGTTTTGACTTGAAATATGAATTCTCATGTTGATACATTCATTACATCGACAGTTATTGTAGTTTTTGAGTTGAGCCTCCCTCTATTCCCCCTTCCCTTCTGCCGATTCCGCTGAAAATCGATAGGTGTCCTTATGGGGTTTTGGTCACATATAAAATTCGTTTCGATACATTCATTCTATGGGGGTTGGGTTTGCAGACACACAGACTGACATTTTCTTTTACATATTTGGAATCTAGAGGGCCGGAAAACATGAAATTCCGTGGAAAACTCTGCATCGAATTTTTGACCGACTACATAATTTACCCAAACTTCGTATAGCTGCGGAAGTAAAAGAAACAAAAAAAACATGTCACTTGTTTGTCTGTGTGGTCATGACAAGCAAGACAGAGGGCATGAATAGAGTGGTAGGACATGTTATATGTAGATTTAATAACTGCGGATGGAATGAATGCTTTAACGCGATATTTTTATGTGGATCCAAGGTTCATAAGTAGAAAGCTTCTGCATCTAAATCAGGCAGAGAAGAAAGGTTTGTAAAGAGAGCGGACACTAATCTCTATAACAAATAATTGGAGCTGGGAAGGGACACTGCCGGTAATTCAACCAAGTTTTGACTATGACTTATTCTATATTTTGTTTCAGGGCCATGGATGAGAGAGGCGAGTTCTTTTTTCATATTCCAGAATATGGAGAAGGCCTGGAGAGACAGCGAGTGGGCGGAGAGCGATGGTCTGTCTGTGAGGTGAAACTTGCCTCTTGTACTGGCTTCAGTGAAGGGTGTCTCAAACCGTAAGTTACCTAGTCCATTGATATTCATATATTTGGTTTTTGAAGGTATAGATCGTTCCCTAAAGGACTATAGTGAATCAAAAAAGAACAACGTATTGATATAATGCAAACCGTTATTCAAGTTTTATATCATCACTACACCAGCACAACGTTATATCATCACTACACCAGCACAACGTTATATCATCACTACACCAGCACAACGTTATATCATCACTACACCAGCACAACGTTATATCTAATATACTATATTATTTAGGTTAGTAGAATATTTGTAGACGGATAAAATATTGTTTAAATGGGTTTAAATTATATCGTTGATATGAGCTATTTAGTTCTGATTCTATTTCATCTGGAAGATAATTGAGTATTTTTGGAATATAATCTTTGGATGCTGTCCTCGTAATAGCTCGCCTGATTCTTTTTCATCTGGAAGATCCGTGCTGTGGACCCAGCATCATTTGGAGATATCCTTCCTTATGATTTACTTTAGTCCTGTCTGTATAGATGGAGAGGGCATGTAATAATAACAGAATAGGTATATTGCTTTTATATGGTTCTGCATCATCTGTGGAACTCCACTTTGCAGAAGGGTCATGTGCGCTAGACGGATGTGGTTCAGTAAAGAAGGGGGTCCTCTAGAGTTCTTGTTGAAAGAGAGGTGTGGAGGTTAGGGCTCTTGTGAAGGGGGGGGGGGGGGGGGGGAGGGGGGTGGTGCAATGTTGCGGAAACCTCCCATCTACCCCCCAGTTAATGGTCCTTCCTCCTGACACTCCAGACTCTCCTCTGCTCCTATCGCTCTGCACCTCCATCTCCCCCCCTTTTTATAAATATTGACCCGCCCCCCCCTTACCCTCACTATAACCCACACTTCTTTCTTCTTAAGGAGACCCTTTTTATTTTCGACACTATTAGTCGATTTTTTCAGGATCAGGAAGCCATTTGTTCTTCCTGAATGAAAGTTACACCCTTTTTACAGTTTTGTTGGTCATAGAAAAAAAGTCGTCTGAATCACCGACCATATACTTCCCCTGAAAGAATTATTCAATTAACTTTTCGCTCCGGCTCCAAAACCAGTCGAACGTTTGCGCTAATATTCAATAGTTGACTTACATAGGGACTCTTAATTTCCATACTAAATTTTGTGCCGATAAATTCTTAATATCGACAGTTATTAGGATTTTGAAGTTGAGCCTCCTCTGATCCCCCTTTCACTTCTTCCGATTCCGCTGAAAATCAATAGGTGTCGTTGTTGGAAGGTTCTGGATTCACATGTAAAATTTCGTGTCGATACATTTCTGTCGGGAGTTATCGTGCTCACAGACAAACACAGAATTTTTTTTCCATATTTCGAATCTCATATTTATTACTATTTCCATACGTGACTTTTTCAATCTCAATTTGATATGTGACTGTCTTCGGTGCTTCGGTGATGGTACGATATAATAATAATATTGTGGAAATATATATTATTTATAAAATCGGGAATTATCGTGTCCACAGACACACACACTCACAAAATTTTTTCTGGTGTTCCATAGGTAGACGACCGAATATGAAACCCTATCAACAGTTCGCAGTCCGTCCCCCTCGATATTCTAGGATCTATTGAAGATACATAGCTAAAACGTTGAACAAAATATGTAAGCGCAGAGAGAGGTCGCAGGTAGCCTAGGATAGGGGTAGGGGTAGCGTGCTAGTCTACTGAGCTCAAGATCGGTTCGAAACTTGGACGAGGCCCTTAAGATTTTTTATCTGAGAAGTAAAAAACCTTAAGCACGCCGTCCATCGGATGGGACCTTGAGCAAGACGGCAAAATTTAGGACGGACTCCCACTGGGGCTCATGTCCACCGGAGCGATGAAACACCACTCTAGTAGTAGGCGATTTGACCTCGTAAGCTTGGGTATGAGTCACAATAATAACTAACAGTAGACGCAGTGAATAATTGATGCGGGAATAAATAATTGGGCGAAAAAGAAATACTTAAGTTAAATTGGACAGTGAGTATGTAAGGTTGAAGGAATATCTATTATATTTCTTATACCAGTTAGCTGTTGGAAATATGGCACACAATTTAGACAGAGTGAGATGTGTCTGGACAATATTGGAAATATCTGAAACATGACAAAATACGTTCTGCTTTACTTATAAGACTGATGGAGGGTCAACATTTTATTCTTTGAGACACAGGTTTTGATTTGTACTCGTGATGAAAATTGTTCGTATTATATAATTTATCCGAAAAAACACAACTTTGACCCTCACGTCGATTCTTTTAGTGAAGGAGTACCGGTCCATCTACCTTACTCGTGACCATTACAAGACATTTCTGAATCTGTGTTGACAAAACGCGACTTGTCTGAATTGTGCGTCCCCAGACGTTCATTATTATTGCTCAGCAATATAATTTTATTGTTTCACCATTTATATAAAAAGATCTACTTGACCACTTATTTTTAGTTTTGTTGTATTACTTTTTTAAGTTTTTATTCATTTATATTGTGAATTTTGACGCAGAGTGCGAGGGTGTTATGGTCCCACACCAGGGACGAAAGCACCCATGAGCTCAGGGGGGTGGGTTTTGTGGAAAGCCAACACGAGGCACATCACACTGTTGGGAATGCATGTGCATTAGGGTGGAACGAAAATGGCCTTTTAAAATTTTTTTTAGTTATTAGTTTGGTAATAGTGGAGAAAAGTTGCCTTTTAAGTTCAAAAAGAATAAAAAAAAATTGTTTGCAATACTACAACATCTTGGGGTGCCGCAAAGAGCTTAAAGTTTGTAAAAAAAATTGAAAAAAATCAAAAATTTTAAACTTTGATAAATTATTTTTTATGAATTTCTCGTACATATAATGTTACAAAAGATGGTTTTAAATACATATAGGTATAAGCATTAGAATTGGAAAAAATTATTAATTATAAAAATAAAAAAATATTTTGTAATGTCAAATTTTGTATTTCTTACTTCTGTATCCTTAATGATTACAAATGTTACAGCTGCAAAATGTTTGTTTCTACTTCATTGCCACATTAAACTGTTTTTTTGTATTAAATTTTGGCAGATTCACACGTGAGTCTATTTTTGCTCTTATGTATCCTTCTCTTGCGATTGAACCACAGACATTTAGAGCCGATTCGGTCACCAGTTTCACAGCTCTTTCCACTGCTTGCGTGTGACAAGGAAGCCGGGGTAAGTCGATGACCGGGTCCACTTTACAATTTGGTTCAGCTTCAGATGCCTTTCGTATAAAGTCTTTGAGAGAGTCACTGGAAACATGTTTTAACAAGGGGGGTTCAGTTACGTCATTTTCAGGCCATGAGATCATGTCGATGTAATCCTTTGCATCGAAGTTTATCTTTGGAACTTTAAACTTCCTGACTCCGCCTCTACTTTCTGTTCTTGCTTTTAAAACACGTCGTAAACCAAGTTCTCTTTGAATTTTGCGTTCGTCACATAGCATGGACAAAGGGAGATTTTCGGGAGTAGCAAAGTACCCATTTCTTTGAATAATCGGGTCTATAACGTTCTTGAGATCGTCAGAGAGATAGCGTGATTTTGAGATAAGGTTAAACAGATGTTTGGAACCATAAGTATATGAAGGTTTTAACTTAATATTAAACCACACAGGCCCATACACTTTCACAATGTTTTCAGCCAGAGTCTTAAGATTTTCAGTTGCCACATACAATCTAAGCACGCGGTTGGCTAATGTCAACCACCTGGAGTGAGCAAGTTTTCCAGGGTTTCTTAAAGATAAATCTATTGAGCAATTTCCACCTGATACAGCGATACACATATCCAATAAATATTTCTGATCTGTACTTAAATCATTTTTGTCCTCCAAAAGGGGAAGGCTATTTTCAATTGGCAAGAAAGTAACCACAGGAAGATTAGCACAGTTCTCTAGCTGCTCACCTATTTCGCCTTTAAACTCATTGGGTCCCTTCGTTTTACCATCTCAATGACAAAAAAGGCAATAGACGGAGCGGAGACGCCAACTCAACTGAATTCGGCAAAGCTACTGACCTGACACCTGCTCTGAGCTTGTCACCGCACGCAGACATACCGCCTCCCCCCCTCCCCCCACAGCATCCGCTCCGGCGACGACTCAGGCTCCTGGATGCCAATGCAATAGTAAAACTGTTTTTATCTTTCTATTCATATTATAACGCCTATTTGAAACTTTTTATTTCATAATCGAGACACGCAAAAATCTTTGAAAAAGTTCCAAAAAAGTGTGTTTTTATGAAACTTTAAGGTCCTTGCGGCACCTCAAGACGTACTCCAATATTTTTCATATTTTTAATTTATCTTATCTACACTAAAAGGCAACTTTTCCGCGCTATTCCAAAAATAAAAATCAAAAGTTGATTTTTTCGTTCCACCCTAATGTGCATCTCTTCGTTGAAAGTATTCCAATTGCCCTGCGGAAAAAAAAAGAAGATATTGACGCAGAGACGCAGTTTATACCTTAATAAATAATTTATTAATATTATGCCTTCAATGACTATATTTTGGTTCTTATTTTTTTCTAGTACCTAATATTTCTAGACTTCTTTAATGATTTTATTTTTATTTGCTTTATTTTTATGTAATTTCTCGTTTTTTAAAAATTTAATCACAATTTGTAGTTGCTTATGCTTTTTAGTTATTTTTATTATTTATTTATATTACGGAAATGGCAATGGACTTGATGGAATAAACATATATTATGAAACTATGCTATGATAAATGTGAATTTATTAGTTAGTACATCAAAGTATTATCCTTACGGAAACCATGTGACCTGATCACATTTGTCTGTAATGTTTTTTCATATTTGGAACATGATATTTCGTGAGAAGGTCAAATTGTTGACTCATTACACAACTTCCCCTATACTACATGTAGTTTGGAAAGTAAAACACTGCCCCCCCCCCCCCCCCCCTCGGTCGGTTTGTCGCAGAACAGTTGTGATGGTGTCTGTCTGCGAATCAGGACAGAAAACAGTACAGCCCTCAAGGTAGTGGGGCCCCGCTCCGGAGTATTTGTCTCAATCCGGCTCTTTGACTTCTCCTCAAGAGATAAAAGGGCAAAGGATATATTTTAATTTCCGGAGTTTAGAGTCTGCTCCCCTTCTTTAGAGTGAAAAGTTGGGAGAGGATGAGAACGGAGGTGGGATCAATATCTGGGGGGGGGGGGGGGGGGGGGGAGGGGGGCTTTGTGAAACTTATATAGAGGGGGGCTAATCACAGCTAGTCGCAGATACAGTGATCATTCAGACTTATCACAGGTTTATATTAGGGACGTGTAGGTCAAGGACCAAGTATGAAACCCTTTTAACGATTGTATTAATATTAAGCTATATAAGTTGAAGTTAAGGTGCTCAAGCTCATCAGTGGACATCACAAGAGGCTGCCCGCAAGGGTCGATCCTAAAACCGGCTCTGTGGAACATACTCTTTGAAGGACTGCTCCGTGAACTCGAGGCTCGTGGATATAAGGCAATAGCCTATGTCGACGACCCGGTGGTCACGGTGCACGCTGATAGCCGAGCAGCTCTAACCCGACAAGCCCAGGCTGCCATCGACTATATAGGCGACTGGTGCACCGGCAACAAGCTCTCGCTCTCACCAAGTAAGACCCAGGCCTTGCTTATGAGAGGGAGACTGGACGCGCGCCATCCACTTTTGGTCAGGATCCAGGGGATGCGCATTGAGAGCCCGGAGGCCGTAACGTACCTAGGGGTGAGGCTGGGACGGGGTCTCAATGTGACTCCACACGTTGTTGGCATCAAGGATAGGACCAATGCCACCTTCAACGCTCTGAGCTGCTTAGCCAGGGCTACCTGGGGCCTCGGCTATCCTGCGTGTAGAGCAATCTACACGGGGGTTTTCGAGGCAGTTGCAAGATACGTGGCTGCTGGGTCGTGGCAACGCCCGACTAAGCAGCGACGCCGAATTCTTCTGCAGGCCCAGCGATCCGCACTGCTGCGGGTGACGAGGGCCTATCGCACCGTCTCTACGGCGGCGCTGCCCCGCCCATTGACTTGGTCTTGGACGGAGCCGTCGCCTCGTACTACTGCAGACGCAATCTGCCTCTGGGGCAGGATGTGGATGGGCCCTTGAGCGCGGCATTGGCGGCGGAGATGCAGGGCGATGGCAGGCCAGAGCGTTGCGGGGACATTGTCCAGGAGTGGGTATTGACCAGATGGCAACGGCGCTGGACGGATTCTTCGGATGGCCGGACGACACACGCCTTCTTCCCGGATGTGCGAGCACGACTTGCCTCGGCAAGGGTCCAGCCGGACCATTGGACGTCCCAGATACTATCTGGTCATGGCGACTTCAACGCCAAGCTTTTCTTTTTTAAAAGAAAAGACAGCCCGAACTGTGCGTGCGGGCACGTAGTCATCGAATGTCCGCTGTACGACGGGCCTAGGGCGGCGCTGATACGCTCGACCGGATCGTACCTGGGGCTGACCCTGCAGCAGCTGGTGGCCGAGTCTTGTTACCCGGCATTCACCCAATTTGTAGCGGAGTGGAGGAGGCGAAAAAACGCCTCCTAACCTCGAGCCTCGGCGGACCGCCGGTATCAATAACACCTGGCGGGCCTAAGCCGGCGTGAACTTTCCGAGAGTCAGCGCACTCCATAAAGCTACAACCATGGTTCCTCATCGGGAGGACGAAGAGGGTGTTATGGTCCCACACCAGGGACGAAAGCACCCAAGTTAGGGATTTCCTCCTCCCAGAGAGAATAAAAAAAAAAAAAAAAAGTTGAAGTTAAGGAGTAATGCCTAAAACCAGCTGAAAAATTACGGGACAAAAATGATATAAGTTGGATAGAATACATCCGAGAATCCACCAGGCAGCGACAAAAACCACTTTTCCGACCCGAGAGATGATATTTTCTTAGCATTATAAGTTATATTTTCACCTCGTTGCTATGGAAACACCTGCCCAGCTTTACGAAGTATATGAGAAGTTATGTAATCGATCTGAAATTCGATGAGCAGTTTTCAACGGACAACATTTTTTTTGTTAATGTGTGTGTCTGTGAACACGATTACTCCCGATAGAATTAATGCATCGACACGAAATTTAATTTGGAAGCACATAAGGAAGACACCTATTGATTTTCAGCCAAATGGAAGGGATGAGGGGGTTGGCTTAATACAGCAACTCTAATAGGTTCAAAACGCGGTAAGGGTGACACCTAAGGATATTCAGTGGATTCGGCGGAGCGGTTGGGGGGGTAAGAGGGGCTCATCTCAAACAGCCTAACTGCCAATGTAATGAAAGTATCAACATGAAATTTTATATTTAAATAATAAACCTCATAAAGAACACATTAATTTTCTTTGAAAACGGCCGAAGGATAGCGGGGTATCAGAGGAGGAGGCTCGGCTCAAAACCACTAATATTGCTGATGAAATGAATGTGTGTGACAGAGATGAAAACGGCCGAAGGATAGTGGGGTATCAGAGGAGGAGGCTCGGCTCAAAACCACTAATATTGCTGATGAAATGAATGTGTGTGACAGAGATGAAAACGGCCGAAGGATAGTGGGGTATCAGAGGAGGAGGCTCGGCTCAAAACCACTAATATTGCTGATGAAATGAATGTGTGTGACAGAGATGAAAACGGCCGAAGGATAGTGGGGTATCAGAGGAGGAGGCTCGGCTCAAAACCACTAATATTGCTGATGAAATGAATGTGTGTGACAGAGATGAAAACGGCCGAAGGATAGTGGGGTATCAGAGGAGGAGGCTCGGCTCAAAAAAACTAATATTACTGATGAAATGAATGTGTGTGACAGAGATGAAAACGGCCGAAGGATAGTGGGGTATCAGAGGAGGAGGCTCGGCTCAAAACCACTAATATTGCTGATGAAATGAATGTGTGTGACAGAGATGAAAACGGCCGAAGGATAGTGGGGTATCAGAGGAGGAGGCTCGGCTCAAAACCACTAATATTGCTGATGAAATGAATGTGTGTGACAGAGATGAAAACGGCCGAAGGATAGTGGGGTATCAGAGGAGGAGGCTCGGCTCAAAACCACTAATATTACTGATGAAATGAATGTGTGTGACAGAGATGAAAACGGCCGAAGGATAGTGGGGTATCAGAGGAGGAGGCTCGGCTCAAAACCACTAATATTGCTGATGAAATGAATGTGTGTGACAGAGATGAAAACGGCCGAAGGATAGTGGGGTATCAGAGGAGGAGGCTCGGCTCAAAAAAACTAATATTACTGATGAAATGAATGTGTGTGACAGAGATGAAAACGGCCGAAGGATAGTGGGGTATCAGAGGAGGAGGCTCGGCTCAAAACCACTAATATTGCTGATGAAATGAATGTGTGTGACAGAGATGAAAACGGCCGAAGGATAGTGGGGTATCAGAGGAGGAGGCTGGGCTCAAAACCACTAATATTGCTGATGAAATGAATGTGTGTGACAGAGATGAAAACGGCCGAAGGATAGTGGGGTATCAGAGGAGGAGGCTCGGCTCAAAACCACTAATATTGCTGATGAAATGAATGTGTGTGACAGAGATGAAAACGGCCGAAGGATAGTGGGGTATCAGAGGAGGAGGCTCGGCTCGAAACCACTAATATTGCTGATGAAAATGAATGTGTGTGACAGAGATGAAAAACGGCCGAAGGATAGTGGGGTTATCAGAGGAGGAGGCTCGGCTCAAAACCACTAATATTGCTGATGAAATGAATGTGTGTGACAGAGATGAAAACGGCCGAAGGATAGTGGGGTATCAGAGGAGGAGGCTCGGCTCAAAACCACTAATATTACTGATGAAATGAATGTGTGTGACAGAGATGAAAACGGCCGAAGGATAGTGGGGTATCAGAGGAGGAGGCTCGGCTCAAAACCACTAATATTGCTGATGAAATGAATGTGTGTGACAGAGATGAAAACGGCCGAAGGATAGTGGGGTATCAGAGGAGGAGGCTCGGCTCAAAAAAACTAATATTACTGATGAAATGAATGTGTGTGACAGAGATGAAAACGGCCGAAGGATAGTGGGGTATCAGAGGAGGAGGCTCGGCTCAAAACCACTAATATTGCTGATGAAATGAATGTGTGTGACAGAGATGAAAACGGCCGAAGGATAGTGGGGTATCAGAGGAGGAGGCTCGGCTCAAAACCACTAATATTGCTGATGAAATGAATGTGTGTGACAGAGATGAAAACGGCCGAAGGATAGTGGGGTATCAGAGGAGGAGGCTCGGCTCAAAACCACTAATATTGCTGATGAAATGAATGTGTGTGACAGAGATGAAAACGGCCGAAGGATAGTGGGGTATCAGAGGAGGAGGCTCGGCTCAAAACCACTAATATTGCTGATGAAATGAATGTGTGTGACAGAGATGAAAACGGCCGAAGGATAGTGGGGTATCAGAGGAGGAGGCTCGGCTCAAAAAAACTAATATTACTGATGAAATGAATGTGTGTGACAGAGATGAAAACGGCCGAAGGATAGTGGGGTATCAGAGGAGGAGGCTCGGCTCAAAACCACTAATATTGCTGATGAAATGAATGTGTGTGACAGAGATGAAAACGGCCGAAGGATAGTGGGGTATCAGAGGAGGAGGCTCGGCTCAAAAAAACTAATATTACTGATGAAATGAATGTGTGTGACAGAGATGAAAACGGCCGAAGGATAGTGGGGTATCAGAGGAGGAGGCTCGGCTCAAAAAAACTAATATTGCTGATGAAATGAATGTGTGTGACAGAGATGAAAACGGCCGAAGGATAGTGGGGTATCAGAGGAGGAGGCTCGGCTCAAAAAAACTAATATTACTGATGAAATGAATGTGTGTGACAGAGATGAAAACGGCCGAAGGATAGTGGGGTATCAGAGGAGGAGGCTCGGCTCAAAACCACTAATATTGCTGATGAAATGAATGTGTGTGACAGAGATGAAAACGGCCGAAGGATAGTGGGGTATCAGAGGAGGAGGCTCGGCTCAAAACCACTAATATTGCTGATGAAATGAATGTGTGTGACAGAGATGAAAACGGCCGAAGGATAGTGGGGTATCAGAGGAGGAGGCTCGGCTCGAAACCACTAATATTGCTGATGAAATGAATGTGTGTGACAGAGATGAATATAAAGAGAAAGCGAGGAGCGCAAAAGAAGGGCACTGGTGCTTAGGTCCCTTGACGCAAGCCACCCCCGAAGAGGCACTGTGACCCAATGAGCCGACAAGGGAATGGAGGGTTTGAAGACTGGCGAACAAAGAACTGAGTGACGCGTCGATAAACGACCCTCCTCCCCCTCCCCTCTCCCTGGCCTGATAAGCCAGATAAAAGCTGTTATTGGGTGAGGAGAGAGGAAGCCCTCTCTGCGGCGCTTCTTTTGACCTCCCCTCCCTCGTTTAATAACCAGCCCCTTCTCCTATAGGCCGCCCCAACCCGTCCTTTTTCTCTTCATTTTCCCGACTTTTTTCCTCCCTTTTTAAAATTTGAAAAGCCTCTTCCCTCACAAAAATTCTAAGGGCCATAATAAAAAATAAATAATAATCTATCACTTGAAATCTGTCATCTTTTTCAATAAATTTCAAAATGTTTTTTTCATCATTTATAATCTAGGCGCGGTTTAAGAAATGAAGAGTGCCCTACCAACTGAAAAATTATTCCATTTGAAACATTTTAATGAAACTTTATGTTTAAAACTATAAAACAATTGTATACATACAAAGTAACAATATTTAAATCACTGCACCATTCAGATATGGGATCAAAGATTATAAGTACATTGGATAAATAATAAAATAATTAACACTTTAAAAAGTAGGGTTAGTTCTATCGAAACATTGGACCTCCGAAAAAATGTTTCTCATTAAAAGTCCAACTAAATGGCTTCAGGCTTGAAATAAGACCAAAACGAACAATGTTATAGCGCCCCAAAGAATGTGCATAGTTCAAATTACATTTAAATTGAAAAATATGTTTAGATAAAATTGGGGAGCTTAACTCAAAAACCCTTCACTGAGAAAAAAAAAAAAAAAAAATCAGGTCACTTTAAGGATATTTCATCATTATTTAGGTATATTATGGATCTAACTTAGTTTGTGTTAAACATCCAGACAAGGAAGTGAAGAGCAGAACGTATGAGACATCCGTCCTAGTACTAATGACGTCATATCATGGTTACGTCATTAAAAATGAACTTGATCCGTAAAAGAAGTAGAGACGTTACATACTTCAAGTATTACCTATTTATATGTAACCTGTGAACATGAAGACTTTGTGCTGTTGTCATGCTGTACTGTTGTCATGTTGGTACTGTCCTTAGACCATGTCCAGTAGTTTAGATGTAGACTATGTCCTTACTGTTGTCATATTTCAATAAACAGAACTCGTATATTGCTTTTTACATAATCACATTGAGCACCGTATCTGCATGTGGGGCTGCGGTTGTGAAATTCTCTCACCAGTTTTTTTTCTGTTTCCAGCCGACCTCCTGATTCAAAAAGTGTCGTAGAACTACTGCTTTTGCCGCAGGTCATGTTCAGAAAATCATGCAGATAGCATCAGAAGCACAGCTGGCACCAAACTTTTTTTTTATTCTCTTAATTTTTGTACTAATTATTACTAATCATGATATCAATGTCAATCAAATAACTTAAAATTTTATTGTCAAAGAAAATAGTTCAATGCTATAATATATACATTATTGTACAATAATATAATGATATCAAAATATGTATATAATCTTTATTTCGTTGTTTTAATTTATAAAATCAATTATTTGAATATTTTACTCACATCGTGTTCATGATATTGTATTAAACAAGAACCTTTTGTTTCTTTAAATAAATAAAAGTTTTTTTTTTGGCTTTATGCATATTAGCCATATATATTTATGTCGTTATTTACGACATCCATGGCCCCGGGAGGGAGTTCTATCTACGAAATAAAACTCACTCCTGAACGGGATTCGAACCCGCAAACCGTGGTGAGACCATGCGACCAAAGCCCTCTAGCTCGCACGGCCACCATGGCCCTCCAAGTAAGGGAGGAGAATAAGGATATAGATTGAATTAAAACTATATTCCTAAATGCTCTGTTACCTCAAGTGGTAGCTTATATAAATACCATACCATTATAGAACCAAACTTCCTCAGTTTAATGATATTTCCCTCAACCTTTGAGTTGTTTCATCTTTGCGTGCCCGTAAGCCGTTATCATTTCCCACTTCCGTCTTGTTTGTAGAAACCTCGGAGGGTCTGGAGACCTCGGTGGCCACGCGACAACTCGATAGAGCGAGGAAGGGTCGCATGGCTATTGAGATAATATAAAGACTTGAATTAATTTTACATGATATCAATAAATTAAATAAAATGAGAACAATTTCGAATTTTCCTTCATTCATAAGCTAGATTTTCCTCTCAAGACAAATTTCAAATTTACAGTTGACTGTAAATTGACCATTTGAGATAATAGGGCATTTAGGAATATCGTTTTAACGTAGAAGTTTGACTAGTTCTGAGTGTAAATTTAATTGTGAGTTCGTTGCCTCTAGAAGTTTCCAACATTTAGAAATAGCTGTTCGTTCATTATTTCAGTAGGTGTCGTGGGGCCCATGTGAAGGTTTCACTTACTTTTATTTTTAGTAAGAAAAGTAGCAAAGTAAGTTCAGAGTGGAGGATTGTTAGTGAAAGCGATTTATTGATCAAAAACCAACTTCTAGGTAAAAAGACACTCTGTATTACCTACTCTGCTGCGTCTGTACAATGTAGATATAAGAAAAACAAATTCATGTTGATGACCACAGGGAGCCATGGTGGCCGTGCGGGCTAGAGCGTAGGGCTTTGGTCGCATGGTCTCACCTTGGTTTGCGGGTTCGAATCCCGTCCGGGAGAGAGTTTTATTTCGTAGATAAAACTTCCTTCCGGGGCCATGGATGTCGTAAATAATTAGGTAAAACACCATTATAAGAGTCATGGCTAATATGCATCGTACATGAGGCCAAAAAATAAAAAAATAAAAAAAAATAAAATGTTGATGACCAGGTCAGATATGTGCACGTTGTTACAGCAAACACAACCCTCCCTTCCGTAACTGCCTATTAATAATATTTCTGTGAGTAATTACCCGAAAGGTTGGCGTGTATGTTTAGGGGTAGGGATGGCAAGGGGAGGGAAGTGAAGCATGAAATATTAAATGTGGGGAAGGAGCGTGGCCAACTGTGTAATGACTAAATTCACCAAGAGAGGAGAACGGCATTAACTGTTTTTTCGCGTGTCCCCTCCCACCCCCCTAATCCCTCTGGATGGGGAGAGGTCCCAGTAGCTGTTATTAAAGCGGAGCCCCCCCCCCCCCCCCCCCCCCCCCCCCCCCCATCATTTGCTCCACACACACTCTGTTATTGCATTGTGTGTTTAGTATCCTAATACCCTACAGGCACATCAACACAGCCCTAATACGCTAATCACATCCCTTGATCCAATAAAAGTGGCATATGATCAATAGTTCTTTTTTAGCCTTTCTTTCTTTATCTTCTACTTTTTAATACACTGCATAAAAGTGACATAAATATATAATACCCAAGTATCTGTCTGGCCGTCCCTAGCAACAAGCAAATATGGCCGCCCACTTAGAAACAGGTAGTATTTTTATTTTTGACACGTTACATTTATTTTTTATTAATAAACAGTATCTGTTTGTTTGTTTGAGCTTCACGAGGAAACGAAACTTGCAGACAATTTCAAGGAACGCTCAATTTAAAAAATAAGCTAAGTGGGATCTCAACATTTTTTAACTGGAGCCGTGGACAAGGCAAAGCCCTCACCCCTTTTCTTAGACATTTTTACATCATTGCCTGGGGGGGATTCGAACCGTGGACTCTTCGCAACAAGGCAAAGCCCTTTTTTAGACAGGCCAAACAAAACTTTCAACATTCAATAAATTAATGATTATATAAAGATGCAAAACCCTGACTTCTTTAGTATCATCTTAATTGTTTCAGCCATATTGGAAAAGCTTGCTGACTGAGTTGCAACGGAGAAGTGCATCTTGTCTTTGATTTAATGACCGCCAACGAGGGGAAACGACGGCGCAGATAATATGCACTAAAAATATATTTCAATTATCTCTGGTCGTCACGGCTATAAATCTGAGGTACATTTAATAGCGGGCATGTGGGCCTTCCTTCGGCTATTACCAACTCCGTTTTTCATTTGAATTTATACACATTTATGAACCATAACTTATATATTACGGTGGAAGGAGGGGGGGGGGGCAGTGAAAGAAGAACTGTTTTATGTGTCAAAGTGGCTCCACTCCAGTTTACGATGTATTTAAGTGTCCTCCCGCAGACTATTTTGTAGCCTCCTTTTATGGTTTTATTACTTCTGTAATAACTCTAATTACTTTTAACAAGCCCCCAGTGAGCGGCTATTACAGAGACTGGATCAAAAACTAGATGTTCTGATAATGGTTGAAATAAATACACACAGTGGCCAGCAGATGTCTCTCTTAGATGGGATTAGAGCAGAGGTCCGCAACCTTTTTGCACTTTTGCGGCAACATTAAGCACCAGGCTTCCTAGTGCAAGCCGCACAATGCATTCGACTTCAAGCACGGGCCGCATATCAATACAAAATAAGCGATATAACCTTTGAGATATGCTTAAATCACAAGAAAATGTGATAAACCGAATCCATTGGTATACATCCAATCTCTTGACTCAGCTACACTCCTATATTTTTTTAGCGAATAAATCCAATTATTTGCTTAAAAATAAATAATTTTTATGGGGGAGGGAGGAGGGCGTGGGTTGCCATCCCTGACATGAGAGCATAGTGGGACGAATCAGGAAAAAGATATACAGTTACGCGGTTTTAAGAATTTTACATAATTTGTGTTTATTTGAATAATAACAAATAAAAAGATAATGGGATATGTCATATAAATCAAGATAGCTAATAAATTAGATACATAACCATTTATTAAATCTTCGAGTCGTACACACATGTGATTAGTAATGGCAATAATAGTGAACAATAAAATAAATTACAAATTATTACACATTAATAATAATAAAAAATAAGTATAAAATTAATAACAAACAATAGATAATTTTTATTTATATTTTAAATTATGCGTATTTTTTATAATTCTTCCAAAAGATGGCGTAAGCCGAAACCGGTTCACGATATGTAAATCTTTTTGTGGAATTGGACTATATAAATGTTAGACAAGTTTGCTGTTTTTATTTCTTACTGACAACCCTTACAGGTCAGTGTAGGTAGGCAACCAGTAAAAAGGCTGGTGGCTACCATATATCCACATCCTTTTTGTGGAATTGGACTATATAAATGTTAGACAAGTTTGCTGTTTTTATTTCTTACTGACAACCCTTACAGGTCAGTGTAGGTAGGCAACCAGTAAAAAGGCTGGTGGCTACCATATATCCACATCCTTTTTGTGGAATTGGACTATATAAATGTTAGACAAGTTTGCTGTTTTTATTTCTTACTGACAACCCTTACAGGTCAGTGTAGGTAGGCAACCAGTAAAAAGGCTGGTGGCTACCATATATCCACATCCTTTTTGTGGAATTGGACTATATAAATGTTAGACAAGTTTGCTGTTTTTATTTCTTACTGACAACCCTTACAGGTCAGTGTAGGTAGGCAACCAGTAAAAAGGCTGGTGGCTACCATATATCCACATCCTTTTTCCGTAACATTAAACATAAAAAAGGTTTTTAAAAAAATCACAGAAAATAAACAGTTTATATATTTTATAACATGGTAATATGATACGTCATAAGAGTGTATACATCAAGGCAGCTTATAAATTAGATACGTAAACAGATGTTAACACTCATAGAGTCGGACTGAATCGAATAAAATATTAATAAATAAATACTTGAAAATATATAGTAATAGAGTACAAGAATAATAATACTAATAAATACAGTAGACACAGTTTTTAATTTCATTAAATTTAAGACAAGTATTTATATAATTCTGAGAATTGTCTTTTTTACGATATTTTAGGACGTGCTTACGCCCCCAGATCAGGTCCACTGTGAAATATAAAGAAAAGAAAGGATTAAAAAATTATAATAATGTTACATAAAACGAGAAAATAACAAATATAGGTTAGGTTAGGTTTTATGACTCATGCCCGGGCTTTAACTACGAGGTCATATCGCCTACTACCAGAGCGCTCTTTCGTCACTCTGGTGGACATGAGCCCGACTCTACTGTGGGAGTCCTAAATTTTGCCTACCCTAAATTTTTATTCACCTAGGTCAGAGGTCTTTAACGAGTACCTGACATCGTACAGGCTCGGGACCATCGCTTAACGTCCCATCCGAAGGACGGCGTGCTTAAGTTTACTCTACCTCCCAGATAAAATAAACTAAGGGCCTCGGTCGGGTTACGAACCCACGGCCTTGAGCTCAGAAGTCAAGCACGCAGCATACCACTGAGCTACCGGCGCCCTCATAACAAATATATAAATTAATAAAATTAAAAATAATAACAAATATATAAAAATAAATAAATAAAAAATATTATATTTATAATTTTCTAAGGTCGTTAGGAACGAAAATGTGTAGACATACTTGCCTTCTGTTGGACCTGCAGGAACGAGTAGAGATGACGCCTAGGCTCCTTCAATCATGGACCGGGATGGTTGGGATAACCATTCCGACTTCTGAGTTCGAGTCTATCTCGCATTAATTTAATATAAGTCAGTAATGGACCAAAACATTAACCTTGTCTCTAGGGGTTGAACTCAGTGGTGCTGGAATTGTATCGGTGAAACAGGCAAGTTGTTGGCAAGTGGTCATGCGACACATGGTTTGAAAGCCCATTGAGAGAGGTGGAGTAGTGGTCGGTTGGCCGCAGACCCCCCTCATTGAATCTTGTCAAGGCCCCACCCCCTCCAGTCTCTTTGTCACCAGTGTGGCTGGCCACTTTGTAACTTGCCCCTTGAGGCCACACTTACCACAAGCTCTCTTCACCTCACACACTACACTCAGTCTCACCTTCCTACCTTATATAAGAGTAGACAATCTAACTAGATTCAAAACTAATTTCCTCCTGGACCGAGCGAGCGGTACCCAACCCAAGCCGTACATTAATATATAATTTGTCAGTCAATAGATACTCCTCATTTCACGGACAGCCGGCATATACTGGAATCAACGAGGGTAGAAGAACGTAACCTTAAAATGAGTGCATATTCAGGGCCATTCCTAGAGATGCACGAGACGGCACTTCAGCCTCCATGAAATTTACCTTAGTTGCAAAAATATCTTGAGAAACGCTGCATTATTTCTATACTCAACAGATCTAGGAAATAGATTATTGTGGCATTGCCACTTTTCACTTTCTCACCCCCTTCACGTATCAAAATGTTCGCCTCAAAATGCTGTGTGATATGCGAAAGAATCCTCGTTCACAGATGTAAATTATGTTTCTTCTTGTAAGGAAATATTAAAACTTGATGTCTTAACAATTCTACTTCTAATTGCTCTTACTTGACCAATATCAATCCATATAAATGGTGTATATTTATGTATATCGATGTACATTACATATATCATAATAAAGAGTAATGCCCTTTCTTTCCCACCCCAACTTACAAATACAATTGAGTTGAGGTCGTGTATGCATATTTGAAAGCGCATTACATTTTGAATTCAGTTGCAATCGCTAGTTGATTATATGAAAAAAATGTCTCACTAATAGAGTATTTCAGATTTAAAGAAATATGCGAAAACTTCAGAATAAAGTGCGATGAGATTTGCTCCACGTTCAAAAAGTCGGGAAACTCCTCCTAATACAAACTAAGATGTTGCATGCTGGAAAATGTTGTTTACCGACTCTTCAAAAACCTTTTACCTGTCCCCTTATTTCTGAGCTTAGGAGTATAATAGTTGTCTGAATAAATTATATAATTGAATAAAAAAAAAGAAAAAGTATTTGCCCAAAAACAAGATATCTCGAAAATAATTGAGGAGGTTAGGTTAGGTTTTATGACTCATGCCCGGTCTTTAACTACGAGGTCATATCGCCTACTACCAAAGCGCTCTTTCGTCACTGTGGTGGACATGAGCCCTAAATTTTTATTCACGGGCAGGGGTCTTTAACGAGTACCTGACATCGTACAGGCTCGGGACCATCGCTTAACGTCCCATCCGAAAGACGGCGTGCTTAAGTTTATTTTACCTCCCAGATAAAATAAACTAAGGGCCTCAGTCGGGTTTCGAACCCACGTTCTTGAGCTCAGAAGACAAGCAGTCAGCAGACTGAGCTACTGGCGCCTTAAAAAATAATTGAGTATTTCGTGGTTAAGCAAATTCATTTTAAATAGTCCGAGATACTCGTAACGTATTCTAGATTTTGTGATAACAATTTTTAGTTTTATTATACTTTTTCTTTTAAAAAAAGTTGCTTCATTCTTACAAATAACTGTTCATATATGATGATGACGATGTCCTTTGGAACGGACTGAAATGATGTTGACGAACGTGTTAGACTTCTGGTACTCTAGACAAATTAACTGGGAAAGGAAAAAACCTTGAGCACATCATCCTTCGGATGGGTTTTATTCTATTCGGTTAGGTTTTATTCTATATGTCGGTCTTGCTGCAAACAACCTTATTACAAAATCACATCTTGCACAAACTTAGTCTCCACTTTGAAGTTGGAGCGGATATGACGTTCTTGCATAAAATATTCTCCTCACTAAAACATCTGTCTTCCACTATTCACACTTGTCGTTCTTGTTACTAACATTCTACACTCAATAATACACGAGACAATTATTTATTAATTTTGAAAAGGATGCTCCCGTTAATAATAATAGTTCAATTGTACACAATTCTAGTGTTATTAATTCAATAAACTATTTTTGTTTTAGCTAAGCCATCATGACTAGTTTAAGATGCTGCAATTAGTGCAAGCACAGCCGAAGGACTATAAATGAACATGGAAACAGGAGAAGATACAAATCATAAGGATTCAAGTGAACCGTTGCTCGACATCATCCCTCACCTTTTCAAGTTCACATATTGAAAAGAACAGTAAATATTAAATATCTTTAAAATTACATAAAATTTGTGAAATGATTCAACTAATAATAATATAATTCATTCCAATATACACTGGATTTCCATAAAAGAAGGAGTTACCATTACTGGCGCGAAATATATCAATAATGTGTACAATATACTGTCAATACAGAATTGCAGCTTAAAAAGTTTGGGTCACGCAATGCCCACCATACGTTAGCAACAAGACTTTACACCGCGATTTGAACATCACGCCCATAGACACAACCATTAAACATTTATACCAACGTTTCTACACCAAAATTTACTTACACACCAATCCGGAAGTTCGCAAAATCCTAAGTACTTTACCCCACAATCCCCCAAGAAGATTAAAGAGAGTTTGGCATAGAGATCTCCTGGTATGAAGTGATGTCATGAGGGTTCACCGCTGGGTGTTTTTCCTTTCTCAAGCCTTTCATGTCATATTTATTTTTATTATTTTATTTTATTTTTATTATTTTTGGATAGTTCCTACATGTCAGCCCAGCCGCTGGTTGTGCATTTTTTTTACATAGTTGTGGCTTTAAATAAATAAATACAAAAAAAAAAAAAAAAAAGTTTGGGGAAAATGAACAACACAAAGTTGAATCTTGAAACATTTTTATTCTCCTCAATTCAAAGCATTAAATCAATTTTGTCTCATGACACAATCTACACTATAATAAAGACAGAGATATTTTTCATAATTCACATTATTATTGATAATAATAACAATATAAGTGAAGGGAAAAAATTAACAAATATATTAATATCATTATATATCAACTCCAAAGAGGGGTGGGGGGTCTACTGTAAACTGGGGATAAAATAACGTATTGATGACATCACGATGTCCTGTCAATAGGAATATATAAAACCTGTTTGTTCTTGGAACTGTGACGCAACAGTTTGACACGAGATGGATGATAGCCATCAAGATAACAAATAATGTTTTCCAAGTTAATTTACTTATATTTTTTACTTAACTGATTTTGGCAACGAAAAAGTAATCCTGTTTTAGAGTATGTAAATAAGTAAGTTAAATTAAAGAAAAGAAACTGGATCGTGAGACAAGAGGCCTGTTAAGAGCCGCGGGGACATCTCCAGACCGATCTCGGGGGACAATAGGCCTGTTGAGAGCCGCGGGGACATCTCCAGACCGATCTCGGGGGACAATAGGCCTGTTGAGAGCCGCGGGGACATCTCCAGACCGATCTCGGGGGACAAAAAAAAATTATTCATTCCTTATACTTGGGATATGAAATCAGTCAACAACAAGACACTTCTTTCCGCCGCTAGACTATAGTCTCCAAAATAAATGCCTAAATATATAAAACAGATGACTATTCGTTGTAATTTATTGTAGCGCAAGACACTCGACTCCCCCCCTCCATTATTCTGTTAGTTTTGCCCTAATACAAGTAAATTATGTGCAAAGAAGATATATTTCTATTTAGTAAATTGAATTTTATGAACATAAAATTTTCAATAATCTGAAAAAATTTAAATTGCTATTAGAATTATTTTATTATTGATAATATTTTGAAAATTAGACTACGTGAAAATATTACTTCTGAATATAAACTGTGTAAAATGTTGTGCCAAAGGAAAAAAAAAATTATAATAAAATAAAAGAAAAAGTAATAAAATCTATTCTTTTTTTTTCTCTGTTGTAATAAAGAAAAATTATATTTTTAAATCTAAGAAAAGTTAAAAGTAAACAACTATGTTTATAATTATTTTCCAAATTTATCTTTTTTACTTTTTTTTTTTTTTGGTTTTGTTAGAACTAGTGTAAGAGAATCTCCAAAATTCATCATATACTAATACATTCTACTCAAAAATAAAAAGAAAAGTTATAATAACATATAATTATTAGTCTAAACCAGGATAATAGATATTTTTTCTTTTCTCATCAAAGTTTCATAAAAAAAAAAATATTTTTTTTGTCGGAGTTTTGGAACTTGACCTTTACTGTTTTTACGAAGGTTTTTATTGTGAAAACTATCTATTTATTGTGGTTACATGATATAACTGTATATATGTCACTTATGTAAATAACATTAAGATACGTATACATACTTATCTACTCATGTACCTAATAAAGTTGTTCAATAACTCCGAGTTTTTTTTTCTTGTGTAAGTTCAGTTACTTCTTGTTATTCATTCTCCGTTTATTTTTTTTTCTTCTATCAAAAAATATACATATATATTTTTTAAATAAGTAAATATAGCTGTTTATCCTCTCTGTCCGTTTATAAAATAACTACGTCATATCCCTCTCTGTCCGTTTATAAAATAACTACGTCATATCCCTCTCTGTCCGTTTATAAAATAACTACGTCATATTGAAAAAAGTACAACTCTTTTCCTCCCAGTTCAAAACGAAGTAGATGTTAACATTTGATAAGATAAGAGGGACCGTTATATTTACTTATACATATGTATATCATTTATATTCATTTTTTATTATTATTTTTCTTAACACGTCAAGTGACACATCAGATAACAGGGCGCCAAAAAAAAAAAAAACAACAAAAAACAAACAAACATCCCAAAACGGCGGGGACGCGCCGCCATGTTGTGCTGTACTCTCCACATATGTCTGCTGTCTGCTGCCCCGTCTGTTTTATCTTCTGTGTGTTTTTACTTTTAGCAATTATTTCCATTTCTCTTTCTTTCTTTTTTCTTTAAAAAAAAAAAAGAAATTATTTTTGCATTAAAAACAAATCCAAAAAACTCAATTTGTTGGGCCTCTCAGTCTAGGCCACTATTTCACCCTCAGCCGTGGCTCTTCATGCAATTCTTCCATTTATTTGTGTAGAAGCTTTCAATATGTTCCATGTTGATTCCTGCAAAAAAAACATATATAAATAGTATAAAACAAACAAAGTCATCGGAGAATCACCGGCAATGTACTTCCCCAGTACGAATTAATCTATCAATTTTTCGCTCCACCTCTTAAGCCAGTCGACCGTTTGCGCCAATATTCTACAGTTAAGTTTATTGGGGCTCCTAAATCCTCATTCTAATTTTGTTCCGATAGATTCATTACACCGGCAGTTAGGATTTTTATTAGTGTTTTTGAATTGAGCCCCCTCCCCTTCAGCCGATATCAATGAAATTTTACAAGTTATATCCTAATTGGGTTTTGGTTTCAAATATGAAATTTTATGTCGATACATTCATTACATCGGCAGTTATTAGAGATGTTGAGTCGAGCCTCCCTCTGATCCCCCTCCTCTTCTGCCGATTCCGCTGAAAATTAACGGGGGTTTGAATTCACATATGGAATTTGGTGTCAATACATGAATTACAACGGCAGTTATAAGAGTTTTTGAGTTCAGCCTCTCCCCTAATCCCCATTTGAATGAAAAACAATTGGAATCCAGAGGTCGGAAGACATGAAATCCCGTTGAAAACTCCGCATCAAATTTGTTGCCGATTACATAACTTCCCCTATACTTGGTATAGCTGCAGCAAATTTCAATATATTTAACCATTTTAATAAAATAGTTGGAAGAAATAAGCAACTGTAGGTACTGACTAACGAGAAACATATAGGTCGTATTTGTCTTAGTCACTTGTTGCCCACGCACATGCGCAGTGCCTCAAACTGGACTCCACAATTGTATTATTTTACTGTTTATAGTTCTCCAGATGTGGCACAATTCAAAATTCAAAACAATACCCATACTTCCTCCAACAAGATTATTGCGAAAAACATCAGCTCTAAGACAAAATTGTCTATTACAAAAATGAAAATTTGTCTAATGAGTTTTTAAACAATTTTTAGTCAGATTTGAAGAAGAAACTATGTACTCAGAAGCGATGTACGAAGTTGATACTTAACATTTTTCGCAGAGATATTGTGAAACACTTAATAAAAAATATAAAGAAAAACGAATGTTTAAAAAAAAAATATTGTCTATTTCACAAGATATAATAATATCTTGTGAAAGACAATATTTTTAAAAACATTCAATTTTATTTATATTTTTTATGTAAGAAGTTGCTATTTTTAGACAACAAAAAACATACTTTTTGATGAAAAAGTGTAAAATAAAATCAGCCATGAAAAAAAAGTGCTGTTGTCGCTTACATTTTTGCCACTCCTGCATTTGTAAAGTATTTTTTTTTTAGAGAATTAAAAAAAAAAAAGTTATATATTTTAAATATATTTGAAGTGGACTTACCGGCAGATTTGGCCACTCCGATATGGCTGAACCCGCCCCCACTGTTGGCCAACTGCTGCTGTCCCCGACTGGTACCGCTACTGTTGATGTTATTCAGATATCCCTTTGATCCGGTAAGAAGGGTCACCAGCTCTGGGTTCTTCTCCCCTGTGCTCTGACTGCACACGTAATTACAGCATTCCACGATCTGAATAAAAACCCTGGAAAAGACAACAAACGTAAATCAGTGAAGTATATATGTTGGCGTCAAATTCGGCATTTCACGTAAAGCCACCACAAAGTGAAATTAATAGAAAATTACTACAGTTGGCTGCATTTTTACATCATATTAACGATGATCATATTTTATTATTTATAAAATAAAACATTCATATAATAAAGTAAACATATTTTTATATTTTTCATATTATTATGTGCAACCGACTTTCCCCAAACTAAATAATATTATCGTTTCACACTCATTTTCTTGCGCATCTTTAATCCATGAGCAGCAAAACTCAACTAAGAGAGATGGAGTGAAATAATTCCCCAGTTGTTTATTTTTCGGAAGTGACGGCTCCATTTTATTTTCCTCAAATGATTCTCAATTCTCATTTCAGTTTTTATGGAAGGAAGTGGAATATTGTTTGTTTTATTTATTTATTACAAGTTCCACAATATGTCCGCGTTCCTCAACCTAGAAGTTGAAATAGAGGTCAGTAAATAAATTGTAATTATTATGACACAATAATTAATAAAGACGTCAGCTTATTAAGTTGAGAGGAGAAACAAATCGAGTAGCGTTTACATTCGATTAGCGCTTCATCCGAATCTGCCCTAGTGAGTAAGAGCTGTATACAGAACCTCTGTATTACTCTAAATACATATAAATATAAAACCGGTCGCCTGGTCATTCTCAAAATAAAATATTTGTTTCGGTGAATATAAATTAGTCCAACACTTTTTGTTTAACCTCCCCAACAAGCTCCCCCCCGGCAAGTGTCATACAAACAATTATATATACATAAAACCTGTCGTTCAGTGGACAAGCTTTCTCACTCATTAAGGAACCTCTGGGATTATGTTGTAGTGTTCCATTCGCGTCGGTCCTATTGCCTACTGACTCGTGTTACAAAGTTGGGAGCCATCGAAAATCCTCCAACGTCAGGACATTTCAAGGATGGTCCGTCCAAACATTTTGATTTAGGGGGGAGAGCGCATATCGCAAAATAACTACTTATTTTTTTTCTTTGGAAGGCATGGGAAGGGTGGATGGGGGGAGAAGAAGATATTTATTCTTTGTCTTGGCACAGCACGTAATCAGTTTCAGATGAAGTAATATAATGCAACGTTGCTCAATGGCAAAGCCGGATAACCCGAAGTACAGGGCAAACTGACAATTTGAGGTGAAGTAGCATATACAACAATATCAGGGTCCCTTCAGGGTTGAACTGCCCCTAGGGTAGAGGAGAGTACATACCAAGCTTCCTTGTCCTTCTTCTTGGGGTACTTGATGAAAGGAATGGCCAGAGCTTCGTTGGGTCTCTGCAGCCGAACACTCCTGTGACCAATCCTGAGTTGGTTCTCCAGCCAACGGATCGTATCCCGGACACGACCAGAACTTCCCTTGTACTCGTCAAGTCCGCACAGAACTAGAGAGAGAGGGAGAGAAAAAAAAAAAATTAACAAACCATTTATAACAATGGTACTTTCAATAAATGAGAGCCAGTTTTAGGTTAAATGAACACAGGTGGGCAGCAAAGTTTTCTGTCAGGAAAAAATTGATAAGTCACAAATAGACAATTGAGGATTGCTTGTAATTCCTCAAAGTCAAAAAAGATTTAGTTCTGCCTTGATTCTGAACTCCTTCGACGCATCACGCGGCGTGTTATTGCACAAGTGCAAGGTGCACCAAACAAAAAAATCCCGTTTCCATTCAGGAGTCAGTCGTCACATATACCAACAATACCCTTTCTTTAAATAAGTTAAATAGAGAATTATATATGTTTCACTTCCTGCTAAATTATTCGACGAAATTAATTGTTGCAAGTAGAAACACAAAAAATAAATTTTCTTATAATATATATAAAATATCAAAAAATCATCATTCGTCAGTTGGTGGTTTTGTTTACGAAAATCAACTTTTTGTATTAGAAGAAAAATACATTTAAAAAACTGAGGGTGCACATTCAAAGACAACCAGATGGTCGAATTCTTTTTCTGATAATGTGAAATCTCTGGAGAAGCTTGAGTCAAAAGAGAAGAACATTTGGCCGTGCCATAAATTTAATGTGTGAATATATAAGTAGATATATGTAGTTACCTATGGAGGGTATGAGTACGATGAACTTGTTGCTGGAGACAAGCTGTTTGAGGAGGGTCGGATGGTTGAGGAACACGTCCGTGTCTGGCACGAGGTAAGGCGGCAGACTTACCTTCTTTGCCTTATCTTCCAGTTGTGACACCTCACTCTTCAGCCACAGCTCTCCCATCAGCTTCAGCCGCTCCAAATTCTCCATTCCGCCCTTCTCTTCTTCCTTCTGTAACAACAAATAAATAATGTTTATAGTCTGACTATGGTCCTAATAAGTCCTAAATTTTCATTCCTCAAGGGTAGGGGGTCATTAATGAGTACCTGACTTCGTACAGGCTCGGGACCATCGCTTAACGTCCTATCCGAAGGACAGCGTGCTTAGGTTTATTTTACCTCCCAGATAAAATAAACTAAGGGCCTCGGCACGGTTTCGAACCCGCGATCTTGAGCTCAGTAAGCAAGAACGCAGCACTGAGCTACCGGCGCCCTCTGAATTATTTTTTTAAAGAATTTATAAGTAAATGGGATATCTATAAGAGGAAACACAAACTAATAATAATAATCAACATAAATAATAGTATACTATGTATAAAACTTTTTTTCGGGATTTGACTATAAGCCTAATTGCATGTGGACAATAGAAAATTGCAACGTCTTGAATGCACTGTCGAAGAAATGCCTAGGAATGGAATGAGAGATATAATGGGATATTAATTATTATAAAGCTGATGCGGCTCGGTCCTGTGCAACCCCAATAATGAAGCTACATTATTCCATTTAAAATTGCTATAATTTCAGTTGAACTTGACCGATTTGAGTGACATTTTGTAGCGATCCTCACGCCGAACAAGTTCGTTTATTATTATTTAAAAAATCTTTTTTTTTTTTTTACTAAAACAAACTCACAAAGATTTTGGCAAGCATAAATGATATACAAACAGAAACAGTACCAGGACACATAACTTGTATCCGTCCACAAAGTACTGTTCTAGCGAGTTGTGTGACTAGATACCAGCCTTCCATTACAGTTCAATTGTTTGATAACTGTTTGTTTGTTAGGGGCATGAGAAGATATTTCAACTATAACCTTCGTTGCTAACACATCCATAGAGCCTACCAAACATCCATACACATAGCAACTGTTCCTTTTATAGTAGAAGGGGAAAATATGGACTCTCTCTCAAAATGGCAATATTGCTGTTAACCCGGTGGGTGGGAGTCGCCAGCCCTTCACTAATATGATAGCAGTCATGTGGGGGGCGCCCTTCCCTCCTCAGCAGCCCCATCGTATTAGCTCTCCACACACCTAACTCCTTTTTGACACTCCTCACTCACTTATAGTTGGCACCTTGACATAAACCCCAATATTGCGCGAATCAAAAATAATCATACACAACCTCATGATTTACCTAGACCATTTTCACTCACATTTGACAAAGTCTCAGCTAAACATCCTCTGAAGTCCTCGAATATCAGAAAGAGAGTTGTTTTTTTTATATTGGCTTCATGTACGGTGCATATTAGCCATGTCTCTATAATGTTTTATCTAGTTATTTACAACATCCATGGCCCCGAGAGGTACAGGCAAACCATGGTGAGACCATGCGACCAAAGCCCTATGCTCTAGCCCGCACGGCCACCATGGCCCCAAAGAGCCTTGAGTTCTGTTATTAATGATGTAAATGATGTTTTGAAGAAAGAGTTGTCGGCCGTATCCAAAACTCTTGTTGCTGGCAGGAGTAAAGTTTTGTTGTTGTTATTATTAAACAACCGAGTGGGCACCCTTTTTGCACTTGAGCCCTGGCTAGCTCACTAAAGTATGCAATTCACTACAATATACTTATACAGATTATATTGGTATAGGATAAGAAGGTTTAAATCCTACATCTGACACCATCTTATAATTAATTAACCATATGAGCCGTTCAGTTCTGTCTTCTCTCTGATGATCGTCCAATTATAAGTAATATCTTATTTATTCACAGACATAAAGCCTCCTTTAATTGACATTGCATCACCCTCAAATTAACTGTGACACTTTTCGCTCCCGTTTCAAAACCAATCGACAGTTTGCGCTAATATTCAACAGTTGACTTACATGGGGGCTCCTAAATCCTTATATTAGATTTTGTATCGATACATTCATTACATCGGGAGGTTTTCGAATCGAGCCCCCTCCCCGGAACTCCCCCCTCCCTTCGGCCGATATCGCTGAAATTTGACAGATTATGTCCTCATTAGGTTTGGACTTTAAACGTGAAATTTCATGTTGATACATTCATTATATCGGCAGTTATTGACGATTTTGAGTTGAGCCTCCCCCCCCCCCCTAACCCCCTCTCCCGTTTGGTCGATTTGGCTGAAAATCAATAGGTTTCATCTTTAGAAGGTTCTGGATTCACATATAAAATTTCCTGTCGTTACATTCATTATTTCGGGACAATACAATAACTTTATTATCGGTCTAACTGATCTGTTAACGAACTGTTCTAAAACGTGTAAAAAAAGACTAAAATAGCTCAAAATATCGTATTAGCAAGCTGACTTCCAAATCTTATCTTGAAAACACAAATAAAACCGCCAACTAATCTATTATCACAAACAAATATAATATAATATATTGGTCTATTCCAAAAGTGAGAAGATTATAAATGGGCCAGATCCGGGTCAGAATATGTCTACTTGCTACCAAATACAAGACATAGCCTCTGTTAGACTAAAGACAAATCTATTGAATTCATAACAATATTAAGGAATAACAAAGTGATTTCAGAATAGAAAAGTGACTACAGTAAGTTTGAACATTTCAATCTTAGTGAAATTTCGGAGTAGTTATATATATATATAAATGGAAGGGGGGGAGAGGGGGGACTTCCGTATAGTGTGACTTGAGGCAGACCGAGATGTATGTTGAACAGAAAGAAAACCATATGTAGATAGTAAAGGGGACCGAGGAAAAAGAGGAGGACATGACGGGAAGACGGGAGGTTAGAGCAGACATTTGTGTGGGAAGCAGGGAGAGGGGGGACGTCTTAAGCAATTCCATCAGAGGGCTCCGGGGGGGATTTTCCGTTCGGTCGCTCCTCAAGAAAAAGAGAAATAGGGATTGAGGTAGAAAAAGGAAGGAAGAACCTCCCTCCCTTCCCCCTCCGTAGTTTTGTGAAGGGGGGTTGAGATGGGATCCCAAGGGTTGGGGCTAGAAGCAATATTTTGCTGGCTTCTCTCTCAGAGAGGCGAGGAGCAGAATCTAAATCATCCTTAGAATAGAATAGAAAAGGGCGCCCCCTTCCCAACCTTACTTTATTATTACATCCCCCCCTCCCCACTTTAAATTCTCCTACCTACCTCTCTCACCACCCCTCACACCAACCTCTTAAATATAAATTCAACCAATTATTAACCCCTAGCCACCCCTCTCTAAATATTTCCTTTCTTTAGAGGTTTTATAATACACCGGGAAAAGCAGAGGAGTCTTAATGAGGCATTTCAATAAGCCGACTGCTGATTAATACAAAAAAACCTCAAGTATGGTACATTTCTTTAAAATCATTATTTTCAAAAAGTTACGGTAAACATTTCTGCGAATTAGTAATGCAATTGACCTGGATGCAACGCACTGAAATCGGAAGATGCAAAAAGACAATAAGAAAATGAAAGTATTGTCACAGATTATGAGGTAATCCTTTTTGTGACCATAAAATATCCCTTCATTGGAGCAGTGAAGGAAAACATTTCAAATAGGAGGCCTGAAATAGGATTCTCAGATACAAAATATACATCTTCCAACAAAAATTGAAAACAATTCATAACACACCAAAATTCCTATCTGTCTTGAAAACCTCAAAACAGAATAGTGAACAAAAGTGTACTCGATAAACACACGTATAACAGAGGTTTATAAGCATAATGTACAGTACAGACAAGATTGACTCAGAATGTCAGACATGAATTGAATGAAAGTGCAGATGTCAGATGGACGGACTACCAGTGGTGCTGTCACCTCACCCATATATCTGCTGTTATTACCAACAATAAAAAAAATATAAAACTACTATTAAATTTCTTCATCGACAAAATGCACTTGAGATAATAGGATTTGTTATTTTGTATTTGGATTCTAGGGAGAGAGAGCTCATGAGGTGGTGTCAGTTGGGGTGATTTGATTTTAGTAAGGAGGAGTTACTAAGTAAGTTGAAAGGAACGGAGCCAAGCTGACTAACTTTGTGTTGAAAGCTGTCAGAGACTCAAGTGGGTCTCGTGGTTGGCGGTTGTGGGCTTGGGCTTGTCTGAAGATCTAAAGGGAGGGGGCCCTCCTATAACCAATTAGACTGTAATTGAGGGGGTTCTGTTTTGTAACTAGCTCCTGAGGGAAGGGGGGAATTAATTCGAGTTAATGGTGCTTGGGGGAGGAGGGAGGTGAAGTTATAAATCAGTTATGACCTGCCCTGGAGGCCATGTTGGCAAGGAGTGGGGGGGGATCATTTGGCCGCCTAATCTCCATATTACTACAAGGAGGGATCCTTCACGTCTATGTGTGTGTGTTTGATGAGTTTACACGTGCCACAATATACCTAAATATGTAAGAAGAAAAATCCACATTTTCACTGTCAATGTATTTTATTAGTTCAAAAAATAATTTTGACGTTATGGAACTTTCCCGACAATATAACACAACATAAAATATATTTTTGTATGATTAAAATAATTGAACTGGGTTCGAACCGGATATCTTGACATTGGTGAGCCAGTTAGCTAGGACGCCTGTCCTTCCTCCCAGCTCAACTAGGATCATCTAACGACCGTGCCACGCCATAGTGAGCCAAATTGCTGTACTTTCTGTTATGCGGTACCGATTTTAGTGAAACAAATTATGGTGATAGGCTTGTTTTCTTTATTATAAGGAACATACCTAATCTCTCTATAAAGTTATATTATAAAATTAGCAGTGTTGGCTTCTGATAGGTTTCCGCTGTCCCTCTTAACCTTTTTTTACCTAATTTGACTGAAAAAACTATATGTGTGTTACCTAAGATCTTCTAGGGACACATAAGAAATTACGATTTGAATTTGTTCATTCCTTCGGGTATAATGATGTGAATGAGTCAATCTTTATGACTCTTATGGCCATCTGGATATAAATGTGAATTTCCATGTGTTATCTTCACTCCATCGGAAGCTACTAGTGTTCTTGGGGAAGTTCAGTTCCTCTTTGGACGGTTTGGCTGAAGATCAATTCTTCTGAATTCACATATACAATATTGTGCTGGTATATTCATTCAGTTAGAAGATATCGTCGGCCTGTGTGTCCACATGTCTTATTTAGTTTTATTATTATTATTATGATTTATGCGACGAGAAATACAAAACTCACCTTTAACTAATTATAAGAAAGTTATGGTTAAGGCTGAGCAGCATTTCTCATCTCACCTTCTAATGAAGGTTTTAGAGCTCAAGTCTAAAAAAGACAAATTCGATAGGGCATTGTAAACTTTTTGAAAAAAACCCTATTACCCGCGTGGTAGTGATAAATAAGTTAAGAGCTACCCCTGGAGGCCATGTTATAAAGCCCCCCCCCCGGTCATTTGGCTGCCTAATCTCCTGTTACTACCTCTCACTCTCTCCCCCTTCCCTTTCTGCCCATGTGATGGGATTATCATAAAGGGAAGGGGGCTAAGGAAATAGGAATGTTGGCAATGGTAAGGGAGGGGGGGGGGGCGCCATGGAATTCAAATGAATTGCGCATTGTAGGCAACCTGGCGACGCATTAAGCATTCAAAACAAGTGCTGGAGAGGGGAGGGGAGGGGGATGATTTGATGTGTTTAGACATTAGGAGCCCCTTCCTTGAGGAGGGCGGCAGTCCTGGAATACAAATGTCCCCTTATCCTAGGAGGGCTGAGTTTGCACCCCCACCACACCGCCAGCCTGGTGGCCTCCATCATAGTCGCCTCATCAACCGCCCGCTCTGTCTACAGCCCCACAACAACAAACATTTCCAAGGAAGGCAACATGAAAAATATCCTACTTTTTTCAACTATATACACGAGAATATAACAAATTAGGTAAATGAGACACACACTGCATACATACTGGCAACCATGAAGTGAACCTTGGATCTCATCTGTAGTGGCATCCGTTAGAGTCGGATAAGTTATGAAAAGAGTCTTAGAGGCCGTTTAAATCAAGATACTCTATTATTAAACCCCCCCCCCCCTCCTCCCGAAACAATTTCCTCTCTTCTTATTTCAAATTTTTCCTTTTCAGGAAAAGGGAGGCGATTTGTTGACCTGTTCAACCCCTTTTATTCTATATTTAGACTTCCCTGGACTATAAGTTGGGGGTGGGTTTTTCCTAGTTTCTTTCCTCAGTGCGTAATTGAACTTCAAAGTGGATAAGTCGCATATGTTGGAAATAATCAAACACGCGAGTATTAGCTATATAAAATATAAGTCCCTTTTATCTTTGATTTTGATACATTTCAATGTTTATTAATTCTTCACCATGTTATATTTATTAGTTAAAATACAATACAATAATAAAATACATCAAAGAGGAAACAGAAAGCTAACGTGCGACAATTGGTATTCAAGCACACCTCTAGTGGATTACCTCCTAACTAAAAAAATAACATATATTTTGAATAACTAAGTTTAACTTTTTTTATAATATGTCAGATAATAGTAACTAGTACATAATATGTCAGATAATAGTAACTAGTACATAATATGTCAGATAATAGTAACTAGTACATAATATGTCAGATAATAGTAACTAGTACATAATATGTCAGATAATAGTAACTAGTACATATCCTGAATAGGTTTTAGTAAAAAAAAAATGAGCAAAATGATAAATTATTAAATGTTTGAAGAATTGAAACGCGCGAGGGACCAAGTTAAAAAACGGGGCGCGCGTGGAGGAAGGTTAAATGTTGCAACATGGCGGCCGTGACGCTGGTCGGGTGGAAAGTGCACCTCTTTCATGAACCTTGTGTACTCAGTCTGGGGAGAGAGGCAACGTAACAGCTTTAACCAACAAAACAGAAGCCAAAGAAAAACAGTAAGCAACATTTCTTTCTCCTTTTTATTAAAAAAACAAAAAAACAAATATAGCTAATACACAGAAGGAGAGAATTTTAAAGAGATTACTCAATATATGAGTGACACAACTTTCACAGCCTTCATTGCTTCGAACCTGCACCTTACATTTGTCAACATTTCGGTGCTGCTGTACACTTTGAAGAGCACCTCACATATATTACAGCATATAAAGTTAACAGTGAATTGCACAATGTACCTACTCTCTATTCAACTACATGTCCGCTCTCACACTTACTACTTCTCTCCACCTGATTTGACTCAAAATCAATATGAGTTTTACTCCCACACATAGAACTGCATGCTACAACTGTTCCACCCTGTTGCAACTTCTGCGTTAACCTCTCATCTGATCCCCTCACTTCCTTGGGCCCATTTAGCCTGTCTTATTGAGGCAGTACTGAATCAAGGTATAATATTTCGTGTCACTATATTATTCTATCAGGATTTCTTCTCAATTTTTGGCTGATTACCTAACTTCCCGTATACTCCGGTATTGCTCGGAAAGTGATAGAAAGGAGTGGGGACAACATTTGATTAAAGAGGCAGAAGGAGGAGCATAAAAGAAGGGTAATGTGAAGTGTGGTCTGGTGTGTATAAGGTGGCCTCTGGCGGGGTTTAGTGGCACTAACAGGGACTTTATAGCGGCACTACCGTACTATACTGTCCTATCTATATAGGTCCTCTCTGCTCCACCACCTCACCAATAGCCCTCACCACAAGTTGGAAATTGTGAGTGGTGGGGGAAAGCCACTTTCTGACATAGCTCCAACGTAATCCCCCCCCCCCCCCCCCCCCCCCCTCCCAAGATTAACAAGTAAACTAAACTAAAGAAAGTCTATGAAAAGTTTTTCACTAAAAAAAACTGTGAGGTGAACAGATTCCTCACAATGTATTTTTCGGTTAATGTTTCTAATGTGAAGAAAATTCGAAAAATTTCGATTCAAAAAAAATTATTTATACAATAATAAATATAAAAATCAATACTATTTGTTGAACTATTACGACGTCTAATTAATTATTAATAACATCCCCATTTAAAAAAGAAAATCATTGAAGCTAATTGTGCGGGTACCCATGTGTCTACCTATGTCAAATTGTATCTTCTATGTACGGTACAAAATGTATAATGGTGTGACATAATGGACGGACAGACAGACACCGTCAGCTTTAGAAAAAGAAAAATGTGACACGGTTCCGCCGGAGAAGAAATATCTTCGCGTTCACAGAAACACTTTTATTAATTTGACTGGTTCAAATGTTACTGAGTTATAATTGTTTAAATTTTTTTTTAATGGGTCTGAGGATGATGTAACAACCGAAAGCGCACAATATAAATATATATTTTGTGGGAAAGGGCTACATTTTTCTTTTCCTAATCTTCATGATCCCCACTACATCAGACAGTTCCAAAAAAAAAACCGTGAGTTTTCTAAAAGGGTTCCGTTCGTACCATTTGTACTATGGAAACTGAAAAAATAAGAAATAATCTTTTATTCATGTATAATAATATTTTATTTCTGTTAAAAAAAACATTTTCGGATGCCTTAAATTTTTTTTTTTTTTAACTCTTATAACAAACGTAAAAAGCATCATAAATAACCGAATTGAAGAAAATGCACTTCATTTTTCATAACGTTTTTCTTTTCTAAATTGTCTTGGAAGATTATTATGCTGGTAACTAACCTTTTACAGTCAGGTGTGTTAAAAGCAGTAGAAAAAAAAACCTGTAAATACATTATTCATTCATTAATTTACTTTTTTTCACTGAAGTTAGAAATAAATAACACCAGAGTAGCGAAGAGCCGAGAGGAAGCGAGGTGGGGAGGGTGGGGGCGTTGTTCACCTGATCAGCCTAATCTCTTCTACTCAACCCTCGTTTCACGTTGTCGTTCTTCTCCGTTATATTTACTGGTAACAGTGGTCCGTGAATCACCAAGTTTTTATCTTCTATTCCAATATTACGTTAAAAAAGACGACGATGAATCTCCGGCAATGTACTTCCCCACAACGAATTAATCAATTACCTTTCCCACCCCCTCCAAAACTAGTATTCCGTTTGCGCTATTATTCAATAGTTGACTTACATAGGGAAATCATCATACTACATTTTGTGATGATAAATTCATTATGTCGGCTGTTGTTCGGGTTTTTGAATTGAGCCCCCTACCCTTTCCCTTCGGCCGATATTGCTGACATTTGACAGGTTATGTCCTCATTGGGTTTTTTGGGTTGAGCCCCCTCTGATCCCACCCTTCCCTTTGGTCGATTTTACTGAAAATCAATAGGTGTCGTCTTCAGAGGGTTCTGGATTCACGTATAAAATTTCATGTCGATACATTCATTCTATCGGGAGTTATCATACGAGTATTTGCAATTTTGAGGAAAACGTGAAATTCTATTGAAACCTCGGCATCGAATTTTGACCGAATACATAACTTCCCCTATACTTGGTATAGCTGGGGACGTAGTATGTATATATTTTTCATTTCATATTTCCAAAATAAGTTATTTTCATACTTCATAAGAGGGAGGGGGGGTGGGGGGGGGGGGGGGGGGGGTGAAAGTAGAAGTTTGGAGGATTGTGATATTGAAGGAGAAGGTGGACAAAAAGAGAGGGAGCGAAGGAGGAGAAGGAGAGTGAATCTTATCGAGAAGTGTGAAGGAAGGGTGCTCGTAAAACTAGATTTACTGAGGTGGGAGCTGAGGTAATGACAGGAGGAATGTCAGCTGGAACAGGTCCTTATAGGAACACACCCCATATTGGGTGGTACTATCTCATATAGTGGGGTTGAATTCCTTTTTCAACTTCTAACAGGGCAATAAATAGAGGGGTGGGTTTCCCTCCCTTCCTCAAATAGAGGGGTGTGACCGGGGTCATTCAACCGTCATAAATGTCTTCTAAACCAATCAACGCTACAACGCTAGACTTACCGAGTTTGAGAATTGTAGAAATAGAAATTAAAAAGAAATGAGTAATTTTATTGCGTTATACTGAAAGAGACTTAATTAGGTTAATAAACTAGAACCTGTTTAAAAATGTAAATAATTCTAATTTCTTTAGAAACCGTCTCAATTTTTCCTATTTTTTTTTATTACTTTTGATTTTGACTTCAAATATGAACTTTAATATCGATACATTCATTCTATCGGCAGTTATTTGAGTTTTTGTGTTAAGCCTCCCCCTAATCCCCTCCCCCACCCCTCCATTTGGTCGATTTGTCCAAAAATAAATAGGTGTCGTCGTTAGAGGGTTCTCCATTCACACATGAAATTTCGTGTCGATACATTCATTGTATCGGGAGTTATCGTGCTCACAGACACAGATTTTAATTTTTCCTTATTGGAATCTTGAAATCAGAAAACATGCAATTCCGTTGAAAACTCCGCATCGATTTTCGACCGATTACATAACTTCCCCTATACTTGGTAAAGCTGGGGAAATAATAATGGACAATTATTATAGTCTAGACGGCAGCAGACGCGGTCTTATAAAAAACTATTTTAACCCGTAAGAATGGATAGCAGAAAAGTAAATCCTTCAAAAGTTGAGTTGATTAGTAAACTATCGATACATTATATTTCATTTCGATATAATTTACTTTTAGAGTATATTTTCAGCATTACGTGTAATAAATAAACAATGTTGACATTGTATTAGTCAGATTTCTAAAACACAAACCATTATTTGTTATTTGATAGGTTAAGGTTTCTAGTATCTATGAAACTAAAGTATGTTTCGCGTTCGAGACGGCTCCCTCCATTAAAACATGGAGATGACTTTTATTTATTATTCTAAAATTCAATTAAAAATAGTGTTAATGGAATGAGAAACAAGTTGTTTTAGGATTTGTGTTTAATTAACAAGGGTTGTGCTTGTTGAACTGAACAGAGATCTCAGTGCAATACTCGTAGAGCCAGCCGAGTATCGTGTCAATGTTTGCTGCCACCCCACCCCATCTCTCTCCTCAACACAAGGATTCATTTCCAATCTGCTCTTCAGATTTAATTTCTATTTTCCGGACTTTGCCTGTTGGGGGAGTGAAGTTTCCCTAAGAAGGCCAAGTTATGATTGAGTTCACTCCCCCCCCTCCCCCCGGAGGGCTTGACGGCCTACAATTTAAAGCCTTTTTCCATCCCTCTTCTAACAAATGGCTTGGTAAATAATTATCTTGAGGTCCTCCTGAGGAAGGAAGAGAAGAAGAGTAAATAGGAAGAAGAGAACGGAATCCAATTTGAGGAAAGAAGGGGAGTGGCAAGGAAGCAGGAAGGTTCCCTCCTATCCCTTTTATATCCCCCCTGGAGAAGAAGGGACCGTTTGGTAAGGAGCAGTTTTATCGGTATGTTTCCGTCTCCGGCAAATAGCGAGGGAAGAGGCCCTTTAATCCTTTAATAAACAGGCCCTTAGGGCATAAAAGGAGGGGACATAAGTGAGCTGCCGCGCCCGCTATAAACCCCCGGGGGGAGGGGGGCGACAGTAAAACCTCCCAAGATAGCCCCCCCCCCCCCCCCCCCCCCCTCCTCCTCTTGGCCACTCTGGTCCCTTTATTACAGGCCGGATGAGAGGAGGAGAGAGGGGATGTTAAAATTGCCACTTTAATATGACGTCGTAATACCAACGTTATTGTCACAAACGGTTATGTCCATTATTAAATGTTTATATTATGAATTTTTGAGATTTTTTGAATAAGTGGAAAAATGAATTGCCATAGGTACATATTGAGGCTACAAACATAACACAATAAATGATATTAATAAAGTAAAATTTCGTTGGTGAATGATCGTCAATATATTTTGCCAGCGCCGTCAACTCATCAATTAAGTTTTCGCTCTCTCTCTCTCTAAAACCAATCAACCCTTGGTTGAAACCAAATAATGTCTTAGTTAGGAACTTCTTAATCTTCATATAACATTTTATGTAGATTCATTTATTACATTTTTTCATTGAACCCCCACCACCCTTCCTTTCTATAGATTAGGATGAAAATCTAAAGGTGTTGTTCTTTTGGAGTTTTGGATCAATATATACAATTTCATGTCGATACATTCGCTTTGGTCGATTTGACTGAAAATCAATAAAGGTTGTTTTTGTGGGATTTTGGATACACATAATGAAATTTCGTGCCGATATATGGGACATGACATTTGTTCTTTTTAATTTATGAACTCAGGGAGTCGGCAACATGAAATTCCATTGAAAACTCAATAGCGAAAATATATATATATATAATGAGAGTATGGTGAAGGGACCACCAGGCTGTGGTGTTAAGTGTGAACATAGCTAGTCGAATAGGAACAAGAGGCGCCTAATGTTCTTGCAACCCCAATACAAGGTACGACGAGATCTTTAGGATGGGAGGTAGACGTGCTATCCACCCCACCACCGAGATTACTCTTATCTGAGTTGAAACAGAAGATGGAAGATAGGGATAGGGAGGGATGGATAATCAGAGTTTAGCGTGACCAGCCCCCCCAAGTTGATAAATATTAAAAAACCCACGCCCCCCCCCCCCCCCCCCCCTGAATGGTAAATTGAGGTAATCATGGGAGGGGCAGAGTAGCCGACCACACTCCGATAAACATGTAAAAACATCATTTATAAGGCAGGAGAGTAGGGACCCCCCCCCCCCCCCCCCCCTTTACCATTTGCATAATTAAAACATGAACCTGGCCAGTCATGGTCATTCACATTGTCTGTCTCCTCCATACCGTCGGGTGATATAAATATCACATCACACAATACACAGGGAAGAAGAACCAATCAGCAAACAGCAGCTATGTTATCATCTGTTAGCTGAGTGGTGACTGTTGGCGCCGAGAGATCATAGCACAGATCTGCATTATAAGGCTGTACACAATCGAAAAAATAATAATAATCAGGTTTAGGTTTTATGACTCATGCCCGGGCTTTAACTACGAGGTCATATCGCCTACTACCAGAGCGCTCTTTCGTCACTCTGGTGGACATGAGCCCGATTCTACTATGTTAGTCCAAAATGTTGCCTACCCTAAATTTTTATTCACCTAGGGTAGGGGTCTTTAACGAGTACCTGACATCGTACATGCTCGGGACCATCGCTTAACGTCCCATCCGAAGGACGGCGTGCTTAAGTTTATTTTACCTCCCAGATAAAATAAACTAAGGGCCTCGGTCGGGTTACGAACCCACGATCTTGAGCTCAGAAGACAAGCACGCATACCACTGAGCTACCGGCGCTCTCTGCATCAGGTTTAGAGTATGCCGGAAGTTAAGGCTTTCATTTCTTTACAACTGTATACCCAGGAAGGAGGGGCGGGGGGCAACAGTGATAAGACGGAGAGAGAGACCTTAGGAAGGGAGGAAGCAAGCATCTAATAACAATATATTAGGTTGGAGCAGGCAGAACATTTTATAGAAATAACATTACATGTCATTATTTAATATATTTAGGTAATCCAACATTGTGAGATGTAACAAAAAGAAACATGTGAGATCCTTATATAATTGAAATAAAACGACTATTGTTTGTAACTGATGCCCGGACTTCGAGGTCACATCTCGCCTACTACAAGAGCGCTCTGTTTCATCGTTCTGGTGAACATGAACCCGATTCTGCAGTGGGAATCCTATGTTTTGCCTACCCAGGTTTAGTTGCATAGCTAGGGGCCTCATAACAGCTGAGGCTCACAAGCGCAATTTTACGTCAGCTCCGAAAAACAGCAGACTCAAAATTTTTTTACATGACGACTTATAGTCTATAACCAACACGAAACAATTTGCAAACCGCAAACTAAAATAATTGGAGTTTGAGGCAGTTACGCAAAAGACGTAATGGAGAAGTCAACACCGGACATGGGTTATGTAATTCGCAAAATACAACGAGAGGGGGAGAGTAAATGTTACACATTTTCCTGGACCATACAGAACTATCTATTTATTACATCAAAGCATTGTTCACCTACGAACCCTTTAATGTGTGGCAAGACCACTCTTCTCTATTTATTGTTACATTTATTTACTGATCTAAACGGTTAAGTATTTTGAACATGGTGAAAATATACCTGTGGCCGTGCGCTATTGACTATAGAAAATAATAAAAACGAGATTGAACGAAGAACGAGATATGTTCAACAAGGAGAGTACCAGCCTCGTTGGTGCATCGCGGGCTTTTTATACCCCCACCACGAATTAATCAATTACGTGTTCCTTCTCCCTCCAAAGCCATCGACAGTTTGACCTGATTGACTTACATGGGTGGCTTCTCAATATGTGTCGTCCTTAAGAGGACATAAATAAAATTTCATGTCGATATATTACTTCTATCGGGAGTTATTGTGTTCATAGACACATACAGAATTTGTTTTTTCACTTTTGGAATCTGGAGGTCGGAAAACATGAAATTCCACTGAAAACTAGGCATAGAATTTTGACCGATTACATAACTTCCCCTATACTTCGTATAGCTGGCAAGTGAAATACAAAAATATGTTCCAATGCAGTCAGCAACGTTTTTCCATCTGTGTCCTTACATTTTAGGGCATGACATTACAAAATAACCAAATAAGATATGAGGGGGTTAGAAGCAAAGGGATGTAAGTGACAAATCTGCTGAAATTGAGATATGTGTGTCAACATCTTCCTTGACACCTACCCTGTCTACTGGCTAATGATCAGAACGATTGTTAGTACCAGTAATGCTAACTAGTGGAAAATACCTGGGTAATACCTGAATTTACGATGTTACTATAACTTTGAAGGCAATTATCTCGAAATGACATTTTTGTCACTTACATCTCTTTGCTTCTAACTCCCTCATATGTATAAATTACAAGGAAATTTAATTTGTCGAATCCACTAGTTTACATCCTGTCTCGTGACTTGGCCACATATGTATCCCCATACTTTTATAACGGATACCAATTTTATAATGGGGCTTCCATGGCTCTCTTGTACGGGCCACCAATCCCTGCTCCAAGGTGGCGTTGAAGAAGAGATAAGTGTACGTGAGGACTAATATCAGGAGGAGGGGAGGGGGGAAATAGAGAGGGAGAGATAAGAGAAACAGATGGGGAGGACGACACAATCCACTTAGCCGCCTGGTGGGTAGCCGAGCCGAGGCTGAGATAAATCAATACCCCCACCACTGAGGGGGGCTCCAGCGGTACGGCTAATTGGAGAGCAAACCTTGCCTTAATCAACACCCCGCCACTCAGATAAGTACACGGTTCACTGTATTAACACTTACACATCCCATCCCACTCCCTATAAATATAGATTGATACATCCCAGCCCAGTCAACTTCAACACCAACAATTAAATTATCTCACTTAAGTTTCTGTCATCTTCCCCTCGCAATTCACCTCAAATATTTACTTTACGAAAGCACTTTGACAACTCAAGAAACATTCAGAATTTGCGTTTAGCAATGGAAGTTTGTCACGGGTGTTAGTAATTATACATGACATGTAAATTTAATATTTACTTTTCACTTTCTCATCCTTCGGATAAAAAGGTATTAACATTGATGCCTAGAATACGAGAATATATCTTCTTGCGTCAATAAGTCCATATCTGAAATTGTAACCATCTGATCTCCGGAACTACAGAAAGAATTTTGAGATGATCATATCTTCGACTTCTTTCCCTTTTTATACATTCCTTGACATTTTAATTAATTCCTCGAAAACTACTCTATTGAGTTGAACAGATTTGTACCAAAATTGTTCATTATGAAATTGTGAACATTTAAAGACCGCTACAGCCCACGATGAGTGTGTGATATAGCAGCATAACGCTACAGCCTACGATGAGAGTGTGATATAGCAGCATAACGCTACAGCCCACGATGAGTGTGTGATATAAGCCGGAAGGTGATAAAATCGCAATTCATTTCATACAATCCGCATTAACTCGGTAAGTATTCGACCAACTTTATCATATTTTTAGGTTTTTTATTCATCATTAAATAGGGATTAAAATAACCCAAATTTAAAAAAAATTAGGAGCTAAGGTGTATGAGCAATAATGACGCCTTAAACCAACGAATTTTGGTCGATGTTCACAATTTAGTTAATAATTCCACAAACGCTTAAGGATATTTGCTTTAAATCTAGAATGCAGTATAGAAGGATGTGAAAATACCAATTTTGTTTGTTTGAGTCATGCCCGGGCTGTAGCTACGAGGTCATATCGCCAATTACCAGAGGGCTCTTTCGTCGCTCTGGTGGACATGAGCCCGATTCTACTATGTTAGTCCAAAATGTTGCCTACCCAGGTTTAAATAGGGTAAGGGTCTCTAACGAGTACTTTCACACCCCACAGTCGTCAATATAAACAGAAATTTTTTATTTCTTGCGACTACCGTTTGGAACAAATAGCCCTTCCAAAGACAATTCACCAAAGCAGTTGAACAGACAACAAATACAAATAAAATAATCTAAATCCGAAATTTACCTATAAAAGCCTGTAATGTGTGAGCATTATATGTATACGGTTGGCTGTAATATTTGTTTCTGATAAAATGGGTTAAATGCAGGGGTGGAGGGAATCTTTCTAATAGAACCTCCTCGAGCCCATATCTTGAAGGGGTAGGGAGTATAGGGGAAGTTATGTAACCGGTCAGAAAGTCAATGTTCACTTTTTACCGGAATTTCATGTTTCCGACGTTTCCAAAGATTTAAAAAGAAATTCCGTATCTATATGTGTGTGATCACAATAACTCCTGAAAGATGAATATATCGACACGAAATATTATATATGTATCTAGAATCGCATAAGGGCGACACCTATTTACTTTCAGCCAAATCGGCAAGAATAAAGGGCGTGGGGTGGGGAGGGGTGGGGGAGCTCAACTGACAAGGGAACCTCGAGCCATCTCTCCATTGATGAGGTGCCTTTCTAACTGGCATCAGGGATATTTCCTTTTCCCTCGAGTGTGGAGGAAACACTGGAGCTTCTCCCCCTTTTCATTGGGCTTTATCGGATTAACTGCTGGCTCCAGGTACAATCTTATTGTGGCTAATCCCATTGGCCAGTCTCCCCCCCCTCTCCACTTCAATCTCTTCCATCCCCTCTTCTACCATCTTTTATTTTATTTACCTCTTTTTTTCCCCCCTCCCATCCCTTCTTTTCCCTTCATCCGAGATTTTTTTTTTCTTTCCCCCGCCCTCCATCCCTGAACACTAGGATTTATTTATCCAAAAGAGAATATACGACCCCAACCCTCCCAGTCCAACCGATGCTTTATTCCTCTGAAATTTTTATGCATATCCTCTACTCCAGGTGAGGGGAGCGGAAGGATTTCTAGCTTATAAAAGAGTTATGCCAGTATGTCACCGCTCGAGCGGCTAAAGGTTTCCACATAGGTGAACAATTCTTCATAAATAAAAAAAGACCCCAGAATCCATAACCAGGTGAGAGAGAAGTAAAAACGAATTCTCTCCCCCTCCCAGCAAAAAGAGCTTTAAAATGCTTCAGAGATGTTTTTCTGGGGTTCAATGTGTGTTTTATGTCATACTAGCTATGTTGCCTGGCGTCCCTCGAGAAATTCGTTCCTTCTTACCAATTTAATGCTTTTACGATCACGATAATGCAATACATTTTATTGATAACCTGATAACTGCATATTTTGTGAATATACGTTCTGCCGATTCCGTTTGATAAACAGAATTACCTCCCCCCGCTTTTCGAACTCGTCTCGTAGTTTTTTTGGAAATGAAATAAAACCTTCTCCAAAAATGACATAGCACATAAAAATGCTTCCCCCCAACAGTAACTTCAGGTTGACCTTTTTGGGTGCATAGCTCATATTCTAATTAAGGTAATCCTTGGAATACCCCTCAAATTTTGTGACTATACGTTTACCCGTTTTCATAATGCCCGGACAAACACAAAAAAAAAATTAATTTCAAGAAATACTCCACCTAAAAATGATACTTTCTAGTTTTGGGAGTGACTTCTTAGTGTTGACGATGAATTTTAATATTACAAAGTTACTTAAAATAACTGCCAAAGCTGCACGAAGCCAACCTAGTCTCTAACTTATAAATAAAGATGATGTTGGCATAACAATTTTGAATACCCAAATTTCAAAATGAATATGAAGAGTTTTAATTGTCTTTCCACGTCGCCTGTCAAAAAGACATCTCTGTGTAGAAAGTTATAATGGGGAGAAAAGGGGGAGATAAAGGGGGAGGGGGGAGATTTTCGGCAAAAGTTTGTTGAGAGGACAGGGAGACCCCACCCCCGGCTGGTTTTACCTCTTTCGCGGCGGCGGGAGTGAGACTGGCAATAAATATTCATGACGGAGGTGGAAGGGGGGTGTTAAGTTCAAACAGAAGGCCTCTTACCAAGTCAACACAACACCCCTCCTCCCCATCTTGCACAGTCATTAGTCTCTCTAAGGGCCCTGTAAAGGGGGGAGGGGGCACCTCACCCCCATGTCGCACCCAATAGATATACCGGGTGGGGCTGGTACGGACCTATGCATCAAATGAGCCAATCCCCTCCTTGGTACCTGCTGTACAGGAGAAGTCCTAAATTTCAGGTCAAATACGGGGAGGAGTCACTAACGAGTACCCGAGATCGCATAAGCTTGGGACCTCCACATCACGTCTCTTCCAAAGAACAACATGTCCAAGGTTTTGTTATCTCACAGATAAAAAAAATCCAAGGCCGTCATCCGAGCTTGAACCCGCGAATTTGAGCACATTAGACAAGCCCCTCTGCTCTACCGGCACCCTCATACAGGGGAAGATATGTGATCGGCCAGTAATCTGATTTTAAACGAAATTTAAACATGAATTACAATATTTGATTCATAATAAAATAATTTTAATAAACAATCCCTTCGATAGCCAAAATTATCCTCGAAAAGTGTAGAAAAAATCTTTAAATGTGAACTAGTTTCTTTCCCTGCCTGAAGAGAGAAGGGAGTTAGGAAAACAGATTGATCAAACTCTTTATAATCAATTTAGGAAAGGAGGGAGAAAGGGGGGTGGGGGTTTGGTCCGGAAGTAATTCGGCTTAGAGAAGGTAGGGGGGGGGGGCGCTAATTGCAGAAGTGGAGTGGGGGGAGGGGGTGTCATGGCTTATTAAAGGAAGGCAACATAGAGATCGATACCTCCATCCATCTCAGCAATCCCTGGAGCTGAGGAGGTTCACCTGTATAACCTTCCTTCTGTCAAACAGTTCAACATAACAATCACAACTAAACACAAGAAATGAAGGCCACATGAGGTGAAACAACTGTGTAAGAGCATTAGAAGCCTGCTAAGGTTATCCGGGAATAACTTAGCGTTGTGTGTTATTTACCAGAAGATGATTTTGGGGGATACCCAGACAAGGAATAAAGAGCTTCTCCCCCACCCACCTGCAGTACAGAGAATCCTTCCACATCACATGCCCGTTTCACACAACCTTATTATAGAAAGGAGAAAGAAAAAAAAAAAAATCCCTTTAGTCGATTTGGCTGAAACTCCATAGATGTCCTAATGGGGTTTTGGTCACACATTTAAAATAAGCCTCCCCCTAATCCCCTTCACCACTTCGATCGATTTGTCTGAAAATCAATAGGTGTTGTCGTTAGAGGGTTCTCGATTCACATATAAAAATTCGTGTCGATACAATTATTCTATTGGAAGTTATCGTGTTCACAGACACACAGAATGTTTTTTTTCCAATTTGGAATCTAGAGGTCGGAAAACATGTAATTCCGTTGAGAACTCCGCATCGAACTTTTGACCGATTACATAACTTCTCTTATACTTCGTACAGCTGGAGAACTAAAAATGGGCCGATATCAAATAATGTCCTACTTGGATTAATTGTACAACTAATGGATCATTTTTAATGACTTATGACTCATTGATTCGAGTAGCTTAGGTTTTTGTCTTCAATGGCGACCCTCATCAAGAGTTAAATCGTCAGTGCATCCCCACCAATATCCTTCTAGGCTAAATTGTTCGTAATAAACCAACTTTCCGCCATCCCGCCAAATCCGTCTTGCCAATAATGCCCTTCTGGCTCCATTCATACCGATATTCATTCTATCGCAAGTATCGTTTTCACAAACATACCCAAACACACCCCGAATTTAAAAGGTCGGAAAACATGACATTTTGGTGAAAACTCTACATAGAATTTTTGGCCATTACAAAATTTCCTCTATACCATATGAGAGAAGAAAAAAAATAGAGAAAATATATAAGGTCAAATTGAGGGGGATATTGACTCAAATCTAATAAAGTACACAGAGAAGGTAGCAAATAAACTTGTACAAACATCACATCTGTAGACTACACAATGAAATAGTGGTCATCACATCTGTAGACAGAGGCACAATCCAATATCAAATCAAACGGATAAATGTTGATTATAGATATATTTCGGAATACAACCAGACGGTGCCTCCTCTCCAAGTTCTCTGTTTAGTTCCACCCACTATACAAAGATGTGTTTTAAACGGTACACAACTCTCCCTTCCTTCTTTCAATATAATTTTCAAAATATTACCAATATTATATTTAGGGTCATCAGGTCACACATTGAAGGGTTCCGTAGGCGGGCGAACATTGCTTTCCTGTATTAATCAATACACATTTAATAAATATAATGTTCCCAAATATAGTTCCTATCTAAGCCACTGCGTTGAATCGACAACATTCAATGACTGGAAACTAAAATGAAAAAGTCATCGGTGGTTCACTAGCAATGAACTTCCCCACAACGAATTGATCAATTAGCTTGTCCTGTAGGGACTCCTAAATTTTGTGTCGATATATTCATTAAATTGGCAGTTATTAGGGTTTTTGAATTGAGCCCTTTTCCCTTCTGCCGATCTCACTGCAATTTGACAGGTTAGGTCCTCATTGGGTTTAGACTTTAAATATGAAATTTCATGCCAATACATTCATTACATCGGCAGTTATTGGAATTAAAGAGTTGAGACCCCCTCCCCTTCTTACGATTTCGCTTGAAATTGATGTGTTAAATTCTGGAGGTTGCATTTTGAAACGTTGAAAACTCCGCATTGAATTTGTGACTGATTACATAACTTCTTCTATATTTTGGATGTGAAACAAATTTAGTTATTTCTTCAATATTTTCATATCACCTTTCACAATAGCACTAAAGACAATGTGTGTAGGTCTATTGTATCTCGAACTAGTTAGATATATTGTAGCTCAGTGGTATGCGTGATTGCCTACTTAGGCCCGGCAAATCGCGGGTTCGATACACGACCGAGGCCCTTAGGTTTTGCATCTGGGAGATGAAAAAACCTAGAGCACACCGTCCGTCGGATGGGACGTTAAGCAATGGTCTCGATGACATGGTACTCGGTAAAGACACCTACCCTAGGTGAATAAAAATTTAGTAGAGTCGGGCTCATGCCCACCAGAGCGACAAAAGAGCGCTCTGGTAGTAGGCGATATGCCCTCGAAGTTAAACACCCGGACATGAGTCACAATTAACTACAAAACAATTGAATATCATTTTTATTTAAAGAATGTCTCTAATTCGCTCGGAAATCCTAAAACATTTCATGGCAACGCCGTCTTAGCAATATTTCATAATGTGGCTCTATGCATGCAATCTTCTAATTATTATAACCAATAATGAGGTTATTTTATTTAATATGTAACAAGCTGTTGAGAAACAGCTGACCATGTGACCCGCGCTGAATTCAGCGGACAACTGTAAAAAAGTTGCCTCTGGTTTAGAAGTCAGTTGTTAAGAGCAAGAGCGAGCTCCAATCCAACACAATCAGCATGTCTTTATCCTTATTAATTCAATTCGAGCTTATATATCGATTTTATTGATCAATCTCAAGAGCAACTAGATAGAGACTTTTATAGAATGGCTCTGTATAAAAAAGTAAGATAACTTACAATAATGAGAGTGTTGTTATTATTTCCATTCTTGTGGTTGGTCTGAAGACTGAACCACTGTCTAGCAGAGTCGTATACAAGAGGACACACCTTGAGCTCGGCCAGGGACCGTCCGAAACGGATCAGCTTCATGATGCGAGAGTAGGTCTGCAACAACAACAAATATAATAAACAGGGGCCGTCCGAAACGGATCAGCTTCATGATGCGAGAGTAGGTCTGCAACAACAACAAATATAATAAACAGGGGCCGTCCGAAACGGATCAGCTTCATGATGCGAGAGTAGGTCTGCAACAACAAATATAATAAACAGGGGCCGTCCGAAACGGATCAGCTTTATGATGCGAGAGTAGGTCTGCAACAACAAATATAATAAACAGGGGCCGTCCGAAACGGATCAGCTTTATGATGCGAGAGTAGGTCTGCAACAACAACAAATATAATAAACAGGGGCCGTCCGAAACGGATCAGCTTTATGATGCGAGAGTAGGTCTGCAACAACAACAAATATAATAAACAGGGAACACCTTCCCTTTTTTATCAAACTATTTAAACCGAATCTAATATCGACCTTTTTTATAGATAATAATATAACAAATGTGCTGTTTTCAATATAATAACCCATTTAAGATTCTGTCTATGTTTGAACGGGGCTTCTAGGGATGCTACATGAGAAATTTTGATTACCTCCTCTTCAGGGCGGAGCAGCCTCTTCCTGAGGTAGTCCCAGTTCAGCTGAGATTGAGCAACCTGGAGACTAGACAGACCCCGGACCGCCATGTCCTCTGGTAGAGGCAGGCTGCACAGCTCCTCTTCAGTCAGGATATCTATAACATACATATCATTTATACCATGAATAACGAAAAACAAAACAAAAAAAAACATGGGAGGGGTAAAGTGATGTTTAGCCTTTCCCTACCCCCAACGAGGCTTTGCTATTAAAGTACTGTTAGAATCGTAGAGCGCACATTGGAAATGGAGAGGGGAACCGTTTACAGAACCTGTCTGCCGTGGGTGTACAATCACTTCCAAAACAGGTCCCTTTATTGCAAGAGGTTAGACAGGCTAAACAGAGGTGGACAAGCAGGCTACTTCCACTGACGTGGGGAGAGAATTGTCAAGCAGATTATAACAACCACATTTTTACATAACGTGTCAACTGACAAAATGAAAAGTCGTCGATAATGTATTCCCCTACCTCAAATTAATTGTAACAAACTAAGTTTTATAACTAAATCCCCCCCCCCCCCCTCCCTCTCTCCACGAGTGCCTTTAGAGGTGTCATTTCACATATGAAACTTCATACATAATCATTATTCTGCGCGTTATGAATGAAGGCGTTGAAAAACATGAAATTTCAGTGAAAACGCATCATACTGGATAGATTACGTAACTTCCCCTATACAACCTACAGCTGAGGAAGTAAAAAAAGATGTGTACCTTCATCAAAAAGATCCTTCAAAGCCTGGATGCTGGGCACCGCACAAAGATGGTTGAGAAAGTTGATGAGGCGGGTGAGGAGCGGGCCAGTAGTGGTGCCGCAGTTCTTCAGAAAACCGTTGTTGCTCACTAACCAGTCGCAGCAAATCTGCAAATATCAACATTTTAAATGTGACAATCTACATGCCAGACTTGCATATCAGTTTAATAAAAATCTGTTCGGTGTCACTTGAGTAAGGAATGTGACAAGTATTCTTGGGACAGACACAGAACAAGAAGTTTTTTTAGATCTGAAACGCAAAGTTGTGTAGAAAATATTATGAAACAAAGCATATTTGTATAATATACATGGGAGTATTTTCGGTATTTATACCATCCTCCTTATCTCTTATGCTTTTGGCTGAGGATGGCAGAAATACCGAAAGTACTCCCATGTATTATATTCTGTGAAATTAGACAATACCACTAATAAATTAGTTTTATTTCATTCAAGTTCATAGTTGTATATCCTTCCTCTATCTTTTGTATACACGAGGAAGCAAAAATAAAAAAGTAACATGATTGATCAGGATAAAGGAATATACACACAGTAAAGAAATATAAACTCCACACACTACTTTTCAATATTTTCAATATATTGGTCAAAATTACACGACTATAGTTTCGCCTGTTACGGCATTATCAAGTGAACTAAACAGAGATTACTACCTGATAATGCCGTAACAGGCGAAACTATAGTCGTGTAATTTTGACCAATATAGTGAAAATATTGACAAGTAGTGTGTGGAGTTTATATTCCTTTAGTGTGTGTATATTCCTTTATCCAGTTCATTATGAATTTTCACAAAGTAGACCTGGAATCAGTTCAATACTTAACATGATTGATGCAGAGAAAATTATTAACAAGCTAAGTGCTGTTAGCGAACAGAAAATAACTCACGAAAATCATTTCGGGCATTTAAGACCACCGCGCGCATCCTGGGAAGAAATGTGCATAGATATCGGGCAAGCAACCTCAGAGTGGGAAAAGCCAATTTAGCGCACTCCACCACAGAGACGATAAGTAAAGGGAATTGGAGAGGACTGGGTGGTTACCTTGATGGTCTGGAGGATATAGCCCTGGTTGGAGAGCTTGTGTATATGTTGGAAGGTGTTGTTCTGATGGACGAGAGGATGTGTCCACGGCTGCGAACTATCGCTCAGCTCCGTGAATCCCTTCATTTTGTTGGAGCCTCCTCCATTCAGCAGCTCCACTGACCCCGTACTCGAATGCCCGTTGTATCCGTTCAGTCCAATGCTGCTCGTCGGTCCCAATCCTATAGAGGCATCAACGAACTCATGTCAAATAGAGGTAGATATTATAGGAAATTCTATGTGAGGGGAGAGGAGAGGTTAAGGAATGTCGTTCTTTAACAAGTATCTGATATCGCACAGGCTCGAGACCATTGCTTAACGCCCCATCTCAAGGACAGCTTGCTCAACGTTTTTACCTCCCAGATAAAAAGCCTAATGGTCTCCGCCGGGTTTTGATCTCACGATCTTGAGTTGAGTAGGTAAGCGGCATGTTATAAATGAATGTTTACTTTCGTATGCTGATATGCTAAAGTTACCATTTGGAATTATGAAAGTATAGCAAACACCCTAATGGCTGACATCTTCAACTTCACCAAATTACCAAATATTAGGGTCAGCAGAGGTCCAATAGTTGCTAAGTTTGTTGAATTTTAAGAACATACTACTTGTTATTCCTATAAAATATTTCAAATTTGAAGCAAGCATCTCTTTAGACAACGTTTGTCAGCATACAGCATATAAGGGGCGATATGAGCTCATGAAATATCACATTCCTTGTTATTATTTACATATTTTGCTTTATTCCCTTAAACATATTTAATTATAACTTAGTTAAGTAATGCGGACATATTGTAGAAACGTATAGCAAATAACGAACTTCTTTATGAAATATTGTCTATTCCACACAAAACATATAAACACATACATACTACCAGTTTCGGCGTTGCTACAGACGACTAAGCATTCTATTTCTATTTGTTCAGACTTAAATATTTTTCTCTTCCTACCTAATAATAATAGTTAAAATACAATAAACAAAAGATAAATATATTGAATTCCAGCAGGATAATAAACTAATTTACATGGGATACGAATGAAATTGATGATTGAACATTTAACAAAATGGTTACTGAACACATGAGAATATTAATACAAACTAAAACCAGGTGATTTTCTTTTCTTTAAAATAACTAAATAAATTGAAATTATGACAAAAAATAAGAAAAAATCGAGAAGATACATACTGAGTAAGATATATGATGAATGAAATGACAGTCAGTATCATTAAATAGATACATACGACGGGGTTAGAATCAAAGTGGTCTAAGTGACATTTTTAAAACTTTGAAGAAACTGTGCATTACGTTGTTAACTCGAAGTGACATTTTTTAAACTTTGAAGAAACTGTGCATTAAGTTCTTAACTGATTTAAAAAATCTGTAATTTATCGAAACCTGAAATATTTTGTCTTTTGCTTTCATGGTGAAAGTTGCTGTTAGCAAACCATAAAATTGAATAAACATCTTAATTTCAAGGTCACTATTGATATGTTTAACTTACTTGTTCATGCCACCAAAATGGAATAAGTGATTTGCCACCAGATCTCAGCACTGGCTAGCATTTCACTTGTACAACTTTTTTCCTGAACAAAACTATCATTTTTATACTTGATTATGTACTTGAAAAAATTTCAAAAATGGAAATTAAAATGCACTTGGACCATTTTGATTCTAACCCCGTCATATATGGAAACAGAACTAGGTCCATTAACAAAGGGGAGTAGTTAAAATAAACTTGTGTCATTCATACTTACGTTATTTTTTGCAGTTTCAACTATTTCCAATTACCTTAAATTATCAAGTTGCATTTGAGAAAAAATGAGCCCTTTCCTGGTATATAAAAAGGATAGAAGTCAGAAAAGTGACAAACTTCATTTAATAACTAAACCAGACGATGATGTATATACGTCACTGTAACTGTCGGAAAACAATGGATTGTTAGTGTCGACATCAATCAAGGCTTCTGGTCGGCAATTTTAGCATTGCAATGGTCAACCAGAGTCTTATTACGTAATGTCGAAATTAGCTGATTTGAGCTGTTAAAGTCGGAACACACAAGCCAAGGAAGGAAGGTTATGTCGACATTAACAGCAAACCACAGTTATTGTTGGAAATTATTATTTATTGTGGGACCACAAATAAACCATTTTTTTTGCTATATGACTTCTATATAATATAAAAAAATTCAATATACAAAGTCGTTTTCGAAAAATTGTTTCTTCAAAAGACATAAACTCACATAAATAAACAACAGCTTTATAACCTTCCTCCCCCCGTGATTTTCGACTTTAACAGCTCTCATCAGCTTATAAGACTGTCGTTGAAGTTGGAAATGACGATTGAAGTTAAAGTTTCCGAACCAGAGGCCTTGATTAGTGTCGACATTAACCAAAGTTCCAACAGTAACATATATATAATATTTTTGTTGAATAAACAATATTTTTTCTTCAAGTTTATTGTATTTATGGTCTTACTCAAGTCAATGTCTTCCCAATCCGGTCTTAGGCAATAAGCGGTTGTCACTGTTCTATCAAGTACTATAAAAGGAACTCACCATTGAGGACAGGCTCTTCGTCCGACTCATGACAATGGTCGAAAATCAATTCCTCTTCACTAATATCCGAATCTAGACTATATAAAGAATCATTCTCATCTGAAAAATAAATAAATAGCGTCATTAAAATTATATATATACTGGATAAATGAAGGCAGTTTGGTCTTGAGAAACTGTATTTATAGACACCTCTTCAGCCTATTGATCTGTAATAGGTGTACTACATATCTCTACTGCTGAGTCATAATGAACCGAGAATGTTTTTGAGGCGGACAATAACATGACTGACCATTTCGGCCGTACGCTCTCGCCAGTTTTTAGTTTGATATCGGGGGACTATACCTTCACTGAGGTCGGAGGTGCTCGAGGTGTTGATCCGACGCTTCCTCCGCCTTCGGAGTGTCTTCTTCTTGCCGTTGCTTCTGTTGGGAGGCTCCAGTCGGGGAGGTAGCACTGTCTCCAGACGTTTGAGGACAGAGTTAAGCAGCTGAGACATTAGAGCCAAGCACAGCGCTACTCCACCCATCGTCTGGTTTGAACCTGCAAAAAGAAAAAATTAAAAATACTACATAAAGTTCATTGGAATATTCTTACTATACGGGGAGGTGATAGACTCAATGGAGCAACAAACAATAACAATACCTCTTCATTTTAACATTTTCTCGCTTTGTGCCTGTTTCTCCCGAGTCAATATTAGGTTGAAAATTGGAAGAACAAATTAACAAGAATATGTTAATGTGAAGTTCAATCAAACATTACACACTCTTAACAATGATCAACTACCTTCGTGTTTGGTTTCACTAAAAGCAGGTATTATGGAAAAATAACGCTAACGTATTCATGATAACATATTGCTTAATAAAGGGCGCCGGTACCTCAGAGGTAGGATTGCTAGCCTGCTGAGCTCAAGATCGCAGGTTCGAAACCCGGCTGAGCCCATAGATTTTTTTTATCTGGGAGGTGGATAAATCTTCGGACGGGATGTTAAGCGATAGTCCCGGGCCTGTGAGATATCAGGTAGTCGTTAAGGACCCTTACTCTAGGTGAATAAACCTAGGTAGACAACATTTAGGACTTCCACAGTAGAGTATGGCTCATGTCCACCAGAGTGACAAAAGAGCGTATGTTAGTAGGCGATATGACCTTGTAGTTATACCCCGGACATGAGTCACAATAACTATTGTTTAGTAAAACTCTAAAAAGTTTTTGGAATAAAAAACATTATAAATAAAATGAATATAGAAAAACTTAAAATGACAGAGTACAGACTTTTTTCAAACCCTTATAATATAAGAGGTATATCTTCATCAAAAGATAGCTCTGAGAGGAAGTAACGACCTGAAGACAATACAGACAAACACTGGGAGATGTCATGAAATACATTAAAATAGTCTAGAGAAATAGGATGAGAAATGTAGAAAGCAAGGAGGCACCTTTGGACTTGAGTTGTTGAACAGACATGAAGGTGATGATCAACATTTTGAAGAGCATGTCATCGTTAAGAGAGAGCGGCTCTGCGGAGGGGCTCTTGTTGTAGACGGAGATGAGGTTGGATTCGATCTCAACAATGCACTTCTCAAGGATGGTCAATGCATCTCCACACATCTGCAACAACATTAGTACATGGATCAGGACAAGAAAACAAAACATTAGTTGTAGCAACCTAAACAAATATCTGAGGTAGGTTAAGAAGATTAAGATAGTCGTAGGTCCCACAACATTCGCGAGGTTTTGTATTATTGTAACTTAATTCGTGAATATTAAGACTATTATACAATAAAAAAATCAAGGTTTGCTTCTTCAGGGGAAAACGATTGGATGCTTAGGGACTGTTAAAAATAATTTTATGAAATAGCGGGGAGATAATATTCTCTGAAATAATTGCTTCATTAAATAACAGTTATCTATAGATTAAGTATGACAACGGCGCCGGTAGCTCAGAGATAGGGTGGTAGTCTACAGAACTCAAAATCGCGGGTTCGAAACACTATAGGTTGGGACGTTAAACCATGGTCCCAAGCCTGTGAGATGTCAGGTACTTGTTAAAGTCCTAAACCGTCGGTAACTAAACCTATGTAGGCAAAATTTAGAACTTCCAGAGTAAAGTCAGACTCATGTTCACCAGAGTAACGAAAGAGCGCTGTATGATCTCGTTGTTAAGGCCTGGGTATGGACTATAACAACTAACTCCTTCCACTGGAACGGTGGTTGAATTGGAAACCAAAGGACGTGGGCCTCTGATTGGCTCCCTGCCAACCACCATGCCCACCTGTAAAGTCCCAACTAAGATCAGACCACCCTTACAGGAAACCAAAAGACGCGGACTTCTGATTGGCTCCCTGCCAACCACCATGCCCACCTCTAAAGTCCCAACTAAGTCCAGACCACCCTTATAGGAAACCAAAGGACGCGGACCTCGGATTGGCTCCCTGCCAACCACCATACCCACCTCTAAAGTCCCAACTAAGTCCAGACCACCCTTATAGGAAACCAAAGGACGCGAACCTCTGATTGGCTGACTACATTTACTCCTAACGTTTTTCACTCTCTTTGGTAGTAGTAAGTTTTTTTTACATTCTTCGTGATATAGCCATTAAAAGAGCCAAATAACAACAGACCATAAAAAAAAACCGTAATATAAATTGGTTCGCGAGAGGAAAACCCTCATAAAACACCTTCTTGTTTTTCCACCATTTAACTTATCCAATTGCCGGTATGGCTGAAAATGAATATCTGTCGTCCTCGTGAGGTTCTGGATTCACAAATATTCCGTCTATTGAAGTTATCGTGTACACTGACACAGATTCATGACACTTTTTTCAGGGGGTGCTCAACATTGAATTGTTGACCGACTTCCTCCATACTATGTGTAGGTGAGGAAGTGAAGCGGTAATTATGGCAGATAAGGTGCCATCTATGAGCTGCGAGGCGTGACAGATTTTGTTTTCATTTTTGAAACCAGGATGTTGGAAAACATGAAATTCCTTTGAAAAATCCGCATATAATTTCAGAGCGATGACATAACTTTCTCTCTACTTAGTATAGCTGATGACGTAGAGAGGAACATAACATAAAAGAGGACACACCTCATTGTTGTGGTCGGTTTTCATTGGTTAAACACGGGTAGTAAACAGTGGTTGGTTACCTGCTGAATCTGCGAGTTGTGTTTGTCCTTGAACATGTAGTAAGAGATGTGGATGAAGATGATCAACAGTCTCTTCACGTTTGGCACACTCTCCTTCTTATCATTTATATTTATTTGTTCCCAAATTAGTGAATTGTTCTCAAAAAGATGTTGAAGATTACCATCCGCTCCTTCAAACTTTTGTGAACAGCAAATACTGAAATGAAAAATAAATATATTGTGCATTTTTGGAGTATGATACATAGGGACAAGTGCATTTTCGAAGCAAGTGCGTAGACGCCAAATATTATCCGAAATAATGGCTATACTACGCTACCTATACTGGCCTCTATGAGCTTGCACAGTAAAAATCTTGCTGTTTAATGTGGCAGCCATTATAGTATTCGAGCACCAAAATTAACCTTCCAGAATGTTAAAAGCTTCTTACAATGTGACTGTCACTTCACCCAGAAACTTCAAACGAAAAAAACATAACTCTAGAAATTGGTCATCCTATTTCAAAATTTGACAGTTCTAGAATCTTATTGATTAGGTTATATACGTTCTTACTCCAACGTCCACGAAAAGTGAATAAAGCAGTAAATGAAGGGCAGCTATCCACTTAGGCCACCTGTGAGGGAAAGTGCATACCTGGTCTCTGTTCCCTTCTGTATTATTAAACTAGAAAATTAACAAAATAAATATTTCTGAGTACTTAGTCCCTTGAAACGGAAGGGCTGGATCTCCACTGAGTAGAAGTTTCATAATTATAACTGCAAAAGTCGACTTCTTAAAATTATTCAAGGTCCTACTTTAACAATCATGATCAGCGCTTTCCCCGACTCGTCCTACCAACTATTAGTTTCTATTTATTTTTAATATTATACAACACACATCAAAATGTTGATTGTAACAAGGGTTGGTTATCATGTAAAAATCAAGAACGTATCACTACTTCAACAAAAATATACGTTCTATGGGTCTTTAGCGTCATCAGGCGTAACGGGAAGCGTCGTCTAACGCTCATCTTGTCAGAATGGAATCTGATTTGTAAAAAACACCCCTATATCAGACTTCCCCCTACATATGTTCGAAGGCGATGTATTTCTGGGAATGTTCTGAAAATTTCATAAAGCTGTTGTTATCATAACTTGACCGACATTTTCCAAAAAAAAAAAAAAGTAATTCGGTCATTCCCGAGGAAATTAAGTTATTCGCAAAAAATAAAGGGAAATCTCAATTTACTGAAAAAAAGTCGTTTTCTAAAATATCTGATTGAAAGGATGGAGTTTGTATGTTGTTATTGTTATTGCACTATGACAATTCTGTAACAGGGTTAGGTTAGGTACATCCGTAGGTTGTTCAAACTTGTTCTTCTAAAAACGACAATATTGTGGCATTGTTATAGAGAATAAACGACATGTAGATAACTTATTGTTAGATCTAACCATCTCATGAAGTAATAAGCAGCATCCAGTCCATAGTTGTGGTTGGAAGCCAAGGTCCCCAGCTGGTTGTGCGGAGTTCCGCACTCAGGACGATAATTCAGCGCCTCATCCGCAAAACAAAACATTTTGGTAAATATTCATAGAAGAAAAATATATAATTTTGAATAAGGGGCATTACTTTGAGTTGAAAATATGTATTTGAAGAAAGCAGGCCGCACCAATATCTATGTTTAGGCATTCAAATCACTAAGTTTCAGATCAGTTATAGCCAAAGATAAATCTATCAATAACGTATTATTCACTTCCCCATTTATATGAAGTGTGGGGCAGTTTATGTAATCGGTCTGAAGTTCGATGCGTTGTTTTCAACGGAATTTCATGTTCTCCGTCCTCCTCATTCCAAAAAAAGGGAAAAAATCTGTCTATGAAGACGATAACTGCTGATAGAATGAATGTACCGACACGAAATTATATGTGTGTCCAGAACCCTCTAAGGATGACAACTGTTGATTTTCAGCCAAATCGGCCAATGGGAAGAGGGGGGAGGCTCAACAGAAAAACGTTAAAAACTGCCAATATATATATATATATATATATATATATATATATATATATGTATTGGTACAAAATTTCATATGTTAATTCAAAACCCAATAAAGACGACACCTATTAATTTTCAGCTGAATCGAACGAACGTGAGAGGGAATCAGAGATGGAGGGCTCGACTCAAAAACTCAAATAACTCCCGACAAAATTAATATAAGAACAAACAATTTATTATGAGGATTCCGAAGCCCCTAAGTGAGTCAACTATTGACTTTCAACTCAAATGATCAATTGGTTTGAGGGAGAACGAAAACATAAATGAATAATTCGTTCTGAGGAGAAACATTGCCGTTGATACACCAAGTTTTTTTATTTTTAAATTAATGGTCTGAACAGGAACAAAATGAAGCAAATTTTATTTTTTTACATAAAAAAAATATATATATGTTTCTATACTAATCAATTATACAATTTACTTTAGTACTGACGGGAGAAATGGATAGGATCCAACAGTGTAGACAACAGACGAAGGAGGGAAGAGGGAGGTGGACCGTTAAATATGAAATATAAATGTTATATTAGTGTAGTAGTGATGTAAGTTACCTGTGAGTAGTACCTCATGGCAAGACTGTGGTGGTAGGATGAGCTGACATCGGACAGGTAACGAGAGAGGTCACCCAGAGATAGCAGACATCTGTGTAGAGCATGATGGGCCCACTCCAAGGCACCGCTCTCTATCGGTTTCCGACTCCAACCTCCCTTCTCTACATAACACACTACACAATGGTTACATTTCATCCACCCATCGAGGCATTACCATCTTTAAAATATCCGGAAATTAAAAAAAAAAAATGTTTTCGGGAACAATGGAAAAATCTTCTAAGGCTTACTAATCAATAGAAGTAATATTATTGATTTTATTAAAAGAAATCTGTTCTGTTGTTATTTTATAACTCTATTGCATAAAATATTGACTTTTTTTTCACTGCATTGCGACAAGGTAAAATCATTGTCATTACCTATCAACCCAAAAAAATTGACACGACTGCTATTTTGTTTCTTCAGAATTAAATTTATTATGTCTGAACATTTTTAAAGCTTGTTATCCCCCATAGTTTCTGCGTTTTTACAACAAAACACACACAAGTCTAGACTAAAAGGTTCTGCAAAAAGAATATTATGATCAATATGAGGAAAACATTGTTTACAATAAAGATCAATCACTAATAATGGGAGTACTTCTCGAAGCTACTGCTGGGTTGTAAAAACCAATAAATGGGGCAAGAATAAAGTGCATATATATAAATATATATTATTAAAAATTAAAAGATGGAAGCAGAGAAAGATAGACCGCCAAAATTGGTGTTCTCAAAGAGTCCATGGAAGTACATATAAATATCCTTGTTCCCTCCTACTAAATCCTAATCTCAAGTCCACATTCACAATTACAATTTGTGTTATCATTTTCCTAGGCCCTTCTACATAACACTACTCGTGTTATATATATTTTGCCGTTTCAAGTACCTTCATCATCATAAAAATATTGAGATTAAGTAAAACATTTTAATCCAAATTTTTCCAGGATTTTTGGTCTACCGGAAAAATCAAATTAAGTTATGAATAACATACAATTGAAAAAACTTAGTATTACCTTTTCACTTATTCAGAAATTGAAATTAGAGTAAACATTGAAATTATTTTCTCTTATTAATCAAGTATTTTGATTTTAGCAGAAATTGACTAACATTCTAGAACAACAGAACGTAAAAGGATTCCAGGATTCAATTCGCTCTACTGGATATCATTTCACTTAACAATGTTTTGTCATTAAGAAGCAGCACATGAAATGAACCGACAGAGAGTTTAGCAATATTTAAATTACCTTTTTTTAATCCACAGTCAGACACCAACAAAGGATAGTCCACAATCCCTCTCAAATCCAAACGAAAGTGATACTGAATCTTTAATATTAAATGATGGTAGTAGCCAATGCCAGATTGGAGGTGGCATTGAACAAGGATCGTCTCTGGGGTCTCCACCAACTTGCCACTCTAAACACACAGCATCATATTATATTATTTCATTGCGAAAATCCCAGTTATTCTTTCAAGAATAACCCGCTCCCAATGGGTCTCCAGAAAATGGGAGATGTTAGATGTGCAGTAATTATTAAAGTAAAAACATTAAAATTGGTGGTCACTCTAGAGCATAAACTTTAGGTTTTAAGCAAATATAACATTATTTCAACTTGAATCTATATTCATCTAAAAAGGAGTTTCTCGTTATAACCACACTATTTATGGGTATTTTCATTCTGATTCAAGAGTTAGATGAAATCGCTAGTAAAAACACTCGTAATTACATTTAAAACATCAATTTACTCACCTTAGTAAGGCGTTTAGCAGTGGCATATATGTCATAAAATCCGCGACGCCATAGTAACTCTTCTGCTCTCTTACCATACCCAACTGGATCGGTAAACATGAGTTTTTCACAGAAGTCTTTCAGCTTAATCTTAAAAATAAGTTAATCTTTACATTAATTAACAATATGGTAAAAAATATTTATTGAAGGCTAGACGGCAGAAAACTACATTTTAGGGTTACCATCACCCCATTATCTTACATGTTTTTAAATAACCTTGAATATATTGGGATAATTTCTAGAAATTTTAAAGAAAGATCGACAACTTGAATAGTATCACCCTCCTCCGTCGTATTTTCGACAATACTGTTCCTTCTCAGATGCTGTAAAATAGCACTCTCATCACATATTTGATGACTGCTGCATGGGAGTATCGTGAATTAGACGTCAAAAGTTATTTGAGAAAAGAAACATTTTTTAAAAATTGAATTGTGTGTAAACAAATCAGTGAAACTTCAACCAGAACGTTCAAAATCACAAAATTATGTTTAGAACGAATGATTTAGCTAGGAAAGTAAACACATTTGGTCATTCTGTAAACATTGAAAAGCTAAACTTAATTGAAATAATCCTCCTTCAACCAAACATCTTCAGAATATCCCAATAGAAGCAGAAAAAAAAGTACATCGTCAAGGGACGAGAAACGATCCGGAAAATAGATTGTGTAACCGCACTGTATTGTTCTAAAATAATAACAGCGATTATTTGTGAGAGGGGGCGTGTCACCCTGGGCCGCCCTCTCCCGATAACGTCCCAAGACTACACCATATAGCGAAACATACCAGTAAGGACAAAAATGTTGAATTTTCTGAATTACACGAAATATAACTAAGGTTTTTAAAAAACAAAAAAAATAATGAATGTGAAAGATACCCATACATACCCTTTGAAGTTCTATATTGTCTGAGAATAAATCACGAATATTCCCAATTCTAGTTCTATGATCGTCCAAATGACGCACAATATCTGATATAACTCTGTAACAAATAGAATATTAAAGGTTCACTTCAGGTCCTATGGAATTTGAAATTGCACACATGCAAGTAAACACACTTTAGAGGAAATGACAAGTCCATTTAAAATTCTAATTTTAATAACTGAGCAATAATGTTCAACAATATTATAATACAAGTCAATAGAAAATATATTAGGCTTATTTTCACTCTTTACTATCAAAATGTTATTTGTTTAGAGGAAGGTTATTTTGCTTCCCCAGTATCATGTAGAAATGAGAAAAAGACTCTAATTTCAAGAATTCCACATTTTTTTTCATGAAACAATATGATAAGAACTTAGAAAGAATTCTATATATCAGTATTTCATAAGAATGTAATAACAAATTAAATAAATACATAGATATATAAATAAAACATACCTATATAACTTTGTGGACAATTCAACAGATTCACACCTGGAATCTGGTAACGAGTTAAGAGATTTCTTCATACTGTCAAGTCATTATAACCAACATCATAATAATATTCGATGAATATCATGCATCGAAGTTTTTCAAAGAATAACTTACTATTCTAGACTTCTTGGCCGCCATCTTGACTCTAAGAACCTTCAAAGACATGGCCACCTCAATTTCAACGGCATTTGCTAACAAGTTGGTGAAATTATTTTAGTTTAATTTGTACAACATTTCTTGAAGTTGCCTAGTCACTATCCGAAATCTCCCACGTCTTCGTTTTCATAATTTCTAACTTATGAAAAGTTTCTTCGCAGATTGATCAGCTGAAAATTTCAATTTAAACTTAAAGAAAAAAACTGTTAAACAGCTGATTCATTGGGCTCTATTTTCAAGTGATAAGTTATCAACACTTTTGATTGTTATTTGAATAAAATGTTTACCGAATACTGTCGGCTGTGAATAATTACCGAAAAATTATCACTTAACTATTTAGACTTTTTTATTTTGTACGTTTTTTATTCTTAATTAGTACTATGCCAATAAATATTGCTTGTCGTAGACTTACAGTTTTAAATAGTATTCTCAAAAAGAGAAATTTTTTAGAAAATAAAGTTGGAATATTGACACTTAATTATTGCACTGATAAAACACAACATGACTTAGACAAAGGTAAGAACTGACTGATAATTTGATTTCTAAACAAATACAGTATCATTCAGTTGTTGTCGATTTAAATAAAAATAATTTTTTTTAAGTTGATCATGTGATATTGAACTAACGGTAACCGATTTTCAGGAGAAACTTCAGTTACTATTGGAGATGTAAAAAAAGTTATAATACCTCCGAAAAATCCTGAATTTGTCCCTAGACAGTATTGTGAGTTTTTGTGCAACTTATTATCAACAATTTTTTGTTATACAATAATTGTTAATAATGTTTCTTTTACTGCAGTATTAGACAACTTGGACCAAGATACTCTGCACAACTTGCGATGGATGCTGCAGAAAGACCTGTTAGGACAAGATATGTTTCTAATAGGCCGTCCTGGCCCTATGAAAAGACGGCTCGCTATGCAGTTTTTAGAATTAACCGGTCGAGAATCTGAATTTGTTTCCCTTTCTCGCGATACAACAGAATCTGACCTCAAACAAAGACGCGAGATTCAGGCGTCTACAGCCAAATATATTGACCAGGTTCGAGCATTTATTTTATTTTATTTTTTTTTCGAAATATTTTATATTAAAACAACAATATGTTTTATACCTACCTTAACCAAAGAAATATACTTTTCAAAAACATTCACGTCGACCGGAGAAACGTTTAATATTTTCTAATTTTGAATACACATTTGTTAATGAAATTCTTATTTTTCTCTTATATTAACACTAAAAATGTGAAGGTAATTATTTTTTCATTAATTTATTAAAATGGCATATCACATGTAGTTATTTCCATGTATGCTAACTTTTATTCTTTTTTTTTTTTTTTTAATTTATTTTTATCAATGGATTATATTTTTCAAAGAATAATAAAATTAAGTACATAATAGAGCAATAATGTATATTCAGTATTTATGCAATATATATATATATATGTTAGAAATTTATTTTGGAAATAAACTATACGTGTTATCTTAAACTTTCGTCGCTAGAAAGTTGAGATTTTTTGCCTTATGTATAGTCAGTGGAAATTTTTTTAAAAACGTCATCAACGATTAATTGTAGCAGGGACAAAGTTCGTCCTTCGTCATTGAGAGGTTTCTCGGTTGAGAGGCAGGCTAAATCTGAATTGAGCTCGATGCAAAAAAAAATATATATATATACATATATATGGATGTAAATTACATGACTTACTTCATGTGTTGGTCATATCAGAAGATGGTAGGCAATACTGTGATTAGGTAATTTGATAATCTCATAAAATAGTAGGATAGCTCATCTTAAGTTTCCTTCCCGAGTTATTCGAGGTATACTGGAAGTTACGTAATCAGTCAGAAGTTCGAAGTAAAGTTTTCACCGGAATTTAATTTTCTTCGACACTCCGATGGAAAGAAGTCAAAAATGAAAAAAACAATATTAGTGAGTGTCTATGAACAGGATAACTCTTGATAGAATGAATGTATCGAGACGAAATTATAATATAATGACTGAAAATGTTTCGTGCTTATTTGAATATAATATATTCAGAACCAAATAAGCACGACACATTTTCAGTCAAATCGGCCGAAGGAAATGAGGGGTTCTGGGGAGGGGATTAACTCAAAACATTTCATCGACACAACAAGGATTTAGAAGTGTAAGTCATTTTTAGCTACTATTACTAGTTTTTTGGAGGGGGAGCGAAAAGTAATTCGTTGTGGGGAAGAACAATGTCGGTGATTCACCGACGACTTTTGTTTTATGAAATTTCATTATTGAATATTTTTTTATAAATAAACTAAATAACTTGTTGAATTGAAAGTACTTGAACGTGAAGTCCTGAATATCCGATGTGAGTGGCTGTAAATTTATTTAAATGCACTGCCACTATATCTTTAGTAAAATGGTTTTATTTTTGTTTTGAGCTCTATTTCGTCTATCGGGCGTCATCAGGCGCTGTTTTGCTGCATTGGTTGAAAGTTTCAACTTAATTCTAGAATCATCTAACTCAGAGTGTACGTGGCGTCAACACGATCATTCATGTCATGGGGGAGGGCGGCTAAAGATGGCCGCCGTAAAAAATAATTATGATATAAAACAAACCAATTTATTGATACTAGCTGTAGTACCCGGCGTTGCCCAGGAGAGTGTATGTACCTCTTGTACTTGTCTATAATTTTGTAAGCCTTGACAACGCCGGGTACTACAGCTAGTAGATCTATATTTCTGAATGCAAACATAACAATTCAAGTTTGAATATGTTTTCGCACAATATTCAAAAATATCCGGTTGTAAAATAATTTATGATTAAAATACAGAAATCGAAGGACATAATTGTGAAAAAAAAAGGTACACCGAACCAAATATATATATGTGTATATATATAAATATATATATATATATATATATTTAATAATCATTTACTTTTATCATTTATTTATTAGTAATTTAATGAATGCTGATTATGTATTTTTTATCATTTTTTAGAGTGCTGTTCGTGCTGCTCTTAAAGGGCGAGTTTTGATTTTAGAAGGAATAGAAAAAGCTGAGAGGAACGTACTACCAGTATTAAACAATCTTCTAGAAAATCGAGAGATGAATTTGGAAGATGGCCGCTTTCTGATTCATCCCGAACAATATGATAAGTTGTTAGAAGTAAGTGTATATTTTTGCAGAGAGCTACATATATGTTGTGTCTAACCTCTCTGTGTTTGCAACGACAGTCCTTGTTTAATTAATTCAACAACTTAATTTAAATATGTAAGAAAAGTTACGTGAAGCCTTCAAGCCACCATTGCGCCATGAGAATAATTAGTTTCAGCAGGATCAGCAGTTCTGATCTCATTACTCAACCTGTTTTTTAATTTTTTTTCTAAATCTAAAAGGATGCTAATGCTACATTCAGCCGCCTCTGTAGTTCTGGTCCTCGTTCTCTCACTCACACCCTTATACATTGAGCCGCCTCCGTAGTTCTGGTCCTCGTTCTCCCTCTCACACCCTTATACTTTGAGCCGCCTCCGTAGTTCTGGTCCTCGTTCTCCCTCTCACACCCTTATACATTGAGCCGCCTCCGTAGTTCTGGTCCTCGTTCTCCCTCTCACACCCTTATACATTGAGCCGCCTCCGTAGTTCTGGTCCTCGTTCTCCCTCTCACACCCTTATACTTTGAGCCGCCTCCGTAGTTCTGGTCCTCGTTCTCCCTCTCACACCCTTATACATTGAGCCGCCTCTGTAGTTCTGGTCCTCGTTCTCCCTCTCACACCCTTATACATTGAGCCGCCTCCGTAGTTCTGGTCTTCGTTCTCCCTCTCACACCCTTATACATTGAGCCGCCTCCGTAGTTCTGGTCCTCGTTCTCCCTCTCACACCCTTATACATTGAGCCGCCTCCGTAGTTCTGGTCTTCGTTCTCCCTCTCACACCCTTATACTTTGAGCCGCCTCCGTAGTTCTGGTCCTCGTTCTCCCTCTCACACCCTTATACTTTGAGCCGCCTCCGTAGTTCTGGTCCTCGTTCTCTCACTCACACCCTTATACTTTGAGCCGCCTCCGTAGTTCTGGTCCTCGTTCTCCCTCTCACACCCTTATACATTGAGCCGCCTCTGTAGTTCTGGTCCTCGTTCTCCCTCTCACACCCTTATACTTTGAGCCGCCTCCGTAGTTCTGGTCCTCGTTCTCCCTCTCACACCCTTATACATTGAGCCGCCTCCGTAGTTCTGGTCCTCGTTCTCCCTCTCACACCCTTATACATTGAGCCGCCTCCGTAGTTCTGGTCTTCGTTCTCCCTCTCACACCCTTATACTTTGAGCCGCCTCCGTAGTTCTGGTCCTCGTTCTCCCTCTCACACCCTTATACTTTGAGCCGCCTCCGTAGTTCTGGTCCTCGTTCTCTCACTCACACCCTTATACTTTGAGCCGCCTCCGTAGTTCTGGTCCTCGTTCTCCCTCTCACACCCTTATACATTGAGCCGCCTCTGTAGTTCTGGTCCTCGTTCTCCCTCTCACACCCTTATACATTGAGCCGCCTCCGTAGTTCTGGTCTTCGTTCTCCCTCTCACACCCTTATACATTGAGCCGCCTCCGTAGTTCTGGTCCTCGTTCTCCCTCTCACACCCTTATACATTGAGCCGCCTCCGTAGTTCTGGTCCTCGTTCTCCCTCTCACACCCTTATACATTGAGCCGCCTCTGTAGTTCTGGTCCTCGTTCTCCCTCTCACACCCTTATACATTGAGCCGCCTCCGTAGTTCTGGTCCTCGTTCTCCCACTCACACCCTTATACTTTGAGCCGCCTCCGTAGTTCTGGTCCTCGTTCTCCCACTCACACCCTTATACTTTGAGCCGCCTCCGTAGTTCTGGTCCTCGTTCTCCCTCTCACACCCTTATACATTGAGCCGCCTCCGTAGTTCTGGTCTTCGTTCTCCCTCTCACACCCTTATACATTGAGCCGCCTCCGTAGTTCTGGTCTTCGTTCTCCCTCTCACACCCTTATACATTGAGCCGCCTCCGTAGTTCTGGTCTTCGTTCTCCCTCTCACACCCTTATACATTGAGCCGCCTCCGTAGTTCTGGTCCTCGTTCTCCCACTCACACCCTTATACATTGAGCCGCCTCCGTAGTTCTGGTCCTCGTTCTCCCTCTCACACCCTTATACATTGAGCCGCCTCCGTAGTTCTGGTCTTCGTTCTCCCTCTCACACCCTTATACATTAAGCCGCCTCCGTAGTTCTGGTCCTCGTTCTCCCACTCACACCCTTATACTTTGAGCCGCCTCCGTAGTTCTGGTCCTCGTTCTCCCTCTCACACCCTTATACATTGAGCCGCCTCCGTAGTTCTGGTCTTCGTTCTCCCTCTCACACCCTTATACATTGAGCCGCCTCCGTAGTTCTGGTCTTCGTTCTCCCTCTCACACCCTTATACATTGAGCCGCCTCCGTAGTTCTGGTCTTCGTTCTCTCACTCACACCCTTATACATTGAGCCGCCTCCGTAGTTCTGGTCCTCGTTCTCCCACTCACACCCTTATACTTTGAGCCGCCTCCGTAGTTCTGGTCCTCGTTCTCCCTCTCACACCCTTATACTTTGAGCCGCCTCCGTAGTTCTGGTCTTCGTTCTCCCTCTCACACCCTTATACTTTGAGCCGCCTCCGTAGTTCTGGTCTTCGTTCTCCCTCTCACACCCTTATACTTTGAGCCGCCTCCGTAGTTCTGGTCCTCGTTCTCCCTCTCACACCCTTATACATTGAGCCGCCTCCGTAGTTCTGGTCCTCGTTCTCCCACTCACACCCTTATACTTTGAGCCGCCTCCGTAGTTCTGGTCCTCGTTCTCCCTCTCACACCCTTATACATTGAGCCGCCTCCGTAGTTCTGGTCCTCGTTCTCCCTCTCACACCCTTATACATTGAGCCGCCTCCGTAGTTCTGGTCCTCGTTCTCCCTCTCACACCCTTATACATTGAGCCGCCTCCGTAGTTCTGGTCCTCGTTCTCCCTCTCACACCCTTATACATTGAGCCGCCTCCGTAGTTCTGGTCCTCGTTCTCCCACTCACACCCTTATACATTGAGCCGCCTCCGTAGTTCTGGTCCTCGTTCTCCCTCTCACACCCTTATACATTGAGCCGCCTCCGTAGTTCTGGTCCTCGTTCTCCCACTCACACCCTTATACATTGAGCCGCCTCCGTAGTTCTGGTCCTCGTTCTCCCTCTCACACCCTTATACATTGAGCCGCCTCCGTAGTTCTGGTCCTCGTTCTCCCTCTCACACCCTTATACATTGAGCCGCCTCCGTAGTTCTGGTCCTCGTTCTCCCACTCACACCCTTATACATTGAGCCGCCTCCGTAGTTCTGGTCCTCGTTCTCCCACTCACACCCTTATACATTGAGCCGCCTCCGTAGTTCTGGTCCTCGTTCTCCCTCTCACACCCTTATACATTAAGCCGCCTCCGTAGTTCTGGTCCTCGTTCTCCCACTCACATTCTTATACATTGAGCCGCCTCCGTAGTTCTGGTCCTCGTTCTCCCTCTCACACCCTTATACATTGAGCCGCCTCCGTAGTTCTGGTCTTCGTTCTCCCTCTCACACCCTTATACATTGAGCCGCCTCCGTAGTTCTGGTCTTCGTTCTCTCACTCACACCCTTATACATTGAGCCGCCTCCGTAGTTCTGGTCCTCGTTCTCCCACTCACACCCTTATACTTTGAGCCGCCTCCGTAGTTCTGGTCCTCGTTCTCCCTCTCACACCCTTATACTTTGAGCCGCCTCCGTAGTTCTGGTCTTCGTTCTCCCTCTCACACCCTTATACTTTGAGCCGCCTCCGTAGTTCTGGTCTTCGTTCTCCCTCTCACACCCTTATACTTTGAGCCGCCTCCGTAGTTCTGGTCCTCGTTCTCCCTCTCACACCCTTATACATTGAGCCGCCTCCGTAGTTCTGGTCCTCGTTCTCCCACTCACACCCTTATACTTTGAGCCGCCTCCGTAGTTCTGGTCCTCGTTCTCCCTCTCACACCCTTATACATTGAGCCGCCTCCGTAGTTCTGGTCCTCGTTCTCCCTCTCACACCCTTATACATTGAGCCGCCTCCGTAGTTCTGGTCCTCGTTCTCCCTCTCACACCCTTATACATTGAGCCGCCTCCGTAGTTCTGGTCCTCGTTCTCCCACTCACACCCTTATACATTGAGCCGCCTCCGTAGTTCTGGTCCTCGTTCTCCCTCTCACACCCTTATACATTGAGCCGCCTCCGTAGTTCTGGTCCTCGTTCTCCCTCTCACACCCTTATACATTGAGCCGCCTCCGTAGTTCTGGTCCTCGTTCTCCCTCTCACACCCTTATACATTGAGCCGCCTCCGTAGTTCTGGTCCTCGTTCTCCCTCTCACACCCTTATACATTGAGCCGCCTCCGTAGTTCTGGTCCTCGTTCTCCCTCTCACACCCTTATACTTTGAGCCGCCTCCGTAGTTCTGGTCCTCGTTCTCCCTCTCACACCCTTATACATTGAGCCGCCTCCGTAGTTCTGGTCTTCGTTCTCCCTCTCACACCCTTATACTTTGAGCCGCCTCCGTAGTTCTGGTCCTCGTTCTCCCTCTCACACCCTTATACATTGAGCCGCCTCCGTAGTTCTGGTCCTCGTTCTCCCACTCACACCCTTATACTTTGAGCCGCCTCCGTAGTTCTGGTCCTCGTTCTCCCTCTCACACCCTTATACATTGAGCCGCCTCCGTAGTTCTGGTCCTCGTTCTCCCTCTCACACCCTTATACATTGAGCCGCCTCCGTAGTTCTGGTCCTCGTTCTCCCTCTCACACCCTTATACATTGAGCCGCCTCCGTAGTTCTGGTCCTCGTTCTCCCACTCACACCCTTATACATTGAGCCGCCTCCGTAGTTCTGGTCCTCGTTCTCCCTCTCACACCCTTATACTTTGAGCCGCCTCCGTAGTTCTGGTCCTCGTTCTCCCTCTCACACCCTTATACATTGAGCCGCCTCCGTAGTTCTGGTCCTCGTTCTCCCTCTCACACCCTTATACATTGAGCCGCCTCCGTAGTTCTGGTCCTCGTTCTCCCTCTCACACCCTTATACATTGAGCCGCCTCCGTAGTTCTGGTCCTCGTTCTCCCTCTCACACCCTTATACATTGAGCCGCCTCCGTAGTTCTGGTCCTCGTTCTCCCTCTCACACCCTTATACTTTGAGCCGCCTCCGTAGTTCTGGTCCTCGTTCTCCCTCTCACACCCTTATACATTGAGCCGCCTCCGTAGTTCTGGTCCTCGTTCTCCCTCTCACACCCTTATACTTTGAGCCGCCTCCGTAGTTCTGGTCCTCGTTCTCCCTCTCACACCCTTATACATTGAGCCGCCTCCGTAGTTCTGGTCCTCGTTCTCCCTCTCACACCCTTATACATTGAGCCGCCTCCGTAGTTCTGGTCCTCGTTCTCCCACTCACACCCTTATACATTGAGCCGCCTCCGTAGTTCTGGTCCTCGTTCTCCCACTCACACCCTTATACATTGAGCCGCCTCCGTAGTTCTGGTCCTCGTTCTCCCTCTCACACCCTTATACATTGAGCCGCCTCCGTAGTTCTGGTCCTCGTTCTCCCACTCACACCCTTATACATTGAGCCGCCTCCGTAGTTCTGGTCCTCGTTCTCCCTCTCACACCCTTATACATTGAGCCGCCTCCGTAGTTCTGGTCCTCGTTCTCCCACTCACACCCTTATACATTGAGCCGCCTCCGTAGTTCTGGTCCTCGTTCTCCCTCTCACACCCTTATACATTGAGCCGCCTCCGTAGTTCTGGTCCTCGTTCTCCCACTCACACCCTTATACATTGAGCCGCCTCCGTAGTTCTGGTCCTCGTTCTCCCTCTCACACCTGGGTCCCATGAATCTACTGTATTTGTTATATACTTTATCTACTGTAGAATCTTATTATTTTTGTACTCATATTTTCAAGTATTCATTTATTAATGCCTTTTACTTTTCAGTAGTATTGTTAACTCTAATCCACGTGTGACAGACTCTGTTTTAATTAATTAATATCTGTTTAATTTCCTAATTTATAAGATATTTTAATGTAAATATTTTTATGACGTATCCTATTATCATATTATGGTTTAACAGAAGTAAATATTATTAATGCATCCCGCGGTCCACAAGTTCAAAAAGGATGCCGACCCCCTGATTTCAATGATGCAATATTTTTGTCGAGTAGTGTATATTAGAAGTTACCCAGACAGTCTCATTTTACTTGTTGTCTCTGTGACGGTATCTGTTTGGATGCTCCAAGCTGGTGAACAGAATGATGCTCCAGGTAAACTGAACCACAACATGACCTTACTGAGAACCAGCCTCTTCACTTTGTTGGTGCATCTAGCCTCTAGCTTCACACCTTCATACTCCCTATCAGCTAGATAACTCTTTGAGTGACCCTCGTACCTAGAATAGGAATATAGAATGCATTACTGTCGTGCAGTATCTATAATAGCGTCCTTGAGACGTTTGTTTTTTTCAGTTCGAGAAAGCTTCTAAGTTTCAAAGGTCATTTATCAGTTACTATATATATTCATCATTTTTAGTATTATTACTTCTATATAGGTATCTACTTATTAATAACCTTTTTCCCTCTCCGTTATTTCTAGGCATGTGACATACATTTTTCCTCTCTCCGTTATTTCTAGGCATGTGACATACATTTTTCCTCTCTCCGTTATTTCTAGGCATGTGACATATATTTTTCCTCTCTCCGTTATTTCTAGGCATGTGACATACATTTTTCCTCTCTCCGTTATTTCTAGGCATGTGACATACATTTTTCCTTTCCTATTAGTCTGTATACGTAGGTACGCTAAGTTCGTTATGCTGTGATTTAGTTCTTTTTATTATACTTCAAACATTAGTTTATAAAGCCCCAAAAAAGATCTTTTTCAGTTAATATTGATGACTCATTTATTTTTTGTTTAAGATCTAATTTCAATCTTAGGACCATGTTTTCTTAATGTTTTTCATTTTATAAATTCTGTTCTTCGTTTATTTATGTTCATATTAACCAACTAGCAGTAATACCCGGCGTTGCCCGGGGAACTTTGACTTTTCTCCTAATATCTCTCGTTCGAATCCTATTCAATTCTTCAACAGTACATTCATGATGTTATAATTTTCAATTATTCATACGGAATAAGGCTTGTAGTCCTTCAACGGCAGACACCCCACCTAGTAAGTTTTTAGGACCCCTGGGCACCACAGCTAGCACGCGCCATTCAACGGCGGAAACCACAGCCAGTGAATACTTAGCATCGCTGGACGTCCTAGCCAGTGCGTACTTAAAAACGCTTGTGACCACAGCTGAACTGAGGATAGCATACCTAGCTCTATATTTATACTTAGGCCTACCCCCACAACCCCCCCTCCCGTTCACAATTTTGTGCCGTCACACACTCTGTTTTTCTATTTGGCGTTTAAAAATACTACATATGAAATTTCATGATTATCGGTCCATTATTTAATGAGTTGGCACTATTTTGATGCTTAGCCCCCCTTACAACCCCCCCTCCCGTTCGAAATTTCGGGACGCCACACAGCCTATTATTCAATCGGGCTCGAAAGGATGCTCATGTGAAGTTTTATGGAAATCCTTCCAGCCGTTTAGGCGTGAGGCTGGAACAATCAAAACCCGTTTCAGCTTTACTAATATAGATTATGCAAGTGGGTCGAAGAGAACGGAAAGATAAGAACACTCAATTCAAAAATCCCAATAACTGCCGATGTAATGAATGTATCAACATCAAATTTCATATTTAAAATTAACATCCGCTGAGGACATAACCAGTAAAATTTCAGCGATATCAACTGAGGGGAGGGGGAGTTCCGGGGTGGGGGCCCTTTTCAAAAATCCTAATAACTGCCGATGTGTTGAATGTATGAACATCAAATTTCGTATTTAAAATTAACATCCACTGAGGACATTACCAATCAAATTTCAGCGATATCAACTCAGGGGAGGGGGGAGTTCCGGGGTGGGGGCCCTTTTCAAAAATCCCAATAACTGCCGATGTAATGAATGTATCAACATCAAATTTCGTATTTAAAATTAAAATCCACTGAAGACATAACCAGTCAAATTTCAGCGATATCAACTGAGGGGTGGGGGGAGTTCTGGGGACGGGGCTCAATTCAAAAACCCCAATAACTTCCGATGTAATGAATGTATCAACATCAAATTTCGTATTTAAAATTAACATCCACTGAGGACATAACCAGTCAAATTTCAGCGATATCAACTGAGGGGAGGAGGGAGTTCCGGGGTGGGGGCACTTTTCAAAAATCGTAATAACTGCCGATCTAATGAATGTATCAACATCAAATTTCGTATCTAAAATTAAAATCCAATGAGAACTTAACTTGTCTAATTTCAGCGACATCGGCTGAGGGGAGAAGCCACAACTCTCCCTTGCGTTCAAAATTTTGAACCGTCACTAACCCTATTTTTCTATTTGGCCTTCAGGAATACTACATGTGAAATTTCGTAATAATCTGACCATTAATTAATGAGCTACCGGTATCTTTATATATAGGCCTACCCCCATAACCGCTCCCCCCCCCCCCCCGTTAAAAATTTTGTGACGTATACACCCTATTTTTCTATTCGGCCTGTCCAGCTGTTTGGGCGCGATGCTGAAACAAACCCACAAACACCCAAACCCACAAACCCCGTTTCAGTTTTATTAATATAGATAATATTTAACATTTTTGCAGAGATATTGTGAAACACTTGATAAGAATAAAGAAAACGTATGTTTTTAAAAAAATATTGTCTATTTCACAAATAATATATAATATGGGAGTACTTTCGGTATTGCTACCATGTTCAGCCACGACTTAACAAATATTTAATATTTGTTAAGTTGTGGCTGAAGATGGCAGCAATACCGAAAGTACTCCCATATTATATATTATTTGTGAAATAGACAATATTTTTTAAAAAAACATACGTTTTCTTTATTTTTATTAATATAGATGAGATGTTCTGTTGCAGGAGTACGGTCCCGAGGAGCTCGCCCGGTGGAAGGTGAATCGTGTGAGTGAGCAGTTCCGTGTGATAGCCTTAGGTCTGCCGGTTCCTGGTTACCAAGGCAACCCTCTGGATCCCCCCCTCCGCTCCAGGTTCCAGGCCAGGGATGTTATACCCCCTCTCTACCATGTAAGTTACAACTTCTCTGTATCATGTCATTTATACCCCCTCTATTCATGTAGGTTCAGCCCTCTCTCTATATCATTTGAGTTACACTATTCCTAAACACGATTAAAAAAAAAATATAATATATATTATATATATATATATATATATATATATATATATATATATATATATATATATAATATATTATATTATTAAACTCCGGTCGTATTTACGCCCCTTCCTTGACAGATAGATAGTACCCAGGGGTAGAGAAAAGAGGTAGAACCGGAGAGGAACCAGTGACAGAAGTGGCTGGAAAGGCATTATCCCACTTGCGACACCAAGTTCTTGACCAATGTAATTATATATGTGCGTGGTAGGAGGCTGCCTCTTGATGTGAATGTTCCTGGAGCCATTCTCTAACACTTCCGGTTAATTTCTTCTAAGAAAAAATCCTTTGAGAATAAGTTAAAGATGTGCTGTTGAGTCAATTTTAAAGCTAGAAGTGAAGAGCAGCCTGTAGAGAGCTCTGCTGTCTGCCCGAGTTAGCAGTAGAGCTAGGGTTTGCAATACCCGCATCTCTGCTTATTTTCAATCCCATAAATCCCGAGATTATTAATTTTCAATGAAAAAATGTTTTGAAATAATAATTATTATTTTGTTGACAGAACCTCGAATTCCTACAATATTGGAAAGATACTGTCGACTCTATAAATCGTTGATTAGTTATGATTCAGTAGAATGAATTATACCTAATATGAACAAAATATATATTATAAGATCCAGAGGGCGCCAGTAGCTCAGTGGTATGCGTGCGTGTCTTCTGAGCTCAAGATCGTGGGTTCGAAACTCGACCGAGGCCCTTAGTTTAGGAATAGATAATTAAAATACACAATTTCTTTGTCAAACTTCACTATATATTCTCAAATACTCAACTAGTATCGCCGTGTTAAGGCATTATCAAGAGTCACTTATAAACTGACAGAATTGGTTGACAGGGTAGAAGGTAAAGTTACGGAGGGTTTTTTTTTAGGTAGTGACGGGGAATTTAATTATCTATTCCTACAATGGAGCTTCACAAAGTAAATCTGGAAACCATAAATTATTTGAAATCAGCCCTTAGTTTTTTTTTATCTGGGAGGTAAAATAAACTTAAGCACGCCGTCCTTCGGATGGAACGTTATTGGCTTGTATTGGCTTGTTTGAAGCCAGGCTTGTTTATGAGCCCGTATTGGCTTGTTTGAAGGGCCATTGCTCAGTAAGCCTCAGGAGCGCTCTCCCCGTATTGGCTTGTTTGAAGGGCCATTGCTCACTAAGCCTCAGGAGCGACCCCCCGTATTGGCTTGTTTGAAGGGCCATTGCTCACTAAGCCTCAGGAGCGACCCCCCGTATTGTCTTGTTTGAAGGGCCATTGCTCACTAAGCCTCAGGAGCGCTCCCCCCGTATTGGCTTGTTTGAAGGGCCATTGCTCACTAAGCCTCAGGAGCGCCCGGTATTTATTTAAATATGGGCTCTCTGTTGCTCGTATCTTCAACTTCTCCAAAACCTTAACTTTCTATGCCGACCATATATAAAGAAAAAAATTCCAAGTTGAGAAGAGACTTATTTTGGAAATAAATAAATAAAACAAATTTCTTCTTTCATATTACTACATATTTAACAATTTTTTTTTTCCATATAATTTCAAAAATGAAGTTTGTTTTATTTGTATATTTTAAAGAAACTGCTGTAACGAAAATAATAATTATTTCAATAGCCTAATGATAGCTCTCTGAGCAGGAATTGAAGGAATTGGAACTTCTTTAAGAGTACGCCATATACCGGAAAAAATCAAGGACCTAATACCTTAAACTGATTTTTTAAATATTTTATTTTTTAAAAGTTTAGTCTGTCCGGAGTTCCCCTCCCCCATAGTGTATTTCCAGAATTCCAGGCCACCGAATAGAGTTGTTTCTGTAATTCATGGGGGGAGTGGTGGGGTCGATGAGGGGGGTGGGTGTCCTGATGTCGTGTCAGTTCCAAATAAAACTGGGACCGCAGCTGTGTGGCGGTTAGTAGCTCACGAGAGGCCCTATGTAGCTAGTGCCATGCCCTGTCGGTGGGAGGCCTCGGAGCGCCCCCTCTCGGTCCGCATGGTGTGGGTCCGTGGTGTCCGACATGCTGTTCTCTCCAGCAGGGATGTTGTCCGTGTCTCTTCGGCCAACACCCAGCGAACCTCCTCCTCCCAGGACCGTGTTCGTCGGTGGCTCCTTGATCGGGCAGTCACCCCCTACAACGGTCTCCTCTGGGAGAGCCCCCGCCCTCACCGCCTCCACTTGTCCTGCAGTCAGGCTTCCCTACTCTCGAGGAGCCCTGGCCCTGCTCTCTCTGTCTCCCGTCTCTCTGCCGCCTCTTCGCCGCCTCCTGATGACAATCCGCGTCCCAGTGCTCCCCAGCTTGAGAGCCATCCTCGCCCGCCATCGCCTCCTTCCAGAGCAGCCTCTGTTTCGGACTCTAGTCCCCAGAACAGACCCAAGCTGCACATCTTCATGCCTGACACCAGACTGATCACAAGAAGAATCCAGCCTCTTCCCAACTCACAGATCAGACAGAACTGAACTTACGACCTTACCCTAAAGATATTACAATTCTTGGCACTGGTAGCTGTTTTATATTAATGTGGAATGGACAAAGACAATTTTTTTCTACAATGTGCCCACGTTCGTCTTTGATCTTGAAAATAAACCTCTACTGTAGTTTTCTATCCTATACTTGCTCAGTTTTGTTATTCTACTTCTGTATATATTTTTAATTAATAAATTATAATTGATATGTATTGCTTTATTCCGATATTTCTTCTTATTTATATAATTGCTTCGCTATTGGATACACAGTGTACTGTCGATACGCCTGAAGGAGGGCTTTTAAATTATTTCAAATTTGTTTCGCCATTTGGTCCTTATAATCCAGATCTTGTTATTCCTAAATCATAGTATCGCAGAAATGCTTAATTTGTGCTCAAGCCATTCATGCTATTAGAAAAACGTTTCACGAGAGAATGTTTTCTAGTAAGGCAATTAACATATCAGGGATAGATAAATGTGGCGAAATTCAGTTCCGTAGAAAAAATGTCAATTTCCGACTGAGCTGTTTTCTGTGTGGTGGATATTTTTCACTTTTTCTTTTTTGACAAAAATATTTACGTTAATAAACATATTTTTTACATTTTCAAATGTGGCAACCCTTCACTTTTTATACATTTATATTGTGTAAAATTTCATCTTCTGCTATTATTACGGGGACTATAATGTCTAAAAAGTCCGATAGAAAACCTTCTAAAGTATTCACTTTTATCGGACTTACGCATATTTGATTTATACGAAAATGGATGATTTTATTTAAGAAACCTTTTCTTAAGCTGAATTTATAGTGATAACGGGTATTTACCCAGTTGCTACTTCATCCTAATCACCCATGAGCAGTCGCTATGTTAGTAATCTTTTTAAAAATTATTTATCTTTATTTCCAAAAATTATGATTGTATTTTCTCCAATAAACTTGCGTGATATTAAGAATAATATAAATTGGTAATTTTCAAGTTGGTCGCCAGTTTGAATCGTCACTCTAATTGTCTGATGTCATGTTTTGATAAGTATCAAATAAAAGTTTATTTAATGGCCCTTCTGTGGGAGAGTTTGGAAGTTGGCTTCAGTTGTTTTGGTTCTTTTAATACTGTAGAGGAACTTTCTGTGGATCAGATATCTCAAAGTGAAAACTTTTAAATAGATGTCACTTTTTCATTATTTTTGTCGGTGAGCGGAAAATTGAGGGTGAAAAAAGAAGAAATAAAAACAGGGAAGATAATAAGAAAAAGGGTAGAAAATCTAATTTCCCCGTCGTTAGATTTAATCTAAGACTCATCACGCAACCTTCAACCGCAAATAGAAGTGAAGATATTCAATGAACACATTAATGTACCATAGTTGACGAACATTCAGGAAAATATTACCAAGCTAGGTAATCGGTCGAAAATATTACCAAGTTCGGTAATCCGTCGAAAATATTACCAAGCTAGGTAATCGGTCGAAAATATTACCAAGTTCGGTAATCCGTCGAAAATATTACCAAGCTAGGTAATCGGTCGAAAATATTACCAAGCTAGGTAATCGGTCGAAAATATTACCAAGCTAGGTAATCGGTCGAAAATATTACCAAGCTAGGTAATCGGTCGAAAATATTACCAAGCTAGGTAATCGGTCGAAAATATTACCAAGTTAGGTAATCGGTCGAAAATATTACCAAGTTAGGTAATCGGTCGAAAATATTACCAAGTTCGGTAATCCGTCGAAAATATTACCAAGCTAGGTAATCGGTCGAAAATATTACCAAGTTAGGTAATCGGTCGAAAATATTACCAAGTTAGGTAATCGGTCGAAAATATTACCAAGTTCGGTAATCCGTCGAAAATATTACCAAGCTAGGTAATCGGTCGAAAATATTACCAAGTTCGGTAATCGGTCGAAAATATTACCAAGCTAGGTAATCGGTCGAAAATATTACCAAGCTAGGTAATCGGTCGAAAATATTACCAAGCTAGGTAATCGGTCGAAAATATTACCAAGCTAGGTAATCGGTCGAAAATATTACCAAGTTAGGTAATCGGTCGAAAATATTACCAAATTAGGTAATCGGTCGAAAATATTACCAAGTTCGGTAATCGGTCGAAAATATTACCAAGTTCGAAAATCGGTCGAAAATATTACCAAGTTAGGTAATCGGTCGAAAATATTACCAAGTTAGGTAATCGGTCGAAAATATTACCAAATTAGGTAATCGGTCGAAAATATTACCAAGTTAGGTAATCGGTCGAAAATTCTATGTTGAAATTTCACTGGAATTTCATGTTTTCCGGCCACCTCAATCCGGCAATTTGTCAAACCATTTTGAGTCCTCTACCAGTAAAAAATTATCAAATAATGTTTATTGTATTATCGATTGGTAAGAAGGTTAGTGAATTTGTTGGACAACGCTAGATGAGACAGCTACGTAGTTTAATACAGAAGTAACCAAGAAATGTTGGTTAGAGGCTGAGAAGAGAGTTTGTTGTGTTGTAAAACTGTATATTATATAGGAGTCGTATTGAACACGAGAAATACAGCAAGGATGGGATGACAGAAGGTACACACGCAACCGTCCTGGATTATCTGTCATCTCTCGTCTGGTGCAATGGCCTACCCCCACTTCGTGTTTATTTTTGAGGGTTGGGGCCCAACTCTGCCCCACTCTCGTTTTAGCCATTATATGTGTAAAATGTTTCTAATATAAAAATTGAGAGAGAATGCTGTAAATATTTTATGCCAAGTTTGTTTTCGGTATGTTTTTAAAATCAAACGAAAACTGTTCAAGGAGACCATCACGACAAGGTTTGTTCCCCGCAAAGTGTGACCGGAACTTTGGCGATTTCAGTAGAAGATGTAACATTGAAGGGTCATGTATATTTTTATTAGCGTTACTCATGACCGAGCCGCTTCCTCTTTATAAAAATGAAATATGTCGTATTGGGTAATATTTATGTGGAGCATTCACAATGGAAGGTAATGAGGACTAGAGCGACATGACATGGTTGTTAGAGGCCTTGTTGCAGTTTGGAGCTCAAATCATAGCTCAGAGGGCCCACACTAGCTTACCAACCTCAAGTTACCTATGGCCAGGCTCTCCAAAAATATATTTTACTAAGAGGTTATCCGGCGTTGTTTGAGAGTAATAGGCTTGTATTACTTTTTCTGAAGCTGATTATTTGCGATATCTGGGAAGAGAGTCACTGCTCTCCGCCTCCCCACCTTGCTAACTCTCGCTTTTCACACCTCTTTTCCTGTTTGAAAATATTATTTTTTTCTGAAGCTGATTATTTGCGATATCTGGGAAGAGAGTCACTGCTCTCCGCCTCCCCACCTTGCTAACTCTCGCTTTTCACACCTCTTTTCCTGTTTGAAAATATTATTTATGTCCGTTATTTCAGACTTTAGCAAAAAAAAAACATATTTTAGGTCTTGTTGGAAAATTGTAGAAATGTGGAAGTGACGAGAAAAAAACTTTATGTAAGGAATGAAGTAGACAAGAGACGCCGGTGTTTAGAGGTAGCGTGTTTGCATACTGAACTCAAGATCGCTGGTTCAAGACCCGGCCGAGGTCCTTAGTTTTTTTTTTTTTAAAGGTAAAAAACCTTAAGCACGCCGTCTTTCAGATGAGACATTAAGCGATGGTCCCGAGCCAGTACGATGTTAAGTACTTCTTGAAGATCCCTATCCTAAGTAACTAAAGATGAACTCACATAGTAGAGTCCGGATCATGTCCACCAGAGCGACGAAAGAGCGCTCTGATAGTAGGCGATATGACCTCGTAGTTAATGTCCGGGCTAGAATAGCCCAGAATAACCAACTAATTGGTATAGACGACCATAAATAATGAATGTAAACAATTATTATTCTTAATTAAGTCTGTAATGTAGATCGTGAAATGTCTATATAATGAAGATAAATCCTTAATATCGCAAACTCATTTTGATACCTTGATTCTGTGGAAGTGAAATTTAATTTTCTGTGTGAAGTCTCCATATGATAAGGTAGCCCCATTAGTCAGCTCTGAGTGACATCCTGACTTCTCGGATGTCCTTTAATTTAATTTGGGCTCTCTAGGATCAATATATTGCCAGTGAATGATACATGGAAACTAGTCTAATTACTTTGTGTTGGATTGACGTAACATGCTAAATGAGAAGTTGGTCACAATACGAGATGTAATTACGCCTATACTAATGAGGCTAGAGGAAGATCTGACAGGTAATTGTTGATATTGACCCTGGTAGACAACCCTCACAAAAGGGAATTCTGTGTAATATTTATTCTCTTGTCTTGAAAGGATGTAATCTATAATACTGTTATCTCTCTACCTCCTTCTAGGACAGAACAGCCCTCAATACAGTTTTTAAGCCAATCCAATTGAGAAATAAAGTGGTGCCGATAAATAAAGTTAAAAAAAAAAAATAGATTGGATTTCAGTTGTGTTACTTCGTCGGTTAGGGGGAGTAAGAAATCATTGTTGAGTTTTCGTCGGATTTCCTTGTTTTCCGACTCCAAAAATGAAAAAAAAGGCTGTGTTTTAACACGATAACTCCCGATAAAATGAATATAGTGAGATGACATTTTATAGGTGGAACCGGAACCCTAAATATCGAGGGATAAGAACGACGTCTATTGATTTTCAGCTGAATTGGGCAAATGTTAGGGGGGGGGGGGGGGGGGGGGGGTAATTAACATAATTAACAAAACCTAATAACAGCGGAGGTAATGAATGTATTGACTCAAATGTTCTTTTTCTTTGCTTCAGTGGACAAATGAATAAGACCAGCTTGTAGTGTTTTCCCCGTTAATTAGTTATTCATTACCAATTCATTTAGTTTTCTCAATATTATTACAATTTCATTTAATACTATATTTATTATTATCAACTTATAACATTTCCCCGTCATTCATATTGCCAGAAACTGTAGAATTAAAAAAATTTTAAAGAACAAAAGGAACCTAACGAAGTCTAGATTAGCCCGATCCAAAACCTTCCTTGACGATGAAACGGACTTAATCTAATTGGATTTGGTTCATTAAAAGGGGTTGAGACAGGTATTGAGGATGTACACAATGAAGTTGAGGATAGGGCCGAGGACCGATGTACCCAAACCGGTAGATGGAAAAGTGCAGTGCTCCCTCGGATGTAAGTCGGTAGCGAACTTCATGGATATGATGCGAGCTTTACTTCTGACGATAGCGCGTCTGACAGCGAAACAACAAAGAATACTCAGAATGTCCTATATCTTCCGGGAAACACGAAGAATGGCTACCAATGCATTACCTATATAAATACGTGGTCAACAACCAAGAGACTGCCCGGAAATTCAAAATTTTCACTAGTTGAGAATTTCTTTACCTATCGGTAGATGCGAGGATGCGGGTAGTACAGAGACAGCGTGCTTGTTACTTTGCTCAAGATCGTGCGTTCACACCCAGTTGAAGCCCTTATCTGATAACAAAATATGGAGCTGGAGTACGCTGTCGTTGAAGTGGCGACCCCGTGCCTCTGTGTTAGGTACTCCCTACCCTAATTAAACCTATTAGGTCCCTAGGTGTCCCATCTGGTATCGGTGCCTGGTGTTGTAGGCCGGTGGTATCGTGCTGAGAGTCAGTTACCTGAAGTGGGGAGGTTGCCCCACCCATTAGCACTCTAGCACTCGAGAGGTGTGCAGCCCAAGCACAGCACAGCACAGCACGGAACCACACCTTCTAATTGAAACCTTGATACCTTCAATTCAATCCACTCTCTCCTGTCGTGCCAATACACAATTAGCTCATTCATTAACTCTTCATTAAACTCAAGTGAAATCCGTTTGCTCGGGGAGAACTTTGATATTTTACTTTAATGCCTTAGCTATACATAGGCCAAGTTATATAATCGGTTAGAAATTTATCGGAAAATGAAGAAGAACTGACCTTGGAGGGAGAGTGACAACTTTTTATTGATTATATTATTATCTTCTATTATTATTATTTTGTGTTATTTTTTAATTTATGATTTATTTTATTTTATTTATTTTTTTTTCTACCAAGAGGTCATTTTTTGTATATTATTTTCTATGACGATCTCTTTTAATGATACTATAAACAATAAATCGTCTATCAGTTTTATTATTTTTTTTATAATTATTTTTTTATGACTCATTATTTTTCATGACCTGAATTGGTGCCATTTAGCGAAAAAAGAATAATGTTGGTATGGCTATCTAGAAAACACACGAAATTAAAGATAAAAAGAAATGGGAAAGGTTTACAGGTCAAAAATGCTAAATTTGAGTCAACTCCACTGCATTTATTTTTTTTAAATTTATTTACAAATCAGTACCTATTTAGAACTGTATACATAATATATACAACAAGAAAAGGAGGGCGCCGGTAGCTCAGTGGTATGCGTGCTTGCATTCTGAGCTCAAGATCGTGGGTTCGAAACCCGACTGAGGCCCTTTGTTTATTTTATCTGGGAGGTAAAATAAACTTATGCACGCCGTCCTTCGGATGGGACGTTAAGCGATGGTCCCGAGCCTGTACGATGTCAGGTACTCGTTAAAGACCCCTGCCCTAGGTGAATAAAAATTTAGAGGAGGCAAAATTTAGGACTCCCGCAGTGTAGAGTGGGGCTCATGTCCACCAGAGTGACGAAAGAGCGCTCTGGTAGTAGGCGATATGACCTCGTAGTTAAAGCCCGGGCATGAGTCATAAAACCTAACCTACAACAAGAAAATTTGCTAAAACAATAACATATGACTTTGTCAAGAGGGTAGAAATCACTCAGTGGTGAGACTCCCTAACCTTTACACCATTTATGAAATAGTTTTCAACATCTGTGTAGAGGGCTGGCTATATCCCAACTGTTCCCTTAAATTTAACAAAAGAGATATATGTCTATTTGTTTCTGCTTTCACAAGTATTAAGGGGAAATAGTAAATTAATATACAGAATTATGTTTTTTTTAGCTTAAAACTGATTAAAACGATATTCACAATCTTTAAACTCCATCTCAAAAAGTTTTCTCATTTATTTACCAATTTTAATCGTCAGTCATGACTTATTATTGACGATTAAATCGCTTTTATTGCCCAAGCCATACGTACTAGGTAGAGGTGTAGTTATGTACACAATGCCGTTTTACATAAGGATTGGAAAGACACCTATTGATTTTCAGCCAAGTCAAGGAATGCGGATGAGGTTTAGAGGGCGCTTAACGCCTCCGCTTCACTGATAATTTGCAATAGAAAGAAAATATCACCATGAAAAGTCACTTGCTGATTGTGAAGCCCATAAGTAACACTTGTATTAACTTTCAGCCGAAAGGAAAGGAGGGGAATTATTGAGATTTTATTTTTGGACCCAGAACTCCATAAGAATGATTCCTATTGGTTGACGTTCAGCTAAATCGGCCTAAGGGGAGGGGAAATTAGAGGAGATTGAGACTCAACTCAAAACCTCCCAGTAATGAGTGTACGAGTATCCACACAGTATTTTATAGTTATTGAGATACGAGTATCACTGAGTAAGAGAGATATTGGTTTCAGATATTGGTTTTTGAGGGTGCGTGATTCGCACTGGGGAAGTACATTAACCCGTGATTTGGGAGCGACTCTTTATTTATTTATTGTTTTAAAATATTTTTGCAAAAATGTTCATCATAATTGTTTGAATGGTTTGTCCTGGTCTAGGAAGTTCTGCGTGCACTCCGGGAGCTGCACACAGAGATAGAGGAGTCCCGGCTCGCCCAGCTTGTCTCCTGCGGCTACGGACTGCTGTCTCCGGAGGCGGCTCAACTCGGCCTCCCAGACTTTCCATTGGACACCCTCCCTCAGGCTGCCTCCATCCTCGTAAGTTATCTAGACTTTATTTGGGGAGGTGGAGTGGGCGTGGAAAATGTTTCTTGATCTAATATAACTGTAGTTTTGTGTCTCTCTGTGAACACGATAACTCCCGATAGAATGAGTGTATGGACATGAAATTGTATATGTGTGTCCAGAACCCCGTGAGGAATTTCAGCTAAATCAGCCGAATGGAATGGGATTCAGGGGAGGGGCTTAACTCCAAAACACCAATAACTGCCTCGTTAATGATTTTATCGACACTAAATTTAGTATGCCTTTATGTAAGTGAAATATTGAGGGTGAGCACAAGCTAATTGATTAATTCGTTCTGGGGAAGTAGCGTGATTCACCGACGACTTTATAAAAGAAAAACTATCTATAATATGTTACGATTAGCGGGAAATTATAATTTTTTATCTATCGGTCGATTTCTGAACCGTTTTCCAGATATAAAAGAAAAGGGAAATAATCTCTATTTTCTTAGCTTTTATAACTCGGATCTACTTCAAATTAGGCTAGGACCAGTGGGACGCTAATCTGAACAAACCCTGTAAATTTAATCAAAATTCGTTTTGCAGGTCGGGAGTTATCGCGCGAACAGATACAAATTTTCCAATTATCTCAGTTTCCAATGAATATAGATAAAGCTGAGAAAATTGAGATAAAACAATATTATATTCTCCTTTTTATTTACAGTACATATTTGTTGAGGCAGCAATACTCAAAGTACCGCCCCATTTCTATGTATTTTGTGAAATAGACAATATTTTTATAAAATATTTCACAACTTCTCAGTAAAAATATTAAGTATGTACGAGTATCATAGTAAACAGAAATATAAGGTGGAAGGTTACTGGTTGTGTTAATGAGAGGTACCAGTCAGAGTTGCGCAAAAATCAGCTATAACTAATAGCTAAAAACTATAGCTAAATTAGCTGTAGTTGTGATGGACTAAGAGCTAAAGATCAGTTGTTATCTATAATTTATGGTTTCCAGATTTACTTTGTGAAGCTCCATTCTAAGAATAGATAATTAAAATACATAATTTCTTGATAATGTCTTAACACGGCGAAACTAGTTGATTATTTGAGAATATATAGTGAAGTTTGACAAAGAAATTGTGTATTTTAAATATCTATTCCCAGTTGTTATCTGTTTGCCCATAGTTGATTCTTGTAACTAAATTAGTTATTAGCTGAAATAGGTATCTTTATAACTACAAACTAATAAATATCATTGTTAATTGTATATTTTGGCATATTTTGAAGTAATAACTAAGCATTAAATATCAAATAGGAAGATAAAATATAATTACTGTTTACTTTATGGTTTTATATTTGGTTTGTGGACAGTTTAATTTGTCAGCATATCGTATTAATTAAAAAGTGGTTAAATGACGGATTTTTTTAAATAGAATTATTCACGCTGAATAAAATGAAAACACCCTCAACTTACCACTTCAAATTTTAAGCAATATAAGCGTTTCTAGTTTTATTACAAGCGAAAGAAATAACGAGTTATTTTTGAGTTAAATGTTTTCCCTCTACAAGAATTATTATTATGAGATAATCTTTAATCTATTGTCAAGTAAATCAGAGATATTTCTTGACAAAAATCACAAAATGATTTTCAAATTATAAAAATCAAAATCTAGTTATGATATGATTTTTTCTCCCAAAGCAAATAATTCTCACATTCAACCCCTTGCTCAAAAACACACGTAAGGAGATAATTAGTTGTTAGTTATTAGTTGGCAGCTAAAGCTAATTAGTTTAAGTTGCCATAACAGCTATTTTCTATAGCTTAAAACAATTAGCTGTTTATTATTTAAAATAAAAGCTAATTTAGTTGTAAAAATTAGCTGCATGTCAACAGTTAACAGCTAAGTTAACTGCATTTTTATCGCAACTAATGTTGTTTAAGCTATTAGCTGTAGTTACACCTTAGCTAACTAAAAATTAGCTAGGTAATGCCCATCTCTGGTACCAGTTAATACGGGAACTCACCAGGTAAATATTCCTATTGAATTAAAATGTTGGTTAATAGTTATTGGTGTGTAGGAGCGGTTTCCGTGGGTGTCTGTCTGCGAGGTGGTGGCGCGTCTCTATCCTGGAGGCAGTATGCTGAAGAAGGAAGGAGTGGCTTCTGTGGAAGGGCTATTGAAGAAGTTCACAACTCCTCCGACAGATCTGAGAAAGGGAAGTCGTGTTCTGTCTGTCGCCAGGCTCTCCCACGCCACCGCCTCGGTTCGCCTCGCCTCTCTTGGCCTCGAGAGCACCGCCACGGTAAGCTTTACAGCCTCCATTCTCATTTATTAGCCCAGCTGTACGAAGTACCGGGGAAGTTATGTAATCTGTCAGAAATTTGATGTTCAGTTTTCTCGAGGATTTGATGTTTTCCGACTCCCTTATTCCATAAATGTCTTTCTTTGTGTGCGCATATTATGTATCTATGTACATGGACAAGAGACAACAGTTTTTCCCAACTGACTGATCAGGAAGGCATTGAGGCGATATTGAACTCTAGCTTCAATCCTTTTTACCGGAATATGAGCCGTCTAGGGATCATACCTACCTACATCGTCATACAAGATCCCCCTTGCCCAACTTCGGCTGGCAGAAGAAAAGGACACGGATTTTCTTTACAAAAAAGAAAACTATCAGTTCTCTCCTGCGAATTCCAAAACATATCTACTTTTTTTCCACATAGTAAAAAACAGATGAGCTGTTTTCTCTCCACGACATTTGTTTTTATTATTTTTTTCGAAAGAGAGTTTGGCTTTACATTTTTACCGTATCAAAAATTATAAAAATGTTTGATTATTACGATTTATTTGGTGAGTAGTTTGTGCATTTTGGGCTCTGGTTTGCTGGTAAATCCTTGTTTGTCTATTGTCCAGGTGCCGTGTGGTTCGTTGGAGTTGAAGAGAGAGTTGTCAGATCTGGTGAAGACTGATCATCAGGAGAGTGTGCTTGGGGAGCTGGTGGAGAGCCACTCCGTGGGAGACTTGTGTCTGATCGGCCCTAAAGGCTGCGGTAAGTCCTCTTCCGCGGCCCGTCTGGCTGCCCTACTGGGCTACACTCTAGAGCCCATCGTCCTCTACCGCGACATGTCTGCCCGGGAGCTGGTCCAACAGAGGACAACCCTGGACAACGGTGATACGGTTTGGAAGCTGTCTCCTCTGGTCCAGGCTGCTCTGGAAGGGAACATTGCTCTGTTGGATGGGCTGCATCGCCTGCATCCGACCACCCTCTCCGTTCTACATAGGTTCGTTCTGTATCGAATCGGTCAGAAATTCAGTTATGTGTTTTGACAGGAATTTCATGTTTTCTGAACTCCTGTGTCCAGAAATGAAAAACGAAATTGATGTATGTCTGACCTTAGTTTTTAAGAAGAAAGCAACTTCTTTCTCAGTTTTCTAAAAACTAAAAAATGAACGTTCGTCCTCATTTTTGCAAAAAGCATAGACAGATAAGTGTTCTTTTTGTTTTTGCGACTCATGGCTAGGCTTTAACTACAAGGTCATTTCGCCTAATTACAGCGCTCTCTTTCGTCGCTCTGGTGGACATGAGCTCAACTCTACTGTGGGAATCCATCGCTCAGAATCGGTCCACTCCGAATAACGGCGTGCCCTAAGGACTCTTACGAACTCACGATCTCCAGCACAGAGGATAAGCACGCTGCCGGCGCCCACTGTCTGTTTGTCTGTGTCTATGAACACGATAACTCTCGATAGAATGAATATATCGACCTAAATGTATATATTTGTATCCAGAACCACATGAGGATGACACCTATTGATTTCCAGCTAAATCGGCCGAGAAGGTGGAGGCAATAGGGGAGGACGACCCAATCCCTGGGGACTCTCTGATGTACCTTCCTCTGCTCTGAACCCGTCTTCCCTTGGGCCGATTCGACTAATTATCAGTTGGTGTCGTCCTTATTTTGGGTTTTAAACCAATACATAAAATTTCTTGTAGATGAATTCATTTAACGACAGCAATTAGGGTTATTTAGTCAAGTCCCCCCCCCCCCCCCCCCCCCCCTTTGGCCGATTTACATGAGAATCAATAGGTGTCATTCTCATGTGGTTGCAGTGAGTTATCGTGTCCACAGACACATGCACATACAGACAGACAGACAGTGGGTGCCGGCAGCGTGTCTAACTTCTGTGCTCGAGATCGTGGGTCTCTTCTGATAACTGCCGATGTAATGAGATCGTGGGTCTCTTCTGATAACTGCCGATGTAATGAGATCGTGGGTCTCTTCTGATAACTGCTGATGTAATGAGATCGTGGGTCTCTTCTGATACCTGCCGATGTAATGAATATCTCGAAACGGAATTTTATATTTATAAAGATTGATAAATCGCCAAGACTGGAGAAGTCTATAGCCAGTGGTTCACCGGTGACTTTTTTTTATATTTGTGAGTAAAATTAGGGGCAATTGGCAAATTTCGCAAATTTGGCAAGTTGGGAAATAATAGTTTAATACTGTTTATTAGACTTTTTAGGATAAATCCAAATAAGAATATATATTATATGTAATCAGCTAAATATTATTCCCAGGTATATTATTATACGGCATCAGCTAAGATTGAGGCATTCATTTCCAAAATTTATTTATTTATTGATCCCATCAAATTTTTCAGGAGAGCTTATAAGTTTGTATATTTTACAAATAATTTAAAAAAATTGCGCTGGTTGGAATTTCTTGTTCTGCACCATGGCTCTAATATAATGTAAATATACAATTTAAAAAATGTTTATCCCTTTTATACCAAAAAAACGATTCGACCTACCGCGCTTTGGAAAGGACATATTTCTTTAGAAACAATGTATGGTAACTCTCATGTAGTTTAAAACAGTTTAACCACTAAATAAATAGAGGGCGCCGGTAACTCAGTGGTATGCGTGTTTGCTTACTGAGCTCAAGATCGCGGGTTCGAAACACGGCCGAGGACATTAGTTTATTTTATCTGGGAGGTAAAATAAACTTAAGCACGCCGACGTTAAGCGATGGTTCGGAGCCTGTACAATGTCAGGTACTCGTTAAAGACCCCTACCCTACGTGAATAAAAATTTAGGGTAGGCAAAATTTAGGACTCCTCTAGTAGAGTCGGGCTCATGTTCAACAGAGCGACGGAAGAGCGCTCTGCTAGTAGGCGATAACCATTCGTAGTTAAAGCCCGGGCATGAGCCATAATAACTTCATAAATCACAAGGAAGAAACTTTGAATTAAGTCTCTTAAAATTCTACTACATAATATGTAGCCTTGAATGTTTATTATGTTTTGTTAGTTTCAATTGTCATATTGTATTAAATGAAATAACTGTCCGGAAAATTTAGTATTGAAATTATGACATATTGTAACAAAAATTTGATAAAGTGCATGCTTAAAGTTTTTTCTTATTTTCCTGAAAACTTTGCCCGAGTTTTATCCAGAGCTTTGAAAATGTGGAAAGCTTGCTAAGCTAATGTGTTGCAGGCTAGTGCATGACAGGGAGCTGCAGCTCCACGACGGCCAGCGACTCCTCCGTCACGACCGCTACGATCTACTGGCTGCAGAGTTGGGAGAAGAGGCGCTCTGGTCGGCGGGAATCCTTCGGGTTCACCCTTCCTTCAGGATCGTGGCCCTTGCAGAGCCTCCAGCCCCTGGAGTGACTCCATGGCTTAACCCGGAGCTGCTCTCTATGTTTCTCTACCACGAGATGGGGCCGCTACATGCTGCAGAAGAGACACACATCATCACCTCTTTGGTAGGTCAACCCCAGATTGTTCGTCTGTCTGCCTCCTTTATCTAGGTTTGGGATCTCGAACTTTCGCCATTTTCGGATCCTGTTTTAGTGTTCTTTAGTGTCGAAGATCCTAGCAGCGGTCTGTCTGTGAAAATCTAGTATATTCATGAGATATAATTTATTTAATTTTTTTATCAATTATTTATTGTGTGTTAAGAGACGACTACTAAGTGTTGGATAAGAAGTGTCCGGGCTTCAACTTAGGGGTCATGTGGGCTACTATCGGAGCGTTCTTTCATCGTTCTGATGGACATGAGTCCGACTCTACTGTGGGAGTCCTACATTTTGTCTACCCAGGTTAATTACGTAGCGTAGGGGTCATTAACGAGTATCCGAAGACCACATTAGCCCTACAGAGGCTTATGCAAACAGATACGGTCTTTTTTTAAGAATACGACAATAGTTTTTAAATGGAATGTTTTATTTTTATCTCCATTATTATTTCTCATATTTGATTGTTGTTTGCAGTTGGGGCGTATGCCAAGGTCAGTGTCCCGGGTCCTAGAGGTCTCCCAGATCCTGCAGAACTCCGGGGATGCCACACTCCAGTCTCTCGGCGGGTCTCTGACCACCAGACAACTGCTTCGGATGGCAAGAAGGGCCGTCACTTTCCAGGAACAGGACCCTCACACCCTCATCTTCAACGCTTGCCTCGCCAAGTACGTGATATTCCACAAGTTCTACTTTGAATCCATTATTGAGCAAAAAGGATGGTGTATTGTTTAAGAAAAGAGTTCATATTCATACCATTCGGCCTGATATATACATTTTTGAACGCTAAAAAAAAATAACAGAAAAATAATAGAATAATAAAAGAAAACAATAATAATAAAATACAAGGAAATCAATCATAGCTCTTAATTAACAAATATAATTCTTGTCGCTAAATTGTACTCTATTTAACGTCTGTACACCTCTTTTATCGCCAATAATATAATCCTCCAGTCTCAGTGTAAAGGTACTTACTTTCTCAAAGCTGTGTATTTTTATTCATGTATTTATTATTGTCATCTTTGATTTATTTCATATATACATATACATTCGTATTTTAATCAGCACTAATATTATTTCAAATTTTTCTTTTATTATTTTGATTTCAATTTGAGACGAAATTTTATTTTTAAAGTTTTTCATGTTTTTAAGACTTAAACCCCATGTTTTTAAGACTTAAACCCCATAGGGGCTGGAGAAGTTAACAGTTCGTTTAACTTGTTTAACTTCCATTAGTATTTGTTAAGTCGTGACTGAAGATGGTAGCAATACCGAAAGTACTCCCATATATTATATTAGGTTAGTTATTATGACTCATGCCCTGGCTTTAACTATGAGGTCATATCGCCTACTACCAGAGCGCTCTTTTGTCACTCTATATATTTTGTGAAATGGACAATATTTTAAAATACATACGTTTTTATTTTAAATGCTACGTTATCGTTATAAGATATCTGTAGGATAACTCTGTCAATAAAACTAAATGAAAGCTAAATACATGCAACTAATGAAACAGTACTTTTATATTATGATTATTTTATTATTTTCGAACAATGAGAACAAAATTCTGTTTCCGGATTGAGGAATATTTGGTTTGATTTTATATTTTTTTGTATTTATTGCTTTCAAGTAGATGTGCGGACCCGCTAGGTCCGCCTTACTGCGCTAGTAAGGCCGAAAATATTGAGTATTATTTTCTCTACATTTTCGCCTTCTTTATAATCAAATTTTTGAGATATTTACATATTTTTCAAATGGTGAGGGTTAGTATTGACTCATTTTCTAAATTCGTTCTGTAAAACTGTTTAGTTAGGGGACCATCTTTACTTTCCCTGCAGATTAGAAATGTATAAGTATTTGTAATCAGTTATAATTTAATATAGTATTAAATATCTGAAAGTTTAACAGCCGAATACATTATTACGATTTGTGTCGATATTGCGGAAAACTAATGAAATAAGAAAATCTTCCTTTTTTTTTTAGTGTTTTTGAATTTTAAATTTTTGCAGATTTTTACCTCCTTTGGCAAAGAATGCCCTTGAAACAGTTCTTCTGAGGAATGGGATAATGAAGGGCGAAGAGCGGGAAGATGTAGGGCGGACTATAAGGGTGGATGAGCGGAGTGTCACTATAGGACAGACCTCAGCCCCTCTCTATCAGACCTCGGCCAGTTCCTCCAGTAAGGTGCCCAGCATACTGTTCCATCAGTTCCCTCAGGTATGTATCAAGATGGCTGCCTCATTGACAGACCTCAGCCCCTCTCTATCAGACCTCGGCCAGTTCCTCCAGTAAGGTACCCAGCATACTGTTCCATCAGTTCCCTCAGGTATGTATCAAGGTGGCTGCCTCATTGTCAGACCTCAGCCCCTCTCTATCAGACCTCGGCCAGTTCCTCCAGTAAGGTGCCCAGCATACTGTTCCATCAGTTCCCCCAGGTATGTATCAAGATGGCTGCCTCATTGTCAGACCTCAGCCCCTCTCTATCAGACCTCGGCCAGTTCCTCCAGTAAGGTGCCCAGCATACTGTTCCATCAGTTCCCCCAGGTATGTATCAAGATGGCTGCCTCATTGTCAGACGACTTTGTTGAAAATCAAACACCTGGACAACGTTTTGAATTTCAGGTGTTTATTCTCATTATTGATAACGTCTTGTATGCTTTAACTAAACGTATTAAAGCATATCATAAAATTACTAGTGATTTCGGAGTATTTCGACAGCTGAAATCTCTTACAACAGAAGAGATTTTGGAAAAAACCTCAAGTATGGTCAGTGCTTACGCAGATGATTTCGAGAACAGTCTAGGCGACGAATTAGTGCAGTTGGCTGAGCTACTGAAAACAGATGTGGCTACTGTTATTGCCAGCAAGAAACAGGAGCCTCTGCAACTGCAATTTTATAAACTTTTATTAAATAATTCTTTAGAATCGTGTTTCCCAAACGTAGAAATTGCCTTGCGCATTTACTAGTCTCTCATGATCACTAACTGCAGTGGCGAACGTTCTTTTTCAACATTAAAACGTATTAAAAATGAGTTAAGGAACACGATGGGCCAAGAACGTTTTAATCATCTCACTTTGATGAATATAGAGCATGATTTGCTTAAAGAAGTCGATATTGGAAGTGTTATCTCTAAATTTGCCCATATTAAATCCAGAAAAGTTTATTTGTAACAGTTTTGTTTTATTTAATACCCTAAACTTGAGAACCTAAAGCAAACCAAGGGCCTCTTGACAGAATTTGCTACAGGCCCCTCGCTGGCTTAATCCGGCACTGCAGGTATGTACCAAGATGGCTGCCTCATTGTCAGACCTCAGCCCTCTCTATCAGCTATATGCCAACTGAACGTACATACCAAGTTCTGTTGAAATCTATTCAATGATTCTTGAATCAAGCTAATTTAGGGTTCAGACAGACAAATACTGAAGAAGTGTTTTTTAATCTGAAACGCAAAGACGTAGCGGAAATGTTGAAATCCATGACAACAATTTCTTCGCTCTCAGAAACGATATGGGAGGAAGCAAAGTGTACCATGATCCGATATTGCGTAAGTTAAGTATACGTAATTCGTATGCTTTTTTTACGTCCGCTGAGAACATATATGACTATATTTTAGAATACATTTGTAGTTTAGAAAAATCTGTTTTTAACAGATGTCGTTGATGAAGCACAAATAAACTAATATTCAAAGCAGGTTGGGTTCATCAAAATTTTATCTGGGTAACGTTTTTGTCAGAGACGTTATTTTTTATATTGATCCCAGGGTCAATTGTTTTCTTTTTTATAAATCTGTATCCATGGGTACACACAATTTTGTTTTTTCATTTGACTGAGGGTGGGGGTGATCCTAGTTTGCTTTTGCATTGAAATAAAGCATTTTTGTTTGTTTGATAGTCGTGTTTTTAACCAAATATTAATTTAGGAACTCCTTGTAGATATAATATTTAGCCAAACTTTCAAAATATATAATACAGTTAATGAGTTTTTCCGGTGACAGGAGCGTTATAACGAGATTTTACCTCCACAATTTTTCATATTTTCAAGCTAATATTTATGTTTTTTTGTTTCACCTAGGCTGTTGCTGTTTTAGAAAATCTTCTGCAAGACTTCTTGTTGGGAGAGCACCTTCTATTGGTTGGCAACCAAGGAGTGGGGAAGAACAAGTACGTTGATAAGCTGTTGCAGCTGTTGAATCGGCCCAGGGAGTACATCCAGCTGCACAGAGACACAACGGTACAATCGCTCACACTCCAGCCCTCACTTCGAGACGGAAGAGTGACTTACGAAGACTCCCCTCTGGTGACTGCTGTCAAGTGTGGCTACGTTCTGGTTGTGGACGAAGCGGACAAGGCTCCCACTCACGTCACCTGCATCCTCAAGACATTGGTCGAAAACGGCGAAATGGTTAGTCATCTCCACAATTGTGGACACCCGTCCTTAGCCAAATTAGCATCCTTTCTGGTTCTAATGTTTCTCTGGCTCTGTTTTGTTTTATTTATCCAACCAGCGGCAAGCCAAAAAATAATTTAACATCAAGAGTGTCTACGTCTGGGGGAACCAGGAGCCCTTCCAGAGGAGACCGGAGAACCATCAGAGGGGGCGGGACGGACGAATCGAGGTTCTCTTCAGCTGGCTCTCTCTGGTTGCCAACAGCCGATATTTTTTTAATGGTTGCTACTGTCGTGTCTTCTCCGCAATGACAATCCGTAATCAATTAATTTGTTTCATCTGTCCTATAAGGAGGTAAATAGTTCCCAAAAAGGCGGCGGCGCAGTTTTTTATATCACATCGAACTATTCATTTCGATGTCCAGATATTTATAAAAAGTATTGGAATTAAACTCGTCTAATGAAAGGTAAAGTTCCGAAGAGCAGAAACACATGAATAGGATTCGAATGAGAGATATTAGGAGAAAAGTCAAAGTTCCCCGAGCAACGCCGGGTATTACTGCTAGTATTCAAGTAAACTTATTTCTTTTAGGTTATTCGGCTAAAGTTCTCGAAGGACACATTTGAGAACTTTTGTCCATTTTGGAGTTTTTTTCTTATTTTGGATCCCCTACATGATACCGAAGTCTGGCCGCTAAAATCATAAACACCCTGTATATTTAATCTTGTCAAAATTAATTATTGCAGGTGTTATCAGACGGTCGAAGGATAGTTCCTGCTTCGGACCCTAGAGTGGGACACACAAACATCATCCCCACTCACCCGGACTTTCGGATGATCGTCCTCGCCAATCGGCCAGGCTTCCCTTTCTTGGGCAATGACTTCTTTGGGGCTCTGGGGGATCTGTTCAGCTGCCATGCTATTGACAACCCGACGATGGAGGATGAGATGGTGCTGCTCCGGAGCTATGGTCCCGAGGTGCCGCAAGCCACCCTCCAAAGACTGGTGCTTGCCTTCCGTCATCTCCGTTCTCTGGCGGATCAGGGCCTCGTTGCCTACCCCTACTCGCTGAGGGAACTAGTCAACATCGTCAAACATATTCAGGTATAAAATGAAGGACCAATTAATGTAAAAAAAAAAAATATATTGTTTATTGCACACATTTAACGTTATTTTTTATTGTGTTCCACAACATTTCAACGAAAATGTCAAATGTTGGCTCATTCTCGCCTTGGACCTGCCTTATCTTGTGTAGCTTATTTTTTTCCGGACTGTTTTTACTAACTTTTACTGGGCTCATTCTCATGAAATTTTCAACATAGCTCCATCATATCTTTAGTTCCAATAGTTGCAGTAGTTTTCAATTATTATATAAGAGGAAAATATAAACATATTGTGGGTAAAACTTTTCTCTTGAAGTAAAGATGTAATATGGACATGTTCCACATCTTTGTAAAACAAAGGAATATAGAAAGAGACATATTTAGGTTTCAGGGTTCTTGTCGAATATAAATGAATATTTTTTATCCTCGAAACATAACCCGTCTGGTCACCAGATATGTTTCATTCAGTAATTAGTGAATGTTACCATATAGAACTTCTAAGTTGAGAAAGACGGTTGTGGCAACTTATAATAAATAAATAAAACAACATTTTTTTTATACAAAGAAATCAATACATGAACTACCGGTTTTGGCATGGCATTATGCCATCGTCAAGTTTGTATTCAGAACCCTCAAAGGACGACGCAACAACATTGATTTCCACCCAAATCGGCCAAGGGGTAGGGAGGAGGCTTAACACAAAACTCTAATAACTGCCGTCGTAATAAGTATATTGCAACGAAATTTCATATGTATATTAAAAGCTTTATAAGGACGACGCATATTATATAGCCGGTATTGAACTGATTCCAGGTCTACTTTGTGAAAATTCATAATGAACAGGATAAAGGAATATACACACACTAAAGGAATATAAACTACACACACTACTTGTCAATATTTTCACTATATTGGTCAAAATTACACGACTATAGTTTCGCCTGTTGCGGTATTATCAAGTGAACTAAACAGAGAGTTCAGTAGTAATCTCTGTTTAGTTCACTTGATAATGCCGTAACAGGCGAAACTATAGTCGTGTAATTTTGACCAATATAGTGAAAATATTGACAAGTAGTGTGTGTAGTTTATATTCCTTTAGTGTGTGTATATTCCTTTATCCTGTACATAGCCGGTGATTCAGCGACGACTTTTATACACTTTTTTGTGGAATAGATAATATTTCAAAAAAATAAGTTTATTTATGTGTATATAAGTTTATGTGTATGTAAGTTCAAACGTCCAATGCTCAAACGTGACGAAACTTATTTAAGCCTTGCTTATAAATCTTTTATCCACTTGTAGTTTTCCGTAGGCCCCCCAGAATGCTCTAAATACAGTCTCTTTTCATAAATCAATATTTATATTATTACTAGATGCGGACAGAGTCAGAGTCAGGAGAGATACTTATTATTTTTTCAATGACTATTAAAGTGATCAGGATTGTTCAGATCTCCTAACTGACCTCTTTAAGACACCTTTTTCAAAAACGTTTAAATAAATGCCTCGACAGAAGCCAGAGACTAGCCTGGTTACTTCGCTAATCATACTATTAAACCCATTGACCAAAAGATTGTTGTAGTAAGTAACTTATATCAATTTACTCTTATTTGATTATATAATTATACTATAAACTCTCTGGCTTAGTATTTATACAAAACTACAACAATTCCAACATTTAAGGTAATTTAAGAAAGATACAATCAACTGACGTCATTAAGAAGGTTCTTCAGAGAACTTAGCATCATTTCTAATATAAACAGTTGTACCGCCAGACTTAATATTGCTATGAGGCCGTGTGGGCTACAGAGTAGGGCTTTGGTTGCATAGACTCACCATGGGCGCGGGTTTGAATCCCGTCCTGGGGAGAGTTTTTATTTCACAGATAAAAGTTCTCTCCCGGGTCCATGGGTTTTTGTAAATAACCCCGGTAGTGTAGCCAAAATGTGCTATTCTCCCCCGTCCTCGAGCAGTCCTAAGGAAAACATTTTCACAAAGGTGGGCGTTGTCGAAGAAAAACAGAGAAACTATTGATATATCTGTTGACCCGATTCGTTATAAGGTGCTAAACTATATGTCTCCAGTTGTAATAAAGATCAGAGCCTCCTTGCAACTTTTGTAAAGAGCGTTATTATTATTATTTTTTCATGAAGCACTTCCATTTCTCTCACCAATTGCGTTAATTCAATTTTCTTCTTAGTAGTTCCGCCATGAGATGACGCTCTGAAGTGAGGCGGACAGGATGCCTCCATGGCTGGTCTACCCAGAGAGGAAGACGCACCCAGCCCACAGACCCCTATTGTGTTATTATCGAACGTTTGTTGTATTTCAGGCGTTTCCCGATGACACTCTGTCGGAGGGGGTTGGAAACGTGTTTGACTTCGACAGATATAGTAAAGACGTGCGGGACACCCTGATGGAGGTGCTCTCCAAGTACGACATTCCTGTCGCCATGACCCCCGAGGGGAGAGACGCCTGTAAATATCTTTCCATAGTACATAATAGTAAAGTTAGAAAAATCAAACTAGAAATTGCAATGAACACATGTTTTGGGGCCATGACAGGAGCGGCTTGAGCCATTTTCATGTTGTTTTCAATATCATGTCTGGTATCAAAAAGCTCTTGTTGCATGCAGCTGATATCAAAAAACAGTTAAGATATAACGTTGAACTCATGCAGTTTATTATTTGTTACACTGCTCCTCTTATGTAAGCCAGAAGACAGTCCACAACGACCTCAGGATACAAACAGTAGAAGACAGTCCACAACGACCTCAGGATACAAACAGTAGAAGACAGTCCACAACGACCTCAGGATACAAACAGTTGAAGTTTAGAAATTACAGTTAACCAAATCCAGTAATTAGAGATGTTCAAGGACAAGACAGACATACTGGAGAGAAGTGAGGTATATAGTATTCCATGCAATGATTGCAATGATATATACATTGGACACACAGAAAGGACCTTTAACATAAGATACAGGGAACACCTCAAATAGACAGCCTCCAATAACTCAACGTTCACAGAGCATCAACCCAAAGACCCACATAAACCCAACATACTACACTTGGCTTCTAAAGGAAGGGAGTTATCTCGTGTTAGAAGCCATGGAAATCAAGAAATGCAACAAAGACACACATTACAAACTACTCAACGAACAAACTGATTTAAATCATTCCCCCCTCCTCAATTTGAAACTTCTAAGATAGACTTGGCTAACTATTATTATGCTCTGTTCACAATTAATAATCTAATGTTAAAGGGGTCCAATATGTTTTTATTTCAATTTACAGTGATCTAGTAGTTGTCTTTTTTTTAGTTTTTAATTGTGATGTTGGTAATAGGTTATTATTGAGACTTAGTTAATAGGTTAATATTGAGATATAGTTAATATTGTGATATAGTTAATAGATTAATATTGAGATATATTATTTAATTATTTTTCTGATTAAATTGTGATATAGTATGATAGTTACCCCCCCCCCCCCCCCCCCCTCCTGTTCTTTCCCCCTCCCACCCTCTATCTTGACTTTTTTCAAAATATTACCACCAGTCATAAGCCTGTGTCCTGTACACTTGACAATGCTCTAACCAGCGAAATATATTATATTGTGTCTTTTATATAAATATAGTGGAATTTTTGACTCGTTCTAAGTGTTTTATTCAGCAGTAAATTCAGTAATACTTTCTTTTATAGTCCAAGCAGGTGGAGTTGCGATTTACTCACATCATATATTATACATTTTCCTCGCTAAGTTACTTGTTCATTTCGATTCCCCTCAGTTATCATTGCCATCGTAGGTTATATTTTATTTAATTCCCTTAAATTACCCCATTTTGCTCATACCATTCTAATGTATACTTTATTTCCTCAATTATTTTTATCGCCATGAGGAGCTGCCGCTGGATTGCCATCTCTGTATACATAATATGGTCCTACATGGTTGCTTTTTTTTGTTTTTGGCAATAGTTGCAACGCTTCTCACAAATACAAAATAATGATAAAATAAAAGATAAATACAAAGAAAAAAACAAAAAATGTTTGTTGTACTACTGAGATTGGCTCACTTAACTTGATGAAGTTTTGTAGTTGATTTTGTAGTTTACAACTAGGTAAGTGATATTGTTACTGCTAATGTATAATGTAAAACAGACAAGGAATTCTGATTGATAATTTACTTAATAGACGCTGCTCCGAATCAAATTGTGAAATGTTAAATACATTTTCTTAAATTTCTGCTTTCAAATGATAAGGCCAAATTCATTTGTGTACTGAGTTATATCGTAACTGTTGAAATTGCATCTTCATTGGTCCGCTTTTCTTTAGTTATTTGAGGGACCCGTCTTGTCTTCCTCTTTCAAACTAATCTTCTATAGTAGAATGTATAGTAAGCGTACAAGCTAAATCTATTGATATTTGTTTTATATTTTTGTATTTTGAAATTATAATTACATGTATTTTACAGCTCGAAAAAAAGTGCAACTGACAATTGAAAAAGAGAGTGGCCTTGGAATGTCAGGTCCAAAACATGGCAAAGAGGATGAGAAAAACGAACCTCACGTCGGAGGGAACACATGGGCTGGAGGTACCGGAGGCAGAGACACTGCAGGTCTCGGGGGAAAGGGTGGTCCCTACCGGCTGGACGCTGGCCACGACGTACATCAGGTATAGTTCCCGTTGGAGGCAGAGATGTGTTACTATATATTTTTCGATATTTAATAATTATTTGTAAGTAGCGTATCTAATCCTAATTTACATATTTTGAAATTCAATTTTCCTGAAATAATTCAATCAGTTTTATCTTCTAGGTTTAGGATAAGTTATATTATATAAAGAAATATTCAAAAAGTAACAATTCATTTTGCTCAAATAAAATTTGAAGAGAAATTTGAAGATATTGCGTCACGTATATGTTTCTATAGATTATTGCGTCACGTATATGTTTCTATAGATTATTGCGTCACGTATATGTTTCTATAGATTATTGCATCACGTATATGTTTCTATAGATTATTGCATCACGTATATGTTTCTATAGATTATTCAATTTATAAAGAAGAAAAACAAAAAAAAAGTTTTATTTTCATCGTTGTTTCTAAAATAATGTTATGCTTAAAAAAATACATGTGGGCGTCAATGTTGAGTTTTTACTAGAATTTCATATTTAAAATCTAACGAAAAGAGATGTATGTCAGTCTGTTCCTATGGACATGATAACTCCCGATAGGATGTATAAATCGACACGGCCTAATCATTTTTAGCCAAAGCGACCAAATGGAACGGTGGGGAAGGGGGGACAGTATAGAGGAGTTTTAACGCCAAAAACCTATTAACTGGCAATAATCATCACCACCATCATCGGCGCAACAACTCATATCTGAGTCAAGGCCTCCTGGATCAGCCTTCACCAGTCGTCTCGGTCCTGTGCAGCTGCCCTCCCGTTCCTGACTCCATAGGATCCTCGCATCATGCGCAACCCCGTCCTTCCAACGAAGCTTCGGCCTCCCAACACGTCTGGTCCCATGGATTTCCTCCAGTAGTGACATCTTTGGCACATCATGGTCTCCCATCCTTGCCAAGTGTCCTGCTCATCTTAGTCTGTGAAGTCTTACAAACCTCACTACGTCCGGTTCTTGCGACAAAGTGTATAGCTCCTGATTTGTTCTTCTCCTCCAGTCCTGTCCGTCGTAGACACCTCTATAGATGCAACGTAGGACCTTCCTTTCGTGAATCAGGAGTGCTTGTTCGTCAGTCTTTGCTATTGTCCATGTTTCAGAACCGTAAGTTAACACTGGACGGATCAAGGTTTTGTAGAGTTCCAGCTTTGTGGCCCTAGAAAGCAAGTTACTTCTGAGGTGACGCCGGAGTCAAAAGAAACAGCGGTTGAACTTGGTCATCCTGCTTCTTATTTCATTTGAGAGGTTATTTTCCACATTAACCTGACATCCTAGATAAGTGAACTCATTAATTTTTCCGAAGAAGTATGGGCCAATATGAACTTCTTCATTAGGTCTTACCTCTTCACCCGTGACCATATACTTTGTTTTCGTCACCAAGAGTCCCATCCGTTTTGCTGCTTCATCGAGCGCTAGGAACGCCTCCTCCATTGCTCTGAAAGACCTCCCAACGGTCGTCAGCATAATCTAAAACCTGAACAGTTCTATTGAAGTTGGTGCCTACAGTTTGGATCCCTGAGTCTCGTATCTCTTTTTCTTGGACGAGGTTAAACAAGAGGCAGGCCAATGCATCACCCTGCCTTAGGCTCTTGCCGGGTATAAATACTCCACTAAGGCCTGCTTGTACCCGCACCATGCACTCTACCCCATCCATTGTAATTTGGCACATCCGAATAAGTTTTTCGGGAATACCATACTCTCCCATTGCCAAGTACAATTGACTCCTATCAACGCTATCATAGGCACTTTTGAAGTCTATGAACAAATGATGGGTCTGAATCTTGTACTCTCGTCCTTTCTCCATGATTTGACGTAGGGTGAACACTTGGTCCGTCGTTGATTTTCCTTTCCGGAAGCCACATTGGTAGGGGCCAACAATCTGCTAAGTATAGGGTAGCAATCGCTCATATAATACCGTGGATAAGATTTTGTAAGCTACCGACAGCAGGGAGATTCCCCTGTAGTTTCCGCATTCTAGCTGGTCTCCCTTCTTGTGTATTGGGCAGATTATAGAAGGGGGAGAGAATAGTGAAGTTTTAACGCCAAAAACCTATTAACTGGCAATAGTATGAATGTACGGTATGAAATTCGTATGTGGACTGGGAAATTCATTAGATATCTGTTGATTTTTAGCCGAATTTCTTAGATTTTAAATCGAGCAAAGGGGAAGGAGGGTTTAGAGGGAGAGCAGAATCTTAGTATATTACAAATAATTCGAGCTGGGAAAACAGGCCTATGATTCGCCGACATTTGTTTTCCTTCTTTTCCCCCTCCTTGATATATCCACCAATGGCTAATATGAATTCTGTGTTGACAGATCAGCGATGCTGAGAAGGCAGCAGTTCCGGAACACATCAAGCGAGCTGCCAAAGAGATGGGAGAGGAGGCCTTCAAGAAGAAGCTAGAGGAGATCAGGATGAGTGCCTACGACGCCAAACTCTATGAAACCTTCTCGGCGGCTGTCAGTAAACAGGTCTGTCTGTCTACCCGTCCACTTAAATCACAACTGTTCAATTTAGGCTAGATGATCCATCCTCTTGGATTTTTACAAAAAATATGTATATATTTGAAATAGTCTCTAATTTCAGTCGTATGTTCTGTATTTAAAACAACGGCCAGTCTGTCCAATATACAATTGGTTGTACGTCGCTCATTGTAGGGTCTATACTCCATTTTTCCCATAGTTTTAACAAGAAAAAACCTGTTTTTTCAAATTTAATTTAAACTATAGTATATCTTTAGGTAGTTGTTGTGACGCATGCCTGGGCTTTAACTATGAGGTCATATCGCCTACGACCAAAACGCTCTTTCGTCTCTTTGGTGGACATGAAGCTCCGCCGGGTTTCGAACCCGCAACTTGAGCTCAGTAGGCAAGCACTTACGTCTGATTATATTCAAGCAAAAATTATTTAAAATGTTTTGGGGCCGAAATCTAAGTATCTTATTTTTATTATTTTTTTAATAATGTTCTCAATGCCCTAAATTGAAAATTAAAGTTTGTAAATATTTGTGATAATTAATGGGAGATTGGTGTGTTGAAGGTGCTAGCTCTGAGGGTGATGTTGAGTAGCCTGCAGGCCAAGTCGAAGGAGCGACAGTGGGCCAAGCACCAGGTCTCCGGCGAGTTGGACGACACCAAACTGATAGAAGGTATTAATATGGTTCTTCTGTAACGTTATTTTATTAATTCAAGTGCTATATCATTGAATAATTTGAAGGGCTTTCTGAATGAAGAGTCTGTACAACATTAGCTGTGTTACGGAGATACCGAGTAACTTGTAATATTGATTATTACCAGCTAATATAATGACCATGCCGAGCTATCAAACCTAAATGCTCTTTTCGAACTTTGTGCTGACGATGGCTTAAGCGGAAACCGATACATTATATGTATTTTTGTGGAATTAAACAATATAAAAGTTAGAATATGTTGATAGCATAACGGAACAAACGCCAAATTACCTTTACCTTGTACCTACTGTTCAGAAATACATTTTAAATAACATTCTACATTTAACTTATTTTTACGTATTTAATGAAACTTAATACTTGACTTTTTCGCTTCTGTCTTAAGAATGAATGATTTACAGATAAAAAACATTACATTGAGCGATAAAAAGCACACAAAAAGGTTTGTCTCATAACGAACTTCATTTCTCTTAGCTATTTAAGCCTAAATATAAAATTTTATGATTTTTTGTCATGGGTAGTTGGTTATGTTGATTATATCTGGGATCTACAAACAAGAAGGCGAAATAACCTATTTCATCGAATTCAGTGATTAAAAATACTTAATTCCTTTAGAACCTTAATTCCTTTAGAAACCCACCGCCTGACCTCCGGATAGGATATAACAGCATTGAATTCAAAAACAATGTAAAGTTCCTGGGGCTAGTGCTGGACGAAAAGCTCTCTTGGTCCGACCACATCAGACAACTAAAGGAGTCCTGTTTGAGAAGAATGAACATTCTAAAGGTATTAGCAAACACATCCTGGGGCTCTGACAGGCTATCTATGATCCGGCTATATAAAGCCCTGATATTATCCAGGTTAGACTACGGAGGCATGGTCTACGCATCAGCCAGGAGCACATATATTAGCTTATTAGACTCCGTGCATCATGCCGGAATCCGTTTGGCCACTGGTGCCTTCCGTACAAGCCCAGTAACAAGCCTCTGTGCAGAGTCTGGTATTCCCCCCCTTCTCTTCCGTCGCCACCACATGGCGTCTGGCTATATAGCATCCCTCAGTATGCAACCTCAAAACCCCGCATATAAGCCAGTTTTCTCACCCAAGTATGCTAGAGCGTATGAGGAGAGGCAAAGTGTGACTAGACCGCTTGGGATTCGGGCTAGGGGTTACGCCGGTGAGCTTCTTGCTACAAACCCACCACCCTTAGTATTGGGGGACCCTCCCTGGCTGACTCCCTCTATACAGATTAACCTCGAACTACATACTAACAGCAAACATGAAACTGCCCCTTCAGTATTTGTACAATCCTTCCATAATTTACTTCATAGACTGCCCCATGCAAAAATTTTATACACTGATGCTTCAAAATTAGATGAGGGTGTAGGAGCGGCAGTCGCAATGGATGGTGCTGTCTTAAAACGACGACTCCCAGGCATTTGTAGCGTTCACACTGGTGAACTGTTTGCACTGTCCATGGCGTTGTACAGCATCATGAATCTCAGGGGAGAGCGGTACATTATCTGCTGTGATTCACTCTCAGCCCTGCAAAGTATCCAAGAGTTATACTCTGATAACTGTTTGGTTGCCAAGATACACAGCTATTACAAAACCCTCACCGAACTGAAGAAAACTATCCTCTTTTGTTGGGTTCCTAGCCATGTTGGGATAAGGGGTAATGAATTAGTAGATGCTGCTGCGAAAGAAGCGGCAGCAAGTCTTCTTGAGGAAGTTGTGGTATATACAAAGAAGGACCTGCAGCGGTGGCTTCGACGTAGCGTGATGGAAGGCTGGAGAAATATGTGGGAGGAGATCGAGAACAGCAAGCTCAAAGTGGTGAAGAGAGATGTGAAGCCGTGGGGATCCTCTTGTAGAGGCAGCCGAAGGGAGGAGGTGGCGTTGACCCGACTCCGAATTGGCCACTCTCGGCTAACCCACGGCCATCTGATGACAAGAAGTGAACCGACCACATGTTGTGGGGTGCCCCTCAGTATCCAACATATCTTGGAAGAATGCCCCCGCTACGGAGAGCGACTGGCCAGACTGGCCATACCACGCTATCTAGCTGAGGCCCTCAAAGATGACAGCCGGATGGCTGATCGTATCGTTGACTTCCTCACGAAGACTGGGCTCATCAACCAACTGTAAATATACAGTCGTTAAATGACAAACATGGCTGGGGACTGACCGACTGTCAGTTGACTCAGCAGATATCTATTTTTGCCTTCTGGATAGGTATATGCAAATTTAAAATATAGCTAAGTATGTGTGTATGTGAATGTATGTGCATATATATGTGTATATATATATATATGTATATATATATATGGATAACTTATGTGTGTGCTTGTATGGGTAGTGAATGTGTATATATGTATGCATATGATAACAAATATCATTTAAATTATAAAAATAGAAAAAAAAAAATATCAAAATATATAATGAAAAAAAAAAAAAAAAAAAAAAAAAAAACAATAAAAAAAAAAAAGAAATAAAAAAAAAAAAATAAAATTAAAAAAAAAAGTTACAAAACAGCAAGGAAGAATATATATACAAAAAATGAGTAAAAAGAATATTAATGAAAAAAAAAAAAAAAAAGTTACAAAACAAGGAAGAATATATATAAAAAATCAGTAAAAAGAATGGTAATGGAAAAAAAAAAAAAAAAAAAAAGTAGGTGTGTGTAATTTTATTCCTTATCATCTATCATGCATTGTCAGCTAGTACATAGGACTATAGACTTATAAGATATGCTTTGCAGCTCTGTCGTAAAAATTCAACTACACTTAATAGCTGTGTGTTTGGCCTCCTTACGTAGATCTCACTGTGACTGCTCCCAGATCGCAGCGGGAATGTGCCGTTCTCCTAGAGTCTCTTAGCTGGGCCCCGGGATAGTCGGTCCGTCATCATGTTGTCTCTCTGGTCCGCTCTGATCTGCCTCCAATTATATGACTGCATATTATGACTACCTATTTTTCTTATTTTTTGTTATTATTTTCTTAAAAAAAAGGGGGAAAAAAAAAAAAAAAAAATACACATATATATATACCTATATATATATAGATATAGTGAGCGATACTGCAAAATACGCTAGACTGGCGCTATGACCCTGGCTGTTGCGTGCCAAACAAAAACCCAAATACTACTACTACTACTTAATTCCTTTTATCCTTGTTTTAATGGTTGATCGGATTTTGATGAAATTTCCGTAGCATCCTTATAAGCACGATGCATACATAGACCATGTAGAACAACAATAAGATGCTAAATACTCACTATATAACTTACTAGGCGCCGTTAACTCAGAGGTAGCGTGCTTGCCTTCTGAGCTCAAGATCGCGGGTTCGAAACCCGGCCGAGGCACAGGTTTTTTATCTGGGAGGTGAAAAACCTTGAGCATGTCATGGTAGCCTGTACGATGTCAGGTACTCGTTTAAGATTCCTACCCTAGGGGGATAAACCTGGGTAGGCAACATTGAGGACTCCAACAGTAGAGTCGGGCTCACGAAAGAACGCCTGGGGGAAGGCGATATGACTTCGTAGTTAGAGCCCGGGCATGAGTCGCAATAACATAGTAACTATAAGTTACTAACCAGCGCAAAGTTAATAACCCGACATTGGCGGGTAATCTGCTAGTTATAAATAAATAAATAAATAAATAAATATATATATATATATCAAAAATATTGAACTAAATGTTGAAACTGTTGAGGTCTGACTGGGGAGAGGAACATCTACCGGAGGCGGACGGAGATGGAGCCGGAGATGGGCTCTCCGCAGCTGAAACCAAAGCGGCTTCGGCTTGTCGTCGATGTCTCCGGCAGCATGTACAGGTAGGAACATCCGTTATATATTATTTTTATATCTGCAGGATACATATCGTTATCTTATATTCACTTCCAAAAATATTTTTTAGTTTAGTTAATAAAAATGAAGAAAAAAAGTCTATTCACAAAATGTATAGGTATATATATAAAATTAGGGAGTACTTGCGGTATTGCTACCATCTTCAGCCCACGACTTAGCAAATACTGATTGTAATCTTTTCACAGGCTGACGATGGTAGCAATACTGAAAGTACTCCCATATTTTATATATATTTTGCGAAATAGACAATATTATAAAAAAAAAAAAACATACGTTTTTCTTTATTTTTTATTAAGTGTATCACAATATCTCTGCAAAAAATGATAAGTATCAAATATTAATATTGTCATTCGTCTAGAAGATAGGTTTAGATCACGTTGTCACTTTTAGAACTTCTGGTTAGTTGTAGAACATAGTAAAATCTGACCGATGGTCTTGCTTGGCTATTCTGGGCTTGAATAGGATATATATATATCGGGTGAGAGTCAGTCGAGTGAGTTGTTTTATGGATTGAGTTAGTGAGTAAGTTGTAAATAGTTGCTTTCAGTGTTTATGCTGTGTGGATTATTTATTAACACACAAGTAGACTCAGAAGAAGGAAGTCGTGTGACAATATATTCGTCCTGCCATCAGCTAAACATGCCCTTATTTCTCCATACATGGACCTTTACACATTCCCCCCTGCATCTGTTACAGTGGTTCGAGGGAGGGAGGCTGAGTTTGTAGTTAGGGAGCATCTTTGCAGATTAGAGTTTTAAACATACATACGTTTTTCTTTATTTTTTACTAGCTAAACCCGCCATGCGTTGCAATATGGCTAAACCCGCCATGCGTTGCAATATATATACATATATATATATGAAAAGCTATTACTTGTAGAATGTAAATTTTCAAAAACAAACATTACGAAAAAAAATGTTTAATGCTGCTGAAACGACTTTTTTTTTCAAAACAGAAAAATATGTAAATGTATTTTTTATACGTGGTACATACACAACTTTCTTGATATTCACATGGTAAGGTTAAGGTAAAGTGAAGTCTCAACACTTTCTGTGCTCCATAGGATTCAATATAAAACCATTTACGCTAATTCGTGTAATAATTTTAGTTCCATGAGAGAATGCACAAAATGCGGGGGTGGGTACGGGGGTAAAGTAAGGGTAGGGTAGAAAGAAGTCTGAAACATTTCCAGTGCTCTATAGAATCCAATACTGAACATTTTATGCCAATTCGTGCAATGATTTTCGTTCCATAAGCAAATGCACAAAATGCGGGGGTTGGTGCGCGGGTGGGGTAAGGGTAGGGTAGAAAGAAGTCTGAAACATTTCCAGTGCTCTATAGAATTCAATACAAAACCATTTACGCCAATTCGTGTAATAATTCTTGTTCCATCAGCGAATGGACAAAATGCGGGGTGGGTGCGGGGGTAAGGTAAGGGTAGGGTAGAAAAAAGTCTTAAGCACTTTTCTATGCTCTATATAATCTAATACAAAACATTTTATGCCAATTCGTTCAATGATATTTGTTCCATAAGCAAATGCACGAAAAGCGGGGGTGGGTGCTTGGGTGGGGTAAAACTATGTTCTAAATCTCGGTGACTCGACGAACATAGTTGCTGAACATATGAACAAAATCGGATCGAAGTTTAGGAGTATATAAAACACAAATATACAGACATTAGATTTTATTTATATAGATTAAGTGAATCACAATATCTCTGCATAAAGTGTTGTTTTGTTGTTGTATTTTCATGTATAAATTCGAATTTTGTTTCCTGTGCAGATTCAACGGTTATGACGGGCGGCTGGATCGGGAACTAGAGGCAGTGGTGATGTTGATGGAGGCGATGGAAGGATTCGAGTCGAGGTTCGAGTACGACATCGTGGGCCACTCTGGGGAGTCACCGAGGGTGGTGTTTGTCGAGAAGGGTCGAGTTCCCTCCGACAACAACCAGCGGCTTCAGATAATCAAGGTGACTATCATCGCAGTCAAGGGAAGGATTCGAGTCGAGGTTCGAGTACGACATCGTGGGTCACTCTGGGGAGTCACAGAGGGTGGTGTTTGTCGAGAAGGGTCGAGTTCCCTCCGACAACAACCAGCGGCTTCAGATAATCAAGGTGACTATCATCGCAGTCAAGGGAAGGATCCGAGTCGAGGTTCGAGTACGACATCGTGGGCCACTCTGGGGAGTCACCGAGGGTGGTGTTTGTCGAGAAGGGTCGAGTTCCCTCCGACAACAACCAGCGGCTTCAGATAATCAAGGTGACTATCATCGCAGTCAAGGGAAGGATCCGAGTCGAGGTTCGAGTACGACATCGTGCGCCACTCTGGGGAGTCACCGAGGGTGGTGATTGTCGAGAAGGGTCGAGTTCCCTCCGACAACAACCAGAGGCTTCAGATAATCAAGGTGACTATCATCGCAGTCAAGGAAGGATCCGAGGTGCATTACCGGCAGCTTCCTTGAATTATTTCTAATAATCTAAGTGTTAGCTTTACCTCTAAACCTTAATCCCGTTTCGGCGGATTTAGCTGAAAAATGGTATAATATGAAAACAGAATCTTATTCAGAAAATTCTCAATCCTCATATAAATTAAGTATTGAACTGATACCAGGTCTACTTTGTGAAAATTCATAATGAACAGGATAAAGGAATATAAACTCCACATATGCTCAATGAACAAATATAACTTAATTCATCGCCGTTGTTAAACCTAAATATTTAAGACTATTTTGAACACTAATACATATAAACCTTATATACATGAAGTCAAACTTTATTTAAAGAGAGATTTTTAGATATAATAATATTTTATACATATATCAATAGATTAAGATTATATTGTTAACTATTCAATTTAAGTTTTGTTTCATATTTCTGTTAGATTTGAATGTTGTAATGTCTCCATTTTGTACATTATTGTTTACATTTACTTTCTTGTAACATGTCTAATTTATGACCTTGTGTGTCCTGCCTTGTGTTAGTTCAGCAGTAATCTCCGTAACAGGCGAAACTATAGTCGTGTAATTTTGACCAATATAGTGAAAATATTGACAAGTAGTGTGTGTATATTCCTTTATCCTCCTCATATAAAATGTCGTATCGATACATTCATTAAATCGGCAGTTACTAGTTTTTTTAGTTAAGTCCCCTCTAGTCCTCTCCTTCAATATGTGTAGACAATAAGTGTCGTCATTATATACTTCTGGATCAACGTATAAAAAATTGTCCTGAGACACACAGAAAGGCGTGAATTTAATTTTTTTTTCATTTAATAAGGAAAAAGAGGAGGCTAGTTGCCGCCACCAGCCCGCGGGCTGTAATGTAATAGAAATTAATAGTTAATTATTAATTAATTAATTAACAACATTTTCAGACGATGCACGCACATGCGCAGTACTGCTGGGCGGGTGACTACACACTAGAAGCCACTGAGGACGCGGTCCGATCTCTAGCCACAGAGGATTGTGACGAGGCTATCGTGATAGTCCTGTCGGACGCCAATCTGGCACGCTACGCCATCTCACCCAAAAAGTTGAGCGACTCCCTGTCTGCGGATCCTCGCGTCGAAGCATACGCCATCTTCATCGGATCTTTGGGCAACGAAGCTGAGAAGTAAGCCAAGTTTTCATATAAATATAACAAGAACTTTGAGGTTCTGACTGAAGACATTACATACGTTTTCCTTCACCAAAATTTCGATTGTTGTCATTTTCCTTGGGGCTGACTAGAAGATAGATAAATAAAGAACTTTATTTATTTAAAAATATTTATTTATATAAAAAGATAACATGTAAAAAAAAGAAAGTCAACACTACAACATTAGACAATGGTCATTATACCTTCTGTCGGATTGGCACATTTTCTCTCCTTGCTACTCTTAGTGTGGTTAGTTTTTTCAGGGTGGCCGCTACAGATGTGGTTACACAAAATTTTGTTTTATGGAAAATATTGTTTGAGATATCCATGCAAACGTTCTGACCAGGGCTCCAAAAATATAATATATATGTTGGAAAGCTACTTTTGGAGGGTGGAGAGTCACGACAAAATGAACTTGATCCGATGAAACTAACTTAGTCTAGCTAGATCATGTTTACATTAGACTACTTCTACATATACTAAATGGCATGCAAGATGGTGATTTCCCGGGCAACGCCGAATAACACAGCTAGTATATATAAAATAACTATTGAAAGTTATTGTAATCAAAATGTTTTAATTATGTTTTTTCTTAGTTTTGAATCATTATTATTATTTTTTTTTTTTCAGACTGTGCAGTGCTCTACCAGCTGGTAAAGGTTTTATCTGTTTCGACATGGCCCAGTTACCAAATATATTACAAAATATATTCGCCTCATCAATGTTGAAGAATAGCAGTTAAAACAAAAGATGACAATATTAACTATTGTAATAACAATTACAACAAATTAATTGACCAAGTCAAGAAATGAAAAAGTTAGTTTTTCGACGAAATATTGATGTAAATGTTGACATTTCTTTAGAGAAATGAGCTTCAAGTTTAGAAATTGTTCTCTGCTCTCTAGAAACAGACTTTTTCTTTTTAAGCATACCCTTTTCATATTTTTCTGACTATTCTGTACAAAATACTATATCATATTAACACTTTAAATGCGCTCTTATATACTTATATTATTTTTTTACTACATATATAATATATATTAATATTAGGTGTGTAGCTTATGTACTTGGTCGATTTAATTATTGTTGTAATCTGATTGTAACAAGTTAAACGTTAGGTGACGGAATTAACAATATTATTTCGAAATTTAGAGACAGTTTCATAATATTTTAATAGTTCGAAAACTGCCAAAATATTGTATATTTCACAACTAATGTCATTAGTCTGGGACGTGGGTTCACGGTTTTAAGTTCGTTATTAGAATTAGAAGTAGAAGGGTAGATCTGTCATTATGTCCTTGTTGTTTTTGTTAATAATTTGAAAATATTGTTAATATATTTAAAAAATAGTTTTAATTTTTACTTTGGGTTAATATCATGAGTATTATTTATTTATTATTTACTTGTGTTTGATCTTTAAGAAAAAACAATCTTATCAGATAATATGAGTGGGTATAAATATATTTAAGTATGTCTTCCGTTTAGAATTATTTTACTTTTAAAATAGGCTGTGAATTTTCATTGTATTTTATGAGTTAATAAACATACGTTTTTTGCCTACTTCCAGAACGTTCTTTCGTCGCCCTTGTGAACGTGAGCCCGATTCTACTATAGGAGTTCTAAATTTTACGCCCGATCCGTATGTGAGAGTTCTAAATTTTGACTATCCAGGTTCACATTGGTTAAGGATCTTTGAAGAGCAACTGACATCGCACAGGCTCGAGACCTCCATTCAGCTTCCCCTCCGAAGGACTGTGTGCTCAAAGTTTCTTCTACCTTCCAGGTAAAGAAACATGAGGCCTCGGTTGGGTTCGAAGAAGTTACCTAAGCATGTTACGCGCACACATTAATCTGAGAGTGACCGCCAAGTGTCATTTTTCAAAAGTTTTATTCGAAGAAATTCAACCCCATTTTCCCTCCTACTCTGTCGTACTTGAAAACGGTATTTATTATTGTTCTGTCTTACAGGAATAGGGAGGGTGAGTTCTGCCTCTCTCGAAACAGGCCTCATATCCACTTCTTCTATATGCCTGTGCTATTAGATATTTAAAAAAACATTCGTTAGTTGTCAAAAACGTAATACAATTAAACATTTTTACCCCAACGGAATTCTGAAAAAAAAATTGACGAATTGTATTGATTGGTTAAATAGATATATAAATATCAGTTTCCAAGTGAATGGGACCAAGAGGGCTGAGTTGCTTCTCGGCTCACTGTGGCGCTCGCTTACCAACATTTGACTCAATGCATGATTTTGCAGCTAGCGTCTAATAAATGGTTCAAACAGCGAATAACTGGCGATAGTAGCGCCGCGCTGGAGTAACCTGACGCTAGGACTAAAGCGGACATTTCCCATAGAGATATACAACTGCACGTTCTATGTTTGTGTTCTCATTCCATACACAAATGTTGGTTAGTTCGTTCCTTAACACTGTCTTTTGTACTATTTTTCATTAATAGCACATAAACATGTAGGTTATTAAAATATATTTTCTTATAAATACAAAATTCATATTAAAAATAAATGTTTGTTTATTATGATTTATGAATTTGTTTATTTCTACTAATATTTGTATTTATTTTTAATAAAAAAAGTATCTACGACAATGTTTTCTTATTTCTTTTTGTCCCTTACCTTTTCATTGTCTTGTCTCTAAATATTATCTTCTGGGATGGAATATGAAACTTGTCAGGTTTTTAGGATACAAATTTATGTGATTCAGGGCCTTTAGGAGGGGACGACATCCAATTTTTTGACAATTACAATTTTTTTAAATGTTTAATGTTTTATATTAATCTTTCTTGACTATTGTTTTATTCTGAGGATTCTGGAATCAAATGAAGCCTTGTTGCAGCTTGGATGGGGGGGGGGGGGGGGGGGGGGGGGGGGCTTGGAATCAAATGAAGTCTTGTTGCAGCTTGGATGGAGGGGGGCCTTGGAATAAAATTAATTTTAACAAAGGGCTTATGGCACCCATATGAGGATTTATTGTACATTTTCAAAATCGCAGGAGTTGGACTAACAATATCAGATGCTGCTTTGTCACGACGCCAATGGGTTAACATTATAAAAGTTACAAACTTGAGTTGGTTGATACATACCTCAATGTCCAGTTTGAAATAAATGTGACAACTCATATTCCTCCATTACATTCAAATTTATATTTTGTATTTAATTTGATGAATCATAAATATTGGTGCAAAAAATAACAGCACCTGGAGAAGAACGATATTGGCGAAAAAGTATGATTTGGCCGTGGCCCTTGTCAAACATGTTGGAATTAATACCTAGGAAGCTATGTCTAATAGCTCATTGAACTGTACATCACTCTCGTGTGTATTCTATTAATATCGAATTATTACAAATATATATTAAATGACGATTGTCGACTCTTCGTATCCTCATTTCACTGCCATATTCCAGCATTTCTTTAGTACCTTCGCCAGAATGGATACCTCAACCATTATTGGATGATAAACAAAGTACACTGAAATTATGTTTAGAAGCATTTTCCTGGTTAGTGCGATGTGAATGAATTTTCCGAACTGTAATACCAGAGTAGGTAATGAAAATGTTCAAATTCATTATGTATTTCTCTTTACTTTGTATTGTCTTTTCAAAAAATATCCGTTTTATATACAATAAATAAATGCGATTTATATTCTATCTTAAATTCTCGAGATGCATTTTTGAGGCGATGAAGTTGTCTATGATTCGATGCTCATTAACTATTTGATTTTGTATATTTTCCTCAAATTGCATGCTTCCCAATGCTATTAGGGTGATTTCTTTTGCACCGTTGTCCATTATTTACCTAACTAAATATTTAAAAAAAGTTTGATCGAAATCAGGTTGTTCGAGTTGTGTTCATTGTAAGCACACAAGTAATTAAAATAAAATATTATATTTTATGATCCAAATTACTCTTTATCCATACTTTGTACGAACGTAATGTATGATATATCCTTATACATGAAATGATTTTGGGACGAAGAGGGAAGGTGATCTTTGTAAAGTGGACGGCATAAAAAAGTCCTGTATATAAATATTCTTTATTTTGAATCATTTTTAATGAAAAACTATCAATAATACAAATATTAAAATGCGTTGCTATGAGTTACAATTTAAACATTACTTTAAAACATTTTCTACAGAAATTTATTGTACATTCTTTGGGACGCTACAACTTTGTTCGTAATGTCCCTAAAACACATGTGATTTAAGAAAAAAAAAAAAAACATTTTCGGATAGAACGTATTTTTGATAGGACTGAGCATTTTCGCGTAAATAGTCGAAGTTCTAAGAAAATGGGGAACAAAACATTTTTGGACTTAGTAAATTAGTCTTAATTTTCGTACGATTTAGGCCAAAATTTAATCAGGTCCAGGATAGCGTCTTCAATTCAAATTCATTGATACAATCGTTTTTGAGTGGAAATATGATACCGCATTTAGATGTGGCACCCTGTACTCTTTCCTTCCCAGACTATCTAATACACGGTCATGAATCCAGGGTTATTATTCCCTTTACACATCAGTTAACAACTAAATTTAAAACGTCCGAATACATGTTTGCGATCTGTATCGATATACCTAGTGACAAACCTATGAACTTGTAACATTTTTATTGTCTAATATTCACAGGTAGTGTACAGGTCTCGACTTGCGATACTGAGCTAAACAAGTTCTTTGTTTATATATTTTTTAAATCCTTAGAACCGTTTTCAAACCTAATGTTTTTGAATTTGTTTAACTTGTGTTTCTTAAACTTCTCTGGGATATTGAATTGTTGGTTCTTTCCGGCATTTCTTCCAGAGGTGTCTTCTTTTTTATTTTATCTGACAATATTTCGGGACACTTACACGTCCCTTCTTCTGGTCAATGTGAACACATTTGTTTAACTTCGCCAAAACGGTATTGACGCTAAATGGAAAAAGGGGTGTATGTGTCCCGTATGAAAATGCCCAACTTGAGATAACTCCACATTTTTTCGTTGGTAACTAATAAACGTACCGTTTTTAACACGTGCCATACGTCAATAGCAGGTCCGTCTCACATTCATACTAAATTTTAACCTAAATTAAACCTTTAAGACGCCACTCTTTGGTTAAAGTGTCGTTCTTGTGGGGTTTTGGATTCACATACAAAATTTTTTGTCAAAATATTCATTCAATATGGAGTTTTCTACACTTCCTACCTCCATTTTTGGATTCAATGTTTGGGAAATATTAAATTCCAATTAAAACACCGATTGCATAACCTCCTCTATACCAGGCATATCAGGCATACATAAATATATTATATTACGAAGTCGTTATGATTATTATTAGTTTTATTTTTTAAATGCCCAGCCACTTAAAGAGATGGTTTTGGTTCGGTGACTGTCATAATCTCATCGACATTGTCCAAAGAGCCTGCATAAAATGGAGATTTTTCTTTCAATTTTTCCGGTCTGATGTCTAGAATGAGCTCTTTGCCGTTGGTCGCCTTCCCGCCGGCCTCTTGGAGGATGAACGCCATTGGATTGCATTCGAATATCAGCCGCAACTGTGAACATCACACAATCAGTCATTATATAGACAAGTTACATATGAAAAAACAAATAAAACTGATGGGTATTTGTGAACACTCTGGGTTTTATTAGTTTCAGCTGTGGTTATTAGCTTTTCGTGTCTGTCCCATCGTATTTCAACCAAACTTCATACCTCGAATCTACCTACTATTCAGGAATAGCATGTAGACTGCACATAATTACAGAGGCACTGAATTGAGGAGAGGAGAGAGGAGTAAAGTTATTATCCGGTAACCTCTAAGTAAGAAATAAAATAAAAATGAACTTTATTTTGGAACCTAGGCCCCCGAAGAATAATCTAAATATCTGAAATTAATGATGTGTCTGTGCACTGACGAAATTATTTTTTTGTTTGATCCTTTTCATGATCATAGTTCAATTTCTGTCTTATACGTATGTTTCTTTTTTTCAGTTTCACGGGAAAATGGTATATTCACGAAATATTCAGGGCCTTTCAAAGGTCATCCATCTTCGAATACTGGCTATATGGCAACTCAAGAAGGGGGGGCCACAAAACATAAAATAAGTGCTAGGCTCTTTAATGATAATCGGATTCTCATGAATTTCCACAGGTGGCATCCTTAAACGCCCACTTCAAACATAGGCTACGTGAGATCTTAACATTTTGAACGGGAAGAAAGGGTCGAGGGGGGGACTTACGTTACTGTTAGCTCTTTAACGGTTGGTAGTATAATCACCAACCTGGGGGGTATTTCAAGTAAGGCCTTGTCTAGGGTCTCAAAATCATTGAAAATGTCAACTTATTTCCAAACTCACCTAATTTATAGTTACTAATCGAGCAGATAACGTTACTAACCACAGTTAAATATACAATAAAAAACAAAAATCAAATAAAAAACTCTAATAATTGCCTATTTATTGAAAGTATCAAACTGAAATGTTGAATGAGGATGGAGAAGACTCTAAATTTATTTTCAGCCAAGTTGGCCGAAGAGGTAGAAAACTTTAGAGGAGAAGTGAAAACTTCGTCGATCACAAATAATTATTTGTATATATATACACATGTATATTTACAATATCCATATGCAAATGTATATTCACTCACGTGATACGGAAGGTCTCTCTCTACCATCTACATTTTAAATAGTTGAACAATAACTTGCTTATTAACTAACATAAATATATTTGCAACGGGATGTCAACTCTTGAAATGCAAACAAATGAAAGACAAAATTCATTGTTGCCAACTGTTGTTATCTTTATCCCAGACTTAAAAATTTCAGTGAAATTAGACAAACATTCTCGTATAAATAAAAAAACTGTGCCTGATAGCGAATTTCTGATTTCAGATTTGAATTTCCCACATGAAAGACCTTCAGAAAAACGTATTTTCATATAAGAAAATTTACACTTGTCGAACAGTGTAATTCGAGCTGCGCAAGTATTTTGTTGGTAATCCATCGACTATTTCTCTTTTTTATTTTTTAGGTTCAGGGGGTCGGAAATTTCGGGGAAGACACAACATGGAATTTCCCCTTAACTTCATAGAGTATAGAGCTGGGGAAGTGCTAAACATGGAAGATAGGAACAGACCCCAGTTAGTTAGGTTACCTTGCCGGTAGGACTGTCCGCTGTAGAAGGGACCATGTACAATCCTCCTACGAACAGGGTCCTATGAAAGTCACCAACTGTGGATCCAACATACTGCGAAAAGTAGACTGAATCCTCCTGCAAAATGTTCACTTATATAGTAAGACAACACACAAGAAGGTTGTGGGAGCATGCAACTTTCCCATAGGGGATTTTGGGAAGTTACAGCAATGTTTTCAATTCCATCAAATATATTTTATCGAGTTGGTCTAGTTGTAAGACAGTGAATTTCTTGAGACAAACCATGATATTGCCCCTTAGATCCGTCTCTACTTTTCAAGATACATCTGGGATGCTTGTTTGTCCTGGATTTCATGAAATAAACTTGGAAATGAAGGGGAAAAAATTATATCTAATGAAGTAGGACATTAAATGTTTAACTGTAACAGCGCGAGAGCCTTTTCGTTTTATTAATGTTTTAAATAAGATTCTTTACTTTTATTCATATTCCTTAGTTATGTTCTTCTGCTAGGTACATTTGGCACCTGTCTATTTCTTTTTTTATGTATGAATATATTTCTGTTTCGAAATCAAATGTTTGGTACAAATAAATAATATTATACCTGATATAAATATTAATTTGTATCCATTTGAGGCAAAACTATGAGAAAAATGTAAATTTTCCGGTAAAAAGAGTATATGCACACTTGGACTCCATTAAAAAAAAAAAAGTATAAGTCCTATTAATTGAAATGATGATAGTTGAATAATGTTTTGCTTATGGCGACGGGCGTTGAGTGCAGATCTTTGCTTACCTTCCTTCTACGCCTCCAACTTCGTCTTGAGGCAAAGCTCAAGTCCCTTTCTCACTACGACAGAGGATTAGGGAAGATGTTTTGAGATGCTGAGGTACAACCAATACAATGTTCTCTCCGGGTTAACAATCACTTTATTTAAATTTAAATATTCGATTTGGGCCTTTTCAAAATTCACCAACTTTTTTTATTGACTTTTACATTTTGTTTTCCCTAACTTTATTCCACGACTCATTAACCTTTAAATTTTTTCTTTAATTTTGTTTGCAACTTGATTGCCTATAAATTTCTAACATTATTCTGTTTTTTGTGAATCATATGAACAAAATGTTGGTAAAGATGTTAAAAATAGGTCAAATGAAGTGCTGGCCTCTTTGGGATCTGTATCGATTTTAAATCATATCAACAAAAAAACTGATTATATCCACTGAAGATTTAAGTTGAATTAATTTGGATCATGAAATGTGTACAATTATTTGTTCTTTTCACGAGTTAATACCTGAAAATGTGCAACGATAATACAATTTTAAAACATTTAAACGTATGAAGTGTTGCGGTGGAGGGGGGGGGGGGGGAGAGTTACATATACTTAGTGCTAGCTCTAACGGTAGTAAATCAGATTTTCATGTAATTTCATATGTAGCATCCTTGTTCCCGTTCAAATATAGAACCAACGCACAGTTAATAACCCGATTTCCGTGGGTAACCTCTCAGTATATCTAATGAGAATGATTTATATAATTTTTTTAAATATACATCCTCATAAATAGTAAATAAAGAAATATAATAGCCTAGATTTTGTAATTTCTAAAACTTTTGCCAACGGTAAAGACCGTAGCGGGATGAGAAGGTCGACCTTGCCTCCGTTCGGATTGAGTTAATATTTTTGTCGGAAGTTACTAAAATGTAAGTTACAAGTTAGTCAAATATTAGCTTCAAAAATAAAATGGTTTTGACATAAAAAAAAGTAAATGTTTATTTCAAAAATCATTTATTTTTCTGAACGGTTCAACTTATTATAATAATGACAAAAATATTTATTCGAAGTCGATCTTCAACATATCTAGTTGAAATCAATGTTGGGACATTACTCACTAAAATATTTTCAGAAATATAGTGGAATTGGTGCCACAAGGACGACCCAAACCAAATGCATCTTCCTTCACTTTTTTAGCGATAACATAATAGAAAATATATTTATTGGTTATTTAAAGTCTTTGAAGGAACACTAATACATTAAAAGGATCGACACCTATTGATTTTCAGCCAAATCGCCCAAAGAAAAGTGGGAAGGCTTAACACAAAAACTCTAATAATAACTGCTAATGTAATGAATGAATTGACACGAAATATCATATTTATATTTATATTCAAGGCCCTGTAAGGACGATACCTATTAATTTTCAACGCGATCAGCTTAAGGGGAGGGGGATAAAAGTACCAATAACTGCCGTTGTAATGAATATATCGATATGAAATGTTATATTTAAAGGCAAAACCCCATAAAGATGGTACCTATCAATTTGTCTCGATATCGGGACAAGGGTAGGGGGACCAGAGGAGGGGTCTCGATTCCAATCCCTAATATTGCTGGTGTTATTATCATTGTATCGACGCAGAATTTAGTATGAGGTTTCAAAAACCACTAAGTAATTCAAATATTGCATTTTAGCTAAAACGGTCGAATGGCTTTGGAGGTAGAGCGAAAACGTCGAGCTGTGGAAACGCAGAGCTGATGATTCACCGACGACTTTATTTTTTTGTCTTATGTACGATGCATATTAGCGATGCTTCTATAAGGGTGTTATAGGAAGATATATATAGGGCCTCCTGCACTGTAAGCACTTACACCGTTATAGAGGTACGGCTAATATGCATCGTACACATAAGGCAAAAAAAAGTCGGTGAATGACGTGAATCATAGCACCACGTTTTGGCGCTCCCTCCAACCTTTTGAACTAACAAGCAATATTTGTTAGGTACGTAGTGGCTTTTGAATCCTTGAATTTAGTATCGATACATCATAACACCGGCAGTTATTAGGGTAGTGGACTATTTAGTATCGATACATCATAACACCGGCAGTTATTAGGGTTGTGGACTATTTAGTATCGATACATCATAACACCGGCAGTTATTAGGGTAGTGGACTATTTAGTATCGATACAATCATAACACCGGCAGTTATTAGGGCAGTGGACTCTCAAGACCGCCTTCCTTTTGCCCGAGGTGCCATCCTTGTGCAGTTTTGACTTTAAATATAAAATTTCATGTCGATATATTGACTACAACGGCAGTTCTTGGGAGTTTTGATCCTTTCTCCGACCCCCCTCCCCATCCCCTTTGGCTAATTTGGCGGAAAATCAATAGGTGTCGATCCTTTTGATTTAATAGTGTCTCTACAACGACATTGCGTAGCTAATAAATATATTTTCCATTATGTCACAGCCAAAAACTTGGAGGAAGATCCATATGATTTGGGTGGTCCTTATGGCACCAATTCGCATATATTTCTGAAAATATCCTAATGCACTAATGTTCCAACATTGATTTCATCCTATATATATGATGAAGATCGACTCCAAATAAATATTTTTTGATTTGTTCAAACTAAAATAAGAGAGGATGATGAGTTATAATTGGTGGACAAAATACCAGGCTTGCTTTCTATTTTTCTATATATAATTTTTTTTCAGATTATATATAAAAACCTTATATATAAAATAGATGTGGCAATATTTCTTAAAAGCCCGTGCATGAGTCACAATAACTAACTAACATTATATAATTTATATAAATAAAGTATATATGTAGTTACATTTTTCTTCGAGTTGATCCAGTCTAAGAGAGGCTTGTCCAGAAGACCCATGGAACCTTCGTTGAAAGTGATAGCATTTGATTTTCGAGGAATTTTAACGTTGGCATTCGTCAAAATGAATTCTCCAGATTTCTGAAAAAACAAACAAACAAAAACGTATATATGTAAACTAGTTGTATAAACCTGTCGGGACTCCGTCAGACGGTATGCGATATCCTCCAATATTGTCGATTTTTGGGCTGCTGGTTGTTCTAGACCATGTATGGGCAACCTTTGACATGTTGCGGGCCAAACTTTAGTGTGCAAATATGTTCGCGGGCCGCGTAGATGGTTCAAAATAAAATAACGTCGGACTTTAAAGTAGTGTTCATAATTTTTAGCGATAGATATCAGACATGAAATAATAAGACAATGTTATTATAATACAATTTATTAAAATAACAAAATGAAATGAAAAAAAATATGTACAATATTATAATTAAATCGTGAAATTTGGAATTATTACAAACTACGAAAGTTAAGTAGCGACACCGAAATCAATGAGACACTTGAGCTTGAATTTGGGAAACTAATCCATTGATGTTTGGATTAATTCCACTGATACAAAGACGTAAAACATTTTCCAAATTATCTTCAGTGAGCCTTGTACGATGTTTTGATTTATTAACTTTCATCATTGAAAAGAACTGTTCGCATTTATAAGTACTGCCAAACGCACAAATCAATCTTCTTGCGAATTTTCTAAGCTGCGGAAAACGGTCTTCTTCGAGGTATTTTTTGTAGAAATTGCACAACTCCACGTCTTCAAATTTAGATTTTAGGAGTGAGTTTTCTTGAATCTCGATCAACTCCATTTGCAAGTTTATTGGAGCATTTTGTACATTACTTTTTGTTGGATTAGCAAATAAATTGAAACAGTCTTCCATGTTTTTGAAATCGCCAAATCTGTTCGAAAATTGCTCCGACAGTAACTTGAGTTCTTCAGCATATTGAGCACAAGCAATATTTTCATAAAGGTGAAATGGTAACTGTTACCAGACAGCATCTGTGCTTCCCACAAGCGGATTTTGTTCTGAAACGCTTTCAAATGGCTGTACAAATCATTTACTAACGGTCCTTGTTTTTGAAGTTTCAAATTTAAATAATTCAAATAGCCTGTAAGGTCAACCAGAAATGCTAGGTCACATATCCATTTTGGGTCACTCAATTCAGATAGTGGTTTATCTTTCATTTGCATAAAATCTGCTATCTCATTTCTAAGCTCGTAAAACCATTTCAGCATTTTCCCTTTGCTTAGCCATCTGACTTCACAATAATATGTTACATCGTCATATTCGGCTGATATTTCATCCAAAAACGCCTTGAACTGACGATGGTTAAGCCCTCGGGATCGATCTTCCTAATTTGGAGTGAGTGTAAGTAGTGTAATATTATTTTTTTTTTAAATTGGGTTTTTCAAAATGTCTCGCGGGCCGGACCAAATCTTACAGCGGGCCGGTTGTTGCCCACATATGTTCTAGACGAACTAGTTTCTGTTAATTTGTAAGTAGTTTTGCGAATGCTCGTTATTGTATTTGAACAATATGACTTGCCAACAGTCGCAAAAAATAAATGCTGCACTAACTTTGCGCGTGTAAACAATGGTAGTTTTATGATACACACCTGATCATAGGTGAACATCTGAACGCCAGTGCCATTGCCCAGAGTGAAGACGAACACGGTGGAGCTGCCGTAGAGAGCGTAGCCGGCAGCAAATATCTCGCTGCCAGCCTGAAGAACTTCTTTGTCATGTAAAATGTTTTCATTCATCCGCCTGTAAAATATTTTAAAACAATTGTATCAATGTTTTTGAAATGGGTTCAAAAGTAGCTGATTATAATTGCATCATATTATATTAAAAGATCTATCAATGTCCTCGCGAAAATAATGAATAATGAATAAAAGTCATAAAATAATGAATAAAAGTCATCGGTGAATCACCGGCATTGTACTTCCTCAGAACGAATTAATCAATTAACTTTTCGCAACCCCTTCAAACCAATCGACCATTTGCGTAAATAATCAATAGTTGACTTGTATAGGAGCCTCTCAAACTAAATGTTGTGTCTATAAACTCATTACATCGGCAGTTACTAGGGTTTTTGACCTAAACTCTCTCCCCTAATCCCCCCTTCCGATTCGGCCGATATGTGCATATTGGCTTCTAGACATACATGGAAAATTTGGTGTCGATACATTCATTTTATCGGCAGTTATTCTAGTTTTTGTATTAAGCATCTCCCTCTCCCCCCCAATTGATTTGGCTAAAAAACAAGTTGTCCTAAGATGGTTCTGGATACAAATATAAAATTTCATTTCGATACATTATTCTATCGGCAGGGTTTCGAATCAGCGACCTTGAGCTTAGTAAGCAAGCACGAATACCACTAAGCTACCGGCGCCCACTTATTATATTTTATTTTATTTTACAAATTCTGTTCGCTCAGGATGTTGCCTTTCTTTAGATATCATAATTCATATTATCACATAGGTATATTATGCATTTGTTTTTTGTTTCTAAATGTTCACTCATGATCTACGTCTCTATTCATTTCTCCTCTGACGTCAGTTCCGCGCACTTCGGTCATAAAAAATTAAAAATAAACCTTATTTTATTATGACTACTTTTAATTTTCTTTAACTTTCTAAAATTGATTTTATTTCAAACCTTCTCTGAGCATCCTTCCTTCTCTTTTATAGTCAACCATCATTGTATTGTTGCATTATTGCACACGGGCACACGCAGAATTGTTTTATCATTTTTGGAATCTGGAGGTCGCAAAACATGAAACTAAGTTCAAAACTCGGCATCGAGTTTCTAACCGATTTCAAAACTTCCCCCATACTGCTGGGGAAGTAATAACGTACACTTTTCATAGCAGAAAACGTGAGAAAATAAAATGACTGAATATAAGTATATATATGCTAATCGATCAACAGGTGCAGTAGTTTATATATTCAGTTTTATATAGTTGAAAAATACAATTTTAGACATTTTTCGTACGTTTTCGGTAGAGAATTTCATGCTCTTTAATTTTGATAAGAACTCATTTTTTCATAGGAGTAATAGATAATGAGATATATATAAGAAAAAAAAAAATAATTACACTTTTGCCAACAAAAAAGTTTTTAATCATCGACCATATACTTCCCCACCACAAATTAATTAATTAAGTTTTCGCTCTCCCTCTAAAATCAATCGATAGTTTTGTCTAAAAATCAATAGTTGACTTACATAGGAACTTCTGAATCCCCATTCTCCTGGGGAAGTTAAAAACCTTTTTGCGGTTGGATTATTAAAAAGAACAAAGTTCCCACAAGCAGTAGAACCAAATATAATTAGGTTTTTTCTAAACTTTATGAACACCCGATATAAGAAAAACTATGGACACAATAGAAAATAAGAACAAAAATATACAAAATTGATACCTTTACTCTGACCAGCAGTATCTAATTAATTTCATTCACTCAGTATCTAATAATTTCATTATTTCAGTTTAATACAGATACATTATTTATCAATACAAACTAACCTACTTGTATAGATGTATAGATATAATAAATTACTGTCAAAAGGGTTCTTATTGACTGAAAAATCGTTTATACATCTATAGAAAACTTAGTTTTTTTGTTGTGTACACTTTTCATAGTAGAAAACTTGAGTAAATAAAAAAACTGTGCAGAGGCTGACGCCCCGGTCTGCAGTATTCACATGGGGGGAGGTGGACTGTCACGTCCCTCATCATCCTCAAATCGAAACGTTAACAACAAACTTGAGTCATTTTAGGAATTTACAATTAATGAACTAGTTAGAATTAAACAATGTTTATTTTGGACATTTTGAGAGTAAGCCTTATTGAAAAAATTAATACGTTCAAAATACCTCAATGGCTAATAATCCGATCGAAATACTTCAAGTTGAAGGAGCTGTAACACCTATGTGAGCATCGTGTGAGTTTTGATACCCTAACTCTCGAGTTTAAAGCCATTTCGCGAAAATGTAATTGCATAGTCAAAATATCGCATTTTTGGAGTGTTTTGATCAGATTATTCTGATATTCTATCATTTTTAATTTACTTTTTTATTTTATATCGATTTGTAAGAGTTTTTAAGAAGCTAACACCTTATCTAGGGTCAGGAGTTACACATTAGAAATATCCTTCTAGAACCTTATTCTCCTGTCGAAAGTTGTTTGTTTGTTTATTTTTGAGAACATGGTCCTATAGAACCCTATTTAACAGTCAATAGTACATTTCGGACGGATAACTTATAAATTCAATATGGTGAATCCTAGTTTGGGACCTAATTTCCTACCGCAGGAGAATCAACTTCCACATGAAATAACCCCACCCAAATCGGTTTAACAGTTATGTACGGTGCTTGGTCCCCCCCGGGTCTTAAAATAAAATATTCAACAATATTATTTGCAATTTATTATTATTGACAACAATAGTATAATAATTATACTACCAGTAGTTTCCGAAAAGGACCCTAAAAAAATATCAAAAGTTTAAGACGTGCAATTTTGAAGAAAGTGCACGTAATTTTAAAAAATGTCAATTAACAAACTTTTCATTTGGATTTCTGAAGAGATGCCAAATTGTTTTCTAAATTTTGCAAAAATATTAAATCTAATCCAAAGGTATCAATTATCTTACTGGGCTAACAGGGAAAATGAATAGAATACAATTTACGAGAACACATAATTGTGTTCATTTTCTTAAAACTACTAGTCTCTTTTCTTTCTAAATACTGGCCATTCTTCAAATTTAAGTTATTTTAGGGCATATAAAACTTATAATTAAAATAAAGTACCTCCTTTGTGCATCTATTTCTTTAAAACTCCAATTAATTCAATATTCACAACTTAGTTCTCCACACCTTAAGCCTAAAGTACTTAATTATTAAGGTATTGTATAATTTCAAGTTCATCTTACATGGTTAAGGATTTAATAGAACTTTGATGAGAAACCAAAAGTAAAGGACAAATGACTGGCCCAATGTTGCCAACTTCACAATTGTTTTCAGTATCCAAATGGCGTGTTATTTGCAGTCACTTCTATTCTTCAAATCATTTTTATGTTGTAAAATAACTTTCTCAATTGGTTGGTTGGTTTATTTATTTTGGGCGAACAACTGCTTCGGTTATTATCGCCCTAACTTGTTACGTTCCTTACCCTAACTATGCCAGCGAACTCTTGATGCAGTTGACGAGAACAGCCATGATGGGATCCCACAGGGGGCCGGGGGGCCCAGAGGAAGGCCAAGCACAGGACCCAGGGCGACCAACGAAGAGGCAGGCTGGGCAGGGGGACAAAGGCAACGGCACCGCCGGGCCACTCACTCAAGTATATGAAGCATTTAGCTTAATCGTGAAGGTAAAAGGAATTGGAGACGAGGGTGTGCATGAGAGGAAAGCCTTCCACACCCTCCAAGTCCGGGACCGTTCCAGTCCAGAGGCCCCGGCGGCGCCGCCCCAGGCCCCCCCCATCCAGCCAGCCGTGCACGCCAGCCACCCGAGGGCCCCAGTGGGGTTCTGCAAATCTCAGTAAGGTCATGGCCGCGTTAGCAGCTTTATCAGCTCGCTCGTTCCCTGGGATTCCAACGTGGCTTGGCACCCAGACGAAGACCACTCGTTTTCCCATTTCTCTCAGCATGGCGGCATAGCGATGAACCTTGTAAAAGGCATGGTGGGGTGAGTACATGCGATCCAGGCTCTGGAGTGCACTAAGGGAGTCCGTACAGATCGCAATCTCATTTTCCTGGACAGACAGGGCATAATATAATGCGAACCCAACAGCAGTCAGCTCCGCTGTGAAAATACTACAAAGGTACATGCAATTTGTACTTATATTCCCTGACGTTGTCCGTGAAAGCACAGGCAGTAGACCCGGTTACTTTGGAGCCATCGGTATAGATGACTCTATGACCCGTGAAGCGACTCAGAACAGATCTCTGCTTGACCTCTTCCTGGTTGGTTGAGGCTTTGTGGACTTCGCCTTTCAGCTCTAGATTGCAGAGGGGTTTCCTAAATGTCCAAGGAGGGATATCTTCCCGGGTTTCATTTATGTCAACTTTTAATAACTCCTGGGTGGCTCTTGACATTCGAAGACCTAAAGGGAGTGTGGCATTGTTTGAATTGTTGAAGAGGGCTCTGAATTTTGGACGAAAAAGGTAGTTGAAACAAGGGTGTGTGGTCTGGGTTACAATTGTTGAGAGGTAGTTCGCTGCAAGCTTTGTCTTCTAAATAAGAGAGGGGCGGTTCCAGATTCCGCGCATAGGCTTATAACAGGGCTGGTGCGGAAGGCACCTGTTGCCAGTCGTATCCCAGCGTGGTGAACGGCATCCAGAAGAGCGAGGTTGGGCAATTTAGCCGAGCCATACACGAAACAGCCATAGTCTAGCTTTGAGCCTATCAGTGCCTTGTATACTCTGAGGAGGGTTACCCTATCAGCTCCCCATCCAGTATGGGCAAGGACCCTCAGCATCTTCAACCGCTGATAGCACTTCTACTTTAACTGCTTGATATGGGGGATCCAGCTGAGTCTCCTGTCCAATTCGAGACCCAGGAAACGCACATGTTCCTTGTATTGTAGAGGGGAGTCGTACAGGTTGATACTCGGAGAGACAGTATGCTTCCTCAGTCGGTTGAAGTGAATACAGAAAGTTTTCTCCGAGGAGAACTGAAATCCTGTCTCAAGGGCCCATTCCTGTAGTTTGTTGACTGCCGTTTGGAGACGGGCTTATATGAGGTCGAGTTGACTAGACCGACAGAGGATGGCAAAATCATGAACGAACAAGAAGCCTGTAGTGTACCTGTTAATGCAGCCTGTGATTTTATTGATGGCGATGGAAAACAAGGTGGTACTAAGGACACTGCCTTGTGGGACACCAGTTGTCTGGATCTGGGGATCAGAGAGTGTGCCACCCACCATCACTCTGAATGTCCTTTACTTCAGGAATTCCTTAATAAAGATAGGAAGATTGCCTCGGAATCCCCATTCGTACAGAGTTTTCATGATGTGGGGAGTCCAAGTGGTGTCAAAGGCTTTTTGGATATCGAAGAATATTGCTACGGCATGCTCTTTGTTAATGAAGGTGTACTGTAACTCTCCTTCCATCCTTACCAAGTGGTCCAGGGCAGATCGTTTTCTTCTGAAACCGCTTTGGAGGTTCGAGATACGGTCTGATTGTTGAAGTACCCACATGAGTCTCTTGTTGATAATTCTTTCCATCAGCTTACAGAGGCAGCTAGTGAGTGAGATGGGTCTGTATCTGTTGGCTGACCTCTTGTCTTTCCCTGCTTTTAAGATTGGTAGGATGTAAGATTCTGGCCACTCCTTGTGCAGGACTCCTTTATCCCAAATTTGGTTATATATGCCTAACAGCCTGCGGGCTACTAGAAAAAGGCCTTGTATCATCTGGTTTTGAATTCCATCAGGGCCCGGAGATTTGCCTTTAAGTTCACGGAGGGCGTTCAGTAGTTCCCATTCGGTGAGAGGCTCGTTATACTTCTCTGACGATTGACTAGGCAGGTGGAAATTCATTGTTGCGTCTTCTTGAGTTTCTTGACTTGGGGGTCATATCCGAAGTTCCTGAGAGAATATGTCATGGCGAGTTCCTCAGCAACTATTTTTTCGTCGGAGCAGAGTCTACCTTGAATATTCAGCATGATGGGCGGATGAACCTGACATGGACTTGATTTTTCTTCAGACGGTACGATACGGGGTTGAAGAATTAATACTACTCACATAAGTTTTCCAGGAGTTGGATTTATTGGTGTTTATAGTCCTCTTGGTTAGAGCTTTCTGTTTTTTATAAGCGATGTAGTTACTTTGAGTCATAGAGCTTTTAAAGATTCTATAGACCCTTCTCTTTTCTCTAATCGCTTCTTTGCACTCTTCATTGAACCAAGGGACTGGTCTTCTTTTGGGATGAGAAGAGCTCCTAGGTATAGAGGCACAGGCCGCAGAGTAGATGAGATTGGAGAGGCCATGGTAGTTGGACATTGGATCTTCTGACCAGGCTTCTGATGGGGTGGCCAATTCTTGGAATTTGTGCCAATCAGCTCTCTCCAGTATCCATCTACGGCGTCTGCTGGGGGTAGGAAGGCAAGTGTTTGCGGAGATTAAAATGGGAAAATGGTCGCTGGAGTATTGCTCCGGGCAAACGATCCATTCCATGTGCGGGAGGAGAGAGGTTGAGCAGGCGGTGATGTCGATGGAAGAGAAGGTGCCGTAGTTAGGGCTTAGGTATGTAGGTTCGCCAGAGTTGAGGATAACGAGGTTGGAGACGTCAAGGACTCTCTCTATGAGGGAACCCCTGGGCGTGGTGTAAGTGGAGCCCCAGGAAGGGCTGTGGGCATTGAGGTCCCCCAGTAGCAGGATGGGCCCATCCAATTGGGACACAAGGTCCCTGAGCTCAGTCTCAGTGACAGGTTCCTGAGGGGCAGATAGGTGTTGCAGATGGTGATGGGGGGCCGTGTCTGAAGTCTGATGGCGACGGCCTGGAGCGGAGTCTGAAGCGGCACTTCGGTGGCAGGCACCCGGACGGACACCGCCACAGCCACCCCTCCACAAGCTCTTCCCCTGGGAGGTCCATCTCTTCTGTAAACCTCGTAGGTCCTTAAGTTGAAGTCTTCGTTTGTTTTCAGATGGGTTTCCTGGAGACAGATACAGATAGGGTCGAAGTCTTTGACGAGTAACAGTAGATCACTGATATGTGTCTTGGCACCGTTTATGTTGTATTGAATTATGTTCATGTATTGAGATCGCAACTTACGATATAACCGCATGCACTTCCAAGCACTCGCAGGCACACACAGGTTCATACATGATCGGGAGGATACAAAAAAAGAGGAAAGATAAACAAATAAAATAATAGTGATAGTCGTAAAAAATAGTAAAGAGAAAAGAAAAAACATATAATATATACATACCTATACTAACATACATAGATATAGTAAAGAGGTAATAACAAATAGTTGGGGTAATGGGGGACAGCAAAGTAATAAATGACAGTGATAGCAGGCAAATTAGTATATACATATGTACGCCAACATTCATACTTTCACATGTACTAACACATACACGCAAACTTGCAATAAAAATACGTACATGCGTTAAAAGAATAAATACTAAAATATATATATATATATATATATATATATATATATATATATATATATATACATAAAATTCCATATAAATACACAGCGTAAACAGGCACACAAACAGACATACATACACAAAGATAAATATACAATAAGAATGTAGGAAGTAAATGGAAAAGAGTAAAAATAAGAGTAAACAAAATACAATAGCGAGTAAATAAATACGTAGAGGGGAGTAAATCGGTGGTAATGGTAAACGTAAGCAGACATAGTTAGAAAAAAAGTGTATATGTATATCGTGACAAGCAAGGTTAGCGGGAATTGGGAGTTTCCCTTTCTTTCGTTTTACTTCTAGTTTTACTTCGATTTCTGTTTTTATTTTTTTGTTTTGAGGAGTTGTCTCCCACTTCCATCAGATGGGGCCGATTAATTTTTAACTTGAGTAAAGATGAAGGGGAGGGTTTAACGGGGTCCGGGGGGGGGGGGGGGGGGGGGCGATGAGGCCCGGGACGTGGGGACGGAAGGAGAGGGCGTCGGGGCCCGTGGGCCAATGATGAGGGGGGGCGCCCGGGTGGGCACTGGAGGCGGAGGTGGGGTGGGTTGAAAGGTAGGAGGAGGGACGGAGGGGGAGATAGGGAGCGCTCGAACCAGCTCGCTAGAGTTCGGCTCCTGTCTCCCATTAGCAGTATTGTTTACGACAATAGCATTAATGGTTGAACTATTGTTATCTGTCTTGTTTGTGCCTAAAAGATTATTAATAACATTAGATTTAAAATTAAAAACTTCTGTCTGAGTGGCAGAATCACACATTTTTTTTGGTTTATTTTCAGGCAAATTCTCATTGCCTACAAAGGCTACTTGGGCAAAGGACTTGCTAAATGAGATTATTAATAACATTAGATTTAAAATTAAAAACTTCTGTCTGAGTGGCAGAATCACACATTTTTTTTGGTTTATTTTCAGGCAAATTCTCATTGCCTACAAAGGCTACTTGGGCAAAGGACTTGCTAAATGAGGGCGCTAATTTAGCTCTATAGATTTTCCTCGCCTCTGGCAATGGGACTTTCTCAGCTAGTTGAATTTATTTTATGGCTTTTTCTTGTTTAAATATGGGACAGTCCCTATTGAAGGCTGAGTGGGGGCCCTTGCAGACGGCACAAACGGGTGGGGCGGTGCAAGGCGGTGAACCAGCGGGGTGCTGTGCCTGGCCACAGTTGGCACACAACGCCGTCCTGGAGCAGGTCCTGGCCACATGCCCGAAGTGCAGGCACGACATGCATCTGAGTGGGTTAGGGACGTACAGCCTTACGGGGAGAGACAGGTACCCGACATTGATGTGGGGTGGCAGCGTAGGCAGAAAAAAAGTTAGAACATAACTGTCCGTGTTCATTTTAACCCTCTTTTTTTCGCCATCTTCCTCCACGGTTCTATTGCTAGTGATTCGATAAACCTCAGTGACATAAAAAAGGGATAATTCCGATTTGATAGTTTCCAGGGGCACCTCGTCCAGGTCCATGCACCGAATTACCCCTTTGGAGTAATTAAGAGTCGAATGGGCCTCTACTTTCACAGGTATCTGCCCAGAAAGACTAGTCGTCTCCAAAAGTGTATTGGCCTGACGGGCATTTTTGACTTCCACCAAAATCTGACCCGTTCTGATTTTTTTCCCAGCTATGGAACTGATGGACTTCTGTATAAGGAAGGGGGATGTCTTTTTGAGATGAACCCGCCCCCTCCGTAGAGGTAAGTAGGAATCGTGGAAATTGCCCTCCCCCCTCAGACGGACTGTTTATCCGAGGCCTTTTGGACCTGGGGTTGGGTTCTAATAGAGGGAAAAATAGATAAATAAAATAAATAGGTAAAAAAATAATTAAAATAGATAGATAGGTGAAAAATAGCAGTATGTGAGATACGACTGGCCTGTAAGCCGGGAGCTCCGTGCACTAGATCCTTCCTGCAGGGCGGTCTGGACACAACTGACTTTCTCAATTGTAAACAATTTAATTTGCAATTGAAAAACAGATGTTTATTGGAAAGTAACTTGAAAAATTGTAATTTTCAAAAGTTGTATAAATAGTCTTGAGGAGTGTAATAGTGCCATCGAAGAACTTTTGCTTTAATTATCATTTTACTTTCCCAGCTATACAAAGTATAGAGGATGTTATGTAATCGGCCAAAAATTCGATGCGGAGTTTCCAACGGAATTTCATATTTTCCGAACTCTATATTCCAAATATGAAAAACCAATTTCCTTGTGACTGTGTACACGATAACTCCCGATAGAATGAATGTATCCAAACGAAATTTATTATGTGAATCTAGAACACTCTAACACTTATTGTTTTCCAGCCAAATCGACCAAAGGGTAGGGGGATTAGGAGGGAGGCTTATAAAAATCCTAATAACTCCCGATGTAATGAATTTATCGACATAAAATATAGAATGAGGATTTAGGAGTCCCTATGTAAGTCAACTGTTGAATATTAGCACAAACGGTCGACTGATTAGGCGCGAAGGAGAGCGAAACTTTAATGGATTCGTTCTGAGGAAGTACATTGGCGGTGATTCAAAGACTTTTTTGGTTACTTTCTTTGGGGGGGGGGGGGGGGGGGGGAGGGGGGCTTGTAAAAATAAATGCAACATTTAGTTAAATTCAGGGACAAATGAGTCTGACTTGTGACATATAAACTCCTATTCAGTTCTGTCGAAGTGCAGTCGTCACTTCGCTACATTATTGAGTACAATATTCTCCTAATAACTAAAATTAAAAAGAATTGCTGTCTTTAATATTCTCGGAATAGTTTCGTGAATTGATTCCACTGAAATTTATAGGTAATATTTATAAAAACTAACTTGAATATTGTGAAAGTTGATCCAAAACAAGGAGATGAATCCATACTGACAGGACCGTCGATTGCGTTGAGGATGACAACATATTTACCCGCCTTGTCCGCCTCAACCTGAAAATAACAACATACATGTATATTGTATAAAAATATGAACAACATCTTCAATGTTGAAAAATATGACAACAACAAATGTTGTATAATTTCTAAACTGATCTATTTAAAAATCATAAAGGTATCCCAATGTTTAACATATACCTTTTTGCACATGTCAGCTGCATTACGTTCAAACCTTTAATCGCGGATGGCGAATTATGTATGAAATTAAAATACAAAACTATTTCCAGTTTTCCGTTAGTAATCGAAAAGGCTTGATGCTTTATTGAAAATGTTTCAGCACTAGATATGTATGTATTCACTTTATTCATATATTTTTTTTCTGTAAATATACTTATATGGTAATAAAATTTATTTAAGTGTATTTTAAAATCATTTTAAACTGAAACGAACCTAATATTAAATCATTTGTTAATGTTTAACCGATTACAATAATTTCTCCCGTCCACAATACCTCTAGGGTTAAAAGAAATAAGAAAAATAATACGATATAAGAAAACCTTTAAATGTATTCAATTTAGATACCATTATTTCTAGAACATGATCACATCAAATCAAATAAATATTTCATTGTATGTTTTTTTACTATTTCAGTACTGAATTGGAATACTGATTCATAGTTTTTATTTTATTGTCCATCTGAGCAAGGTCCAGTCAAATTTTCTAAGCACTATTTATTTAGAAAAAAATAATATAAATATTACCCTTGTAATGTCGTAGTTCTCTTTGGAAGCGATCAAACATGCGGAGAATGACTCAGATATCATAGAAACGAACAGTTGATTGTATGTTTTGTCTCCCACCTTCAGTTCGTGCCAGCTGACCGCCTTATGGGAGCCCACGATGTACCTGCAATCCAGACTATAGTGGTAGTTCTTATTTAACAATCCCTTATTTTTATGTATTATTTTCTTTCAAAGGTATCAAACTATTGCTTAAATAAAAAAAAAAATAACAGATTTTAATAACAAGATATCTTATCACAGTGAGGGCGCCGGTAGCTCAATCTCAGTCTACTGAGCTCAAGAACGTGGGTTCGAAACCAGACCGAGGCCCTTATCTGGGAGGTAAAATAAACTTAAGCACGTCGTCCTTCGGATGGGACGTTAAGCGATGGTCCCGAGTCTGTACGATGTCAGGTACTTGTTATAGACCCCTGCCCTAGGTGAATAAAAATTTAGGCTAGGCAAAGTTTAGGACTTCCACAGTAGTCGGGCTCATGTCCACCAGAGTGATGAAAGAGAGCTCTGATAGTAGGCGATATGATCTCTTAGTTTAAGCCCGGGCATGAGTTATAAAACCTAACCTAATCTTATCACAGTGTATATGTAGGTACTAACTTTGATTTGAAATAACCTGTTATTCTCCTTTCCTGTTACCTGGCTTGGTAAAATAAGACTTATTATTCAATGTTGATAGTTTCTCGGTACACATAGAACCATGCCATCATCGTTATTATTATATGTAAAATTATAAGCCTTAATACAACTTCACAACCATAATAGTTGTGCATAGCGATAGTGAATGCAATCCGCATGCGCGACTTGGAGGGGTAGGAGCCCTTCCCCCACTCCTCAATCTTCTCATTCTGCCTTCAGAACACTTTTGCGTCGTTTTTAACAGTCAGTAGTTTGTCTTGGTTGATTGTAGTGGAAGCCTTATCTCTTTTTAGTTTTAGTTCATATGTATCCATTATCTATCTAAGTGGCTTTGTTAAGTAGATAGAGCAATATCACAGACTGACTGCCCACTACCGGCTAACTTACAAACAATACTGTCACATAACGAACACGACTTATACTTGGAATTATGCAGCTACATTAAGACAAACAACATTACTCTGTGAACACATACACACACGTACAGACACAAACAAGAACATACACTACTGACTTATAAGACACACTGATGACTTATAACATATTACTTAATAATGGCCAATGTACAAGTTCAATAACACCAAAAATAGAACGAAAAAAAAAAAAAAAAAAAAAAGTAGGTAGATATAATATCTTGTACTCTTCTTAGGGTAGATTTTTCTTATTTACATTTTGGAGCGGAGCTCCTTACGCGCCTACTTTATTTAAACCGTTGCGTCTCTCTATCAGTGAGTTGGTAAAAGCGTAACGACACGGAAATGCCAACGGAAGTTTCACTCTCCCCTCCCCGCCTCCGCCAACCGACATTAGGAAGGGAGGGGATGAATGAATTTTGGCAGGCTTTGTATCTAAGTACAGTGGAGTCCCGATACTCCGAAATGATCGGGACCGGACCTATTTCGGATTAACGAAAATTTCGGATTAAGCGAATTTATTACCAAAATGTACATAATTATGAAATACAACGTGTAATTACATAAACTGGTACAGGATATAGTGATAAACATAGTAAAGCGCTAAAATATGGCACAATACAGTATAAGTACGATAATTATTGTATCGTTGGCAACCCTTGAAGGGGTTTTCACCAATGAGTTGGAGGGGGCATCGCGTGACTGAACGAGAAGTATATTTTTGGCTAGTGTGCTGTCTGCTGCATTATCGTCTACACGTCAACTACGTCTGTGTTGTTTGCTCTCCTGTAGTACATATTTCATACGTAGAACATAAAAGAAGAAACCTCAAGCCAAAATGCAGACAACAACAATGTTGTACAGATTCAGGAACTGTTACAAAATATTCCTGTCTGTGAAGATGCAAATGAAAATGATGTTACTGAGTGGTTAAAAGCTGACGATAACGATCATGAAATTTTAAACGATCAGCAGATCGTTGAAATGGTTTTGAAAGAACCGGAGAACATCTGAGACGAGAGTGAAGGTGAAGCAGACGACGACAGCGAGCAGGAGGTATCCCACTCGGACGCGGCGGCTGCCTTTGATGTAGCTCTACGCTACGTGGAACAACAGTCCACCTCGACCCCAGCAGACACCTTGTTCCTAAGGCGTTGGCGTAATTTTGCTTCAAAAGAGAGGTCTTCTTCTCTTCGACAAAAAAATGTAACAGACTTTTTTAAACGAATATAATACTACAAGTAACATTGTTCTGTTTTGTTTATTCTGTCCATCTTTGAAGCGTACTGTAATTTTTAGTACATAAATACATTTTGAATTAAATTTTTATTTCTTAGTTATTTTTTTCCTAAAATATCCTATTTTCGGTTTCGGATTAAGCGGACTTTCGGATTACCGAAGTTCGGATTATCGGGACTCCACTGTATATATATGCCTTCTCAGTCATTGAATATGACCTTTATTTTGGCTGGAGATTTCAATAGTAATTTTGCAGAAGAGAGACCTAAGCCATTGATTAAGTTTTTTTTTTGACAACTTTAAACTGAAAATGGTTAATAATCGAAAGTTAACTACAACAAGAGATTAACAACATAAACATGGCACAACTATAGACGCTGTTTTTGCAAGATTGAGTCTAAAATTTATGTTTCTTACTTTAGTGACGATAAATCAAACATTTCATTTATAAATTTTGAAGAAAATAATGTGCCAAATTTCATTTTAATTATGTGACGAGTCCAGGCCAATAAATATACATAGCAATGATGAACATAATGAGGCGACATCTGATATGGATGTCAATAGAATAATTATTGTTTATAAAATTATTATACATGACAATGTACAATACCGATAAACTTACATCGGCAGTTATTGGGATTTTCGAAATGAGCCCCCACCCGGAACTCAACCCTCTCCTTAGTCGATATCGCTGAAATTTGACTGGTTATGTCAGCAGTGGATTGTAATTTTAAATACGAAATTTGATGTTGATACGATCATTACATCAGCAGTTATTGGGATTTTTGAATTGAGTTTCTCTCATCTCCCCGTTCTCTTCGACAGACTTGCATTATGAAGCTGAAACAGGGTTTGAGTGTTCGTATGTTTGTTCCGGCATCACGCCCAAACGGCCAAACGGATTTTCATGAAACTTCACATGTAGCATTATTTTGAGCCCGATTGAATAATAGGCTATGTGGCGTCCCAAAATTTCGAACGGAAGGGGGGGCTAAACATAAAAATAGTGCTAACTCATTAATTAATGGTCGGATTATCATGAAATTGCACATGTAGTATTCTTAAAAGCCAAGTTGAAAAATAGGCTCTGTGGCGTTCATACATTTTGAACGGGAGGGGGAGATTGTGGGAGGCCTAAGGGAGCCCCCTCCCAGGAACTCCCCCCTCCCCTCAGCCAATATCGCTGAAATTTGACAGGTTACGTCAGCAGTGGATTTTAATTATAAATACGAAATTTGATGTTGATACCTTCATTACATCGGCAGTTATTGGGATTTTAGAAATGAGCCCCCACCCCAGAACTCCCCCCTCCCCTCCGCCGATATCGCTGAAATTTGACATGTTTTGTCCTCAGTGGATTGTAATTTTAAATACAAAATTTGATGTTGATACGATCAATACGTCGGCAGTTATTGGGATTTTTGAAATGAGCCCCCACCCCAGAACTCCCCCCTCCCCTCCGCCGATATCGCTGAAATTTGACTGGTTATGTCTTCAGTGGATTGTTATTTTAAATACGAAATTTGATGTTGATACGATCATTACATCGGCAGTTATTGGGATTTTTGAATTGAGTTTCTCTCATCTCCCCGTTCTCTTCGCCAGACTTGCATTATGAAGCTGAAACAGGGTTTGTGTGTTCGTATGTTTGTTCCGGCATCACATCCAAACGGCCGGACGGATTTTCATGAAACTTCACATGTAGCCATATTTTGAGCCCGATTGAATAATAGGCTATGTGGCGTCCCAACATTTCGAACGGGAGGGGGGGTTGTAAGGGGGGGCTAAACATAAAAATAGTGCTAATTCATTAATTAATGGTCGGATTATCATGAAATTGCACATGTAGTATTCTTAAAAGCCAAGTTGAAAAATAGGCTCTGTGGCGTTCATAAATTTTGAACGGGAGGGGGAGATTGTGGGAGGCCTAAGGGAGCCCCCTCCCCGGAACTCTCCCCTCCCCTCAGCCAATATCGCTGAAATTTGACAGGTTATGTCAGCAGTGAATTCTAATTATAAATACGAAATTTGATGTTGATATATTCATTACATCGGCAGTTATTGGGATTTTTGAAATGAGCCCCCACCCCAGAACTCCCCCCTCCCCTCCGCCGATATCGCTGAAATTTGACTGGTTATGTCTTCAGTGGATTGTTATTTTAAATACGAAATTTGATGTTGATACGATCATTACATCGACAGTTATTGGGATTTTTGAAATGAGCCCCCACCCCAGAACTCCCCCTTCCCCTCAGCCGATATCGCTGAAATTTGACATGTTTTGTCCTCAGTGTATTGTAATTTTAAATACGAAATTTGATGTTGATACGATCAATACATCGGCAGTTATTGGGATTTTTGAATTGAGTTTCTCTTATCTCGCCGTTCTCTTCGACAGACTTGCATTATGAAGCTGAAACAGGGTTTGTGTGTTCGTATGTTTGTTCCGGCATCACGTCCAAACGGCCGGACGGATTTTCATGAAACTTCACATGTAGCCATATTTTGAGCCCGATTGAATAATAGGCTATGTGGCGTCCCAACATTTGGAACGGGAGGGGGGGATGTAAGGGGGGGCTAAACATAAAAATAGTGCTAATTCATTAATTAATGGTCGGATTATCATGATATTGCACATGTAGTATTCTTAAAAGCCAAGTTGAAAAATAGGCACTGTGGCGTTCATAGATTTTGAACGGGAGGGGGAGATTGTGGGAGGCCTAAGGGAGCCCCCTCCCCGGAACTCTCCCCTCCCCTCAGCCAATATCGCTGAAATTTGACAGGTTATGTCAGCAGTGAATTTTAATTATAATTACGAATTTGATGTTGATACGATCAATACATCGGCAGTTATTGGGATTTTAGAAATGAGCCCCCACCCCAGAACTCCCCCCTCCCCTCCGCCGATATCGCTGAAATTTGACATGTTTTGTCCTCAGTGGATTGTAATTTTAAATACAAAATTTGATGTTGATACGATCAATACGTCGGCAGTTATTGGGATTTTTGAAATGAGCCCCCACCCCAGAACTCCCCCCTCCCCTCCGCCGATATCGCTGAAATTTGACTGGTTATGTCTTCAGTGGATTGTTATTTTAAATACGAAATTTGATGTTGATACGATCATTACATCGGCAGTTATTGGGATTTTTGAATTGAGTTTCTCTCATCTCCCCGTTCTCTTCGCCAGACTTGCATTATGAAGCTGAAACAGGGTTTGTGTGTTCGTATGTTTGTTCCGGCATCACATCCAAACGGCCGGACGGATTTTCATGAAACTTCACATGTAGCCATATTTTGAGCCCGATTGAATAATAGGCTATGTGGCGTCCCAACATTTCGAACGGGAGGGGGGGTTGTAAGGGGGGGCTAAACATAAAAATAGTGCTAATTCATTAATTAATGGTCGGATTATCATGAAATTGCACATGTAGTATTCTTAAAAGCCAAGTTGAAAAATAGGCTCTGTGGCGTTCATAAATTTTGAACGGGAGGGGGAGATTGTGGGAGGCCTAAGGGAGCCCCCTCCCCGGAACTCTCCCCTCCCCTCAGCCAATATCGCTGAAATTTGACAGGTTATGTCAGCAGTGAATTTTAATTATAAATACGAAATTTGATGTTGATATATTCATTACATCGGCAGTTATTGGGATTTTTGAAATGAGCCCCCACCCCAGAACTCCCCCCTCCCCTCCGCCGATATCGCTGAAATTTGACTGGTTATGTCTTCAGTGGATTGTTATTTTAAATACGAAATTTGATGTTGATACGATCATTACATCGGCAGTTATTGGGATTTTTGAAATGAGCCCCCACCCCAGAACTCCCCCTTCCCCTCAGCCGGTATCGCTGAAATTTGACATGTTTTGTCCTCAGTGTATTGTAATTTTAAATACGAAATTTGATGTTGATACGATCAATACATCGGCAGTTATTGGGATTTTTGAATTGAGTTTCTCTTATCTCGCCGTTCTCTTCGACAGACTTGCATTATGAAGCTGAAACAGGGTTTGTGTGTTCGTATGTTTGTTCCGGCATCACGTCCAAACGGCCGGACGGATTTTCATGAAACTTCACATGTAGCCATATTTTGAGCCCGATTGAATAATAGGCTATGTGGCGTCCCAACATTTCGAACGGGAGGGGGGGTTGTAAGGGGGGGCTAAACATAAAAATAGTGCTAATTCATTAATTAATGGTCGGATTATCATGATATTGCACATGTAGTATTCTTAAAAGCCAAGTTGAAAAATAGGCACTGTGGCGTTCATAGATTTTGAACGGGAGGGGGAGATTGTGGGAGGCCTAAGGGAGCCCCCTCCCCGGAACTCTCCCCTCCCCTCAGCCAATATCGCTGAAATTTGACAGGTTATGTCAGCAGTGAATTTTAATTATAATTACGAATTTGATGTTGATACGATCAATACATCGGCAGTTATTGGGATTTTTGAAATGAGCCCCCACCCCAGAACTCCCCCCTCCCCTCCGCCGATATCGCTGAAATTTGACTGGTTATGTCTTCAGTGGATTGTTATTTTAAATACGAAATTTGATGTTGATACGATCATTACATCGGCAGTTATTGGGATTTTTGAAATGAGCCCCCACCCCAGAACTCCCCCTTCCCCTCAGCCGGTATCGCTGAAATTTGACATGTTTTGTCCTCAGTGTATTGTAATTTTAAATACGAAATTTGATGTTGATACGATCAATACATCGGCAGTTATTGGGATTTTTGAATTGAGTTTCTCTTATCTCGCCGTTCTCTTCGACAGACTTGCATTATGAAGCTGAAACAGGGTTTGTGTGTTCGTATGTTTGTTCCGGCATCACGTCCAAACGGCCGGACGGATTTTCATGAAACTTCACATGTAGCCATATTTTGAGCCCGATTGAATAATAGGCTATGTGGCGTCCCAACATTTCGAACGGGAGGGGGGGTTGTAAGGGGGGGCTAAACATAAAAATAGTGCTAATTCATTAATTAATGGTCGGATTATCATGATATTGCACATGTAGTATTCTTAAAAGCCAAGTTGAAAAATAGGCACTGTGGCGTTCATAGATTTTGAACGGGAGGGGGAGATTGTGGGAGGCCTAAGGGAGCCCCCTCTTCGGAACTCTCCCCTCCCCTCAGCCAATATCGCTGAAATTTGACAGGTTATGTCAGCAGTGAATTTTAATTATAATTACGAATTTGATGTTGATACGATCAATACATCGGCAGTTATTTTTGAAATGAGCCCCCACCCCAGAACTCCCCCCTCCCCTCCGCCGATATCGCTGAAATTTGACTGGTTATGTCTTCAGTGGATTGTTATTTTAAATACGAAATTTGATGTTGATACGATCATTACATCGGCAGTTATTGGGATTTTTGAAATGAGCCCCCACCCCAGAACTCCCCCTTCCCCTCAGCCGATATCGCTGAAATTTGACATGTTTTGTCCTCAGTGTATTGTAATTTTAAATACGAAATTTGATGTTGATACGATCAATACATCGGCAGTTATTGGGATTTTTGAATTGAGTTTCTCTTATCTCGCCGTTCTCTTCGACAGACTTGCATTATGAAGCTGAAACAGGGTTTGTGTGTTCGTATGTTTGTTCCGGCATCACGTCCAAACGGCCGGACGGATTTTCATGAAACTTCACATGTAGCCATATTTTGAGCCCGATTGAATAATAGGCTATGTGGCGTCCCAACATTTCGAACGGGAGGGGGGGTTGTAAGGGGGGGCTAAACATAAAAATAGTGCTAATTCATTAATTAATGGTCGGATTATCATGATATTGCACATGTAGTATTCTTAAAAGCCAAGTTGAAAAATAGGCACTGTGGCGTTCATAGATTTTGAACGGGAGGGGGAGATTGTGGGAGGCCTAAGGGAGCCCCCTCCCCGGAACTCTCCCCTCCCCTCAGCCAATATCGCTGAAATTTGACAGGTTATGTCAGCAGTGAATTTTAATTATAATTACGAATTTGATGTTGATACGATCAATACATCGGCAGTTATTGGGATTTTTGAAATGAGCCCCCACCCCAGAACTCCCCCCTCCCCTCCGCCGATATCGCTGAAATTTGACTGGTTATGTCTTCAGTGGATTGTTATTTTAAATACGAAATTTGATGTTGATACGATCATTACATCGGCAGTTATTGGGATTTTTGAATTGAGTTTCTCTCATCTCCCCGTTCTCTTCGACAGACTTGCATTATGAAGCTGAAACAGGGTTTGTGTGTTCGTATGTTTGTTCCGGCATCACATCCAAACGGCCGGACGGATTTTCATGAAACTTTACATGTAGCCATATTTTGAGCCCGATTGAATAATAGGCTATGTGGCGTCCCAACATTTCGAACGGGAGGGGGGGTTGTAAGGGGGGGCTAAACATAAAAATAGTGCTAATTCATTAATTAATGGTCGGATTATCATGAAATTGCACATGTAGTATTCTTAAAAGCCAAGTTGAAAAATAGGCTCTGTGGCGTTCATAAATTTTGAACGGGAGGGGGAGATTGTGGGAGGCCTAAGGGAGCCCCCTCCCCGGAACTCTCCCCTCCCCTCAGCCAATATCGCTGAAATTTGACAGGTTACGTCAGCAGTGAATTTTAATTATAAATACGAAATTTGATGTTGATATATTCATTACATCGGCAGTTATTGGGATTTTCGAAATGAGCCCCCACCCCAGAACTCCCCCCTCCCCTCCGCCGATATCGCTGAAATTTGACTGGTTATGTCTTCAGTGGATTGTTATTTTAAATACGAAATTTGATGTTGATACGATCATTACATCGGCAGTTATTGGGATTTTTGAAATGAGCCCCCACCCCAGAACTCCCCCTTCCCCTCAGCCGATATCGCTGAAATTTGACATGTTTTGTCCTCAGTGTATTGTAATTTTAAATACGAAATTTGATGTTGATACGATCAATACATCGGCAGTTATTGGGATTTTTGAAATGAGCCCCCACCCCAGAACTCCCCCTTCCCCTCAGCCGGTATCGCTGAAATTTGACATGTTTTGTCCTCAGTGTATTGTAATTTTAAATACGAAATTTGATGTTGATACGATCAATACATCGGCAGTTATTGGGATTTTTGAATTGAGTTTCTCTTATCTCGCCGTTCTCTTCGACAGACTTGCATTATGAAGCTGAAACAGGGTTTGTGTGTTCGTATGTTTGTTCCGGCATCACGTCCAAACGGCCGGACGGATTTTCATGAAACTTCACATGTAGCCATATTTTGAGCCCGATTGAATAATAGGCTATGTGGCGTCCCAACATTTCGAACGGGAGGGGGGGTTGTAAGGGGGGGCTAAACATAAAAATAGTGCTAATTCATTAATTAATGGTCGGATTATCATGATATTGCACATGTAGTATTCTTAAAAGCCAAGTTGAAAAATAGGCACTGTGGCGTTCATAGATTTTGAACGGGAGGGGGAGATTGTGGGAGGCCTAAGGGAGCCCCCTCTTCGGAACTCTCCCCTCCCCTCAGCCAATATCGCTGAAATTTGACAGGTTATGTCAGCAGTGAATTTTAATTATAATTACGAATTTGATGTTGATACGATCAATACATCGGCAGTTATTGGGATTTTTGAAATGAGCCCCCACCCCAGAACTCCCCCCTCCCCTCCGCCGATATCGCTGAAATTTGACTGGTTATGTCTTCAGTGGATTGTTATTTTAAATACGAAATTTGATGTTGATACGATCATTACATCGGCAGTTATTGGGATTTTTGAAATGAGCCCCCACCCCAGAACTCCCCCTTCCCCTCAGCCGATATCGCTGAAATTTGACATGTTTTGTCCTCAGTGTATTGTAATTTTAAATACGAAATTTGATGTTGATACGATCAATACATCGGCAGTTATTGGGATTTTTGAATTGAGTTTCTCTTATCTCGCCGTTCTCTTCGACAGACTTGCATTATGAAGCTGAAACAGGGTTTGTGTGTTCGTATGTTTGTTCCGGCATCACGTCCAAACGGCCGGACGGATTTTCATGAAACTTCACATGTAGCCATATTTTGAGCCCAATTGAATAATAGGCTATGTGGCGTCCCAACATTTCGAACGGGAGGGGGGGTTGTAAGGGGGGGCTAAACATAAAAATAGTGCTAATTCATTAATTAATGGTCGGATTATCATGATATTGCACATGTAGTATTCTTAAAAGCCAAGTTGAAAAATAGGCACTGTGGCGTTCATAGATTTTGAACGGGAGGGGGAGATTGTGGGAGGCCTAAGGGAGCCCCCTCCCCGGAACTCTCCCCTCCCCTCAGCCAATATCGCTGAAATTTGACAGGTTATGTCAGCAGTGAATTTTAATTATAATTACGAATTTGATGTTGATACGATCAATACATCGGCAGTTATTGGGATTTTTGAATTGAGCCCCCACCCCAGAACTCCCCCCTCCCCTCCGCCGATATCGCTGAAATTTGACTGGTTATGTCTTCAGTGGATTGTTATTTTAAATACGAAATTTGATGTTGATACGATCATTACATCGGCAGTTATTGGGATTTTTGAATTGAGTTTCTCTCATCTCCCCGTTCTCTTCGACAGACTTGCATTATGAAGCTGAAACAGGGTTTGTGTGTTCGTATGTTTGTTCCGGCATCACATCCAAACGGCCGGACGGATTTTCATGAAACTTCACATGTAGCCATATTTTGAGCCCGATTGAATAATAGGCTATGTGGCGTCCCAACATTTCGAACGGGAGGGGGGGTTGTAAGGGGGGGCTAAACATAAAAATAGTGCTAATTCATTAATTAATGGTCGGATTATCATGAAATTGCACATGTAGTATTCTTAAAAGCCAAGTTGAAAAATAGGCTCTGTGGCGTTCATAAATTTTGAACGGGAGGGGGAGATTGTGGGAGGCCTAAGGGAGCCCCCTCCCCGGAACTCTCCCCTCCCCTCAGCCAATATCGCTGAAATTTGACAGGTTACGTCAGCAGTGAATTTTAATTATAAATACGAAATTTGATGTTGATATATTCATTACATCGGCAGTTATTGGGATTTTCGAAATGAGCCCCCACCCCAGAACTCCCCCCTCCCCTCCGCCGATATCGCTGAAATTTGACTGGTTATGTCTTCAGTGGATTGTTATTTTAAATACGAAATTTGATGTTGATACGATCATTACATCGGCAGTTATTGGGATTTTTGAAATGAGCCCCCACCCCAGAACTCCCCCTTCCCCTCAGCCGATATCGCTGAAATTTGACATGTTTTGTCCTCAGTGTATTGTAATTTTAAATACGAAATTTGATGTTGATACGATCAATACATCGGCAGTTATTGGGATTTTTGAATTGAGTTTCTCTTATCTCGCCGTTCTCTTCGACAGACTTGCATTATGAAGCTGAAACAGGGTTTGTGTGTTCGTATGTTTGTTCCGGCATCACGTCCAAACGGCCGGACGGATTTTCATGAAACTTCACATGTAGCCATATTTTGAGCCCGATTGAATAATAGGCTATGTGGCGTCCCAACATTTCGAACGGGAGGGGGGGTTGTAAGGGGGGGCTAAGCATAAAAATAGTGCTAATTCATTAATTAATGGTCGGATTATCATGATATTGCACATGTAGTATTCTTAAAAGCCAAGTTGAAAAATAGGCACTGTGGCGTTCATAGATTTTGAACGGGAGGGGGAGATTGTGGGAGGCCTAAGGGAGCCCCCTCCCCGGAACTCTCCCCTCCCCTCAGCCAATATCGCTGAAATTTGACAGGTTATGTCAGCAGTGAATTTTAATTATAATTACGAATTTGATGTTGATACGATCAATACATCGGCAGTTATTGGGATTTTTGAAATGGGCCCCCACCCCAGAACTCCCCCCTCCCCTCCGCCGATATCGCTGAAATTTGACTGGTTATGTCTTCAGTGGATTGTTATTTTAAATACGAAATTTGATGTTGATACGATCATTACATCGGCAGTTATTGGGATTTTTGAATTGAGTTTCTCTCATCTCCCCGTTCTCTTCGACAGACTTGCATTATGAAGCTGAAACAGGGTTTGTGTGTTCGTATGTTTGTTCCGGCATCACATCCAAACGGCCGGACGGATTTTCATGAAACTTCACATGTAGCCATATTTTGAGCCCGATTGAATAATAGGCTATGTGGCGTCCCAACATTTCGAACGGGAGGGGGGGTTGTAAGGGGGGGCTAAACATAAAAATAGTGCTAATTCATTAATTAATGGTCGGATTATCATGAAATTGCACATGTAGTATTCTTAAAAGCCAAGTTGAAAAATAGGCTCTGTGGCGTTCATAAATTTTGAACGGGAGGGGGAGATTGTGGGAGGCCTAAGGGAGCCCCCTCCCCGGAACTCTCCCCTCCCCTCAGCCGATATCGCTGAAATTTGACTGGTTATGTCTTCAGTGGATTGTTATTTTAAATACGAAATTTGATGTTGATACGATCATTACATCGGCAGTTATTGGGATTTTTGAAAGAGCCCCCACCCCAGAACTCCCTTCTCCCCTCCGCCGATATCGCTGAAATTTGACAGGTTACGTCAGCAGTGGATTTTAATTATAAATACGAAATTTGATGTTGATACGATCATTACATCGGCAGTTATTGGGATTTTTGAAATGAGCCCCCACCCCAGAACTCCCCCTTCCCCTCAGCCGATATCGCTGAAATTTGACATGTTTTGTCCTCAGTGGATTGTAATTTTAAATACGAAATTTGATGTTGATACGATCAATACATCGGCAGTTATTGGGATTTTTGAATTGAGTTTCTCTTATCTCGCCGTTCTCTTCGACAGACTTGCATTATGAAGCTGAAACAGGGTTTGTGTGTTCGTATGTTTGTTCCGGCATCACGTCCAAACGGCCGGACGGATTTTCATGAAACTTCACATGTAGCATTATTTTGAGCCCGATTGAATAATAGGCTATGTGGCGTCCCAAAATTTCGAATGGGAGGGGGGGTTGTAAGGGGGGGCTAAACATAAAAATAGTGCTAACTCATTAATTAATGGTCGGATTATCATGAAATTGCACATGTAGTATTCTTAAAAGCCAAGTTGAAAAAAAGTCTCTGTGGCGTACATAAATTTTGAACGGGAGGGGGAGATTGTGGGAGGCCTAAGGGAGCCCCCTCCCCGGAACTCCCCCCTCCCTTCAGCCAATATGGCTGAAATTTGACAGGTTACGTCAGCAGTGGATTTTAATTATAAATACGAAATTTGATGTTGATACCTTCATTATATTGGTAGTCATTGGGATTAATGAAATGAGCCCCCATCCCAGAACTCCCTTCTCCCCTCCGCCGATATCGCTGAAATTTGACTGGTTATGTCTTCAGTGGATTGTTATTTTAAATACGAATTTTGATGTTGATACGATCATTACATCGGCAGTTATTGGGATTTTTGAAATGAGCCCCCACCCCAGAACTCCCCCTTCCCCTCAGCCGATATCGCTAAAATTTGACATGTTGTGTCCTCAGTGGATTGTAATTTTAAATACGAAATTTGATGTTGATACGATCAATACATCGGCAGTTATTGGGATTTTTAAATTGAGTTTCCCTCATCTCCCCGTTCTCTTCGACAGACTTGCATTATGAAGCTGAAACAGGGTTTGTGTGTTCGTATGTTTGTTCCGGCATCACGCCCAAACGTCCGGACGGATTTTCATGAAACTTCACATGTAGCATTATTTTGAGCCCGATTGAATAATAGGCTATGTGGCGTCTCAAAATTTCGAACGGGAGGGGGGGTTGTAAGGTGGGGCTAAACATAAAAATAGTGCTAACTCATTAATTAATGGTCGGATTATCATGAAATTGCACATGTAGTATTTTTAAAAGCCAAGTTGAAAAAAAGTCTCTGTGGCGTTCATAAATTTTGAACGGGAGGGGGAGATTGTGGGAGGCCTAAGGGAGCCCCCTCCCCGGATCTCCCCCCTCTCCGCAGCCAATATCGCTGAAATTTGACAGGTTACGTCAGCAGTGGATTTTAATTATAAATACGAAATTTGATGTTGATACCTTCATTACATTGGTAGTCATTGGGATTATTGAAATGAGCCCCCATCCCAGAACTCCCTTCTCCCCTCCGCCGATATCGCTGAAATTTGACTGGTTATGTCTTCAGTGGATTGTTATTTTAAATACGAATTTTGATGTTGATACGATCATTACATCGGCAGTTATTGGGATTTTTGAAATGAGCCCCCACCCCAGAACTCCCCCTTCCCCTCAGCCGATATCGCTAAAATTTGACATGTTTTGTCCTCAGTGGATTGTAATTTTAAATACGAAATTTGATGTTGATACGATCAATACATCGGCAGTTATTGGGATTTTTAAATTGAGTTTCCCTCATCTCCCCGTTCTCTTCGACAGACTTGCATTATGAAGCTGAAACAGGATTTGTGTGTTCGTATGTTTGTTCCGGCATCACGCCCAAACGTCCGGACGGATTTTCATGAAACTTCACATGTAGCATTATTTTGAGCCCGATTGAATAATAGGCTATGTGGCGTCTCAAAATTTCGAACGGGAGGGGGGGTTGTAAGGTGGGGCTAAACATAAAAATAGTGCTAACTCATTAATTAATGGTCGGATTATCATGAAATTGCACATGTAGTATTCTTAAAAGCCAAGTTGAAAAATAGGCTCTGTGGCGTTCATAAATTTTGAACGGGAGGGGGAGATTGTGGGAGGCCTAAGGGAGCCCCCTCCCCGGATCTCCCCCCTCTCCGCAGCCAATATCGCTGAAATTTGACAGGTTACGTCTTCAGTGGATTGTTATTTTAAATACGAAATTTGATGTTGATACGATCATTACATCGGCAGTTATTGGGATTTTTGAAATGAGCCCCCACCCCGGAACTCCCCCTTCCCCTCAGCCGATATCGCTGAAATTTGACATGTTTTGTCCTCAGTGGATTGTAATTTTAAATACGAAATTTGATGTTGATACGATCAATACATCGGCAGTTATTGGGATTTTTAAATTGAGTTTCCCTCATCTCCCCGTTCTCTTCGACAGACTTGCATTATGAAGCTGAAACAGGGTTTGTGTGTTCGTATGTTTGTTCCGGCATCACGCCCAAACGGCCGGACAGATTTTCATGAAACTTCACATGTAGCATTATTTTGAGCCCGATTGAATAATAGGCTATGTGGCGTCCCAAAATTTCGAATGGGAGGGGGGGTTGTAAGGGGGGGCTAAACATAAAAATAGTGCTAACTCATTAATTAATGGTCGGATTATCATGAAATTGCACATGTAGTATTCTTAAAAGCCAAGTTGAAAAAAAGTCTCTGTGGCGTTCATAAATTTTGAACGGGAGGGGGAGATTGTGGGAGGCCTAAGGGAGCCCCCTCCCCGGAACTCCCCCCTCCCTTCAGCCAATATGGCTGAAATTTGACAGGTTACGTCAGCAGTGGATTTTAATTATAAATACGAAATTTGATGTTGATACCTTCATTACATTAGTAGTCATTGGGATTATTGAAATGAGCCCCGACCCCAGAACTCCCCCTTCCCCTCAGCCGATATCGCTGAAATTTGACATGTTTTGTCCTCAGTGGATTGTAATTTCAAATACGAAATTTGATGTTGATACGATCAATACATCGGCAGTTATTGGGATTTTTAAATTGAGTTTCTCTCATCTCCCCGTTCTCTTCGACAGACTTGCATTATGAAGCTGAAACAGGGTTTGTGTGTTCGTATGTTTGTTCCGGCATCACGTCCAAACGGCCGGACGGATTTTCATGAAACTTCACATGTAGCCATATTTTGAGCCCGATTGAATAATAGGCTATGTGGCGTCCCAACATTTCGAACGGGAGGGGGGGTTGTAAGGGGGGGCTAAACATAAAAATAGTGCTAATTCATTAATTAATGGTCGGATTATCATGAAATTGCACATGTAGTATTCTTAAAAGCCAAGTTGAAAAATAGGCTCTGTGGCGTTCATAAATTTTGAACGGGAGGGGGAGATTGTGGGAGGCCTAAGGGAGCCCCCTCCCCGGAACTCTCCCCTCCCCTCAGCCAATATCGCTGAAATTTGACAGGTTATGTCAGCAGTGGATTTTAATTATAAATACGAAATTTGATGTTGATACCTTCATTACATTGGTAGTCATTGGGATTATTGAAATGAGCCCCCACCCCAGAACTCCCCCCTCCCCTCCGCCGATATCGCTGAAATTTGACTGGTTATGTCTTCAGTGGATTGTTATTTTAAATACGAAATTTGATGTTGATACGATCATTACATCGGCAGTTATTGGGATTTTTGAAATGAGCCCCCACCCCAGAACTCCCCCTTCCCCTCAGCCGATATCGCTGAAATTTGACATGTTTTGTCCTCAGTGGATTGTAATTTTAAATACGAAATTTGATGTTGATACGATCAATACATCGGCAGTTATTGGGATTTTTAAATTGAGTTTCCCTCATCTCCCCGTTCTCTTCGACAGACTTGCATTATGAAGCTGAAACAGGGTTTGTGTGTTCGTATGTTTGTTCCGGCATCACGCCCAAACGTCCGGACGGATTTTCATGAAACTTCACATGTAGCATTATTTTGAGCCCGATTGAATAATAGGCTATGTGGCGTCTCAAAATTTCGAACGGGAGGGGGGGTTGTAAGGGGGGGCTAAACATAAAAATAGTGCTAACTCATTAATTAATGGTCGGATTATCATGAAATTGCACATGTAGTATTCTTTAAAGCCAAGTTGAAAAATAGGCTCTGTGGCGTTCATAAATTTTGAACGGGAGGGGGAGATTGTGGGAGGCCTAAGGGAGCCCCCTCCCCGGATCTCCCCCCTCCCCGCAGCCAATATCGCTGAAATTTGACAGGTTACGTCAGCAGTGGATTTTAATTATAAATACGAAATTTGATGTTGATACCTTCATTACATCGGCAGTTATTGGGATTATTGAAATGAGCCCCCACCCCAGAACTCCCCCCTCCCCTCCGCCGATATTGCTGAAATTTGACATGTTTTGTCCTCAGTGGATTGTAATTTTAAATAAGAAATTTGATGTTGATATATTCATTACATCGGCAGTTATTGGGATTTTTGAAATGAGCCCCCACCCCAGAACTCCCCCCTCCCCTCCGCCGATATCGCTGAAATTTGACATGTTTTGTCCTCAGTGGATTGTAATTTTAAATACGAAATTTGATGTTGATACGATCAATACATCGGCAGTTATTGGGATTTTTGAATTGAGTTTCTTTCATCTCGCCGTTCTCTTCGACCGACTTGCATTATGAAGCTGAAACAGAGTTTGTGTGTTCGTATGTTTGTTGCGGCATCACGCCCAAACGGCCGGACGGATTTTCATGAAACTTCACATTTAGCATTATTTTGAGCCCGATTGAATAATAGGCTATGTGGCGTCCCAAAATTTCGAACGGGGGGGGGGGGGGGTTGTAAGGGGGGGGGCTAAACATAAAAATAGTGCTAACTCATTAATTAATGGTCGGATTATCATGAAATTGCACATGTAGTATTCTTAAAAGCCAAGTTGAAAAAAAGTCTCTGTGGCGTTCATAAATTTTGAACGGGAGGGGGAGATTGTGGGAGGCCTAAGGGAGCCCCCTCCCCGGAACTCCCCCCTCCCTTCAGCCAATATGGCTGAAATTTGACAGGTTACGTCAGCAGTGGATTTTAATTATAAATACGAAATTTGATGTTGATACCTTCATTACATTAGTAGTCATTGGGATTATTGAAATGAGCCCCGACCCCAGAACTCCCCCTTCCCCTCAGCCGATATCGCTGAAATTTGACATGTTTTGTCCTCAGTGGATTGTAATTTCAAATACGAAATTTGATGTTGATACGATCAATACATCGGCAGTTATTGGGATTTTTAAATTGAGTTTCTCTCATCTCCCCGTTCTCTTCGACAGACTTGCATTATGAAGCTGAAACAGGGTTTGTGTGTTCGTATGTTTGTTCCGGCATCACGTCCAAACGGCCGGACGGATTTTCATGAAACTTCACATGTAGCCATATTTTGAGCCCGATTGAATAATAGGCTATGTGGCGTCCCAACATTTCGAACGGGAGGGGGGGTTGTAAGGGGGGGCTAAACATAAAAATAGTGCTAATTCATTAATTAATGGTCGGATTATCATGAAATTGCACATGTAGTATTCTTAAAAGCCAAGTTGAAAAATAGGCTCTGTGGCGTTCATAAATTTTGAACGGGAGGGGGAGATTGTGGGAGGCCTAAGGGAGCCCCCTCCCCGGAACTCTCCCCTCCCCTCAGCCAATATCGCTGAAATTTGACAGGTTATGTCAGCAGTGGATTTTAATTATAAATACGAAATTTGATGTTGATACCTTCATTACATTGGTAGTCATTGGGATTATTGAAATGAACCCCCACCCCAGAACTCCCCCCTCCCCTCCGCCGATATCGCTGAAATTTGACTGGTTATGTCTTCAGTGGATTGTTTTTTTAAATACGAAATTTGATGTTGATACGATCATTACATCGGCAGTTATTAGGATTTTTGAAATGAGCCCCCACCCCAGAACTCCCCCTTCCCCTCAGCCGATATCGCTGAAATTTGACATGTTTTGTCCTCAGTGGATTGTAATTTTAAATACGAAATTTGATGTTGATACGATCAATACATCGGCAGTTATTGGGATTTTTAAATTGAGTTTCCCTCATCTCCCCGTTCTCTTCGACAGACTTGCATTATGAAGCTGAAACAGGGTTTGTGTGTTCGTATGTTTGTTCCGGCATCACGCCCAAACGTCCGGACGGATTTTCATGAAACTTCACATGTAGCATTATTTTGAGCCCGATTGAATAATAGGCTATGTGGCGTCTCAAAATTTCGAACGGGAGGGGGGGTTGTAAGGGGGGGCTAAACATAAAAATAGTGCTAACTCATTAATTAATGGTCGGATTATCATGAAATTGCACATGTAGTATTCTTTAAAGCCAAGTTGAAAAATAGGCTCTGTGGCGTTCATAAATTTTGAACGGGAGGGGGAGATTGTGGGAGGCCTAAGGGAGCCCCCTCCCCGGATCTCCCCCCTCCCCGCAGCCAATATCGCTGAAATTTGACAGGTTACGTCAGCAGTGGATTTTAATTATAATTACGAAATTTGATGTTGATACCTTCATTACATCGGCAGTTATTGGGATTATTGAAATGAGCCCCCACCCCAGAACTCCCCCCTCCCCTCCGCCGATATTGCTGAAATTTGACATGTTTTGTCCTCAGTGGATTGTAATTTTAAATAAGAAATTTGATGTTGATATATTCATTACATCGGCAGTTATTGGGATTTTTGAAATGAGCCCCCACCCCAGAACTCCCCCCTCCCCTCCGCCGATATCGCTGAAATTTGACATGTTTTGTCCTCAGTGGATTGTAATTTTAAATACGAAATTTGATGTTGATACGATCAATACATCGGCAGTTATTGGGATTTTTGAATTGAGTTTCTTTCATCTCGCCGTTCTCTTCGACCGACTTGCATTATGAAGCTGAAACAGAGTTTGTGTGTTCGTATGTTTGTTGCGGCATCACGCCCAAACGGCCGGACGGATTTTCATGAAACTTCACATTTAGCATTATTTTGAGCCCGATTGAATAATAGGCTATGTGGCGTCCCAAAATTTCGAACGGGGGGGGGGGGGGGGGTTGTAAGGGGGGGGGCTAAACATAAAAATAGTGCTAACTCATTAATTAATGGTCGGATTATCATGAAATTGCACATGTAGTATTCGTAAAAGCCAAGTTGAAAAATAGGCTCTGTGGCGTTCATAAATTTTGAACGGGAGGGGGAGATTGTGGGAGGCCTAAGGGAGCCCCCTCCCCGGAACTCCCCCCTCCCCTCAGCCAATATCGCTGAAATTTGACAGGTTATGTCAGCAGTGGATATTAATTAGAAATACGAAATTTGATGTTGATACCTTCATTACATCGGCAGTTATTGGGATTTTAGAAATGAGCCCCTACTCCAGAACTCCCCCCTCCCCTCCGCCGATATCGCTGAAATTTGACATGTTTTGTCCTCAGTGGATTGTAATTTTAAATACGAAATTTGATGTTGATACGATCAATACATCGGCAGTTATTGGGATTTGTGAATTGAGTTTCTCTTATCTCGCCGTTCTCTTCGACCGACTTGCATTATGAAGCTGAAACAGGGTTTGTGTGTTCGTATGTTTGTTTCGACATCACGCATGTCATGAAATTTCATATGTAGTAGTATTTCTAAAGGCCAAATAGAAAAATGTAGTGTGACGTCACAAAATTGTGAACGGGAGGGGAAGTTGTGGGGGTAGGCCGTAGTGTATATACAGGTAGCTCATTAATTAATGGTCGGATTATCATAAAATTTCACATGTATATTCTTAAAAGCCAATTGAAAAATAAAAAAATGAATAGGGTGTGTGGTGTCCCAAAATATTGAATGGGAGGGGGGGATTATGGGTGGTAGGCCTAAGTATAAATGTAGTGCTAGCTCTTTAACTAATGGTCGGATTGTCATGAAATTTCTCATGTAGTATTCCTGAAGGCCAAATAGAAAAATAGAGTGTGTCACGTCCCAAAATGTTGAACGGGAGGGGAGTTGTGGGAGTAGGCCTAAATATAAAGATACTGGTAGCTTATTAACCAATGGTCCGATAATCATGACATTTCACATGTAGTATTCCTGAAGGCCAAACAGAGAAATAAGGTGTGTGGCGTCCCTAAATTTTGAACGGGAGGGGTGTGGTTGTGGGGGTGGGCCTTAGTATGAATATACCGGTAGCTCATTATCTAATTGTCGGAGTATCATGAAATTTCACATGTAGTATTCTTAATAGCCAATTGAAAAATAGGGTGTGTGGCGTCCCAAAATTTGCCAGGTTATGTCCTCATTGTATTTTCATTTTAAATACGAAATTTGATGTTGATACATTCATTACATCGGCAGTTATGGGTGTTTTTGAAGTGAGCCCCCTCCCCTCAGCCGATATCGCTGAAATTTGAATGGTTATGTCCTCAGTGGATCTTAATTTCAAATACGAACTTTGATGTTGATACATTCATTACATCGGCAGTTATGGGTGTTTTTGAAGTGAGCCCCCTCCCCTCAGCCGATATCGCTGAAATTTGACTAGTTATGTCCTCATTGGATTTTAATTTCAAATACGAACTTTGATGTTGATACATTCATTACATCGGCAGTTATTGGGATTTTTGGATTGGGCTCCCTCCACGGAACTTCCCCCTCCCCTCATCCGATATCGCTGAAATTTGATTAGTTATGTCCTCATTGGATTTTAATTTTAAATACGAAATTTGATGTTGATACATTCATTACATCGGCAGTTATGGGGGTTTTTGAAGTGAGCCCCCTCCCCTCAGCCGATATCGCTGAAATATGACAGGTTATGTCCTCAGTGGATTTTAATTTCAAATACGAACTTTGATGTTGATACATTCATTAAAAGGCAGTTATTGGGATTTTTGGATTGGGCCCCCTCCGCGGGAACTCCCCCTCCCCTCATCCGATATCGCTGAAAGTTGACTGGTTATGTCCTCAGTAGATTTTAATTTCAAATCCCTCTTCCTTTGATAAGATAACGAGCCATATGTTAATTCTTTACTACAATTTATTCAAGTTAGTTTATATTCAATCTCCAAACCTTTCCCCAATTTATTCTGTTATTGTCAAATGATCAACCTTGTTACCCCAAACAGTTCCCTTTCATATCTGCTATCAATCTAATGTCGTGTCTAATTGCTCTCTTTTCTCAACGTTGATAATTTTGACTATGGTTTGACTATTTTTGCTGTTATTTTTCACAAGGTTATTTACTTGCTCAGCTAATACGAAGAATGTAATCAGTCAAAAACTCGATGCGGAGTTTTCAAAAGAATGTCTTGTTTTCCGACCTCTAGATCCCAAATATGAAAAAAAAAATGAAAGTAAGTTTGTAAACACGATAACGATAGAATGAATGTATCGATACATTTTATATATGTGACCAAAACCCCATGAAGAGGACAATTACGTATCGACTCGCAGCCAAAAGGAGGGAGGCTTAACTAAACAACTCTTATAACTGTCCTTGTAATGGATACTTCGATACAAAATTTCATATATGGATTCAAAACCCCGCAAGGACAACACTTATTAATTTTCAGCGGAATGGGCAGAAGGGGAGGGGGGCCAGAGGAAGGCGCAACTCAAAAAACCCAATAACTGCCGATGTAATGAGTTTATCGACATGAAATTTCATATTATATACAGTCAAAACCCAAAGAGGACATAACCTGTAAAATGCCGATTTAGCTGAAAATCGATAGGTGTTGTCCACATTGGATTTTAGTAGCACATATGAAATTTCGTGTCGATACCTGAAATTCGGTTGAAAAGGTCACATCGAATTTTTGACAGATTACATAACTTCCCCTATACCTTGTATAGAAATAAAAGAAGTAAAATTCACAAATAACTTAACAAACTAATTACGTACTATTTTTTTTTTTACAATAAATAGTAAAGCAATCAAAGATTCCTAAATTTACATAAAAGTTTTAAAAAATACTTGCATTTGGGCAAGTCCTTGTTTCCTTACATTTGCAGATATACTTTTAAGGGCAGTTTTAATGGCGATAATGAGCTGAGCGAACTGATAAGTAGCGCCGTCCTTAGATCTCTCGTTGGTATGAATGTATCTTGTGAGGCCGATATGACGCGAGTTCCGCTTGCTTTCTGCAACTATAGGGTCGTCATCGTCATCATCCAAAATTGCTGTTCTTTTAACGCTAAACATTGAACCACGTTTTGTTCTCAAGGAAAATAGCAACAAACACGAATTATGGTCCAGCTGATATCAACATATGTTCTATCTATATAATAAAAATGAGTGCTAAATTTTGCTAAGCGCAAAACTCGAGAACGGCTCGACCAATTCGGCTAATTTTTTTTTTCAAATATTCGTTGAAGTCCGAGGAAGGTTCTTATGAAGAGTTCTTAGCTGTTAATTCTAGGGATGGTGATCTGAGATAGATTAATCGAAGAATCTATGTTTGGGGTCATAATAATCGATGTGAACAATGAATCGATCAAGTGAATCGATCTCAGACACACTAAAATCATTTACTTACCGTTTCGTTTTATTCAGTTTTTAGTGCATGTTATTTTCTTGGCTGAATAAAACGTAATTACAACTCTTACTGTTTCGTTTTATTCAGTTTTTAGTGCGTGTTATCAGTTTTTAGTGCGTTTTATTTTCTTGATTGTTTTTAAATCTTTTCTTCTGGCAAATTCCTCGATTTATCTTTGGTTGTCATCTTTGTCATTTACTTACTGTTTCGTTTTATTCAGTTTTTACATATCTACATCTATATAATAAAAATGATTGGCTAAATTTTGCACGGGAGGGGGGGTTGTGGAGGTAGGCCTTAGTATAAAGATACCGGTAACTCATTAACTAATAGTCGGATTGTCATGGAATTTCACATGTAGTATTCTAAAAAGCCAAATTTAAAAAAAGGATGTGTGAAGTCTCAAAATTTGAAAGGGGGGGCTAGGCCTAATATAAAGATAGTGATAGGTCTTTAACGGATGATCCGATTGACATGGAATTTCACATGTAGTATTCTAAAAAGCCAAATTGAAAAATACGCTACGTGACATCTCAAAATTTTGAACAGGAGGGGGGGTTATGGGGGGGCCTAAGTATAAATATAGTCCTAGCTCATTAACGGTTGTTCGGATTGTCACGAAATTTGACATGTAGTATTCTTAAAGGCCAAATTGAAAAATACGGTACGTGACATCTCAAAATTTTGAACGGGAGGGGGGGTTGTGGGGGTAGGCGTAAATATAAAGATGCTGATAGGTCATTAACAGATGATCGGATTGTCATGGAATTTCACATGCGGTATTCTTAAAGCCCGAATTAAAAAATAGGGTGTGTGGCCTCTCAACATTTTGAAAGGGAGGGGGGTTTTCGGGGTAGGCCTTAGCATAAAATAGTTGTAGCTCATTAACGAATGGTCGGATTGTCATGGAATTTCACATGTAGTATTCTTAAAAGACAAAAACAAAAAAAGGATATGTGACGTCTCAAAATTGTCAACGGGAGGGGGGTATGGGGGGGCAAGCATATACCTAAATAGTAGTTTCAAAAGCAATATTTAAAAATTGGCTGTGACTCTTTTGGACGGGAGGGGCGGGGGTCCATTAATGCTGAATGAATCTCACATGGAGCTTTCTTAAAGATGGGAAATAGCCCTAATTTTAATAGGGTGGGTTTCCTTAGCATGTATTACCTTGAAGATGCACCGTTGCACGGTAAATAATAGCTCTCACCAGCGTTCTTAAGCACAAAATATCTAAGGCATCCGCTGTTGGAAGGCACATACTAGCTGCGGTGCCCTGCGTTCCTAACTACGTACTATCTGTGTTGCCCAGCGGTCCTAAGAACTTAATAGCTGCTTGCACGGAGTTGCAAGGCGCATACTATCTAAGGTGCCCGGTGTTCTTAAGTAGGAACTTGCTGTGGTTCCAAGTAAAAAAAATAAATTAAAAAAAAATCCAGTCCAATAGCTTTTGACAGAACGACGTCTTTTGGGTCAGCTACCCGGATATCTGAATCCTACACAAAAATTGAAATAAAAATGTTTTTCGAAAAACGTCGGGCTAAATACCATTCTTCAAATTTCCTGCTTTTTAACGGTTTATAGATTTACTATTTGTTAAAACTGATAGACAGATTAAGATATATCGGGAAAGTCCCATCCGAAGGACGACGTGCTCAAGGTTTTTCGAACCTAAGTGAAATTTTAGCTACCTAGGTTTAGTTACATAACATACGACTCATTATCGAGCACCTGACATACAAAAAGGCCCTCAATCATAGCTTGGAGTCCAATCCGAAGGACGACGTGCTCAAGTTATTTTTAACGTAAATGTAATTTCAACTACCCAGGTTTAGATACATAACATACGACTCATTATCGAGTACCTGACATACAAAAAGGCCCTCGATCATAGCTTAAAGCCCAATCCGAAGGACGACGTGCTCAAATTTATTTTTATCTTCCCGATTAAAACATCTGACCTAAGTGACTTGGCTAGATTTCTAAATGGCGATCCTGAGCTCGGTAGACTCCATTCTTCACATTTCTAGTTTTTAAACCGTTTTTAGATTTAATATTTGTTAAAACTGATGAACAACCGGGATATCTGAATCCTACACAAAAATCGAAATAAAAATGTTTTTCGAAAAAAGTCGGGCTAAATACCATTCTTCAAATTTCCTGCTTTTTAACGGTTTATAGATTTAATATTTGTTAAAACTGATAGACAGATTCAGTTATATCGGGAAAGTCCCATCCGAAGGACGACGTGCTCAAGGTTTTTTGAACCTAAGTGAAATTTTAGCTACCTAGGTTTAGTTACATAACATACGACTCATTATCGAGCACCTGACATACAAAAAGGCCCTCAATCATAGCTTGGAGCCCAATCCGAAGGTCGACGTGCTCAAATTTATTTTTATCTTCCCGATTAAAACATCTGAGCTAAGTGACTTGGCTAGATTTCTAAATGGCGATCCTGAGCTCGGTAGACTCCATTCTTCAAATTTCTACCTTTTAAACGGTTTTTAGATTTAAGATAATGTTAGTACCTTTTTCATGAAACATTTCACAATTAAAATCTGAGGCCATGAGATGAACAAACTGTGAGAGGAGTGTTGGGTGATGTCACGTAGTGTTGGGTGATGTCACGTACCCTAGAGTGTTGGGTGATGTCAGGTAGTGTTGGGTGATGTCACGTCCCTATGTTTGAGCAGAACGTTTAAGGATGCTAGGAAATTTTCTAATTCAATGTTTTATTTAACGTTTTTGTGAACTTTTGTTTGTTTAAACACGTAAACAAATTGTCTCAAGAAAATTTGGTTCAATTCATGGTTGAAGTCTATGTTTTAATCAACCAGGTGGTCACAAGCGTTCTCAAGTACGCATTGGCTAGGACGTCCACTGATGCTAAGTATTCACTAGCTGTAGTTTCCGCCGTTGAATGGCTCGTACTAGCTATGGTGCCCAGGGGTCCTAAAAACTTACTAGCTGGGATGTCTGCCGTTGAAGGACTATAAGCGTATGAATAATTGAAAATTATAACATCATGAATGTACTATTGAAGAATTGAAATGGATTCGAACGAGAGATATTAGGAGAAAAGTCAAAGTTCCCCGGGCAACGCCGGGTATTACTGCTAGTTTGAAATAAAACTGGCTAAGGAGCCATGTTGGCCGTGCGGACTAGAGCGAAGGGCTTTGGTCTCACCATGGTTTGCGGGTTCGAATCCCGTTCGGGAATGAGTTGTATTTCGTAGATAGAACGGGATGTCGTAAATAACTAGGTAACACCGTTACAAGAGTCATGGCTAATATGCATCTATGCATCGTACACATAGACCAGAAAAAAAAAATGAAAAAATAAAACTGGTGACCAAAATAAACAAAACTCGGAGTACCACTCCAGAATATTACATTTTATTGAACTGTCCTTGTCTATTGTTGGGGTCCCCCGTCTTTAATGGCTCATGCAAAAAGTTGTCACTCCCGAGTAACGCTGGGACTCTCATTTTTGCCGCCCCATGCAAAAAGAGATGTTCATACCCAATAAATTATAAAAACAAATTTTCAAAAATACAAATAATTATTAGTAAGAATTGAACAACCTTTTAATAAATAAATGAAAAAAAAAATATATAAAAAATAAGTGCTTGCTTACTGAGCTCAAGAGCGCGGGTTCGAAACCCAGCCGAGGCCCCTAGGTTTTTTTTCTACCTAGGAGGTCAAAAAATCTTTAGCACGACTTCCTTTGAACAGGACGTTAAGCGTTAGTCCGTAGTCTGTATGATGTCAGGTACTCGTTAAAGACCACTATCCTAGGTGATTAATAATTTTGGGTAGGCAAAATTTAGGACTCCCACAGTAGAGTCGGGCTCATGTGCACCAGGGTGAAAAAAAAGAGCGCTCTGTAGTAGGCGATATGACCTCAAAGTTAAAGCCCGGGCATGAGTCAATAACTTACTGGAAAAAAATGTATATTCACACATTTTTAGAGAATTTCAATACAATTAATACTCCTTTGCATTCATAACTGGAACTTTTAGAAAAATCCTTCTATTCAATTTGAATTATTTTTATCGAAATAAAAAACATTCAGAACTTCTTCTTGTATAAACAAGAGTCTTTAATTTGTCTCACTATATTTTTGTTAACGTCAACAATAATAATAATATTATTGTTGACGTTAACAAAAATAAAGTACATTCTTTGAAACATCTTGGTAATAAAAAAACTAAAGTTTCTAGTCAATTCAAAATGAAAGATTTCTTTCGAAAATGGACAACTTAATAATTATAAAAAAAACATCGGGAGCCATGGTGGCCGTGCGGGCTAGAGCGTAGGGCTTTGGTCGTATGTTCTCCCATAGTTTGCGGGTTCGAATCCCGTCCGGGAGTGAGTTTTATTTCGTAGATAGAACTCCCTCCATCCAGGGGCCATGGATCTCGTAAATAACTAGAAAACCCAAGTAACATGGCTAATATGCACCGTACATAGGGCAAAAAATAAAAAAAAAAAAAATTTAAAAATAAATTCAATAAAAACATCAACTAAAACTTTCTAAAGAAATCAGAAAACTTAAACAACAACAACAACAACAACAACAACAACAACAACAACAACAACAACGTAGCGAGTCGAGTAAGTAGGCACTCTCGTAGGTAGGTTAGCTGTAAACAACAACATAGCGACTCCAGTAAGTAGGCACTCTCGTAGGTAGGTTAGCTGTAAACAACAACATAGCGAGTTCAGTAAGTAGGCACTCTCATAGGTAGGTTAGCTGTAAACATTGTGTGTGTGTTTGAAATGTTGACATTCCAGTAGATAGCAACGTAGAGTGTCCAGTAGGTAGGCACTCTCGTAGGTAGGTTAACTGTAAACATCGTGTGTCTGTTTGAAATGTTGACATTCCAGTAGATCGCAACGTAGCGAGTCCAGTAGGTAGGCACTCTCGTAGGTAGGTTAACTGTAAACATCGTGTGTCTGTTTGAAATGTTGACATTCCAGTAGATAGCAACGTAGCGAGTCCAGTAGGTAGGCACTCTCGTAGGTAGGTTAGCTGTAAACATTGTGTGTGTGTTTGAAATGTTGACATTCCAGTAGATAGCAACGTAGCGAGTCCAGTAGGTAGGCACTCTCGTAGGTAGGTTAGCTGTAAACATTGTGTGTGTGTTTGAAATGTTGACATTCCAGTAGATAGCAACGTAGCGAGTCCAGTAAGTAGGCACTCTCGTAGGTAGGTTAGCTGTAAACATTGTGTGTGTGTTTGAAATGTTGACATTCCAGTAGATAGCAACGTAGCGAGTCCAGTAGGTAGGCACTCTCGTAGGTAGATTAGCTGTAAACATTGTGTGTGTGTTTGAAATGTTGACATTCCAGTAGATAGCAACGTAGCGAGTCCAGTAGGTAGGCACTCTCGTAGGTAGTTTAGCTGTAAACATTGTGTGTGTGTTTGAAATGTTGACATTCCAGTAGATAGCAACGTAGCGAGTCCAGTAGGTAGGCACTCTCGTAGGTAGGTTAGCTGTAAACATCGTGTGTCTGTTTGAAATGTTGACATTCCAGTAGATAGCAACATAGCGAGTCCAGTAGGTAGGCACTCTCGTAGGTAGGTTAACTGTAAACATTGTGTGTGTGTTTGAAATGTTGACATTCCAGTAGATAGCAACGTAGCGAGTCCAGTAGGTAGGCACTCTTGTAGGTAGGTTAGCTGTAAACATTGTGTGTGTGTTTGAAATGTTGACATTCCAGTAGATAGCAACGTAGCGAGTCCAGTAGGTAGGCACTCTCGTAGGTAGGTTAACTGTAAACATCGTGTGTCTGTTTGAAATGTTGACATTCCAGTAGATAGCAACATAGCGAGTCCAGTAGGTAGGCACTCTCGTAGGTAGGTTAACTGTAAACATCGTGTGTCTGTTTGAAATGTTGACATTCCAGTAGATAGCAACATAGCGAGTCCAGTAGGTAGGCACTCTCGTAGGTAGGTTAGCTGTAAACATCGTGTGTCTGTTTGAAATGTTGACATTCCAGTAGATAGCTACATAGCGAGTCCAGTAGGTAGGCACTCTCGTAGGTAGGTTAGCTGTAAACATCGTGTGTGTGTTTGAAATGTTGACATTCCAGTAGATAGCAACGTAGCGAGTCCAGTAAGTAGGCACTCTCGTAGGTAGGTTAACTGTAAACATCGTGTGTCTGTTTGAAATGTTGACATTCCAGTAGATAGCAACATAGTGAGTCCAGTAGGTAGGCACTCTCGTAGGTAGGTTAGCTGTAAACATCGTGTGTCTGTTTGAAATGTTGACATTCCAGTAGATAGCAACGTAGCGAGTCCAGTAGGTAGGCACTCTCGTAGGTAGGTTAACTGTAAACATTGTGTGTGTGTTTGAAATGTTGACATTCCAGTAGATAGCAACATAGCGAGTCCAGTAGGTAGGCACTCTCGTAGGTAGGTTAACTGTAAACATTGTGTGTGTGTTTGAAATGTTGACATTCCAGTAGATAGCAACGTAGCGAGTCCAGTAGGTAGGCACTCTCGTAGGTAGGTTAGCTGTAAACATTGTGTGTGTGTTTGAAATGTTGACATTCCAGTAGATAGCAACGTAGCGAGTCCAGTAGGTAGGCACTCTCGTAGGTAGGTTAACTGTAAACATCGTGTGTCTTTTTGAAATGTTGACATTCCAGAAGATAGCAACATAGCGAGTCCAGTAGGTAGGCACTCTCGTAGGTAGGTTAGCTGTAAACATCGTGTGTCTGTTTGAAATGTTGACATTCCAGTAGATAGCAACATAGCGAGTCCAGTAGGTAGGCACTCTCGTAGGTAGGTTAGCTGTAAACATCGTGTGTCTGTTTGAAATGTTGACATTCCAGTAGATAGCAACATAGCGAATCCAGTAGGTAGGCACTCTCGTAGGTAGGTTAACTGTAAGCATCGTGTGTCTGTTTGAAATGTTGACATTCCAGTAGATAGCAACGTAACGAGTCCAGTAGGTAGGCACTCTCGTAGGTAGGTTAGCTGTAAACATCGTGTATGTGTTTGAAATGTTGACATTCCAGTAGATAGCAACGTAGCGAGTCCAGTAGGTAGGCATTCTCGTAGGTAGGTTAACTGTAAACATTGTGTGTGTGTTTGAAATGTTGACATTCCAGTAGATAGCAACGTAGCGAGTCCAGTAGGTAGGCACTCTCGTAGGTAGGTTAGCTGTAAACATCGTGTGTCTGTTTGAAATGTTGACATTCCAGTAGATAGCAACATAGCGAGTCCAGTAGGTAGGCACTCTCGTAGGTAGGTTAGCTGTAAACATCGTGTGTCTGTTTGAAATGTTGACATTCCAGTAGATAGCAACGTAGCGAGTCCAGTAGGTAGGCACTCTCGTAGGTAGGTTAGCTGTAAACATCGTGTGTGTGTTTGAAATGTTGACATTCCAGTAGATAGCAACGTAGCGAGTCCAGTAGGTAGGCACTCTCGTAGGTAGGTTAACTGTAAGCATCGTGTGTCTGTTTGAAATGTTGACATTCCAGTAGATAGCAACATAGCGAGTCCAGTAGGTAGGCACTCTCGTAGGTAGGTTAGCTGTAAACATCGTGTGTCTGTTTGAAATGTTGACATTCCAGTAGATAGCAACATAGCGAGTCCAGTAGGTAGGCACTCTCGTAGGTAGGTTAGCTGTGAACATCGTGTGTCTGTTTGAAATGTTGACATTCCAGTAGATAGCAACATAGCGAATCCAGTAGGTAGGCACTCTCGTAGGTAGGTTAACTGTAAGCATCGTGTGTCTGTTTGAAATGTTGACATTCCAGTAGATAGCAACATTCTTACTGTAAACAATATTATATGTTTCCTTATTTATAATATGATAATTGCACGCAGTGTAATTTTGTGATAAATATGAATATAACTCCAAGTCCAGGATTTATTTATTTATAATTCACTTGTTACAGTTCATTGTTTGGCATATCTTACGATAGCCGTGTAATTACGACATAACCACGTATATTTGCGAGCTAAAATGTTTACACATCAAAAATGGTATGCGTTTACACATCAGTGGTATGCGTGCTTGCTTACTCAGCTCAAGACGCGGGTTCGAAACCCGGCCGAGGCCCTTACGATTTTTAAATGGAAGGTGAGAAAAACCTTGAACACGCCGTCCTTCGGATGGGATGTTAAGAGATCATCGTGAGCCTGTACAATGTCAGGTACTCGTTAAAGACCCCTATCCTTGGTGAATAAACCTATGCAAGTCCACCAGAGCGACAAAGGAGTGCTCTGGCGGTAGGCGATATGACCTCGAAGTAGAAAGCCCAGGCATGAGTCACAATAACAAACATCTAAAGTCAAACTAATTTATTCAAAAATATACTAAAAAAAGTTGAAGACACAAAAATGAGAATTGTGCGAGGTCCGTGCGTCATCGCCATCGCCATGATTCACCATTAATTAAAATGCAACCTTTCGGTCTTTTTTAGCTGCGAACTGTTTTGAGACATATACTTTCTTTCAAAATCTGTAGATATTATAGCAGGCTTTGTCAATCTCAAATAATTTAAGAAAAAACAAAGAACTTGTTTTTGTTAGTTTTTTTAGCTTTCTATTATTCCGACACAGATCGCAGACATGTATTTAGACATCTCAAATAATTGTCAACTATTTTAAATTTAGAAAAACTTTTCGCCCAGATACCACTGTCATATGTAATGTTAAAAAATCCTAAGTGATATCACGAAATTTAGAAACGAGAGTAGTGAGCTCGTTGAAAAGAAAGGAAATGTACATCTGGCAACGCTGCTTCCAGCCCCGGATTAACCTAAGAGCAAACTAAGCATCACGTCTCGCGGGCACCGAGCCCGCAATCCTTTTTCAAATAGTTATTTATTTAAATAGTTAATTATTTATTAACTTTTATTTTTTTCATAAATCTGCTATAATTTTTAATAAAAATAGAACTAATATGTTAAATATAAAAACATTTATAGGTCGCATCATTTTTTTCATACCCTGCCGTAAACTTCGGATGGAAGACCAAACACCAAATCCTGATTAGGATGATATTGAGGTCTTCTTGATATATGATGAACGAATGTCATATTTGGATGAAAGAGAAATTTAGTGTTTTAATAAATTAATTTTGAAAAAAAATTTTTTTTATTTTCTCGCTTAATTAATTTTGTCTTCGTTTTGTTCAATCGAGCTTTAGTATTGTAGATAAGTAAGACGTTAATGATATCAATAGTGAGCCGGGGGCACCATAAGCTCAGAATGCTTAAGGCCGTATCACACCTGCCGAGTGCTGGGCCGAGTCACTCGCTATTCGGTACTCGGCCGAGCAACTTTTGTACAGTGAGATGATTTCACGTAAAGGGGACAGTGAACGAGTCAGTCCGTTTTGAGATCGTACGTATGATGGTTTCGTGACGGTTTTTTTCCGACTCGTGGGTTTTATATTCTTGCACGAATTTTAAAATAGTTTTACTTGACCACTTGGACATTTTTAAAAAAGCAAAAAAATAAAATAAATTAGTAAAACGAATTGCACAGTGACACATCACTGACCAAACTGATTATAATGTGTAATTACACAAACAGAAAGACGACGAGGCGAGTGCGGCTGTGGAAGGGAAACTTATCGCCGAGTAAATAGAATACGGTTTTATCCACTGTCTTCGATCTTATCACTCGGCCGTTACTATGACGAGTACTGACTGTACTGATCACATTGTGGATTACTCGACCGAACGCACTGTCTCGGCCCAGCACTCGGCTGGAGTAATACGGCCTTTAGGGCATCGAATCCGGCACTGGCTGCTTCTTTTACTCATCACAAAACATTACCGAATCCAGTTTTTTTCCCCTTCCTTTTCTTTTGATTGGTAGAATATAGAAACAATTCAGCATTTGTCAAGATTTTTATGCCCCTAATTTGTTTTTTTATTTACATTTAGGCATTTACAACTGTATAAATAATATATACAAGGCAATTTGGTTAAATAGTAAAATATGATATTGACAAAGCGTTAAATCACCCAGTGGTGACACTCCCTAGGCACTGAGTTGCACTCATTTGTAACTCAGTGTCATCACTGATGCTGCTAAGGTCTCTAGGCCAATGGCGCTTAAGGCACGGACTAGAGGATTATTGTGAGAACTAAGCGAGGAAAATCTTTCTTGTACCTGTATTTAGCTACTTCTGTGATGAGGGTGAGTATGGAGGGTCTTGTTGGAAACATAGTAAGGAGCATTGACTATTGTATGAAGGATTTTGGATGCGCTGAAGATAAAACTAAAATTCAATAAAAACACAGAACAAAATCCAAGAAAATGCTCCCTTTCTCAACATTTTTAATTGATGTCTGATCTACAATCTAAAATAATAGAATAATATTTAGTGTTAACTTTGGTTTGTTTAATTTTTTCCCCAATTTTTATTTTTATGAGTACCTACTGACACTATTCCAAGTATGGAAAATTATTATTCTGAAATAACCTGTGGTTGAAGAAACAGGATCTGTCAATGCATCGCCACTAAATAGCGGCGTCAAAATATCAATACCAGAACCAGACTGCTGCTGGAGACTATGTCCACGCTCCTGTTGGCTGCACTGCTGCCAGTAAAGGTTTCAGTACTCCCAACTTGTTGCGAATCCTCATTGAAGAAACTTTTCTATAGAGCTTCTATATTTTTTCTCTTTTTTTTTTCGACATCGGGAACCAGAATGTTTCTTTCATGATCTACAATTATAAAACAAGTGGGTTTTTTACCTGCATTGATTAAGTACAAGAAACGTAGGTCATACAACTCAAATATTTGAATCCGAACCTCTGATATGTTAAAAATGTGACCAAAGAAAAGCAATTATTCCTTACAACCCAATTTTATGAACTACCTACCTACATTGGTTCGGTAAGTAACATCGAGGTCCGTTGCAGCGAAGGGAAACACAAACGTTTTATAAATAGATACCTAATTTGTGTGACGTATCTACTATCAATAAATGATAACATAGCAGCTCTATATCCAAAATTTAATGCATTTTTTAAATAAAATTTTCCGGGATCGGAGGCTCATTTTACATAATCTTGTTAAATTTCAGTTCAATCGGTGCAGTATCTCTCGAGAAATCGTGCAGGCAGACGGTGTTTCACCAACTGGTTCTCCGTTTTAATGGAACCGTGAACAATCATCGTTATCAGTTCAATAGTCTGATTTAGAAATGAATATTCTGGGACCGAGGTCCCCTAAAAATGAATACATAAAAAGAAAAGAAACAATAAAATAAAATATCAGTGAGCCCTAAGGAAGGAAAACAATTAAATTAGTGCTACAAAGAGAAAAAGTATATGAATAAAAAAAAAAAATTAAACAACTTAATTAAGAGGAAATTAATCGAAAAATAAATGTATCTATACAAATAAAGAGACAAAAAGGAGATAAATTTAAATACAAGAGAGGGGAAGGGGGTTTGAAATTATATTAATTTAAGAAAACTGATATGATAATAAAATAAATTGAATAAATAAATACAGAGATGATAACATAACAAATGAACACTCCGTCCTTTTTATAGCCTTGAATGGGTGGTAATATCGACGTAACCCGCGGAAGCCATCCATTTTCTGTCGTAAACGTCTGCAAACACAGAAACCAATATGTACATAACTTACCTTTAATTTTACAGTTGGTATCTCGTATAAAAATACTCCAATAAATAGGTAATACACTCACTGAATCGTGTCTAACGTATTTTTCATGGAATTACGAAAGATAGCATAAAATCCGTAAACTCATTTATAGTTAATTTTATTGAGCAAGTTAACAGTATGTAAAACAATTTGGAGTATTTGTTCGGTAATGATTTTATATCGTAGTTCACATTTCGGCAACAAGTGCACTGTTTACGAATAAAAGTATTATTTGGCTAAAATAATCCGTAACGCTATACATGTTAGTTCGTTTTACAAATGGGCTTGTTGATGTAAATATAGACTTTCGGCAAATTTGCGGCACATAAAATTAAACTGAAATGTGTTCAAATAAGAGTTAATAATAGCTAATATTAGACGATAAGGAGGTCTCTTTGATGACGTTCGGCATGTCACGAGGCAGCAAGACGGGTTTGATATCGCGGCATTTGCGGCTTGCCATGGCGGCAAAGTAATCCAAAGGTCTTACTAATGTTGTATACGTACGTGTACCTGAATACAGACAAAATTAGTGGGCTAGTGTTAGTAAAGAAATTTTATAGATACGGCTGGCTTCGAATTTAATAATAATCAATTATTTACCCAAGGCATAGCAGCTAGCAAGTAAGAATGACATGAAGGGTTGAGAGAACCCTCATGACATCACTCCAAAACAGATCTCTCTTAAACCTTCTTGTAGGACTCTAGGGTAGGTTTGGATCTAAAGGTTACCGAGATAATATAATAATAATAACATTTATTTGGACCAGCAAAACAAGGTGCTATACACAAATATATAAAATAAAGGATTTAAAATAGAAAGTCCTGGTACAGTCTTTGTTTGAGTCGCCTCCCAGGAGTAGGCGCTCCTAGACTGTAGTGTACAGCCCCAGAACAATGCACAAGGGCTTCGTGGTGATTCTTCACTAGTTTCTCGATGTGAGCTGCAAAAAGAGGAACACCCAATTCTTCGGGAATTTTGTGATTCCTCACAAACCAGGGTGCGTTTGTTGCTATTCGGAGTACTTTATTCTGAAATGTTTGTAGTCGTTTAATGTTAGTGCTGCTGGTACCGATCCAGACTGGACAGGCGTATGTTAGAAGTGGAAGTAGGAGTGTCTTGTATAAGAGAATAGTACATGTGTGTTTAAGTGGCGTGTTTCTGTTTATGAGAGGGTAGAGGGTGTTAAGTTGTGAATATGCTAGCTGTAGTTTTCTGTTAATGTGTAGTTTCCATGTGAGTCGTGTATCTAAAAGTACTCCAAGATAGCGCACACCCTGGTCCTTAGGATTCCAGAGAATGGGGAGGTCATCAATTTGCAGCTGACGTTGTTCTTCTATGGAGAATCTGCGGAGAGTGAATATTTTAGCTTCAGTCTTCCCTATGTTCAGTGTTAGTCTCCATTTTGAGAACCAGAGAGAAACTTCTGTCAGGGCTTCCTAGAGCTGTTCAATGGCGATGGAGAGGACACTATGCTGACATGCGATCATTGTGTCATCGGCATAGGTGGCTAATGTTGCCGTGGGAGTTTCGGGGATGTCGTGGGTGTACAAACTAAAAAGGAGGGGGCTCAGAATAGCACCTTGAGGGACCCCAGCTGTAATCCTTCTCTTGGTGCTCAGTGCGTTACTGACTCTCACCTGGAACGTCCTGCCATGGAGAAAGGAGGATATAAGACCAACGATGTATTTGGGTACCAAGCTTTTCTTTAGTTTGTACAACAGCCCCTGATGCCAAACGGTGTCAAAGGCTGCGGCTACATCCAAGAATACGGCGGTGGTGTAATTCTTCGCCTCGAAGCCATGGACAATCGTTTCGGTCACCCGTTGTAGCTGCTGGACTGCAGAGTGTTTGGCTTTGAAGCCAAACTGGTGGGACGGTATGGTGTCTTCTAGATATTCAGTAAGCCTTTTCGATATAATCTTTTCAAAAATCTTAGAAAATGAATTTAGAAGGCTTATCGGCCTGTAGCTGTTGGGGTCTTGTTTCGGCTTGCCGTGCTTATGAAAGACAACAACGATAGCATTCTTCCACGTGTCAGGAAAGTATCCTCTCCTTAAGCAGCCATTGAACAGCCCTGTAAGATAAGCGATGCTTCTTGGAGGCAGGTTCTTGAGGACGATGTTGGGGATGAGGTCTTCACCGGGGGCCTTCTTGTTGGGGAGTCTCCGGATGTATAGTGTAATTTCTGACGGGTTTGTGTACTGTATATGTGGTTCTGCGGTGTGGAGTGGGGTGGAAAGAAATTCGTGGACTGTGTGGAGTGTTTCGTGATCTTGTGTGTCATGAGTTCTGAATTTCTGTTCAAGGTGCTGGGCCACTAGCTCACTCTTGTCCTTGTCCGTTGTTACAGTATTCTGTCCGTCTGTCAGGGGCGGGAGGCCGGGATCTTGTCTGAGGAGGCGTCGTGTTTCCTCCCAAAGGTTGCTGTCTCCAGGCGTAAAGTCGCTGGTGTATTGTCGGTATCTGTTGATTCTGTCATTGTCTAATTCCTATCGTATAAGTCTTGTCAGTCGGTTCAGCTCTCGCTTCTCTTGTGGATCGCGTGTTCGTTGCCAGTGTTTGCGGAGTGTATTTTTGTCGTGTATCATGTTAAGTATGCGTGTAGGGGTCTTATTTTGTCGCATGTTGCGCTGGTCCTTGTAGTGATTGTATGTTGAGTTGTGTATCGAGGTGTAAATAGCTTGAGTGAAATATTTCAGTGAGTCGTCTATGTCTTCAGTATTGTCGTAATGCAAAGGGATGTCTATGTTTTTGTCCATCTCCCATCTAAACGCGTCCCAATCTATTTTCTCCTGTATCAGTCTAGGCAGATGTTCTGCCTGTTTCGGGTTCACTTTGAAGGTACACACGACTGGAAGATGGTCAGAGTCGAGTTCTGTCAGTGGTTCGTGATAAAGGGGCAAAGTAAAATTTTGTACTAGTCCAATGTCCAGGATGTCTGGGAGATATCTCTGTTGTGTAGGATAAAATGTCGGTTCGTCCGGTGCTGATATCTGTACGCCTAAATTGTTAATTATGTTTAAGAGTCTTGTCTCGTTGTTGTTTGTCCGTCTACATCCCCAAATTGTATTTTTACTATTTAGGCCCCCCAGTGAAAATGTGTTCAAAATCCGTCTGGTGAATTCTGATGCCTGGTCGGTGGTATGCTGAGATTATGTTAAGTGTTCTGTTGTTGTTGAGTGTGAGTGTGGCTCCAACGGCTTCCAGCTGTTGAAGTGTGGGTAAGAGAAGCTGAGAGTGTGCGAGGTTCTTTTTTATACAAACAGCGACCCCTCCAAATCTGGTTTGTCTGTCCTGTCTGTATATGGTGTACCCTTTTAGCTTGAATTTGTCGGTATTATGGAGGTGAGTTTCTGTGATACAAATGATGTCGATGTCGTAGCGAGTTAAAAAGTCCGAGAGTATCGTTCGTCTGTTTTTTACTCCGTCAGCGTTCCAGTTAAGGATGGATAAATTATGAAAAATATTTAAATTAGGGTCCACCATTGTTAAATGTAAATACTTGGGTAAGGAGATTAGATAAAAATGATTTTATGATAGGGATAAATGGTTTGAGAAAGGTGATTATTGTGTTGGTGAGGTCAGTCATGTCGTTAGCTGGTTGGGTGTCTTGGCTGCTGGGTAAGTTAGGTTGAGGTCGAGGTTGGAAGGGTCGGGGTCTACTTTGGTCGAACCAGCTGTTCGGTCGGTCCGGGGTCTGTCTTGGGGGTTGTCCTTTGGGTGGTGCATTGGGAGGATCTTGTCGTTTAGGTTGGGCCTGTCTGGTAGTCCTGTTTACGTATGTCTTGTAGGAAGCACACCCTCTGTAGCTGGCTGGATGGTTGCCCTGGCAGTTGACACACTTGGGAGAGTCTACCTTCTTCTGTCTGGAGGGGCATGCTGTGAAGTGGTGGTCCTCCCCGCACTTCACACATTTGGGGTCCAGTCGGCAAAAGTTTTTGGTATGACCAAAAGATTGGCAGTTTGTGCACTGTACAACTCGGCTGGAACGTCGGCGTGGCTCCACTTTAACAACTGTATAGTAGAGCCGCGTCAGTTGAAATATGGCCTCTCCAGGTGGGGTGTTCTCCAGCTCAACTGCACAGAGGGGTGTGGGGCGTCTGTCGTGGTTCAGGATCCGGGTGACTTTTATAACAGGGTATGTCGGGGTCAGTTCGTCTGTTATTTCTGTGTCGGTCAGTGAGTAAGGAACTCCCCGTATAATTACGGAGAGTTTCCTGTCTTCGGGATTGACAAAGGTGTAGTATTTCACCTTATTGTCGTCATAAAATTTCGTCACTTTGCAATAGTCATCAGTCGTTGTGAGGCTGATCTTTATTTTTTTGTTGCACTGTTTTGTTTCAAACGGAGAACAAATTAAACTTTTTAACTCGGTAATGACCAGCTGATAATTATCAGCCTCACAAAGAAAGATTGGAGGGATCTTGGTCTGTCTGTTAGGAGTAGGCTGTCCATCTGGCTTTGTCGGTTGGGTTGTCTCCTGACCGTCCTGGAGAGTGAGAAGTGGCTCGTATCTGTTCTGTGTTGGTGTGGGTGTGATTTGTAAAGTATATCGGTTCCTCTTCAGCTGAGGCTCCTGGGAGATGGCTCTGTTATCAGGGACTACTTGGCCGCCGTCTACTGTCATTGATATCCCAGAGTCCTCACAGCTTGAAGAGAGCTGCCTCTTAGCAGGTAAAAAAGTGGATATCATCTCACCTGTTCCGGCTACATTGTTTATTTGCTTGATATCGGCAAGGTTAGAATTTTGAATATTAAAATTATTAGACTGTTCTCGTTTCGAAACGCCGGGTTTCATTCTCACCCAAACAGAGGGAGAACTTCTGAGTGTCTTTGTCACTGTTTAGTAATATAAAAACTTATAACACCGTCACAATATTAATAATAAATGTGAACAAACTTTAACGTGTGTTTAGCACTTTATAGCCAAAACAGCTCGTTACCGAGATATAATTGTATGATGTTTGTGACTACGGGTGTAAAGTCATGTTGCTAACGTATGGTGGGGATTGTGTGATTAGCAGGTGAATCTTGGATTCAAATATCTATATTCTTTCCAGTCCCATATATTTGTAAGCCATGAGTTCAGAGAGGTCGAAGAAGATAGGTGCAACCATTTCGTTTTTGTCAAGTCTATAATTTAGAACACCCATTCAAAATCTGTATAACAGTTTAAGTCACCTGTCTAGTGAGTCATATTGTTTGTATATGAGGGTTCTAAGTCAGTTAATCCTAAATATTTCACTGAAGAGATATGCGCCAACGGCTGGTTTTCAATGAATACTGGGAGAAGGTACCCGAGCGGAGGATGAATGTTATGTTGACAAAAAAATAAAAATATCTTTCATGGATTTGCTATACATATATTTACAATATAAGTGACGTTTAATAGTTTATCAACATTAGAAAAAAAAAAAAATAGGTTGGTAAATTTCTGAGAGATTTCTGAGTTTCAAGGAAGCGCTACGCGAAACTCAAAATGGCAGACGCAAATTTTTGGCACCCGACCCTGAAGTGGTACATCCCCCAAGTACTACACATGTGAAGAATTTGATACTTCTGAGTTAGAGCCCGCCTCAACTAATTTAGACTACACCTCAAGTAATATTCTGAGCTATCAAGAAATTAGTCTGGGAAATATTGTAAAAAAATAATTGGATCCATACTACAATATAAATACATATAAGAAATTCGTATTATAATATATAGATGGAACATATTTAATGACACAAAACTTCTTCCTCGTTTCAATTAGTACAAAATATGACTCATAATTTGATGAAGTGGAGCAACAGAACCAGAAATAATTTGTTGAACCGAACTAGCAATTTCTCATTTTATTTATTATTATTAACTTTATTAACTCAGTAATACTCTGGATTATTGAAAAATTACTAAAACTAATTTAAAATTAATTTGCAACTATAATGGAAAGCTAGGTGTAGATATTAGAGGATACCAAATGATTCGTAGGTATATCTCTCTGGGAAGGACTGACAACTTTTATTACAAAGTATTATCTTTAAAATGAAATGAAAAATAATCTTTATTCTGGGACGTACGTCCCCTAAGAATAATAACATAATCAATAAACAAGAGTATACAAGTATCAGCCAGTTGAAAGAATAAATATAAAGTAAAATAAAAGAGGTCTCTGGAAGTAAATACTAAATGTTAAGAACAGGCAATGAGTAGAACAATATAATGAACTAGTGCTATGAATATAGTATTTCAATTTAGTTATTTCATATCATACCATCTTGGCCAACAAACATAGAACAACAATTAGTACCAAACCAAACAATGTTCAGATAAATTAAATAAACAAGTTAACCTTTACTCTACAATGAACGCATTTTTCGCTCCAGATAAATTAAAGATGTTGTTCTTAAGATACAATACAATATAATAGTTGGTGCATGTAGCCGCCAGCCCACGTATAGCTCCAATGTAGCCGCCAGGCCATGTATATCTCCAATGTAGCCGCCAGGCCATGTATATCTCCAATGTAGCCGCCAGCCCACGTATAACTCCAATGTAGCCGCCAGCCCACGTATAGCTCCAATGTAGCCGCCAGGCCACGTATAGCTCCAATGTAGCCGCCAGGCCATGTATATCTCCAATGTAGCCGCCAGCCCACGTATAACTCCAATGTAGCCGCCAGCCCACGTATAGCTCCAATGTAGCCGCCAGGCCACGTATAGCTCCAATGTAGCCGCCAGCCCACGTATATCTCCAATCATTGCTAGATATAGATTAAACCATGAATGGACAATATTTTAATAACATTACATATTCCATAAATTCAACAAAATGTCTTCTATAAACATTATATACTTGATCATTGATGTACTAGTGAAGATAAATGTTTAATTATTTAACAAAATTCTGTAAAGGTCTCAACGTTATGAAGACAATATAGTTAACTTATACATGAACATTATTTATTTTAAAAATAATACACATATTAAATAGTTGAAAATAAGTATTGAGGATGCTGCGGTAGCTCAATAGGTAGCGTGTTTACCTACTGAACACAAGATCGCGGGTTTGAAACCCGGCCGAGGCTCTTAAGTTATGCGGGAGGTAAAAACAATCTTCCGCATCTGGGAGGTAAAATAAACTTAAGCACGCCGTTCTTCGGATATGGTCCCGAGCCAGTGCGATAATAGATACTCGTTAAAGACCCCCATCCCAGGTAGCCAAAATTTAGGACTCCTAATGTAGAGTCGAGCTCATGTACACCATCAAGACGAATGAGCACCCTGATAGTAGGCGATGTGTATATAACATCCTAGTCAAAGCCCCGGTCACTAAAACAAACAACAATAGGTCTTATTTCGAGGTGACTGCAAGTATGTTGCGGAATGTTTATTTTACTGTTATCAATAACCGACCAACAACCCTCCAAAGATGTGAAAAAAAAAGAGATATATATGGGACCTAGGTACGGACTTTTTTTAAACCCTTATAATGAAGGTCTAACTTCGTTACAGCAGATATACACATATACATAGAAGAGGCAGTAATGTAGGTATGGTATATATTGGTAGGTGGTGGGAGGTTTGTGCTACGAAATGAGCGAGTCGAGGGCCTTGTCTCTGTCTCCGTGGTGTGTGAGAAGAGCGGCTATCACTTGATCCTCCTCAAAGCCCAGTCTGAGGATCTGCTGGACCGAGCTGATGAACGGGCGAGCTGCCTCCGGAGACATGTTGCAGGCGAGTAGAGCCCGCTCCACTAGCTCCCCCGCCCCCTCGCCCTCTTCCTCCAGAGACTGCACCAACAGAAGAAACTCGATCACCTGCAACACATAAGTTCTCCTCTCTCAATTACCCGCAACATTTTTCTCTTCTCCTTATAGACCCTCCTCATCTTCGGTCAGTTTGCTAAAAATCCCCCGTGTCCATTTTGAATGATTAACCTGCTAATCAATAGATGTGGTCCTCCAATGTGCCACAGGAGTACATTTTTAAATAAATGATTTGGCAAAATTTTGATGATTAATGAACCACTCTGTTGAAGTTTTGAGCGTTTTTTTTTTACTTTTTCTCTGAGAGAAAATGCATACGTTCTTCAAATTTACTGTTGGTTTATCGATAAATCATTGTTTCTTAATTTGCCCATTGATTCAATTATCTTTAATATGAAACTGGCGACCGTATATTGACCTTTTTTATAGGTAAAAATTGACAAATGAAGTCTTTAAAGACAAGTCGCAAGAATTGCGATCGCTAAAAAAATTTAACCGAAAGGGGGCTTGCAGGCGACTTAAAGATAAAATAATGCTAGTTCTTTAACGTCTCATTGGAAACATATTGCACATTTACTACATTACTACAAGGTACTAACCAATGCAAAGTAACTAACGGCAAGTAACCTGCTAACTTATATTATAATAAATATTTCAAAAATAGATTCAGCAACAATTATCATGTATTTCAGTTTTTTTATCATTTTTTTTTTGCACCTGATAACCTGAATTAATTACATTTTTTGCGTTGATTCTACACAAAATGTTAGTAAAAATGAATGTTTTTTCTCTATTTTCACCACTTATATTGGTCTTTTTAGGAAACCATCTCAATAAAAGACTGCTGAGGCAAATAGGTTGCAAAATTCACAAATATTTTCGCATTTAGAACCGATTATAAGTATTTTTTATTAAAAGCACCGGGGACCGGTGAAACGGAATAATACATAATACAAAGTTATTAATAATTATTTCATAGTCACCAGAGTATTGTCGGTGAATGTGTAGAAGCGCCGGTGACCGAACACAATCACCAGATTTCATACAAAGGCAGTAACATATGCATTAAAAAAATAACACGATTGCAATAAAATGAAGTAATATAAATAATAGGATAAATATATTTGCACTACACAAGACTATCATGCTATCAACATCAGCTAAATTATCACTAAACTCCATCAGATTGTTTTTATTTTTTCAAAAACCAACAGGCTTGTTCCTTATCTTCACTTAAAGTATTTTGTCATATGACTGAAGAAATGAACAAAGCATTGATTTTCAATTATTATTATTGATTTTGTTTTGTTTTATTTCTGAACAGTGCACAATGTGAATGTTCACTCACAGTTTGGTTATTTCGTTTGTTTTCTTTCTTTCTAGTGTTTCGGACCAAAACTCTAAATGCCAACTGTTAAAATTACAAGTGATGGTAACTGTTTCTTCCGAGCCATCTCCTACTGTCTGTATGGCAATGAGCTCTATCATCGTGTGGTTCGTGAATCTGTGGTCAGTCATATCATCGCCAACTGGCGCCAATACTGCGATTTCATCATTGGGGACCCCTCCTACGGATATCCGGTCCGGAACGCAGAGGACTATGCAGGGATGATGTTGCGCAACGGGCAACACGGAGGTGCGCAAGAGGCCGTGGCGGTTGCAAGGCTGTACAACGTGCGTATTGTCATACACGATGCAAACGATCCCGATGCAGAGCCACAAAGGATCGGCAACTCCAATGCACGGGTTGTACAGTTGTTATTCAGTGGATCTCGTGATTCGGGTCACTTTGATGTGATGGATACGTTCCGCCGCAACTCGCTACACAATCAGATCCAAAGACGCCGACTATCCGACTGAATGGAAAGTTGACTGGATGTGTGAGACTCGATGAGGTTTCAGGCAGGATTGTTTGAAGATGAAGGCATGAAACTGAAGGCTGAAGATGGGAACTACTCCGTACCTTGGGCTCACAATGTTGGCTACGTACTACACAGATATGATGTTTTGGTACGATTGTCTTCCTCAGGTCACAATAAACGAAAAGATTTTTTTTTGTTCTGTGTACTCTGTGAGGAAGGGTGATGGAACCGTGTTCGGAGGACAGAGGTTATGGGTCACAATGCCGGACCAAGAAGGAGTCACAACTCGGCCATGACAAGCAGCCAATCTGATCATCGGAGAAATTAATAATTAAATAAATTTTTGTTAACCAAGTAGCAATATTATTATAATTCAAATGTAGTAAATTTGCAATGAGTTGATAACAAAAACGACAGACTCTCAGCTGTGATTCAGGACCATGAACATTGCGCATATTCGCCGGCAGTGGACATAAAAATAAGGTGAATATATTTATTTTTTATACTGGCTACATCATCTGTAGTCTCGCCTAATCCATTCAACATTTGAGGAGTGATATTTCTCTGTTCTCATGTTTGTTTTGTTTTTAATTAACCGTAGGCCGCACACCAGTGAAAGAAGTGATAAACACTTCGTTGAAATTTTGGCCGGTTGAAACTGTTTTAGATCAGAGAAACAACATGGATTTCGATGCTGAAATCCTGATTGGAACAAAGATTTTATAAGAAAAGAAAGGGTCTTGTGATTAACTTTTAAAAGGGCTTCTAACACAAAAATAAAGATAGACATTTCAAAACAAATATCAACCCCCCCCCCCCCCCCCCCCCCCCCCTCCTCCTCTAAAGCTTGGGTGAAAAGTGACATGTTGAGGTGTGTTCTAATGGGCCGCTCGACAAAACATTTCGACGAGGGCTAGATAAAACTTTTTGTAGAGTTACATTTTGTTAAATTCGGTCGGACTTATTCGGGCACTCCGTTAAGACTCAAAATTGACTTTAGTGCAACATCTCATGCTGTAATTTGGGACGAGGCTATAGCCTTCTTTGTTCACGATACTACGAATATAAATACCAAGTTTCAGCTGGGAAAGAAAGAATTGCAATGAAAAAATGCACTCGAGATGCTATCAACAAATTTTTTAATTGCCTTCTGGTCAAACTATTTATTTCTTTTTTAATAAAGTAAATAAAACTTTTTAAATCTATTATACTCCAGGCACGGGACTGCCTCTCGGCGGATTGTGGTTACCTTGGCCTCGTTGTTCCCAAGTCGGCGGACTGCGCGGGCGGCTCGTCCTGGAGGGAAGCCCATCTCCGTCAGGCGCCTGGCAAGGAGCTGTCCTGCCCCAGACAGGCCTACGATCGGATCCTCCATCTTGTTTCTCCTCTCCCCGCCTCCCTTCCTGCTTCCTGTTGATGTACATCCACCCTCCGTTTTCTCTTCTCCTTCCGTACCAGAGCTCTCACTCTAAAAGAAAGAATAAATTAAAATAACTAACAATACCAATGAACATCGTTCGAGAAATGGCATGCGAGCATGCATAGAAGCGCAAGCAAGCATGCAACTATTTCATTTGGCTCTTTTAGAAAAATAAGAATTATCTTTAAAAATATCAACACTCCGTAAAAAGATGTCGCGAGTGTGTGTCAGATATTTTCCGCATTCATTTAGGAAGAACCTCGTTGGTCCGATGTAGCGCAAAGCTGGTTTTTGACCCAAAAGAAGCTGGTCCTGGGGTGCGTCGTTCGTTCATTGAATGTAAGTCACGTCAAATTGAATTGGGGGCGTATTTCATCTGTATTAATTTTCCCATCTGAATATTGTTTACATAACATGAATCTTGGCAAAATGGAGTTATGACCAAAATCCGAAACAGTAGGAAAAGTTTACATACTATCAAGATATTTTTCAGTATAATGAATACAAGCTTATTTTAACTTGGTTTACAAAACTTCTTCAAAACAGATTTCTACAGCCATTTCTTAGAGTAAGTAAAGGGTTCATTCTGTCATCCCGTCTGTTGAAGCAAGCCATTTTTAACCAACGGCAGTTTATCGGGAGGTGGTACAGTTACTAGTAAAACTGCTGGACGGTCAATACCAATAGTTATACAAGAATAATGAAGACCCACAGCCAACTATGGACGAGGCCCAGAGGAAGAGGAGATAGAGGAGCGTAAGACATTACATAAACGCCTGGGACGACTAAGAGTGTTTCTCAGATACCTCAAATGTCTTGTTGAGTTTTGTACAAGTTTGCTTCAAAGCCAACATCAATTTAATCCTTAATTTATTACAGGGCGACAGTAGCTCAGAAGTAGTGTGCTAGCCTATTGACCTCAAAATCGTGTGTTCGACACCCGTCCGAGGCCTTTAGGTTTTTTTCATCTAGGAGGTGGAAAACATTAAGCATGCCGTCCTTCGGATGAGACGTTAAGAGATGATTCCGAAGCCTGTGTGATGTGAGATACTCGTTAAAGACCTTTACCCTGGTTGATTAAACCTAGGTAGGCAAAATGTAGGACTCCCAAAGTAGGATCAGGCTCATGTACACCAGAGTGATGGAAAAGAGCTCTGGTAGTAGGCGATATGACCTCGTAGTTAAAGCCCGGGCACGAGTCACAATAATTAACTAATTAAAGATTATTGTAAGTAAATATGTATTACATAAGTACATATAAAAAAATCGTTGCAAATAAAACTATATTAATTTAATGAAATCAAATATTTTCTTCCAAACCCATTTGAAATAATAAATACATATGTAAAATGTATCACCGGATGGTATCTCGGTTATAACAAACTCGCTTATAACGAACAGCTGATTTTCGGTCCATTCAAATTCGTTATAAAGAGAGTTTACTGTATAATTCGTCTTCATTGCAAGAAGTGATTAATTTAATTGATCAATTTTCTTTTGAAAAAGTAATAGTTATACACAGAATTATGTTTTAGTATTTCAATTAATTTGCGAGAAGAACATCCATTGACGACCCTGCCCCAAAACAAATAATTATGATAGGAGTCTTCCAGTTTATCGATGCATTATTACTGTTTGAATAAATACTTGTTTGTTTTATTATTGTTTACGCAGCACGATCTATTGGCATTGATATACCTATTTAACAACTCTAGAAATGTACCCATCTATGGTTTATAAATGCCAGATAATTCTAGTTAACGCTCAACCACCGTACTCGTATACATTGCCTCTGTAATACGCCTATTTTTATCAAGCCTATTTGAGCCTCTTCGAGTTTTTTTTGAAATATTGTCTATTCCATGAATATAATGCCGAAACCGGTAGTTAATGTATATATATTTTGTGAATTTTTTTTATTTATTACAAGTTTCCACAATATTTCCGCGTTTCTCCACTTACGAGAAGTTACTTGTACTGCAAGTGTTGTGCTGAATCCCAGTATAGATGGTCTGGTCTGTCCAACCTGAAGACGATTCAAATGGCTGACTCTCTATGGACCCAGTAAGTGGATGAGGATCGACAAAAATGTCCCCAATAGGACTCAATATTCCATCTTTTATTTCATATTTGACGTGGAAGTGAATTGGGAAGGAAAACAATTTCAGCTTTAATATTTAATTATGTTGCATAACACAATGTTTTTCTAATGACCATACTTATGATTGGATTGTGTTTTCATATAATCCTTCCATTAACTTTTTATAATATGGAGCTGTCCTGTTCCTATTTTACCTCAACTTCCATTAACTTTTTATAATATGGAGCTGTCCTGTTCCTATTTTACCTCAACTTCCATTAACTTTTTATAATATGGAGCTGTCCTGTTCCTATTTTACCTCAACTTCCATTAACTTTTTATAATATGGAGCTGTCCTGTTCCTATTTTACCTCAACTTCCATTAACTTTTTATAATATGGAGCTGTCCTGTTCCTATTTTACCTCAACTTCCATTAACTTTTTATAATATGGAGCTGTCCTGTTCCTATTTTACCTCAACTTCCATTAACTTTTTATAATATGGAGCTGTCCTGTTCCTATTTTACCTCAACTTCCATTAACTTTTTATAATATGGAGCTGTCCTGTTCCTATTTTACCTCAACTTCCATTAACTTTTTATAATATGGAGCTGTCCTGTTCCTATTTTACCTCAACTTCCATTAACTTTTTATAATATGGAGCTGTCCTGTTCCTATTTTACCTCAACTTCCATTAACTTTTTATAATATGGAGCTGTCCTGTTCCTATTTTACCTCAACTTCCATTAACTTTTTATAATATGGAGCTGTCCTGTTCCTATTTTACCTCAACTTCCATTAACTTTTTATAATATGGAGCTGTCCTGTTCCTATTTTACCTCAACTTCCATTAACTTTTTATAATATGGAGCTGTCCTGTTCCTATTTTACCTCAACTTCCATTAACTTTTTATAATATGGAGCTGTCCTGTTCCTATTTTACCTCAACTTCCATTAACTTTTTATAATATGGAGCTGTCCTGTTCCTATTTTACCTCAACTTCCATTAACTTTTTATAATATGGAGCTGTCCTGTTCCTATTTTACCTCAACTTCCATTAACTTTTTATAATATGGAGCTGTCCTGTTCCTATTTTACCTCAACTTCCATTAACTTTTTATAATATGGAGCTGTCCTGTTCCTATTTTACCTCAACTTCCATTAACTTTTTATAATATGGAGCTGTCCTGTTCCTATTTTACCTCAACTTCCATTAACTTTTTATAATATGGAGCTGTCCTGTTCCTATTTTACCTCAACTTCCATTAACTTTTTATAATATGGAGCTGTCCTGTTCCTATTTTACCTCAACTTCCATTAACTTTTTATAATATGGAGCTGTCCTGTTCCTATTTTACCTCAACTTCCATTAACTTTTTATAATATGGAGCTGTCCTGTTCCTATTTTACCTCAACTTCCATTAACTTTTTATAATATGGAGCTGTCCTGTTCCTATTTTACCTCAACTTCCATTAACTTTTTATAATATGGAGCTGTCCTGTTCCTATTTTACCTCAACTTCCATTAACTTTTTATAATATGGAGCTGTCCTGTTCCTATTTTACCTCAACTTCCATTAACTTTTTATAATATGGAGCTGTCCTGTTCCTATTTTACCTCAACTTCCATTAACTTTTTATAATATGGAGCTGTCCTGTTCCTATTTTACCTCAACTTCCATTAACTTTTTATAATATGGAGCTGTCCTGTTCCTATTTTACCTCAACTTCCATTAACTTTTTATAATATGGAGCTGTCCTGTTCCTATTTTACCTCAACTTCCATTAACTTTTTATAATATGGAGCTGTCCTGTTCCTATTTTACCTCAACTTCCATTAACTTTTTATAATATGGAGCTGTCCTGTTCCTATTTTACCTCAACTTCCATTAACTTTTTTTTCTATATTTTAGTTGTTATTTTTATGACTAGCCTAATAATTATGCTAGTATATATAATATAATACTTTCCTAAATAGTTTTCCATTAGACCTCATAGTTAAAGCCCGGTTATGTCACAAAAACAAACAATGTGTTTGACATTAGGACGAATATGACAATCGTTCGTACCACATTAGTGTGTTTAGACAGTCATTAGATATATGATTTTCCTTTTTGTATTGTAGCAAACGATAAAGTGACATATTATGCCAAAACGTGAATTATAAAATAAAATTAAGATTGAGATCTATTGCAGAAGTTTTTATTAACGATGAAACTATACTCCTTTTCAGGTGTGCTGAATCAGAGTAAAGGAAGACGGGGAGGGGGTGGGGGCAGCGCGAGACTTACCGCGGTGGTCGGCGGCAGCTCCGTACATGCCAGTCTCCTCCATTCCTCCTGACGGCGCTCTTCCAGATGTCGCTGTAGCCCTGCCACAATGTTGTAGCTCTCCAGATCGGCTGTACCAACCTTCTTACCATCTATCAACAGATATATAAATATATTAGTGATCTCATTGAATAACGGTCATTATCCTAATTGTAAGAAAGTATGAGATCAGTAAAAAATAATCCGCGCATGCAGAAGCTGGTTAAAGTTAGTGGACTTCCAAGGTAGGAATTCACTGCTTTATTTCTTCTGTCCTCGTGTCACGTCATATTGGCTAGAAACAGGAGGAAACGCAATACTCAGCTATTCTAATCAACAGTCGAACATTTTATGGCTCAAACAAAAAACAACTGTATATCAGTTTTAGACAGAAAATGTCGAATTAGAAACCAGGGCGCGAAATTACGATTTAAAAAAAAATGTAGCCCTATGCTATTTCCCTCCATTATGGCGGTCCAATATCTAGCGTTCATAATGCGCGAACAGACAAAAGTTGTGTGTATATACAAACATTTTTCTAGTTGAACACATAAAAGAGAAATAAGACTTGATATTTCTAAATGGCCCACAATATCATGTTAAGTGGCTTCAGTTTTTTTGGCGTCAATGCCAACTTTGATGAAAAATAAATAAAATATTCGAAACGTTGGCGAAATGTTGGTCGAAAAAAATGTTGCTTGTCCTTCAGCGACTGAACCAGCAGAAAGAACTCGAACCTCTGCAAAACAAGTCCTCTCTCAACCACAGACAACATTTCTCATTCTTCCTCTAAATGCGTCTCAACTTTTGTTAATTTGATTGAAAATACATCGCATCTTACTTAGGAACAGATAAGTTATTAGGGTTTCTGAGTTAAGCCCCTAATCCTTTTGGACGATGAGGCTGAACATCAATAGGGGTCGTCCTTGTGGTGTTCTGGATACACATAAAAAATGTTGTTTCGAGTTCTGTTCATAAACACGCAAATAGACATGAAATAATTCTTCATTTTTGTATTCAAGTAGTTGGAAAACATGAAATTCTGATGAAAATTGAACATCGAAATTATGATCGATCACATAACTTCTATGCTGTGGAAGTGAAATTCAAGGGTCATCTTCATATGTCCAATCCCAAGCTAATCAAATGCTCCTAAAGAGGCTGAATTGACAAACGTTCATCTGGGGTAAGTGAATACAATACCTGCCTTGGTCAGAGCTGGAAGTAGGTGGGGGTGGGGGTGGGGCAGGAGCGGAGGTTGGTGTGACAGGGTAGGCAGTACCCTCAGTCCACCCCCAGGACGTAGCCCCGTTGATCGGGGGCGGAGCAGCACCCCTGGCCGGGCCTGATGCTAGCACTGACGCAAGCTCCTCCATATCGTTCAGTGTCTTCAGTTCAACGAAATCAAAAGGACTAGAGGTGTCGTTCTCAAAGTCCGAAATGTTTATCCCAGCCAACTGCCGACAAATACACACATATTGGTACAAACAAAGGCTACATTATACGTATTTGAATGATGGAGATATTCAGTTTACCAACTATCAAGAGATAGAAGGAAAATAATACTGTTGATAAGTACCAGCAATTAGATACTTCACTGATAGTTTATCAGGAGGTTCTTGGACTAAGTTGGCTGTGTCAAGGAGGCGGGGGGGGGGGGGGGGGGGGAGAGAGAGAGGTGGCTCCCAGTACCTGCTGTGTTGGAGTGTCGGTAGCTGAGGAGGCAGGATTGCTCTGAGTGGACGGTACTGGAGTTAGGATAGTGTCCTGAGCTCCCGACGTACTCCCAACGGCAGCACTATCGTCCCCCTCCACTCTCCTCTTCACCTCTCCTCCTCGTCTCTCTTCCTTCTGATGCCCATTCTCTCTCCCTTCTCGCAGTCTGCCCATCTGCTCAACCACGTAACGCTCCAGGTCAAAGTCATACTAAAACAAAAAATAAGTTGTAAAAAAAAAGAAAAAAAAAGAGAGACAGCAACCTGGCACTCATTGTAGATTTATAAAAAGCATTTTTCGCATGCCAATATTTTTGTGGGTTTGTTTGGAGTCATTTGTATTTTGGTACCACAGGAGCGGTGGTGGGTTTTGAATCCACAAGTACGGGGTTCGAACCCGCGATCATGGTGGTTTCAGGAAACCAATGCTCTACGCTGCCCACACAGCCAGGCTGGGTCTACACACCTCTCCTTAACTTTATGCAATGTTTCAGTTCTATAACTTCCAAGATATCAGGAAGGGAATCCAGTCAAATATAGTTATTTTAAATTCACTTCAGTACAAGCCAGTATTACTTGAACTGACTAGACTTTCTGTATTGTGCTATATGTGCTATGTGACGCAGACATACACAAAACAATTAAATATAAGAACTATATAAATCAAACCTTCAGTTATCCTCTCGAAATTTCTAACGCACCAACATAGCTGCACCCATTATCTGAAAATACTATGTACCTTCTTCTTAATGAATAAATAAAACAAACTTATTTTTTGAAATATTGTCTATTCCACTAAACCGGTAGTTATATATGTATATATATCTTTAGTGGAATAGACAATATTTCAAAAAATAAGTTTGTTTTATTTATTTATTACAAGTTTCCACAATATGTCCGCGTTTCTCAACTTAGAAGTTCTTCTTAATGTTCCCTCTTTGACAAATAATTTTTTGCTCTACTAATTTTTCGCTAAGTCTACATACCACCCCCTTCAGTTTCTGAATCATAGCTCCAACAGTTTCCCTGACATCGGGGGAAGACATTCGTTACTTAACAAGATTTTCTTACACAATGTACCACTTACGGAACCTATTTTTTCTCCATCTACTCCTCCCATTTGCGCTAAACTGGGAATATGACCCCTTTACGACCTTCCTTTCAATAACAATTCATGCATAAAGATGCGACCAACCTTGCACATTTTTCGCAAGTTAAGTACAGAAAGACACCTTCAAAATAGATTTTTCCTTAATTATTCTTTACATAGGCAAAAATCTGAAGAAAAAAAAAAAAAGTGTCTGTTCCATCGATAATGTACTTCTTCGGAACGAATTATGGAATGCAACATCGTTACAAAAAAACAATACATAAACAGTAATATTATAAGAAACAAAATGATTACCTTTTCAAAATTAGGCACAGTATTTAATTTATTTTGAACACTTGCGGGTAACGTTATTTTTCGAGGAGGTTTGTATTTTTCACTAATTTTCACAGGTATTCCTTCCATATAAAACTAATCTGAAACATAGTAAAATTGTTTACTAGTAATTTAAAAAAACTTGTAGCAAGAAATTTAAATATAGGAACATATAATTACTATCCACAATCGTAAATGGTTCAGATTATTTTCTTATAAATGTATCTAATTTAATGAAATACGCATTGGAAATAACATTCGTTTGAGCTAAACATTCGAAATGAGAGTAATCTCTATTGAAATAAAAAATGTTATTAAAAAAAGAACAACAGTAATTTTTCTAAATGCTTTTAGAATAATCAAATTACCTAAAACTGATTAGCTTTTAATTTACAAAGAAAACAGATTATTAAAATATCAATTTATTATTTGACTTTGACAACTTTTCAATACATTTCGAAACAATAATAAAAACAAGAAACACACAGCTGAAAGTCAACAAATTGTAACCTACCGCAATTACAAGAGGTCAAGCAACTTTAATTCCTAATGAGGAATATAGAATTTTTGTATTTCTCTTTGAAGACAGAAGATACATTCTATTTATCCATGATAATTTTACTAAACTAATTTTATTCTAAAAACTCTCAATTTTATATAGAATGTCGAAGCAATATTGTTTAACTGAATCTATATTCAAAAGGCTTCTGTAGATGTTCCAGCTGGATTGAGGCATCCAGTCCGAATTCAGTTTGTTGTCAGCCGACATTTTGGCAGCAAAATTTAGACACGCTCCGTAATTTTTTTATTTTTATCATTACTATCATGGTCAAATTGTGTTAAAACCTGGGTTTATTGAAAATCGTTGGTTCCATGCGATACTTAGACTATATTTTACGTTCATGTATTGTATATGCTTGCAGACTAGTGGCCGAAAATATTTCATCTCGTTTCACATCACATTAGCCTGCTATTATTATAGTAAGGCTTCATTTTGATTTTCGAATGGTATCTTGTATCGTTTTGGAAGAGTTGTGATGATTGTCAGCAGTTTGTTTAGAAAAAAAAAACATGTTACTCACTAATCTAGTTTAATTTGTGTTATGTGGTGTAAAATGGCATCTCAACTGACTGCAGATCAACAGCAGGTAATGTTTACGAGATTTTAAGTACATTTATTAAACAATTAAACTGAGTTTGTACAGTCTAACCGTCGCCTTAAAAACATGAGATAGTGCGTGTGAAGTATTCTTAACACAAAAATAAGTTCGGCAATTATACTGATCGTATGTCCTGTCTAGATTGGTCGTTGTGTTTTAAGTAGGTGGAATGCACTTTCGCGGGATCTCAAGACATATAATGAGTACATGAATGATTACAATGTTATTCAAGTCCTTTTTGTTTGTTGCTTAAATCAAATAACATTTGATAGTTGAATGGTCAAATATCACATTTTTATTCATCAGTTGTAATACCTATCCGGATGTTCAGTGTTCCAGGAAACGTTACTAACAGTAATGCAGCCCACTTCATTGAAGCCAATGATTCATTATGTATTTATGTTTTACACTAGAATTAATTTATAACCCTGTTTTAAATATTTATAACCTTCGTGTGACTGTTACCCTTTGGAATTATCAGTCGGGGGATGAGTTAATCATTTTTGTTCATTTCTTTTATTTAATTTCTCTTAAGATATTTCTTGACAGTTCCGGAATTGATTGGTTTTTTTTCGGGATTCGTTTTTTTTTTTTAAATTAATTTCTTGAGACCTCGGGATGAATCTTCATACATGGAGACACTTTTTCATTGTCTGAGGTCCGAAAATTATTGAAAACAGTGATGCCTCGATAATTCGAACTTGGTGCTTGACCCAATCCATATTATTGATTTGTCCGGATTTTCGAACATGTACATTAAATCACTATTTCAAGTCTAACTACAGGAGGGTTATTTACAAATATTCAGCATAAAGCTAGAAACAATTTTCGCTATATTTAAACTGAAACCTTAAACAAGTATTTTATTAATAAACCGAATTACTGAATGAATTGTGAATCTTTAGTTTGTGAAGTCAATATAACCGTCTTTTCATTTATCGCTAAAAAACAACCCAATTTCTGATGGTATATAATTAAACAAAACTTAAATACTACGAAAAAAGGTCTCATGTACTTTTTCTGAACAATGAATTGAGGTTTGTTTTTTTGGCTGCCATGTCTGGGGTTGTCGAGTTTTGATACCGCTGCTATAATATTAATCAGAAAGAAAAAGTCCGTAGTATCAACGCTCTTATCATGAAAAATACTAGACTTGGTTCTCAAATTTCTTATTTTTAAACAATAGGTTAGGGTTTATGACTCATGCCCGGGCTTTAACTACGAGGTCATATCGCCTACTGCCAGAGCGCTCTTTCGTCACTCTGGTGGACATGAGCCCGACTCTACTATGGGAGTCCTAAATTTTGCCTACCCTAAATTTTTATTCACCTAGGATAGAGGGTTTTTAACGAGTACCTGACATCGTACAGGCTCGGGACCATCGCTTAACGTTCCATCCGAAGGACGGCGTGCTTAAGTTTATTTTACTTCCTAGATAAAATAAACTAAGGGCCTCGGTCGGGTTACGAACCCACGTTCTTGAGCTCAGAAGTCAAGCACGCAAACCACTGAGCTACCGGCGCCCTGCGCGAGATGTTTTTATGAATATAACGATTATAGAATATGATAATTATTTTGCTTTATAGTTGGTTATTATGATTTATGTTTTTAGCTGCAACGTCATATCGCCGACTATTAGAGCGCTCTTTCTTCACTCTGGTGGACATGATCCCGACTCTACAATGGGAGTCCTAAATTCTTATTCATCTATTGTAGGGGATGGGTCTTCAACGAGTACCTGACATCTTCCAGGCTCCAGATCATCGCTTAACGTTCCAACCGAAAAACGGCCTGCTTAAGTTTATTTTACCTCGCAGATTGAATAAACTAATGGCCTCGGCTGGGTTTCGAACCCGAGATCTTGAGCTTAGTAAAGCAAGCAGTAAGCAAGCACGCATACCACTGAGCTACCGGTAGCCTTCTTTTGCTCTATAATTATTCATGGCTTTATTCTAAACTAGCAGTAATACCCGGCGTTGCCCGGGGAACTTTGATTTTTCTCCTAATCTCCCATTCGAATCCTATTCAATACTTGGAAAGTACATTCATGATGTTATAATTTTTAATTATTCAAATGGAACAAGGCTTATAGTCCTTCAAAGGAAGACACCACAGCTAGTATGTGCCTTTAAACGGCGGAAACAACACCTAGTAAATACTTAGCATCGCTGGACATCCTAGGCAGTTCGTACTTAAGAACGCTCGTGACCCCCCCTTACAACCCCCCCCTCCCGTTCGAAATGTTGGGACGCCACATAGCCTATTATTCAATCGGTCTTGAAAGGATGCTACATGTGAAGTTTCATGAATATCCGTCCAGCCGTTTGGGCGTGATGCTGGAACAAACATACAAACAAACCCCGTTTCATTATAGAAGTATAGAAGCCGGTGGAAGAGAATGGGTAGATAAGCGACTCTGAATTTAAAAATCCCAATAACTGCCCATATAATGAATGTATCAACATCAAATTTCGTATTTAAAATTAACATCCGCGGAGGACATAACCAGTAAAATTTCAGCGATATCGGCAGAGGGGAGGGGGAAGTTCCGGGGTGGGGGCTCAATTCAAAAATCTTAACTGCCCATGTAATGGATGTATCGACATCAAATTTCGTATTTAAAACTAAAATCCACTTAGGACATAACCAGTCAAATTTCAGCGATATCGGCCGAGGGGAGGGGGGAGTTCCGGGGAGGGGGCTCAGTTCAAAAATCCACAACCCCCCTCCCGTTCACAATTTTGTGACGTCACACACTCTTTTTTCCTATTTGGCTTTCAAGAATACTACATATGAAATTTCATGACAATCCGACCATTAATTAACGAATTAGCACTATTTTTATGCTTAGCCCCCCTTACAACCCCCCCTCCCGTTCGAAATTTTTGGACGCCACATAGCCTATTATTCAATCGGTCTTGGAAGGATGCTACATGTGAAGTTTCATGAATATCCGTCCAGCCGTTTGGGCGTGATGCTAGCACAAACATACAAACAAACCCCGTTTCAGTATAGAAGTATAGAAGCCGGTGGAAGAGAATGGGTAGATAAGCGAATCTGAATTTAAAAATACCAATAACTGCCGATGTAATGAATGTATCAACATCAAATTTCGTATTTAAAATTAACATCCGCGGAGGACATAACCAGTCAAATTTCAGCGATATCGGCCGAGGGGAGGGGGGAGTTCCGGGGTGGGGGCTCAATTCAAAAATCTTAACTGCCCATGTAATGGATGTATCGACATCAAATTTCGTATTTAAAACTAAAATCCACTTAGGACATAACCAGTCAAATTTCAGCGATATCGGCCGAGGGGAGGGAGGAGTTCCGGGGTGGGGGCTCAATTCAAAAATCCACAACCCCCTCCCGTTCGAAATTTTGGGACGCGACATAGCCTATTATTCAATCGGGCTCAAAAGAATGCTACATGTGAAGTTTCATAAAAATCCGTCCAGCCGTATGGGCGTGATGCTGGAACAAACACACAAACCCACAAACCCCGTTTCAGCTTTATTAATATAGATGAAGGAACTAGTGTCATTACTATTTTTATTGAATAACCATTATCTGAACTTATGAACAGAAACTGGCTATTTCTCGACTCCAAGTGACATTATCAACGAAAGTAAGTTAAGTTTATAAAGGCTGCACGAAACACGAATCTAGTTTTCTGTTGAATTTATCAGTAAATAAAAGTTATTTAAATTGTAAGAATATTATAAACTAACTAGATAGACATTGACTTTTCTCATAATAACTCTCATTCAGAGCCTATTTTTCAACTTGGCTTTTAAGAATACTACATGTGAAATTTCATGATAATCCGACCATTAATCAATGAGTTAGCACTATTTTTATGCTTAGCCCCCCCTTACAACCCCCCTCCCGTTCAAAATTTTGGGACACCACATAGCCTATTATTCAATCGGGCCCAAAAGAATGCTACATGTGAAGTTTCATGAAAATCCGTCCGGCCGTTTGGGCGTGATGCCGGAACAAACATACGAACACACAAATCCTGTTTCAGCTTCATAATGCAAGTCTGTCGAAGAGAACGGGGAGATAAGAGAAACTCAATTCAAAAATCCCAATAACTGCCGATGTAATGATCGTATCAACATCAAATTTCGTACAAAATTACAATCCACCGAAGACATAACCTGTCAAATTTCAGCGATATCGGCTGAGGGGAGGGGGGAGTTCTGGGGTGGAGGCTCATTTCAAAAATCCCAATAACTGCCAACGTAATGAATGTATCAACATCAAATTTCGTATTTATAATTAAAATCCACTGCTGACATAACCTGTCAAATTTCAGCGATATTGGCTCAGGAGAGGGGGGAGTTCCAGGGTGGGGGCCCTTTTCAAAAATCCTAATAACTGCCGATGTAATGATCGTATCAACATCAAATTTCGTATTCAAAATTACAATCCAATGAAGACATAACCTGTCAAATTTCAGCGATATCGGCTGAGGGGAGGAGAGAGTTCTGGGGTGGGGGCTCATTTCAAAAATCCCAATAACTGCCAATGTAATGAATGTATCAACATCAAATTTCGTATTTATAATAAACATCCACTGCTGACTTAACCTGCAAAATTTCAGCGATATTGGCTGGGGGAGGGGGGAGTTCCGGGGTGGGGGCTCTCTTCGGCCTCCTACAACCTCATTCTTCCGTTCAAAATTTTTGAACGCCACAGAGCCTATTTTTCAACTTGGCTTTTAAGAATACTTTATGTGAAATTTCATGATTATCAGTCCATCCGTTGATGCGCTAGAGCAATTTTTATGCTTAGGCCACCCTTACAACCCCCCCTTCCGTTCAAAATTGTGGGACGCCACATTGCCCATTATTCAATCGGGGTCAAAAGGATGCTGCATGTGGAGTATCCTGAAAACCGTACAGCGGTTTGGGCGTGATGCCGGAATAAACATACGAACACACGAACTCTGTTTCAGCTTCATTATGCAAGTCTGTCGACTGGAACGGGGAGATATGAGAAACTCAATTCAATAATCGCAATAACTGCCGATGTAATGATCGTATCAACATCAAATTTCGTATTTAAAATTACAATCCACTGAAGACATGACCAGTCAAATTTCAGCGATATCGGTTGAGGGGTGGGGGGAGTTCTGGGGTGGAGGCCCTTTTCAAAAATCCCAGTCACTGCTGATGTAATGAATGTATCAACATCAAATTTCGTATTTAAAATTAACATCTACTGCGGACATGACCAGTCAAATTTCAGCGATATCGGCTGAGGGGAGGGGGGAGTTCCGAGGTGGGGGCCCTTTTCAAAAATCCCAATAACTGCCGATGTAATGATCGTATCAACATCAAATTTCGTATTCAAAATTACAATCCACTGAAGACATAACCTGTCAAATTTCAGCGATGTCGGCTGAGGGGAGGGGGGAGTTCTGGGGTGGGGGCTCCCTTAGGCCTCCCACAACCTCCCCCTCCCGTTCTAAATTTATGAACGCCACAGTGCCTATTTTTCATCTTGGCTTTTAAGAATACTACATGTGAAATTTCTTGATAATCGTTCGAGACGTCACATTCAATCGGGCTCAAAAGGATGCTGCATGTGAAGTTTCATGAAAATCTGTGCAGCCGTTTGGGCGTGATGCTGGAACGAACCCACAAACGAACCCCGTTTCAGCTTTATTAATGTAGATTAAATGAATGTCTATTTTCTGTATATTTGTCAAATTGATGTAACTGTTTTGGATGGTGTGTAGATGATAGATGGCTGTTACAGGGTCAGGGTCCTGTTCGGCGACTGGCCGTTCTCTGCACTTGCGTCTGCACTCTGCTGCATCCACTGGTTCCTCTGCAATTCTCAGAAGTCCCTTGGAACCTCCTCTTCTTAGCTGTCTCTCTCGGCACCCTCTTCATCTTCACTGTCGTCTCTTTATACAAATTCATCGGCTACCTCACCTACACCCTTCTCTTATCTATCCTCATCCTTCGATATTATGATCTTCCTGTGCTGAGAAACTTGCAAATTCCATCTTGAAAAAATAATTATAATAAAAATAAATGTATATATAAACATTTGTTTTATTTATCAATATTTTAATGAATTTGTACTTGGAAACGTGTGTGCAGAATGTGCATACTGTATGTGCTACACTTCTGTACAAGGGACACAATGTGCATACTGTATGTACTACACCTCTGTACAAGGGGCACAATGTGCATACTGTATGTGCTACACCTCTATACAAGGGACACAATGTGCATACTGTATGTGCTACACCTCTATACAAGGGACACAATGTGCATACTGTATGTGCTACACCTCTGTACAAGGGGCAGAATGTGCATACTGTATGTGCTACACCTCTATACAAGGGACACAATGTGCATACTGTATGTGCTACACCTCTGTACAAGGGGCAGAATGTGCATACTGTATGTGCTACACCTCTATACAAGGGACACAATGTGCATAATGTATGTGCTACACCTCTGTACAAGGGACACAATGTGCATACTGTATGTGCTACACCTCTGTACAAGGGGCAGAATGTGCATACTGTATGTGCTACACCTCTATACAAGGGGCAAAATGTGCATAATGTATGTGCTACACCTCTGTACAAGGGACACAATGTGCATACTGTATGTGCTACACCTCTGTACAAGGGACACAATGTGCATACTGTATGTGCTACACCTCTGTACAAGGGACACAATGTGCATACTGTATGTGCTACACCTCTGTACAAGGGACACAATGTGCATACTGTATGTGCTACACATCTATACAAGGGACACAATGTGCATACTGTATGTGCTACACCTCTGTACAAGGGACACAATGTGCATACTGTATGTGCTACACCTCTGTACTAGGGGCAAAATGTGCATACTGTATGTACTACACCTCTGTACAAGGGGCAAAATGTGCATACTGTATGTGCTACACCTCTGTACAAGGGACACAATGTGCATACTGTATGTGCTACACCTCTGTACTAGGGACACAATGTGCATACTGTATGTGCTACACCTCTGTACAAGGGACACAATGTGCATACTGTATGTGCTACACCTCTGTACAAGGGACACAATGTGCATACTGTATGTGCTACACCTCTGTACAAGGGACACAATGTGCATACTGTATGTGCTACACCTCTGTACAAGGGACACAATGTGCATACTGTATGTACTACACCTCTGTACAAGGGACACAATGTGCATACTGTATGTGCTACACCTCTATACAAGGGACAACAATAAAGTAGGTATATAACAAATAAAGTTAACGATAAAATATATACAAATAGAAAAAAGACGTATTATTGGTGGAGAACGATTTTTTTATACTTTTTTTTTTTTTAATCTCGAGAAAAAATCTGTTTGCAGATGGAAGGTTTCCTCTCACAATCACTTTAAATTTTTTTATGTATCGTATTTGCGAATTACTTCCTATATTTGATAACGTATTGGGGTTGGTGCGTAGTCGAGACCTTTTTTTTAATTATTTAGCAAAAAATGTCTTTGAAAACCAGTTATAAAACATGGCGCCAAATTCATCGTTAACCTGCTCTGAAAATATCTGATGAGGTGAGATTGGGGTTGCCCCTGGTAACGGTTGGCATGGGGAAGGATGACGTTTTTGCAGGATGCTGGCCCAGGTTAGGTCAGGTCAAGTGTGTGTCAGTGTCATATATATACCGCAGCTCTCCAGCCATCATGTGAACTGTGAGTCTATAAGACTGACTAGATCTGTCAAAGTTCACAAATTATTAGTCTATTATTATAATATATGATTAGTTGAAAAAGTTATTATGAAAACATATGTTTTATTATAGGACTGTGAAAAAGTTTTACATATATAAAAAAATTCTTGAGAAATTTCTTAGTTCATCTCCTCCGTAACGCTGAAAGGTTGAAGGTGAAAGGGGTGTCAATTCATTATATAAAAGTTGGCGTTTTACGCTTAGGAAAAAACCCAGAAGTCATGTGTCAGTGCTAACTTTTTAAAGGTTCATCTTATTTTCGTGAAATTTGAAATCTAGTGTCGTTACAATAAGTGGAGGTAGGATCATTATTACGGTTCAAGATGGCCGTGCGAAATTATAATCTGCCGAACAATAACCGAAACCTGTTCGAGACCCGAGACCCTAGGGTAATCTGGGAGGTAAAACAAACCTCGAGTAAGCTGTCCTTCGGATGGGATGTTAAGCGGTGGTCCCGGGCCTGCGATGTCAGCTACTCGTTGAAGAATTAAACCTGGGTAGGCAAAATTTAGTTGTTCCTCTGTTGAGTCGGGTTAATATACCGTCAAAAGAGCGCTCTGGTGGTGGGCAATATGACCGCGACCGGCGAGTCACAAACAACAATAATAATTAATATAAGTTAACAGTTAGTCCCCCATGGTAACATTCCTTTTTATTGTATAACTTTCTATATTTTCTACTTCCCGGCTTTTAAGGGGGAAGTTCTGTAGTCGGGTGTTGTCGAAGTTCTGTAGTCGGGTGTTGTCGAAGTTCTGGAGTCGGGTGTTGTCGAAGTTCTGGAGTCGAGTGTTGTCGAAGTGCATTGCTGCTAAAGCCTGCTACATCCATAGCGACTGTTGCAGGGTTTCTCTCTGTCGGTTGGCTAGTGTTGAAGATGGCTGCTGGTCTGTCAGACTGGTGTGCCCAGCTCTCCACGATAGCTGCCAGCTACACCCTGACGGACGGGCTCCGGGAGACTCTGCAGTCCCAGCTCCCTCCCTCCCTCCGACCTAAACCTTGGTACCTCATCGCCTGGCTTGAGATCGCCCTCTCCTTCGGTCTCCTCTGGACACTTCCTTTTTGCTGTTTTCTTCTCTTCATGGGCTACAACTTCATGGTCGTCCTTCTCCTCCTTCGGTACTTCGGTCTTGTTGGCGACCCTCCGACCCTCCCGTCTCCTTCCCCACCAGAACAGGGAGTCTCATTCCAACCAGCAAATCAAGAACCCAATATACGTACCCAGAATTCTTCTAATATCCTCTACCGATCATTCTTCTAACTGGTGCTACACTCTGAACAAGCCACATATGTTTCGAATTATATAATGTTTTATACCTGATTTGAAGTTATTTATTCTCGTTAATCTGCTTACTAATTAGTTGGCTAAGCTCACTGCTTTGACACTCCTAGGATCTAGATCTGAGTTTGTTTGTTTTTATTGTCTCAGTTGTCTGCCGCATCCGCTCTCCGATTTTCACCCAATTTTGCATTAATGCTTATCAGCCAATCGGACAGAACCTTGAAGATTTTTTTTGTTTTTTTCCGAGGGCTGACTGTATCACCGCGACCAGGTAGGCCTATTGTGTGCCCTGTGTGTGTTCATCCCTACAGCAGCCCTGCCCTGTATCTTTAGTAAAGTCCAGGATTCTTCTGCAGGTTCCTTCCATTACCTGCTTCGGTGCCGTTATGGCAGACCCGAAGCAGTAAAATCGTCTGCTTTCTAGTGCCCCGCACCGGCTTAGAATATGAACCAGAGTATCATTTTCCTCGCCACATTTCCTGCACAGAGGGCTTCTAGCGATGCCCATATTGTATAGGTGTTTGTTCATATGACAGTGTCCTGCCAGGAAATACCCTCAAATCAGCCCTGTCATATCTCTTACATCCATTTGAAGGATTTGGTCATCATCCCACAGAGAAAGTTATTAACGTAAATGATTGTTCTCTCATCTCGTGATGATCCAATGTCCTTTTTTAATTTTTTTTCCTCTTGCTTTTGTTCTTAGAAGTCATATATATTTATATTTTTTTAAATTTAATTTGAAAACAAAAATTTTGTAGCTAGTAAGATAGTTACAAATTTTAATTTGTAAGGAGTATTTAAATGTTATTAAGAATAGTTTCTCATCTCACTGACTGAGGCTGTGGGATATCTGTGATAGCCTAACTGTTACTATCACTTGTTATGTAGTTGGGCTATGAATAACGGATGAGGTAAGCAGCTGTACGATATGCTACCGGATGTAGGTACTGTTATCATATCGGGGTGAACTCCCGCCACCCTCCAACCTGTTGGACGGCAACAGACACCATCAAATGAGACTATTTTTTCATTTATTTATCGCATTGTCTTAAGCTTTTGCTGTTTAAGTGTCAAAAACCAGTCAATGATGGACTGGGTGGCGCCATTCATACCACATATCCAGTCTAGGGATATATAAAGTGTATGTAAATTCACCAAATCACAGTTTATTTCGGTGATTATTACAGATATTTTTTAAAGCACTTTTTTCCTTCCCCAGTTATACGAAGTATAGAAGAACTTATGTAATCGGTCAGCAATTAGATGCGGAGTTTTCAACGGAATTTCATGTTTTCCGACCTTCAGATTCCAAATTTGAAAAAAAAAAATGTCTGTGTTAGTGTGTGAACTCTGAACACGATAATTCCCTATATAATGAATATATCGACACGAAATTTTATATATGAATTCAGAACCCCCTAACCACGACAACTATTGTTTTTCAGCCAAATCGATCAAAGAGGAGGGGGTAATTTGGGGAGAGGCTTAACATAAAGTTTTAATAACTGCCGTTGTAATGAAATTATCGACACAAAATTTCATATGGGAATTCAAAACCCCGTAAGGACAACACTTATTAATTTTCAGCGGAATGGGCAGAAGGGGAGGGGGGCCAGAGGAAGGCTCAACTCAAAAAACCCAATAACTGCTGATGTAATGAGTTATATTAATAATAATATTTGAAATCAAACCCCAATGAGGGACATAACCTGTCAGATGTCAGAAATATCAGCAGAAGGGGGGGGGGGGGGGGGGGGGGGGACCAGAGGAAGGCGCAACTCAAAAAACCCAATAACTGCTGATGTAATGAGTTATATTAATAATAATATTTGAAATCAAACCCCAATGAGGGACATAACCTGTCAGATGTCAGAAATATCGGCTGAAGGGAGGGGGGGTTCAGGGGGCCTCAATTCAAAAACCACTAACTACCGATGTAATGAATTTATCGACAAAAAATTTAGTATGAGGACTTAGGAGCCCTGATGTAAGTCAACTGTTGAATATTAGCGCAAACGGTCCACTGATTTTTGAGAGGGAACGAAAAGTTAATTGATTACTTCGTTCTGAGAAAGTCCATTGCCGATGATTCACCGACTTTTTTTGTTACGGGTTCCTAGTTCGAAACACTTTTCCAAGTTATAGACAATTTAATGGTCTGTAATTCAATTTTACATTTTAATTGATAATTTTAAAGTATCTAAGTATATGTTCACTGCAGTTGAGAAAAAATCTTTTTATTTTGTTTTAATAATTCTCTATAACCTCCCACTAAGTATATCTTCGTCTGTTATTTTCCCAGCGGGCAGTTTGTTCCATGTCTGTATAAATTGCATGTGGCTAAGTTAAAGTAAGTGCATTTTTGCAGTTGTTCAAGCTTGAAGTAATCTGCCCTTTGATAAACTTACTAATGAAGATATCCCCACAAAGATGTGCAACCTCTCAGAACTCTCCGAAGGTCAATTCCATTATTTACAGATAACTCCGCAAAATATTGACTTTCTCAACTATAATGACTTCATTAGACTTTAAGAACATCAGTTCAATATTATTTGATGCTCCATTTTGTATTTTTTGAAATATATTATTTTTGAGGTGTATATTGCCTTTTGGCGCTGGATTTTTCATGACCGTATATGTATTTTCCCCTGTCATGCGTCGTCCAGCCTCCGCACTTATTTGCGCAATTTTGAAAATTACGCACTTATCCACACTCGTTGAGAACTCTATAAAATCAACATTTGATACAAGTTCACCTACTGATTTTCAGCTAAATCGGGTGGAAAGGTGAAGGAGAATTCACAGAGAGAGTGGAAACTTAGTTTATTATAAATAATTCTAACTGGCGAAGTATATTGCTTGTAAATCACCAATGATTTTTTTTTTGTTGTTATTTGAATAAAGTGGCCATGTCTGGATTGAGGGGAGAGGTCTATACCTAATAATGCGGGGCTCACTTCACTAAACAGTACTTCCTCTGTGGCTGGCCAATCTAGGCCACCACCACACCAGGACGAGAAACACCCCCCCCCCCCCCCCCCCCCTCCCCCCCTTTTGAAAGGAAATGAAAAACAATATTTATTTTGGGATCTACGTCCTCTAAGAATAATACATAAATACAAGTATCAGCATATTTATAGAAGAGGCCTCTTTCAATTGAAAACAAAACATTATAAAAGAAAGAAAAGAATAAATAGATAAGGTCTGCCGAGCTAGGAGATACTGGAAGAGTACGGCGAGGGAGAGAGTTGAAGAGGAAGATGGCCTGGATAAGGAAGGAGTTGTGCCAGGAACTCGTCCTCTGGCAAGGAAAATGAAACGATGTGGATCCTATAAAGGAATTCAGGATTCGGTTTAGTTTCAGGGGAAGCACTTCAGAGTGTCCCCCATAAGAGAGACTAGCTGAATCAACATAAGGGAGGATAACAGGGACAAGGGCAATATCAATCAGGGATATACCTGGACCCAGCACAACTCAAATACCCCCACTTCCGGAGTCTTTATTTTATCGTAGAAAATTTAAAAATAATAATGACCATTGCAATACCTTTTTTAAATTTTTATTATACATTTGTTATTTGTTTTGATGTTGATGTCGTTGTTTGTGTTGCAGGCGGTTCGCAAGTTCGTGGAGGCGGTGAGCCGGTCTCGGAAGCGGCGATTAGGGGCCGCTGGGTGCGGCAGCGTTTGCTGGAAAACGGCGGTGAAGTTCCTGTGCGCTCGCAAGTGGGACGTAGGGCGAGCAGTCTCCCTGTATGACCAGCATGAGGTGACGAGGCTAAGGGAAGGACTGGACCAGCTGGAGCCGGAGAAAGACCCCCTCAGGTCCGAGCTGGACACGGGCAAGTTCACCGTACTGGTAGGTAGACCCCCTCAGGTCCGAACTGGGCACGGGCAAGTTCACCGTACTGGTAGGTAGACTCAGGTCCGAACTGGGCACGGGCAAGTTCACCGTACTGGTAGGTAGACCCCCTCAGGTCCGAGCTGGACACGGGCAAGTTCACCGTACTGGTAGGTAGACTCAGGTCCGAACTGGGCACGGGCAAGTTCACCGTACTGGTAGGTAGACCCCCTCAGGTCCGAACTGGGCACGGGCAAGTTCACCGTACTGGTAGGTAGACTCAGGTCCGAACTGGGCACGGGCAAGTTCACCGTACTGGTAGGTAGACCCCCTCAGGTCCGAACTGGACACGGGCAAGTTCACCGTACTGGTAGGTAGACTCAGGTCCGAACTGGGCACGGGCAAGTTCACCGTACTGGTAGGTAGACCCCCTCAGGTCCGAACTGGGCACGGGCAAGTTCACCGTACTGGTAGGTAGACTCAGGTCCGAACTGGACACGGGCAAGTTCACCGTACTGGTAGGTAGACCCCCTCAGGTCCGAACTGGACACGGGCAAGTTCACCGTACTGGTAGGTAGACTCAGGTCCGAACTGGGCACGGGCAAGTTCACCGTACTGGTAGGTAGACCCCCTCAGGTCCGAACTGGGCACGGGCAAGTTCACCGTACTGGTAGGTAGACTCAGGTCCGAACTGGGCACGGGCAAGTTCACCGTACTGGTAGGTAGACCCCCTCAGGTCCGAACTGGGCACGGGCAAGTTCACCGTACTGGTAGGTAGACCCCCTCAGGTCCGAACTGGGCACGGGCAAGTTCACCGTACTGGTAGGTAGACCCCCTCAGGTCCGAACTGGGCACGGGCAAGTTCACCGTACTGGTAGGTAGACCCCCTCAGGTCCGAACTGGGCACGGGCAAGTTCACCGTACTGGTAGGTAGACTCAGGTCCGAACTGGGCACGGGCAAGTTCACCGTACTGGTAGGTAGACCCCCTCAGGTCCGAACTGGGCACGGGCAAGTTCACCGTACTGGTAGGTAGACTCAGGTCCGAACTGGACACGGGCAAGTTCACCGTACTGGTAGGTAGACCCCCTCAGGTCCGAACTGGACACGGGCAAGTTCACCGTACTGGTAGGTAGACTCAGGTCCGAACTGGGCACGGGCAAGTTCACCGTACTGGTAGGTAGACCCCCTCAGGTCCGAACTGGGCACGGGCAAGTTCACCGTACTGGTAGGTAGACTCAGGTCCGAACTGGGCACGGGCAAGTTCACCGTACTGGTAGGTAGACCCCCTCAGGTCCGAACTGGACACGGGCAAGTTCACCGTACTGGTAGGTAGACTCAGGTCCGAACTGGGCACGGGCAAGTTCACCGTACTGGTAGGTAGACCCCCTCAGGTCCGAACTGGGCACGGGCAAGTTCACCGTACTGGTAGGTAGACTCAGGTCCGAACTGGACACGGGCAAGTTCACCGTACTGGTAGGTAGACCCCCTCAGGTCCGAACTGGACACGGGCAAGTTCACCGTACTGGTAGGTAGACTCAGGTCCGAACTGGGCACGGGCAAGTTCACCGTACTGGTAGGTAGACCCCCTCAGGTCCGAACTGGGCACGGGCAAGTTCACCGTACTGGTAGGTAGACTCAGGTCCGAACTGGGCACGGGCAAGTTCACCGTACTGGTAGGTAGACCCCCTCAGGTCCGAACTGGGCACGGGCAAGTTCACCGTACTGGTAGGTAGACCCCCTCAGGTCCGAACTGGGCACGGGCAAGTTCACCGTACTGGTAGGTAGACCCCCTCAGGTCCGAACTGGGCACGGGCAAGTTCACCGTACTGGTAGGTAGACCCCCTCAGGTCCGAACTGGGCACGGGCAAGTTCACCGTACTGGTAGGTAGACTCAGGTCCGAACTGGGCACGGGCAAGTTCACCGTACTGGTAGGTAGACCCCCTCAGGTCCGAACTGGGCACGGGCAAGTTCACCGTACTGGTAGGTAGACTCAGGTCCGAACTGGACACGGGCAAGTTCACCGTACTGGTAGGTAGACCCCCTCAGGTCCGAACTGGACACGGGCAAGTTCACCGTACTGGTAGGTAGACTCAGGTCCGAACTGGGCACGGGCAAGTTCACCGTACTGGTAGGTAGACCCCCTCAGGTCCGAACTGGGCACGGGCAAGTTCACCGTACTGGTAGGTAGACTCAGGTCCGAACTGGGCACGGGCAAGTTCACCGTACTGGTAGGTAGACCCCCTCAGGTCCGAACTGGGCACGGGCAAGTTCACCGTACTGGTAGGTAGACCCCCTCAGGTCCGAACTGGGCACGGGCAAGTTCACCGTACTGGTAGGTAGACCCCCTCAGGTCCGAACTGGGCACGGGCAAGTTCACCGTACTGGTAGGTAGACCCCCTCAGGTCCGAACTGGGCACGGGCAAGTTCACCGTACTGGTAGGTAGACCCCCTCAGGTCCCAACTGGACACGGGCAAGTTCACCGTACTGGTAGGTAGACCCCCTCAGGTCCGAACTGGACACGGGCAAGTTCACCGTACTGGTAGGTAGACCCCCTCAGGTCCGAACTGGGCACGGGCAAGTTCACCGTACTGGTAGGTAGACCCCCTCAGGTCCGAACTGGGCACGGGCAGGTTCACCGTACTGGTAGGTAGACCCCCTCAGGTCCGAACTGGACACGGGCAAGTTCACCGTACTGGTAGGTAGACTCAGGTCCGAACTGGGCACGGGCAAGTTCACCGTACTGGTAGGTAGACCCCCTCAGGTCCGAACTGGGCACGGGCAAGTTCACCGTACTGGTAGGTAGACCCCCTCAGGTCCGAACTGGGCACGGGCAAGTTCACCGTACTGGTAGGTAGACTCAGGTCCGAACTGGGCACGGGCAAGTTCACCGTACTGGTAGGTAGACCCCCTCAGGTCCGAACTGGGCACGGGCAAGTTCACCGTACCGGTTAGGTAGACCCCCTCAGGTCCGAACTGGGCACGGGCAAGTTCACCGTACTGGTAGGTAGACCCCCTTAGGTCCGAACTGGGCACGGGCAAGTTCACCGTACTGGTAGGTAGACCCCCTCAGGTCCGAACTGGACACGGGCAAGTTCACCGTACTGGTAGGTAGACTCAGGTCCGAACTGGGCACGGGCAAGTTCACCGTACTGGTAGGTAGACCCCCTCAGGTCCGAACTGGGCACGGGCAAGTTCACCGTACTGGTAGGTAGACCCCCTCAGGTCCGAACTGGGCACGGGCAAGTTCACCGTACTGGTAGGTAGACCCCCTCAGGTCCGAACTGGGCACGGGCAAGTTCACCGTACTGGTAGGTAGACCCCCTCAGGTCCGAACTGGGCACGGGCAAGTTCACCGTACTGGTAGGTAGACCCCCTCAGGTCCGAACTGGGCACGGGCAAGTTCACCGTACTGGTAGGTAGACTCAGGTCCGAACTGGACACGGGCAAGTTCACCGTACTGGTAGGTAGACTCAGGTCCGAACTGGGCACGGGCAAGTTCACCGTACAGGTAGGTAGACCCCCTCAGGTCCGAACTGGGCACGGGCAAGTTCACCGTACTGGTAGGTAGACCCCCTCAGGTCCGAACTGGGCACGGGCAAGTTCACCGTACTGGTAGGTAGACCCCCTCAGGTCCGAACTGGGCACGGGCAAGTTCACCGTACTGGTAGGTAGACCCCCTCAGGTCCGAACTGGGCACGGGCAAGTTCACCGTACTGGTAGGTAGACCCCCTCAGGTCCGAACTGGGCACGGGCAAGTTCACCGTACTGGTAGGTAGACCCCCTCAGGTCCGAACTGGGCACGGGCAGGTTCACCGTACTGGTAGGTAGACCCCCTCAGGTCCGAACTGGACACGGGCAAGTTCACCGTACTGGTAGGTAGACTCAGGTCCGAACTGGGCACGGGCAAGTTCACCGTACTGGTAGGTAGACCCCCTCAGGTCCGAACTGGGCACGGGCAAGTTCACCGTACTGGTAGGTAGACCCCCTCAGGTCCGAACTGGGCACGGGCAAGTTCACCGTACTGGTAGGTAGACTCAGGTCCGAACTGGGCACGGGCAAGTTCACCGTACTGGTAGGTAGACCCCCTCAGGTCCGAACTGGGCACGGGCAAGTTCACCGTACTGGTAGGTAGACCCCCTCAGGTCCGAACTGGGCACGGGCAAGTTCACCGTACTGGTAGGTAGACCCCCTTAGGTCCGAACTGGGCACGGGCAAGTTCACCGTACTGGTAGGTAGACCCCCTCAGGTCCGAACTGGACACGGGCAAGTTCACCGTACTGGTAGGTAGACTCAGGTCCGAACTGGGCACGGGCAAGTTCACCGTACTGGTAGGTAGACCCCCTCAGGTCCGAACTGGGCACGGGCAAGTTCACCGTACTGGTAGGTAGACCCCCTCAGGTCCGAACTGGGCACGGGCAAGTTCACCGTACTGGTAGGTAGACCCCCTCAGGTCCGAACTGGGCACGGGCAAGTTCACCGTACTGGTAGGTAGACCCCCTCAGGTCCGAACTGGGCACGGGCAAGTTCACCGTACTGGTAGGTAGACCCCCTCAGGTCCGAACTGGGCACGGGCAAGTTCACCGTACTGGTAGGTAGACTCAGGTCCGAACTGGGCACGGGCAAGTTCACCGTACTGGTAGGTAGACCCCCTCAGGTCCGAACTGGGCACGGGCAAGTTCACCGTACTGGTAGGTAGACTCAGGTCCGAACTGGGCACGGGCAAGTTCACCGTACTGGTAGGTAGACCCCCTCAGGTCCGAACTGGGCACGGGCAAGTTCACCGTACTGGTAGGTAGACCCCCTCAGGTCCGAACTGGGCACGGGCAAGTTCACCGTACTGGTAGGTAGACTCAGGTCCGAACTGGGCACGGGCAAGTTCACCGTACTGGTAGGTAGACCCCCTCAGGTCCGAACTGGGCACGGGCAAGTTCACCGTACTGGTAGGTAGACTCAGGTCCGAACTGGGCACGGGCAAGTTCACCGTACTGGTAGGTAGACCCCCTCAGGTCCGAACTGGGCACGGGCAAGTTCACCGTACTGGTAGGTAGACCCCCTCAGGTCCGAACTGGGTACGGGCAAGTTCACCGTACTGGTAGATAGACCCCCTCAGGTCCGAACTGGACACGGGCAAGTTCACCGTACTGGTAGATAGACCCCCTCAGGTCCGAACTGGGCACGGGCAAGTTCACCGTACTGGTAGATAGACCCCCTCAGGTCCGAACTGGGCACGGGCAAGTTCACCGTACTGGTAGATAGACCCCCTCAAGTTCACCGTACTGGTAGGTAGACCCCCTCAGGTCCAAACTGGACACGGGCAAGTTCACCGTACTGGTAGATAGACCCCCTCAAGTTCACCGTACTGGTAGGTAGACCCCCTCAGGTCCAAACTGGGCACGGGCAAGTTCACCGTACTGGTAGATAGACCCCCTCAGGTCCGAACTGGACACGGGCAAGTTCACCGTACTGGTAGATAGACCCCCTCAAGTTCACCGTACTGGTAGGTAGACCCCCTCAGGTCCAAACTGGACACGGGCAAGTTCACCGTACTGGTAGATAGACCCCCTCAAGTTCACCGTACTGGTAGGTAGACCCCCTCAGGTCCAAACTGGACACGGGCAAGTTCACCGTACTGGTAGATAGACCCCCTCAGGTCCGAACTGGGCACGGGCAAGTTCACCGTACTGGTAGGTAGACCCCCTCAGGTCCGAACTGGGCACGGGCAAGTTCACCGTACTGGTAGGTAGACCCCCTCAGGTCCGAACTGGGCACGGGCAAGTTCACCGTACTGGTAGGTAGACCCCCTCAGGTCCAAACTGGACACGGGCAAGTTCACCGTACTGGTAGATAGACCCCCTCAAGTTCACCGTACTGGTAGGTAGACCCCCTCAGGTCCAAACTGGGCACGGGCAAGTTCACCGTACTGGTAGATAGACCCCCTCAGGTCCGAACTGGACACGGGCAAGTTCACCGTACTGGTAGATAGACCCCCTCAAGTTCACCGTACTGGTAGGTAGACCCCCTCAGGTCCAAACTGGACACGGGCAAGTTCACCGTACTGGTAGATAGACCCCCTCAAGTTCACCGTACTGGTAGGTAGACCCCCTCAGGTCCGAACTGGGCACGGGCAAGTTCACCGTACTGGTAGGTAGACCCCCTCAGGTCCGAACTGGGCACGGGCAAGTTCACCGTACTGGTAGGTAGACCCCCTCAGGTCCGAACTGGGCACGGGCAAGTTCACCGTACTGGTAGGTAGACCCCCTCAGGTCCGAACTGGGCACGGGCAAGTTCACCGTACTGGTAGGTAGACTCAGGTCCGAACTGGGCACGGGCAAGTTCACCGTACTGGTAGGTAGACCCCCTCAGGTCCGAACTGGGCACGGGCAAGTTCACCGTACTGGTAGGTAGACTCAGGTCCGAACTGGGCACGGGCAAGTTCACCGTACTGGTAGGTAGACCCCCTCAGGTCCGAACTGGGCACGGGCAAGTTCACCGTACTGGTAGGTAGACCCCCTCAGGTCCGAACTGGGCACGGGCAAGTTCACCGTACTGGTAGGTAGACTCAGGTCCGAACTGGGCACGGGCAAGTTCACCGTACTGGTAGGTAGACCCCCTCAGGTCCGAACTGGGCACGGGCAAGTTCACCGTACTGGTAGGTAGACTCAGGTCCGAACTGGGCACGGGCAAGTTCACCGTACTGGTAGGTAGACCCCCTCAGGTCCGAACTGGGCACGGGCAAGTTCACCGTACTGGTAGGTAGACCCCCTCAGGTCCGAACTGGGTACGGGCAAGTTCACCGTACTGGTAGATAGACCCCCTCAGGTCCGAACTGGACACGGGCAAGTTCACCGTACTGGTAGATAGACCCCCTCAGGTCCGAACTGGGCACGGGCAAGTTCACCGTACTGGTAGATAGACCCCCTCAGGTCCGAACTGGGCACGGGCAAGTTCACCGTACTGGTAGATAGACCCCCTCAAGTTCACCGTACTGGTAGGTAGACCCCCTCAGGTCCAAACTGGACACGGGCAAGTTCACCGTACTGGTAGATAGACCCCCTCAAGTTCACCGTACTGGTAGGTAGACCCCCTCAGGTCCAAACTGGGCACGGGCAAGTTCACCGTACTGGTAGATAGACCCCCTCAGGTCCGAACTGGACACGGGCAAGTTCACCGTACTGGTAGATAGACCCCCTCAAGTTCACCGTACTGGTAGGTAGACCCCCTCAGGTCCAAACTGGACACGGGCAAGTTCACCGTACTGGTAGATAGACCCCCTCAAGTTCACCGTACTGGTAGGTAGACCCCCTCAGGTCCAAACTGGACACGGGCAAGTTCACCGTACTGGTAGATAGACCCCCTCAAGTTCACCGTACTGGTAGGTAGACCCCCTCAGGTCCAAACTGGACACGGGCAAGTTCACCGTACTGGTAGATAGACCCCCTCAAGTTCACCGTACTGGTAGGTAGACCCCCTCAGGTCCAAACTGGACACGGGCAAGTTCACCGTACTGGTAGATAGACCCCCTCAAGTTCACCGTACTGGTAGGTAGACCCCCTCAGGTCCAAACTGGACACGGGCAAGTTCACCGTACTGGTAGATAGACCCCCTCAAGTTCACCGTACTGGTAGGTAGACCCCCTCAGGTCCAAACTGGACACGGGCAAGTTCACCGTACTGGTAGATAGACCCCCTCAAGTTCACCGTACTGGTAGGTAGACCCCCTCAGGTCCAAACTGGACACGGGCAAGTTCACCGTACTGGTAGATAGACCCCCTCAAGTTCACCGTACTGGTAGGTAGACCCCCTCAGGTCCAAACTGGACACGGGCAAGTTCACCGTACTGGTAGATAGACCCCCTCAAGTTCACCGTACTGGTAGGTAGACCCCCTCAGGTCCAAACTGGACACGGGCAAGTTCACCGTACTGGTAGATAGACCCCCTCAAGTTCACCGTACTGGTAGGTAGACCCCCTCAGGTCCAAACTGGACACGGGCAAGTTCACCGTACTGGTAGATAGACCCCCTCAAGTTCACCGTACTGGTAGGTAGACCCCCTCAGGTCCAAACTGGACACGGGCAAGTTCACCGTACTGGTAGATAGACCCCCTCAAGTTCACCGTACTGGTAGGTAGACCCCCTCAGGTCCAAACTGGACACGGGCAAGTTCACCGTACTGGTAGATAGACCCGGTATAATGTCGGAGATATGTGCCTGTAAAAGTAACTCAGCATCTACTGCAGCTATGATGGCGGGAATGGGCTCATTTCAAAACTATTAAATAGAACATTAATCTGATTTATCATGCAATAACATTTTTTAAATATTTCTTTTTCGAAAAAATTCAGAATATTAATTTTTGACTGAACCAAAAACCAACTTCTAAAAACTGGTTGTTTCAAAATTGGATAAAAATGGTTCCTGTTAATTGAATCTTTTGTTTTTGTGACTCATACACGAGGTCTTATTACTATTACCTTATACCAGAGGGGGGTTTCGCCGCTCTGTTGAACATGCGACCGACTTTGTTGGGGGAGTCCTAAATTGTGGCTACACAGATTTCAAGACTTCAGTTTTGTGTTGATAGCCTTTTGAAGCATTCAACACTTGAGCCAATAGGCTCATTTCATTATATTCTCACTGAATGGAAGTTAGCCAGACGATTCTCACTCCAGAGCTATTAGCAACTTTTGGAAGGCGATATTCACTGTCTTCTCGTCATTATGGTGGTACTTGATCCACGTATACAATTTCGTGTCTATACCTGCATTATGTCAGCAGTTATTCGGTATTATAGTGAAGCTGCCCCCCACCCATGTTCCCACTCCCTTCTTCCGATTTGACTGAAAAACAATAAGTGTCGACCTATAACAGACGTAAACGTTGTCGGATGGTCTTTGAGGGGGCATCGCCTCCAAAAAGTTAGTATTTTTTTGTTGCAGGCGATATGGCATTGTTTCGATGTGAGAGTTGCATTATCGCACAGGAAATAATAGAAATCCGGGTGCTCAGTGCTAACAAATTGATTGAATTGAGCAGTATATATTCTCTGTTACCTATTGACTGTTGTCTTTTGCCTGATGACTGTTGCCTGTTGTCTGTTGCCTAATATCTGTTTTATGTTGCAGCCTGCCCGAGACCAGAGTGGGGCCGCCATTGCCGTCTTCACCGCCAGGATCCATTGTCCGCAGACCTCTTCACATCAGACCACTCTACAGGTCAGATCACACACTATACTACAGAGTTGCCCCACTCATCTCTAATACACTAGATAGCGGATGAAATAGACCAATTGAAGAGCGCCATTTGTGAGGTTTTCAGGCACATTCAATAATAATCATTCATAATTACAATATACAATACATTCAAGGTCATGTGATCTGTAAAAATACAATACGTATTATTGTTATTTGATTCTACGAATTTTTGTTAAAAACAACCGTTTTTGCGTAAATTAAGCAAACTTCAAACGGGTTTTCCGCTAAAAAATGTTTTTCACATGAAACATGCCTTTTAGTTTTTCCTATAACTTTTGTTTTAAGATATTTTTGATTGAGTCATAAATACAAGCGGCAGCTCGTGAAGTGTCCTGCGACTCTGAAGTGCAGTGCTCTCATTTCTCGGCCGGTCCAACTACATCTAAGTTAGCACATCTGACATCATCTCAAATTTCATTTTCATTGCTACTAAATTCGGAGCTAATTTGGCTTGAACTGACAATAGAAATGCTCACGACATTTTATTTAATACGTGTGAAACATTTAAAATTTTTGACTTGATTACATTTCATTTATTCCCTCTTCTTATGCCAAACTACCAACAAACAAAAAACTATGTGCTATTGTTATAAAAATCATTTTATTTTTGACCCCCTTCCGCCTTTCGCCTCCTCCGATGTGGCCTTCGTCTGATTCTAGAGATATTCATAAAATTTTAATCATTGAGAGATTTAAAATAGTGAGACTTAGTGTTGTGACTGCTTACCATTTTAGAGTTGCGAGTTTAAGTCATGACGGATGAACCTCAAGTTACTCTAGGGCAACGCCGGATGAACTTGCTAGTCCTCAATAAAATAATAATATATAATGGAATAATTTTACACATGAACCATTTAAATGAACTTTAGCAGTTTGGTTAATGGTTGTGTGGTGTGGTGTTGACAGGCCCTGGTCTACCAGCTGGACGTGGCTCTGGAAAGTGTAGAAACACAGAAGGCCGGCATTGTCTTCATATACGACATGTCCGGCTCCAAGTACTCCCACTTCGACTATGATCTCAGTCAGAAGATACTCACACTCCTAAAGGTAACTTACCATTATTCACGTGTATCATCATCAGCCTCCCTCTCCGCTCTTGATAGACTGCGGAAGGAGGGACATCTAAAAAAAAGACAATATTTTCAGATTTGTTTAAAACTCGGTATATATAGATTTTGAAGGTTTGACAACATGCCTCAGATTTGTTTCAGGCTCGGTGGTCACATAGCTTTAGAAGGTTGGACAACATGCCTCAGGTTTGTTTCAAGCTCAGTGGTCACATAGCTTTAGAAGGTCTGACAACATGCCTCAGGTTTGTTTCAAGCTCAGTGGTCACATAGCTTTAGAAGGTCTGACAACATGCCTCAGGTTTGTTTCAAGCTCACTGGTCACATAGCTTTAGAAGGTCTGACAACATGCCTCAGGTTTGTTTCAAGCTCACTGGTCACATAGCTTTAGGTCTGACAACATGCCTCAGGTTTGTTTCAAGCTCAGTGGTCACATAGCTTTAGAAGGTCTGACAACATGCCTCAGGTTTGTTTCAAGCTCAGTGGTCACATAGCTTTAGAAGGTTTGACAACATGCCTCAGGTTTGTTTCAAGCTCACTGGTCACATAGCTTTAGGTCTGACAACATGCCTCAGGTTTGTTTCAAGCTCAGTGGTCACATAGCTTTAGAAGGTCTGACAACATGCCTCAGGTTTGTTTCAAGCTCACTGGTCACATAGCTTTAGGTCTGACAACATGCCTCAGGTTTGTTTCAAGCTCACTGGTCACATAGCTTTAGGTCTGACAACATGCCTCAGGTTTGTTTCAAGCTCAGTGGTCACATAGCTTTAGAAGGTCTGACAACATGCCTCAGGTTTGTTTCAAGCTCACTGGTCACATAGCTTTAGAAGGTCTGACAACATGCCTCAGGTTTGTTTCAAGCTCACTGGTCACATAGCTTTAGGTCTGACAACATGCCTCAGGTTTGTTTCAAGCTCGGTCGTCACATAGCTTTAGAAGGTCTGACAACATGCCTCAGGTTTGTTTCAAGCTCGGTCGTCACATAGCTTTAGAAGGTTTGACAACATGCTCAGATTTGTTTCAAATTGACAGAGCTATGAATCCATAAGTACATATTAAATTAGTTTTCAGAAGTTTTAAAGGTAAAACACCAGGTTCAAATTTGTGCTTCTTTAAAAATATTTGGAATGGTGCGATTTTTGATACAGCAGCGAAAGCGAATTTCATTTAAAAAATAAAATTCGTCTCACCAAACTAATAAAATAGAGAGTTTAATGTTTTTATTTTCGAAATAATTACACTAGGAGAGTAATACAGAAATTAATAATTTAAAAATTTTTTTGTGGGAAATATTCTTATAAATGGAAAATATTGCAATAAAGTAACGAATAATTATTTTATTAATATTTTTATTTAATTAATTTTTGTTTTCTTTTGCGTCGTGTTATCGCTGTTTAGGCCTTTTTAAATTGACGTTAACTACCTCATTTTACTCTTTTGCACGTAAATATTTATGACATGGACTTTGTCCTCAAAGAGGGCTGTCAAGAATTGCAAATGAAGAAATTAATTATATTGATAGCTGCTTCGCGCAGCTGACTTCGTTGCGTCGCCTCTGAAATCATTGGTCTCAATATCCATTATGAACAGAAAGTACTGTTTCAGACTGCATAAGAAATAAAAATATTACCCAAAAATCTTTTTGGAAGCTCAGTTATTTTCTGATATATTATTATAAAGTGTATTCATTTGAAAATTTAAATATTTAAAATCTATATTTTCATGGCTTGGTAGATAACATGTTTTATTCTTCTTTTTTTTCAATCTTAAAAGACAAAATAAGCTTTCATTTTAGCCTGGTTCGAAAAACAAACAATTGAAAATATGTATAGAGAAAGTCATAAATGTATGGAGAAACTCCGGTATTGTGTATCATTTGACAAGCTTTTATTTAGCTTGCTTTGTTGTCTGTATGTCGGTCTGCAACAAATCTTGCAAGTCGATTTTAACCCCTTTCCAATTATTTTGAATTAGTACGTTAAAAAAGTTTCAGGGCTGCTCCAGAAACATTTTAAATACATACTTTTATTCCGAAAAAATACATTAAAAATTAAGTGTTAATGGCAGACCTAAAGGTTTTTCCTGGAGATGATTTAGAGACAAAGACGTGTCGTAGTTTTCACGCTTAAAAAACGTTTTCTCCGAAAACTACTTGAAATATCGAAGTGCGGGTTAAGGGGTTTTCTTCTTTAAATTTGTATTTTTAAAATGGGATAATGAAATTGTGGTAAATGTGTCAAAAAACAGTGTTGAGGGCGATTTGTGGTCTTTAATGGTATCATCTCAATACCACATGAAGAAAGACTAAAAGTACTAAAACTATTTATTTTCGTTTGTCTGAATATATTTCTTCGTTAATTGCACAAAAATATATATCGTATATAATGTGCAACGGTGTGGACTTGTGTCATCGTCAGATTCCAGATACGAAAAAAAAATGCTGACTGCTTATCTAAGAACACGATAACTGCCGATAGAATGGATGTATCAACACGAAATATTATATGTGAATCCTGAACCCTCTAGCGACGACACAAATTGATTTTCAGCCAAATCAACCGAAGGGAAGGTGGGGATTAGGGGGGAGGCTTAACAGAAAAATTCTAATAACCGCATATAGAATGGATGTATCGACACGAAATTTTATATGTTTGACCAAAACTCCATAATGACAACAGCTATAGATTTTCAGCCAAATCGGCCAGAGGGAGAATTAGGGGAGAGGCGTAACTCAAAAACTCGAATAACTGCCGCAATGAATGTATCGACGCCAAGTTCTTCTGTAAGTTCAAATCCCCTATGGACGACTAATTTTCAGCGCTATCTGCCGAAGGGACGGGAGTTTAGAGGAGGGGGCTCAATTCAAAAATCCTAATAATTTAATAAATTTAACGACACTAAATTTAGTATATGGACTTAGGAGCCCCTATGTAAGTCAACTGTTGAATATTAGCGCGAACGGTCGACTGGTTTTGGTAGGGGGGGGGGGGGGACGAAAAATTAATATATTTATTCGTTCTGGAGATTTACATTGATTCACCGACTATTTTTTATTTTTGTCTTGAGAATCGTGCAGCTAAGGGAGGCTTCGTAGGGTCCGGAAATTGTCATTTATGCTGAGGTGGGGAGGCTGGGTAAACGACTCCTTCCAATTCCTCAAAGTTATTATTATTTCAGGATGTCTTTAGAAACATCTAACGTGGGCCCTGTGACGGCTCAACATTTTTAATTTTTTATGCGGGGGGGGGGGGGGGGTGCGCTTACATCACTTTTTAAGGGTCCCGGAAATATTGAACAAAATATATTAAGAATTATTTAAACTGGTTCTTGGGGCCTCCGAAATGTTCAACTATTATGGCAATGGGAGTGGATATATGAACTGCTTCATATGTACGAATAGACTTTAATTTATAAAGACATTTTGTATATTTCAATAATTTGTTGATGAATGAGGCGCCTAACATGTCGAGGGGTGAGTGACACACCACTGTGAAGGCTGGTTCTTGTCTGCAGTTTTGTGACTCCCCCTGGCAACGCCGGGTCTTACAGCTAGTACCCTATAAAATAACATAATTAGAACCTATTAGTATCCTTGCTTCTATTTAAAAGTTCATGCTAGCATAAACCGCGTCCAGATAGCATGAAACGGTTCTAAAAATACAAATGGAGTATCGAATGAAAGTTATGGAAACCTACAACAAAAGAAAAAAATAATAAAATACATACGAAGTTGCTCGGTATGACGTAATAGATCTGTCTCTAGTTTATATCTGTAGCTAGTTATTTTGACTCATGCCCGGGCTTTTAACTTCGAGGTCATATCGCCTACTGCTAGAGCGAAATTGAAAGCGGCAGAGGTTAACTTGTAACTTGGTTCCCCAGCTCTTTGGACTCCACTATGGGAGTCCTAAATTTTGCCTATCCTAAATTTTTATTTACCTAGGGTGTCTTTAACAAGTAACTGATATTGTACAGATTCAGGATCCGAAGGACGGCGTGCTCAAGGTTTTTTCACCTCCCAAATTAAAAAAACCTAAGGGCCTCGGCCGGGTTCGAACCCGCGATCTTGACCTCAGTAAGCAAGCACACATACCACTGAGCTACCGGCGCTCTCTTACAGCTATTGCTACCAAATCCGGTCTTCTTAGTCACAACCTGAGCCCGGTCTCTCAAACCAATACTTGTCCCAAGCTTTATTTTTTCGTTTTGTCAAGTTGGTACCTAGTTTTGGAAGCTGTGTAAATGTTCTTGACTCTTTTGAATTTTCACATGTATTATATATTTTTATAATTTTGATTAAAGATAACAGTAATAGAGGTTGCGACTTATTCATATCTCCATTAGCAGAATGATGGCAACACTGACCTACTTCTCATAAAGCCACCCCTTCCAGTCTATTGGACGTAGTTAAGGGAGGGGAGGCTCATTTAAAACACTTTAATTATTTATAGCCACTTTTTTTGAAAATTGTGAACATGAATATGCAAACTACTTATTAATAGTTAAGTCATTGTGACTCATGCCCAGGCTTGGAGGTCATATCGCCGAGTACCAGAGCGCATTTTCGTCGCTCTCCTGGACATGAGTCTGACTCTACCAAGATTTCAGAATTTCCTTCATTTTACTTATCAGGTCAAAGCCAACCCTTTTTGTTGTCAGTCTATTCCTTAAATCCTTGTCACACTTCGGTTTGGCATCCAACATTTTGTAGTATTTAAGATGTTTACAAAATCTGCTCAATTTTGGATAGTTCCTACAAAGATTTTCGAAAAGAGTGTTTCTTTGTCGAAAGGCTACAAAACGTTTCCTCTTAACAAAATACGGATACTTTGTATAACCATATGAACAATAAAAATGATTGATGTTCATGCGAGGAAGCTTTATGCACTCACTTGACACATGTTTTAGTTCTATAATATTATACTATTGTTGTTACTGAGGAGTCCTACTAACTGCCGATGTAATTGGTTATTCACAGTAAATATTGTATGAGCATACCTTTCTATGTTGAGAAACGCGGACGAATTTCGGGAAATTTGTAATAAATAAATAAAACAAACTTATTTTTTATATATTGTCTTTACAAGAAAAACATTATACATAAATTACCGATTTCGACGCTACACCGTCAGATTTAGTTGTAAACTAAGACCTGTTTGTTGAGTGCAAACAGTTTTTATAGGTAAATCAGGTTGATAAGGAAGGGGTTGGATTTGTTGTTTTAAAATATAAACCTTTTTATAGAAGAAAAAACAGCGGTAAAACCGAAATTAAGGATGCAATTATTAAATTCTGACAAAATAAATTAGTTTATATGTAATATACGAGAAATAATGATTGTGTATTTATTTAATAAAAAATAAAGAAAAACATATGTGTAAAAACAAATACTATCTTCTATTTCACAAAATATAATATGGGAGGGCGCCGGTAGCTCAGTAGTATGCGTGCTTGACTTGGGTTGGAAACCCGACCGAGGCCCTTAGTTTATTTTATCTGGGAGGTAGAGTAAACTTAAGCACGCCGTCCTTCGGATGGGACGTTAAGCGATGGTCCCGAGCCTGTACGATGTCAGGTACTCGTTAAAGACCTCTGACCTAGGTGAATAAAAATTTAGGGTAGGCAAAATTTAGGACTCCCACAGTAGAGTCGAGCTCATGTCCACCAGAGTGACGAAAGAGCGCTCTGGTAGTAGGCGAAAAGACCTCGTAGTTAAAGCCCGGACATGAGTCATAAAACCTAACCTAACCTATATAATATGGGAATACTTTCGGTATTGCTACCATCTTCAGCCTAGTGGCGAAAGTACTCTCATATTATATATATTTTGTGAAATAGACAATATATTTAAGAAAACGTACGTTTTTCTTTATGTTTTGTAATATGATAACTGATGACATGGAAATATAACATTGAAGTCAGAAGCTACTAATCTTGGGCCAAATTGGTCGAACAGGTGGAGGATTTAGAGGTCGAGTAGAAACAAATAATTCAAGTTAGGGAAGTGATTCACCGACAATTTATATTTTTATTCCCCCCAATTTTTCAATATTTCCGAATATGAGACAATGGTGTATTATTGAAATATCGATAGTTGTGAGGTGTGTCTAGATCGAGTTAGTTTTGGAAGGGAGCCCTCTCTAAATATATCGGCCGGACGGCGGTCAGCTCCATGCTTGCTGGGTTCAGTCCGGTCGTCTCGGGCCAAGTACTCCCTCCTCCCCATGTTGCTGAACGCACTCCAAACCACCAACAACCACCTAATCTTAGTGGGCTTTCTTGGTAAATATAAAACTTTTTTCTTGTTATTTTCCTAACTTTACAAAGTATTTATGGGGAGGGGAACTAATTTAATGGGCCAGAAATTCGATGTCGAGTTCCCTCCGTAATTTCATGTTTTCCGCCCCCCTGAATCCAGAAATTAGGAATACAAAATTTCGTTTAATTGCCGGTAATGGGCTTGCCCGGCGCTAGTGGTTCTACTTAGTTTTCTACCCGATTTGTAGTTTTTACTTTTTATATAGTTTGCACCGTGGCCCTTAGTTTATTTTATCTGGGAGGTAAAATAAACTTAAGCACGCCGTCCTTCGGATGGGACGTTAAGCGATGGTCCCGAGCCTGTACGATGTCAGGTACTCGTTAAAGACCCCTACCCTAGATGAATAAAAATTTAGGGTAGGCAAAATTTAGGACTCCCACAGTAGAGTCGGGCTCATGTCCACCAGAGTGACGAAAGAGCGCTCTGGTAGTAGGCGATATGACCTCGTAGTTGAAGCCCGGGCATGAGTCATAAAACCTAACCTAACCTAACCTATAGTTTGCACAAGTTTAATTTGACCCTGGTTCGACTAGAGAATTATTTACGCAAAATTACTTTCCACCTTCTTTTCCAAACATTTGAATTGCAACGAAGGATGCAAATTTAGAACTCCCACAGAAGAGTCGGATTCGTTCATCTGACCGAAGAGCGCTCTGGTAGTAGGTGATAATGAGCTTGTTGTAGTCCGAGCATGAGGCACAAACATACATACTCAGTCAGTTTAACTCTAGTTGAAGAAGTGAAGTATATTTGTCGTGTTTCGTCAACGTTTGGCCACCTATCAAGTTCAAAAATAAGTGTCCAACCACCTCTGACGGTCAAAAGCCGAACTACATCCTGGCTTAACTCAGAGACTCTTCCTTAGACATTTGAAAGAACATAAAAAAAAAATAATAATAATAAAAAAACGTGCATAAATCTAGTAGAGCAGCTTCTAAAGGTTGTATTTTGACCACACAATTATCTGCGAAACCCATTTGAACGCCAGAGTTCAGCAATCTGTAATCTATCAAAACGTACACATTTGGTGTTATCATGTGTAGCTGCCAGATCGGGAAAACTGTAATTTTTGTGGGGGGCAGTAAAAAGTATGGAGGAATTTTCAACCCCTAAATCAAAAAAAAAAAAAAAAAAAAAAAATGTTTCTCTCTGTGGGCAAGATAACTCCCGATTGAATAAATATATAGATAAAATATAGTAAAAAATATGTTTGCAGAACTACATGAGGACGATTAATATTGATTTTTAGCCAAATTGTTACAAAGGGATGCGGGGAATTAGAGGGGACTTAACTCAAAAGTTCCAATAACTTTCAATGTAATAAATGTATCTACACGGAATATATGAGGATTAAGAAGTGCCTGTATAGGACATCTCCTGATTTTCACCCAAATCGCTCGATTGGTTTTAGAGAGAGAGGGAACATTTTGTTGATCAACTCGCGTTGACGAAGTACCTTGCCCAATGATTCACTGATTTTATTCTTGGGTCGGAAATCATGAAATTCTTGTGTAAACTTGGTATCGAGTTTTTCAATTTTCAAAACTGTTCCAAAGCTACATCATTTACTGAATTTATTCTAGTCCAGGTTTATAGTGATGTGGAAGGGGGTGCCTTTAGGGGGAGGGAGCCCCCCTGGATAGTTGTGGGGAGTATGAGGTACGCATGCGTGGTCTTATCGGCGTTTTGCACCCTCCATAGAGGTGAGAGCTCTGTACACTTCATATGTCTCTTCCTGGATCCTCCAAAGGCTTTTCTTACTCAACATCAGGTACCTAATTTATCAAGTCCTCTCAGGACCTATATTTTACAGGATGTCCAGTCACCGGGAATTTCTGGTATTGTGATTGAACTTTATAACTGGGGGGAGGGGGGAAGGGAAATATGATTGGAAATTTTCTTGAAAGTCTGAAATTTTGTTACTTACACTTTTATTTATTCGAATGTGCTTCCTTCTCTATTTGATCGGTTGGGTTGGAATAAAATAATTTATTTATATATATATATATTCTCTTAGTTACTTATTACATTTCTATGATATTTATTTCAATACTGTACTTGTAAATTAATGGTTGAATCACATTTATGTAGGTTCATAAATTATATCAAATACTACATGTACATAAATAACTCGAAAAAAAATAAAGCAAACTTGAAAAATTGTTAAACCACTAAAAATATATGCATAACTCTACCGGTTTCCGCAATACACCATCGTCAGGTTCAGTTATAAACTAAATTTTATTATAAACTAGCTTATTAAAATCGGTGAAGTATGTATAGTTAGTTATTATGACTCATGCCCGGACTTTAACTACGAGGTCATATCACCTACTACCAGAGCCTACTACCTCTTTAGTCACTCTGGTGGACATGAGCCCGACTCTACTGTGGGAGTCCTAAATTTTGCCTACCCTAAATTTTTATTCACCTAGGGCAAGGGTCTTTAACGAGTACCTGACATCGTACAGGCTTGGGACCATCGCTTAACGTCCCACCCGAAGTACGGCGTGCTTAAGTTTATTTTACCTCCCCAGGTAAAATAAACTAAGAGCCTCGGCCAGATTTCGAAACCACGACTTTGAGTTCAGAAGGCAAGCACGCATACCACTGAGCTACCGGCGCCCTCTAAAGTATGTATATATTTCAACATTAAACATTTATATAGCTGGGCCAATTTCAAACAAAGCGTTACTAGAAAACGTCTCAACTTGATAATGAAAAACACAACATTTTATTCAAACTTTACTATTCAAATGTTGAGTGTGTCAGTTTAATAGTATAGTAGAGTTAGTCTGAAATAGATCGTATTTGGTAGTGGGTATACTCGTATTCCTGGAACGGGGCTCCACAAAGTAAATGTGGAAAACATCAATCATTGTTATTGTTATTGTGCATATTTTGTGTATAAATATTTCAAATAATTTTATTATGTTATGTTATGCTTCTTCATTAAATCAATTTTCCTGTTTATTACAATTTTTTTTTTAAGGACATCTTCAAAGCTTAGTTTAATTTATATCAAAAATGATACTTATTATCTGCCTTAACAGTTGAGGTTTCCTGTTCATTATCTTCAATTTTCTATTTACCATTTAATTTTATTAGTTCTGAAGTGAGCTAGCTAAATCATTAGTTCCCTTACAATATTAATAATAATAAATATATAATACTGGTATAGATATCATATATTTCATAAATGTCTTATATAAGCATACTATAATGAGAACTTGTGCTCGCAACAATACTATTGTATTTAATAATATACTATAAAGGTCTCAACGTTATGGAGATAATGTAGTTACCTTATACCTACCTGACTCTATATTGCCCAATAAAGTGTTAAAAAATAAGTATTGAGGGCATCAGCAGCTCAAGAGGTGCTAATGTACTGCGCTCAAAATAGCAGGTTCGAAACCCTACCAAGGCCCTTAGGTTTTCTATCTGAAAAGTAAAAACAACCTTGAGCACATGTTCCTTCGAATGGGACATTAAACTATACTCCCGAGTCTGTGCGATATCAGGGCCTCCTACCATAAACTAACGGGGGGAAGGGAAAATTTAGAGTCTGGCTCATGTCCACCAGAGCGACGAAAGAACGCTTTTTTTGTAATCTTGCAAATATTCGAGATCGAGTTTTCAACGAAATTTTATCTTTCAATGACTTGTAAATGTGATTGGACCGTGATTGTGGTGGGAACATTGTGAGCGTTCTAACTGAGAAACGATCGTAGCAACAAAGTTAATTGATGTCACATTTGTCCTAACTTGGATCTGATTAGATTTCAGCCGAAAGCAGAGAGTTGAGACCACTTCATTTCGATGTAAAATGACATTTTACAAGATTCTGCTTACATAAAATGATTTAATCAAAAATATCTTCATATTAAAGTTGTCTAGAAAATGGGAAGTCACATTTTATAACAAAACCTGTTTTTCAAAGGCGGAGTTTTGCGACATAGATGCCGAAAACCGTCTTAAATGAATACTCGAAACTCATTTTTTTGATTGATTTACGCCAACTATCGATAAAATGATTCAATCAAAAGAATGTTCTTTAAAAAATTTCCAACCTTTCAAATGTCCTCAGATTAAAGCGAATATAGTGCTTCAAACTATGTACAATAAATTCCTATAGGAAATAGTTCTATGTTTAAATAACACTGTGTTTTAAAACGCATTGCAACGAATTAAAAAATGTTTTTATAATTAAAAGTATTCAAGTTAAGGATTAATAATAGATGCAATAAGAAATTCTTATACCAATCCTGTTTTTACAGGTTCCTCTTCCCTCTCACTACGCTCCCCCCCCCCCCCCCCCCCCCGCCCTCATTTCAAGTTGGTGTTACTGGATATAAGAAAGACACTCTCTGAACTACGCCCTACAATGAAACAAGATTACAATCATGAAATGGGCTCCTCTAAACACAATTTGTGGGTTCCTCTTTAAATCCTTTCACGTCCTAACTCCTGATCATCTATTTCCCCCGACATATCACACAAGTTATTCTTGCAAAAAGGCCAAGTTAGTCAACCAGAATAATTATAATTTCATATTATACTCTTGAATTCGTTATTTCCGTTCTCAGATTCCTCTACGTCCGTTGGAAGCCGAGATATGACGTTGAGACTAGTAGCGTCTCTCCCCGAACGGAGCAACTCAATTGAGATTTGTATGTTACTCGTTGGTTTCACAGAGGTCTAAGTAGAAGCTCCCGCAATGTGCTTCACAAAAAAGTCCCTCAGTTTAATAACACCTATTAATTTTCAACCAAATCGGTAAATTGGTTTCAGAGGGAGAGCGAGAACTTGATTGATTAATGCGCACATTGTCTCTGATTCACCGACGACTTTTTACAAATGGTACGACTAAAAAACAGGCGTCTCCTGTTTCCGAATTTATCTATCAATTGAGTTTTCGTTGTTCCTTATGAAACTATCCTTTGTGTTGTCGTTACAGCGACACTTATTAGACAGACTGTTTATTGATTTCAGTTGAGATCCCCTCTGATTTGGCCCATTGGGCTGATAATCAATAGGTATCGTTGTCTTTATGGAGTCTTACAGAGACATGCACAAAATATATTTTTTCCCCCATTTTTGGAATCAGGGAGGAGATCGGAAAACATAGACTTTCTGACTGCTTACATAACTTCCCCTACACTTAGTACAGATGGGGGATTATAAAAAATCACGTGAAGAGTAGCGTTGGAAAGAACGGGATAAGAAGGTCCCTTGTGTGGGCTTATTGAATTGTTGGCTCATTATCATATTATTTATACTATTAATTACGTATCATTTACATTTCTCAACAACTGTTTATCGATTATACAGATCGACTGTTTATTGATTTGTTCATTGTAACAATGGAATTTACATTCTTGGTGAACGGTACAGAAGAATATAATAAAAATTGTACGCTACAATCGTCTACATTTCAGGTTGCAATAGACCAGGTTACTGGCGAGCAACGCGGAGTGAGTCTGCTAGAGATTCATATACATACTGATGTTATCATGACAATGTGATGTCTGTTGTAGGGGGGATATCCTGCCAAACTGAAGAAAGTGCTCATCGTGACCGCCCCTCTCTGGTTTAAGGCACCCTTCAAGATACTTCGTCTGTTTGTTCGGGAGAAACTTCGAGATCGAGTATTTACTGTCAGCCTTCCACAGGTAACCAACTTACAGTCTACTAGTGATTAGTTGCCGTCAAGGCAGAGACAGCAGAAACTTCGATATCGAGTATTTACTGTCAGCCTTCCACAGGTAACCAACTAACAGTCTACTAGTGATTAGTTGCCGTCAAGGCAGAGACAGCAGAAACTTCGATATCGAGTATTTACTGTCAGCCTTCCACAGGCAACCAACTTACAGTCTACTAGTGATTAGTTGCCGTCAAGGCAGAAGCAGTAGAATATTCCGTTTTAATATAGAAAATCTTATATAGCGGGACCCTTTCTAAAAAAAAAAAAAGTTACCAGGAAACGACACAACATTTGTAACCCTGTTATCCCGTTTTCGTGTAACTTCATCCGATGATTCTACTGAAGAAAATAAATAAAAATGACTGAAAAAATAAATTTATATTCATCAGCTTGTTTCATGAAAGGCCTGGACGGAACTAATACTTTCAATGTAAAAATATTCTGACACAGCCCCGTTTTATTAAATAAACAACCCTTGGAGTCTTAACCCAAGGCTTCTAACCAGAGAATTCAAAATTTCTGGAAAGAACTTGTCTAAAAAATATATAACAGACCAACAAGCATTTTGAAATAGCCTAAGAAACAAATTTCGATTTTATTTTTTTAAATTTTAGTAGTAAGATGTTTTTGAGAAAATGTATATCAATGATGATCATTCAGAATGGAAAATATTTTATAATATAGGACACTCCACATCAACCTAGATGTTTTTTTTTTGTTTTTTCTCCGTTGGAAGTTCGTTCGAACGGGGCTTTGTAGATATATAATTGCATCTTACAAGTAGTATTAAGCGCATTTGGTACAGAGGTTTTTGTATTGCAACTGTTTCTGCTGCAAGATCTCCTAAAACCGGCCGTCAGTATCCCCCGGGTCATCACTAGAAATATAAATGTATAAGATTCGTTGGATTTTCCTGAAAATGCTCCAACACCTTGAACAATATTTTTTAAATTCGCCATCATTTTGATATTCTGCAAGGAATTTGATGAGGATACCTCAAAACAATTGTTTTTTTGCATGAATTTGATGAGGATACCTCAAAACAATTGTTTTTTTGCATGAATTTGAATTCAGTCTACCAGTTTTAGTAATTTTTAAATATGCCAGCCGTCAGGGGCATAAAATGAAACCTTTCCATGAGCCCCAGTGCATTCTAGGCTAAAATGATCAAACTTGTCTAATAATTATAGTTTCGTACCCCATAGAGAGGAAAATACCTCCACAGGAATTAGGCGGAAAATTGCCCTTAAATAAAAAAATTAGTTAACATGAAAACATTAACTTATGAAACAGTTGATTGTGTGATCTGACCTTACTAGTTTTTAACGGTGTTCCAGTTGAGCGTGCACATCCCCAGGGAGAGTCTGCCCGAAGGCCTGGGTGGAGGTCTCCAGGTAACACATCATGCCTGGCTACTCCACTGTGCTAAGTCGATGGCCAACCGGACCGACCCCAACCCAGTCAGGATATCCTCCAGTATCGTCACGGTAAACACTCATGTCCTCATTATACTTTGTCAAAATGGTATCGCAAAGTGTTTTGGAACACTTAACTATAGAATTAGCTGGTGATGTTAATTACAGTTTTCAATAACAACGATTATTAACAGTTATTAGTTACTATTCCTGTGTATTTATAAGGTTACATAAGGTCCCACTTCTGCCTATAACTTGCTTTATAAGGTATCCCTTGTATTGGGTCTTCCTTCCAGAGGTCCATAAGGCCCCACTTCTGCCTATAACTTGCTTTATAAGGTATCCCTTGTATTGGGTCTTCCTTCCAGAGGTCCATAAGGTCCCACTTCTGCCTATAACTTGCTTTATAAGGTAACCCTTTTATTGAGTCTTCCTTCTAGAGTCCTCCCCTTGTCCTTACCTCACTTATATAAGCAACTCATCCTCAACCGCATTCTTCCACTTTACTCAGCTTACTTGCAGCTAGCGAATGTAGTAGTGCGCAAGCGCAGACCGCAATGTCCCTCACATGTCCCCTCATTAATCGAATCATTCGATTTTCAAGTTTTGCCTGATCGATATCGTTTGCACACCCGCCTATATATAGGCCCTCCCTCGTCTTATCTACACTCTTATCTTCATTAAACTAAAATCCATTTTTTTTTTTCTCAGGCTCGTTTACATGCCAAATGCCCGCCCGCTCGAGTTATTTACTAAATTATTAGGTATTTTTTGTCTATATTTCGCTCGTTGTGACTTGAAGAAGGAGCATGAAATCACCCCGATATATAGTCATAAAAAAACTGCTCAAATACGAAATATTTATATTTCAAAATTTAATAATAGTATGTATTGTATTTATTAATATTTGGAATTTTATATTCATCCATGTGTTTATATTCTAAGATTTAATATCGGTTGTTGCTTGTAATTTATGAGTTGTTTTGATGTATGATGTATTCAATATGATTATTTTTATCATGGAGTGAAGCTGGATATTGTGTCGTGTGTTCTCAGATTGACAATGAGAGCGAGTCGCCGGCAGTCTCTGAAGGAGAGGAAGTGCCACCTGCGGAGCCCTGGCGACCCACCACCACCACCGAGTCTGCAGGTAACATGACCACACAATTCAGTTCAGCTTATCTCCACTTCGGCCATGAAATAACCTCTGGTAGTTGGCGATATCAGCTCCATGAATTACAACCAACTTTATATTGTTATATCAGAACTTTTCGCGTACTCTCTTATGTTTGGGCAATTCTCCTACGAGTGGCACACTCGATGTGGCTGCTGTTTTCTCTCCTAGCACTGACTCACAGAACAAATCTCGCAACTAGATAAGTGAGTGCAGACTCAAATATGCCATCTCCATAGCTTTGTTGCTATGTCTCAAATATCTAGTTTCTTTCCTCGCTCTGGTGGACAGGAGCTCGACTCTACTGAGGGTGTTCTAAATTTTGCCTACTCTGGTATATTCGCTTGGGGTAGGGGTTTTTATCGAGTATCTGACATCGCACAGGCTCGGGACTATAGCTTAACGTCTCATCCGAAGGACGGCGTTCTCAAGTTTTTTTTTTACCTTGCCTGGTAATGTGTACAATTTCAAAGATTAGCCTATGAAACTCGAAAAAGATTCCTACTTAATGGAATAAAAATTCAAAGTTTCAAGGAACATTAGTTTCATAAATATGTGATTTTTATACTCGTATTTTACTTAGGAAACCCAATTGTTAATAAATTGGTAACCATGTATGTTTCGTTTACAATTGAAATTATTGTTAATTGATTCGACCATTGTTTTATGAGAAATATAATTTTTTTAATAACAATTGTAGCCAGGTTCAGTTGAATGGGAATTCATTCTATCATAATACAACCGTTTATGTTCGATCTCTTCCTAACTGACTCCCTTCTCTATATAAGAATTGAATTTTTTTTGGGTGAGTAATCTAAATCCTAATATAAACTGATTGTACCCATCAGCGTCATACCCTAACGATTATTAATATTGAATCAAAATGACAGCGATCGTAGCGCCCTTCATCCAGTGGCACTAATCGGAACCAAGCGCCAAAATTGCATGCTTGCTTACTGTGCTCAAGATGGCCAGAGCAGCCGTTCTTCCCCAATTATTCCTGAGTAGGCCAAATTAAGTACTTAAGTCGGACTCATGTACACCAGAGCGGCGAAAAGCTTTCTAGTAGTAGGCGATATGACCCTGTGTTAAAGCACTTTACTTTACCATTGATGTAGGGATCATTGGTTGTCTATGCACTCGTCACGGCGCCACAGAGCACAGTTTGTCAAGCCTGCACCTGAATCAGGAAGGCTCTCTACTCTACCTGAAAGAGATAAGAACTAAATCTATATGATACGGTAGCTTCTGATAAAGGAGTATCACTGGCTCTATTGTTTGTTGCAGCTTCACCGCTGGCTCTCTCCTCAGCCAGCAGTGGCTTCTCCGACGATGACTCCCTCCATTGTGACAGTCCCGCGGGACTCAGCCTCACGGAGTTCATTGAGCGGGTCCGTGCTCTCGGCAAGGCTGGTCTCACTGCTGAGTACTCCGAGCTCAAGGCCCGCCCCCCACAGGGCACCTTCACAACAGCTAAGTAAGACATATAAATAGCTATATCCACACTATCCACTTGTTCGTTCGAAACTTTCCAAATAATAACTTTTTTTTATCCTTTCTTGCTGAGTAACATATATGAATATATATAGGAGGGAGGTTTTAATTTAATCTCATCTATGCTTGTGAACCGACGGCCTTTTATGGTTTTCTTTATTGTTGGGAACAGAAAAAAGTCACATGTCTGGCGAATATGGAGGCTGGGGCATCATTATAGTGTTGTTTTTAGGCAAAAATTCACTAACAGGCAATGAAGTGAGAGCAGATGCATTATCGTGGTGCAAAAGCCATGAATTGTTTCGCCACAAATCCGGGAGTTTTTTTTCGGATTGCTTCACGCAAACGGCGTTGCACTTGTAGGTAGTACTCCTTATTGTCGTTTGACCTTGTGGTAAGAATTCATGTTGCACTATGCCGTTAAAATCGAAAAACACAGTGAGCATGACCTTCACATTCGACCGCACTTGTCGAGCTTTTTTCGGTCTCGTAAACCTTAGTTTTACTCTTAGCAGACTCACGAAAATCAATATTTAACATTTCTAGAACTTTACTGCACTTTATTCCATTCTTATAGCACCAGTTGGGCTTCATTCGTCGAGACTAACTTCGTCATTGGTTCTGTAAGAGTTCCTTTGAGTAGCGACTGTAGAATTAACTTTGAGGTTTTTTTTTTTTTTTTTTTTTTTTTTGTTTGGCTTTATGTACGGTGCATATTAGCCATGTCAATGTGTTCTATATAATTATTTAAGACATCCATGGCCCCGGGAGGGAGTTCTATCTACGAAATAAAACTCACTCCCGGACGGGATTCGAACCCGCAAACCATGGTGAGACCATGCGACCAAAGCCCTACGCTCTAGCCCGCACGGCCACCATGGCCCCCAACTTTGAGGTTGTGAAAGGAGATTCTGAATTTATATATATAATATTTATCACAGCTGCATTTCTCCCAATTATTCCTTGGTTTTTACAACGCAGCAACTACAGTGTTGGGAAGCACTCTCATCATCAGTATCTATAACTTATTGGTTCTTTATTTTAACGGTTTTTTCAAGTCAATCAAAATCTTTTTTTTGGAAAACATATCTATTGAGTATGTTTGAACTCCAAGTCAATATTGTAGTCAAATATGAGAGGTATTCTCAATAAATTTGTTCTTTAAAAAGAAGATTTTGATTGATATGAAAAAAATGTTAACATAAAGAACAAATGCTACTGATGATGGGAGAGTTTCCCGATACGGCTGCAATTCTAGGTTTTAGAAACCAAAAATAAATGGGAGAAATATATGACTGTAGAATTCTAATTCAATAGGTCAGTCCAAATAATATTTGGAACATTAATCTCCCCCAACACACAAAGAAACTCAATGCCTGCCGCCTCAGAAGTAGAGACCTCGCTACGCTAGATCAATAAATACAAGTAATAATGTTGTGAAGCGGTCCGTACCCCAGAAGGTGCTAATAGTGTTTGGCTTCTGTTACAGACTGAAGGGGAACCAGGCCAAGAACCGCTATACGGACGTGCTTTGTTTCGACCATTCCCGGGTCCTCCTCTCCGTCGAGAATGACGATCCGACCAGCGACTACATCAACGCCAACTTTGTCGATGGATACAAACAGAAGAATGCTTTCATCTCCACACAAGGTATCATCTCACTTGCGCTCAGCGACCAGATAATCTTGTTATTTTTCTCATACCTTATTTGCTACTCAAATTTAAATCACAGAGAACATAGAAGTAATTTATTTTATTAACTCCCAAACAAAGAAGACAAAAATGAAAGGAACAGAGTAAATACAGGGTGACCACTTACTGGAAAACCGGGATAAGTCAGGTAATTTTCATAGAAATCTGGAAATTTTTTCATCCCTTAATATTCAAATTATATTCTCATGAAAATCCCAACTAGCTCAGTCAGAATGCGTTTAAATTCTCGACCTATTCGTAAGTTCTTGAGTTAGGAGCCGATTTTAATGATTTTTGTTTTAAATACTCAGATCAATGAGCTGCTGAAATATATGCAAATCTTTGTTCCAATAAATATTTATTTAAAGAAAGTGTTATTTTTCATCCTTTTCCCTCAAATATCTCAAAAAATACGCTTCGGTTATCGAGAGAAGTTAGAAGAAGAAAATTATTCTCCTATGAAGGTCAATTGTAACAAATGTAGTTTTTTTATTATTTATTTTACTATCGCTATTTATTAACGCTTCTGTGTTCATGTTAAAATGGATTTCCACATTGGGTGACAAAGTTGACCTAATAAATGAGAATAACTATCCCTTCCCCCTTGATGATCTTGGCAACAATCCGTGTTCATGGCTTCACAAACCTCTGTAGGACTGTACGTTCATTTGGCTACCGAATAAGTGAATCCCCGCAAATGTTGCCAACTGTGATTTTCTCTTGGTTTATTTGGACGAAATGTCATGCTTTGTAAAAATAATACGCTAGTCTATATTTGCCCATGTGTGTGTGTAGGACCTCTGGCGAAGACATGCGGAGACTTCTGGAGGATGGTGTGGGAGCAGGGCTGTGTGGTAGTGGTGATGACGACACGAGTGATGGAGCGAGGCCGACAGAAGTGTTGGCAGTACTGGCCACCTGAGGAGGGGGCTACTCAGAGCCATGGTCACTACACTCTGGTCACTCTTTCTGTGGAGACCCAGGCCGACTATGTCATCACTCTTCTACAGCTAGTCAACACTCAGGTATCTGCACAGAGCTTCATCATTCTGGAGCTACTTACCAAAACCTAGGATGTCCATCAACTCGGAACTTTTCAACAGAGGCTAAATTCTATAGCTAAAAACTTTTTCTGCGTTTTTTTCTAAAATTGTTCACGTCGTAATTTGATTATTAAATCTGGACGTAATGCGTTTTGATGTAAAATGATAGCTCATAATAATGCTTTTTGATACCGACAATTTATTATTTTAAGATGAAAATAGGATAACAAATAAAAAAAACTATTATTACATTTTTTTTTGTTTCTTTCATAAATTACTAGAAGAAAAAATTATTTAAATTGGAGAACAAATATGTCAATAACGCTATTTCTTCCAGAAGAAATTTGAAAATTATATCTTATTTAATGTGTACAAAATACAGGAACTCCATTGTAAGGATATTACAGGAAAGTAGAGGAGAGTAATGCGTGGAAACAGGGTGCTGGGAGTGGACCTGCTGGGATCGGGACCCGCAGAGAGAGAACTTATATTCTATTTATGTTCTCTATTCTATTGAGTAGCCATTAAAATGCCTTCTCTTTTTGTTCATAATTAGGGAGCGTAGTCAGACATAACAATAATATTCATCGTCCATAGCATGCTAATAATACAAGACATAAAAATGTATTCAAAAAGATAGTTTATAAATTATATACATTAACAGCTGTTAAACACGTTACTAGTAATAACAATAGTATTACATAACAGATAAAATTAAATAAATTTAAACAATAAAAATACTGTAAAATAGAGAGTACAAAAATACAAATATTAACTTACAGAGTAGATATAATGTTTTATTATAATTCAGACACTTTTAATTTTTTGTGTAGAGTTAAAATTTCACAGGTAGCAGTGTTCTTATAAGCTTTTCAAATCCTTTAAAATGTCAACATATTTGATTAAGTTACATTTACTAATGTGACTATCCTGCTTAACCGGGCCACGCTTACCTTTGAATCTTGAATAAAACTGAATATTATATAAAAGAGGCCACGGATTACTGTAAGTTTGTATTATTGTGCTTGCTTTCAGACAGAAGAGAAACGGACAGTGGAGCACCTGCAGTACAGCTCGTGGCCGGACTACGGAGTGCCAGAGAGTGCAGTCGGGATGTTGGGCTTCCTCCACCTGGTCCGATCCTCCCAGGAGAGGCTAACGTCCAGTCTGGGAGACACCTGGGCGGGTCACTCCCGCGGGCCGCCTGTTGTGGTCCACTGCTCCGCCGGGATCGGTAGAACTGGTTAGTTGCCACAAGAGATGAAAGTTGAGCCGGGGCTACCCCGCCCCCTCCCGATAAACACTAATATGTTTATCCACAACAATATCGGATGTGTGTTACTGTTGATCGATTCCAAGATCGACCAAATTATAATGTATTTATAAAACTTACGCAGACACTGTAACCGGACTAAGTCCTGTATCCATCTCATGAATGTACGTATGTTCCCATATAACTCTTAAATGTGGGCAACGCTTTGGGTGCGGTTTTTTTTCATGTAATACCAGATTCTCCGGTGGTGATTACAGGATGTATTTTATTCAGGAATACTGTCGCTATCTTGGAATCGCTGTATTGAAATTCTTAGAAAGTTTTCCGATTGATATGAAGTAGAAAATGTAACAGTACTATTGAGAGTTGAATACGGTTCTGAACCAATATTCCTAACTTTCGCCGTAGATTTTTTTATATGTCTGATCTCAGCAGTGAAAATATACTTGACAGCGAAATACGGTTTTGGATCGATATTAGTCATTTTTACTCCCCCCACCGGGGGCCCCCCTCCCTACCCCAGACAAGGGGTTAAATCTTTGAAGTAATTTACAAACGCTCTGAAAAATTAACATTATATACAAAATAAATTTAAAAAAAACAAACTAATAATAATCTAATTGAAAAACAAAAGTGTTGTATTTTGACTACCAATTTCATAATACTCGCAGCCGAGCTGAGTAACGAATTGTGATTGATTTATGCAATCGATGAAATATTTTAATTTATAGAATTATTATAACATAAATTACATTAATTATTGTGGTGTTGTAGGAACGTTTTGTACTTTGGACATCTGCATGAGCCGTCTGGATGAGACAGGAACAGTGGACGTGAGAGGGACTGTGGAGCGCATCAGATCCCAACGAGCCTTCTCCATCCAGATGCCGGACCAGTATATCTTCTGCCATCTGGCGTTGATAGAGTATGCCGTCTCCAAGGGACTGGCGCCTCCTATAGACCTGTCAGAGTTGATGTCAGAGCGCGACTCTGACTGAAGTGAAGGGACTTCGTAGAGCTACCCCCTTTCCAGGGGGCCGGGGTCATGACTTCTCTCACCTAGGGGGCCGCTCCTCTAATCAAGATGGGTGGGCTCATGGCCCTTTCCAATTAGGGGGCCGGGGCCATGACTCTTCTCTTCTGTCAGCCTTTCCAGGGGGCCGGGGTCATGACTTCTCTCACCTAGGGGGCCGCCCCTCTAATCAAGATGGGTGGGCTCATGGCCCTTTCCACTTAGGGGGCCGGGGCCATGACTCTTCTCTTCTGTCAGCCTTTCTCCTACCGTTCCACTCCCTCAACGTCTCTCTGTTATCATTTCAACAAATGTAATTATGGTATCCATCTGAAGTTGCACCTTAGCAACCCTCCAAGTTTTGGTCAGTGTTTCTACATCCAGGGATATCTCCCGTCCTTTAGGGATATTTTGAACCCCTGAAGGTAAGGAATATGAATTGTGGGAAATGAAGATATGTGTACATCAAGAATTTTATTTAGTCTGTTTAATCTGTACAAAATGTACACTGGATAGAGGCTGGGATATAAAAAAAACCTAAGGGCCCCGGCCGGGTCCCGAACCCGCGATCTTGAACACGCTACCTTTGTGCAACCGGCGCTTTTGTAGCTTTTTGTTTTCTAAAATCCTTTAACATTGGCCACATAGAGAACTAACTTTTAGTCGGAGGAAAAAAACCATAATTTTCTATTTGGGATCTGTTTTTCCTGAATGTGGAAACACTGTTGTGTGTGTTGCTCTGAGACTGTTTTGTGGGCTACCTTCTGCAGTATACGTTCAAATTATAAGTGTATCCTTTTATTATAAATGTATAATAAATAATAGTCTGTCCTTTTAAAATTGCTTGTTCTCTAAAAAAAATAAACAATAAAAAATGTATCATACATACTAAAAATGTTTTTGTAATCATTGAAAAAAAAATGGGAATTGAAATATTGACAAATTATAAAATCCTCATAAAGACGATTTGACATGATATACATAATGTATGTTCGTCTGTGACTGAAATTTCTTGAACGTGGTTATTTAAGAAAGAAATAAGAAAGATAAAGACAGCAGTGAATTTTAAAAAGAAAATTGAATGTCGGAAGGAAAGTTGCCAGAAAGGTCAACTGAAATCATGTATCATTCTCTTTTCTCCAAGCTTTGTGTTAGTCTAAATCACGTTATAACAAAGTTCTTATAATCTTTTTTTCTTTCTCCAAAAATTAAATTTTAATAAATAGGTAAATAATAAGAATAACAAATGTAGATAATTTATTTTTGTGTATGTGTGTGTGTGCAATATTTCATCAATATTGATATAAAAAAGAGGACTTTTGTATTATAATCAACATAAAATAATATATTTATAAATAGGTAGTCATATTTATTTGAAGTTTTGTTATTATTTTGTAATCATTTATAAAAGTGATATTGCCTAAGCGTTTATTTAATGAAAAATATTATTTCAAATGTTTAAAGCGTTATTGTTAATTTATTATTGTTTCAGGAATAGATAAAATAATATAAAACTCATGAATGGTTTAATACTAAAATTATATTTATTTAAAACATTAAATTGCAATAATTAATAAAAGTCGGAGAAGAATTGAAGTTGCAGAAAACTATTAATATTTCCGAAGGTGAACCTGTTAGTTTGCAAGAACTTCTCAAAACTAAGGTTAAGGACCGCTGACTGGTTTTGTCAAACCATCCTCACTATATCTTCATCCTTTGTCTCTACGTTTTGCGGAACGCGGACATATTGTGGAATTTTGTAATAAATAAATAAAATAAACGCCTTTTTGAAATATTTTCTAATCCACAAACAGGTGGATTATCGGTTTCGGCGCTACGCCATCCTCAGGTTTAGTTATAAACCAGTGTGCTTAGTTCTACTCACCATTTTTATAAATCAGGTAGGAGTTGAATTTCAATTTAGAAATCCTCATAGTTGTAATGTTAGGTATTTGTTCGGTCTTAAATATTTTTTCATGTAAAACAATGATGGTTAAACTAAAATTAACAAAATATAAAAATATTAAATTCTTACAAGTTAGTTATTATTATGACTCAAGCTCCGGCTTTAGCTACTTGTCACCTACTACCAGAGCGCTCTTTCGTCACTCTGGTGGACATGAGCCCGACTCTACTATGGGAGTCCTAAATTTTGCCTACCCTAAACTTGTATTCACATAGGATAGGGGTCTTTAACTAGTACCTGACATCGTACAGGCTCGGGACCATCGCTTAACATCTCATCCGAAGGACGATGTGCTTAAGTTTATTTTATCTCCCAGATAAAATAAACTAAGGGCCTCGGCTGGGTTTTGAACCCGCGATCATGAGCTCAGTAAGCAAGCGCTCATACCATTGAGCTACCGACGCCCTCAATGCTTACAAGATAAATTAATTTCCATGGGGTATTTATGAAATGATTTTAGAAATGTGATAACTCATTACAGTCGATAGGCTCATAACTAAACCTGATGATGGTGTTATACCGAAACCGGTATTCTATATACATTTTTTTTTTTAAATAGGTAGTTTCAAAAATAAGTTTGTTTTATTTATTTATTTGATCCTTAAATAGTCTATGGATCCCCAAATATGAAAAAACACAGTGCATTTTATAGACTGATGTTCATTTGAAACTACTGAGAGAGAAATATATTAAAATAATAATAAAATTAATCTGAATAAAAACAAACCAAATAATAATTATTATGGTTTTAGTCATTTATAGTTAGTCTTTAGTATCTAATATTACATTTATAGTAGACAAAATATTTTGTATATTTTTAATATTTAATTTATTTTAAATAGATTAGTTAAGAATATTACTATGATAGTACTATTTCTAAATAAAAGCAAAACAAAATAATAATTTTTATTTATTCATATAGAATGTATTTATTCTTCTATCGGGGCATTACGTAGATTGTCTAGGATCGTTTCATGGTACACTTACTGAAAGTATTCTACCCTAAAAAAACTAACGAATATCTGCAAAATTTTGTGTTGTCTATTTTTTTAATCAATTTTTTTTTGCTTTATGTTAATTTTGGACAGTTTTGCTCCATCTATATGGATTTTGCTCCTTGTGTATGTTTCGGGTCGTCATAGTTTCGTAAGAAAAGTGCTCAGATAGCCATCAGTTCCATTAAAAAAAAAAAATGCACCTTAGGCGATGTTTTTTTCTTCTAATTTTTGTGCAATTGAATTAAATCGTTACTTCGCCAGTTATACGAAGTATAGGGGAAGTTATGTAATCGGTTAGGAATTTGATGTTTTTCACCTTAATTTCATGTTTTTGCGACCCCTTGAATCCAAAAATGGAAACAAAAATCCTATCTGTGCGTCTGTGAACATTATAATGCCGATATGAAACTTAAGGGAAGGGGCGCAAACCCCACTATAATGAACCGATCTGTACCAAATTTTATATGTAAATTCAAAAACCTCAAAAGATCGACACCTGTAAATGACCGAAGTGAAAGGAATTAAGAGGAGGGGTTTCATCTTAAAAATATTATGAATACGAAATGTCATCTGAGGTCACTGAGTAAGACACCTGTTGATTTTCATCCAAATCGGTCGGTTGGTTTCAGAGGGAGAGTGGAAACAAGCATTCTGAAATAATAAGATTTTATTAATTGTAAAAAGTTGAATGTTCTATTCGTTCCAACAAAATCTTTTCAATGCAACGCGTTCAGAAAAAATGTGTACGCATGACAACACTGATTGCCAGTAGAACTGACTGACAAATGCTGTTAATTTTAATGAATTTTTTTAAGTGACCTTCTAGTTCGATGATAACGGAAAGCAATAAGGCTTTCATGCGATGAACTTTTCAATATTAATGCAAGATTTGGTGTAAATCTTAGCCCAGATGAGACAGATATCGTATAGTACAGTAACTCGAAGCCTCTTGACTCAGAAGAGATTCGCTTGATCAATAATTTGTCTTTTCCCCTCAGTGTGGTATGTACAAGCTTCCTTGTGTGATACTTTCTTTGCCCAAATGCTTATTCCACCGTGTTTTACCAAAATCAAAATTTCAATAATTTTCATTACCCTCCAAGTTGCAGATGTTAATATTTATACATTTTTCGATTTGAATCGTCCCTTGAGCGAATCTTTTGTTTTCGAGTTTTTTTTTCTAATCGTGTTCGTGCTTGCCCGCTCAGTATAGTTTTGCATCAAAATACCATATATTTTTTTTAATTCGCCATTTTGGTGAATAGACAGTTACTATATTTATTTTAATTTTTAAATAATATATAACATATGAAATGGTTTATGGGAACTTGGGTTTGTTCGTGGAGAAACGTGTTTCAGTTGGCAGCCACTCAGAGCTAATGTTCGCCTTGAAAGTTCTCTTCATGAACTATTTTTACTTCTCCACCTCTGCGAAATAAATGTCATGTCTGTATATGACAAGATAACTCCCGAAATTTTATGTATGAATACAGTCATTTGTGTACACATCGATTTTCAACTAAATCTGAGACATATAAATGTTTTGTGAAATCGGGCCGAATGTAAGGGGAACTCAACTCGAAAACCGTAATAACTCAGGTCGTGACATGGTTTTATACGTGGCTTCAGAAGTCTATTACTAAGACTACTAGTTTTCTGACGGATACGAATACGAATGAGGGTTCTGGGGGAGAACGAAAAGTTAGTTATTACGAATGTTTCGAGGTGGGGAAGAACATTGTAGGCGATACATCGCCGATTGACTTAATGTTATTTTAGGTTACAAACGCTGTTTATTTTAACGAATCCTTCGAAGTGTTCCATACAATGATATTAGTACCTACCAATTATTATTATTGTTTTATTTATGTATTTATATTACTTTTTACCTATATTTATATTAATTTTACTATTTATATTTATAAATTAATACAAATTTGTCTTTTATATATGCCGTTAGTTCAAGTTTCGTTTATTTATTTATTATTTTTTTTAGTTTATATTAATTTTATTGTAATTAAATGTACTTTAAGTTCATTTTTGTTGTGTTTTTTTATACAAATATGACAATTCCAAACTTCAGAAAACCATTTTTCTCCAAGAAGGCAATTCATAACAACTTAAAAATGTTGTGCAGTTTTCTCAGTATTTGTTCAAAGAATGTTTTTTTTAGTGAAACTTGAGTTCTCTCACGTTTTCCTCTTAATTGTTGAAAAGTTGTACTATATTCTGGATCTCAAAATTTCAGAAACGATTTTTAATAGTCGAAAAGTTGCAATAGTTTATCGGTTATTGAGAAAATTATGGACATAGGGTGGGAAAAAAAAAAAACGTTTCTCTGTAAATAAAGAGAATATGGGACTTATATGCGTATCGCTTGACAGAGATTGGATTTAGAATATAATTTAGGGTTCGAAATGCTGCTCGAAAATAAATACAGGCATTTCACTCCCTAACTGGAATATAAATAGTGAGTACTTTAAAAGTTCATCAACCGGATACAAGGAGGATACAAGTTTCATAAAATAACAAAATTAACTACTTGAAGGTGGCCCATATTTTTGGATCTCACTTCCTATAGCCAAGTATCGCACAACTAACATTTCAGCCGCGACTTCAAGAAACTCCTTGCCCACACACTTGGAGCTACGAGGAAAACGCATTGAAGCTTTCTTGTAAAACCATTTTTGAACGATCAACTTTAGATACAAACTTGTAGGAAATTGTCTTTCAAGCTAAGCATTTTCCTCGTAATTGCAGGGTTATGACAGGTAAGGGTTTTTTTGTCAATTGTTCCGTGAAATTGTGAAACTAGGCGATGAGACGAAAACAAATTCTTGAAACACTTTTCATGACAGAAATGTGGGCCATCCATTAATGTTGAAGGCTTGGTACATCTGTTCATTTTTCTTAGAATTAATTTTACTGTTAATTATCAACTATAGCTGTTTTTACTATAACATTGAAAGATTATTCCGTCAAGAAATAAGTACACTTTAAATTATTGTTGTATTTTAATGTTATTTCTCGAATTAAACTTTTCTAACAAAGTGAGATTTGTTCTTATTTCCCCTGGCATCTCGTGCGAGTTGTGAGTGCGTCTGAGGCGGTTGTGAAGTTATGGCAGATCCTCCCAGTATACCGTTGACCTCTAAACATTAGCCACATTTCAACGTCTGATTCACATCTTTTCTTAATGTTCACAAAAATTAGCGCACTTCTCATTAATTTATACAAAGTATAGGGAAAGTTACGTAATCCGTCCAACGTTCGATGAGGAGTTTTCAACGGAATTTCATGTTTTTCGACCTCTAAATTCCAAATATGAAAAAAAAAATTCTGTCTATAACTCCCGTTAAAAAATGAATGTTTCGACATGAAATTTTCATTATTTGTGAGTTCAGAACCCTCTAACGACGACACCTACTAATTTTCAGTTAAATCGACCTAAAGGAAGGGTATTAGGGCGGAGGCTCAACAGAAAAACTAATAACTGCCGTTAGAGTGAATGTATCGACCCCAAGGACAACACCTATCGAGTTTCAGCTAAATTGGCCAAAGGGAAGAAGGAAGGATACGGGAGGCTTAAGGCAGCAACCAGATACGATGATAGTCAACCATAGACAGATTTAGATATATTGGCAGAGTTGTTGTGTACACCTAGGGACCTAAGCATCCAATGATCTTATCCATCCCCTGTTAGCTCTACAGCGGGAGACCGAAATTTTACCTACCCAGGCTTAGTTACATAACAGGTTAGGTTAGGTTTTATGACTCATGCCCGGGCTTTAACTACGAGGTCATATCGCCTACTACCAGAGCGCTCTTTCGTCACTCTGGTGGACATGAGCCCGACTCTACTGTGGGAGTCCTAAATTTTGCCTACCCTAAATTTTTATTCATCTAGGGTAGGGGTCTTTAACGAGTACCTGACATCGTACAGGCTCGGGACCATCGCTTAACGTCCCATCCGAAGGACGGCGTGCTTAAGTTTATTTTACCTCCCAGATAAAATAAACTAAGGGCCTCGGTCGGGTTACGAACCCACGACCTTGAGCTCAGAAGTCAAGCACGCATACCACTGAGCTACCGGCGCCCCTAGTTACATAACATACGACTCATTAACGAGTATCTGATATTCGAAAAGGCCCTGGATCATCGCCTAAAGTCCCATCCGAAGGACGACGTGCTCAAGGTTTTTTCCTTTCTCAGTTCCTTCTCTAAGGGTCTTCAACGAGTACCTGACGCCTAACACATTCGTCACCATCATATAATTCCCATCCGAAGGGCGACTTGCTCAAGATTATTTTTTACTTCCCAGTTACTTTGTCTAATGGTCTTCAACGAGTACCAGAAGTCTAACACGTTCGTCAACATCACTTAAGTCCCCTCCGAAGGACCACGTGCTCAAGATTAATTTTATGATTCTCTCCAACCTTTTTTTTGATAATTCCATAGATAGCCATAAAACCTTTATTCTCTACAATTTCTTTTTTCAATTCGTGAGAAAGAAAATACTTGACAGTAACTGCCTTTGAGCGCTTATTAATTTCAGCATCCAGTGTTTTTTTTCGGAGCTAAAATTTCCCAGCTTCTCTCGAGGAACACTTCTTGCTCATTTTTTGGTGTCAACTCAAAAAAAAAAAATAAGCATACCTGCTTTTTCTTCAGTTGTCCACTCGTCGAGACACTTATTGTTATTGCACCTAAAATAGAGTAATGTTTAATTTTTTTTTCTTCTTGTGTTGAATTTACTACACAAACTAAGGTGGAACGAAAGCTCTAAAAAATAAACCCATTCGGTGATTGAATCCGCTTGGAATAACAATTTTTTGGTTGTATCGGCGACTTTGGCTGTGAGACGTGCTCTTTTTTTGTTCACGAAAGCCTGACACTTTTCTCTACATTTCGAGGTTACAGATGCGAATTTACAACTCCCTTTTTTCGCTTCTTTGCATCAAGGAAAAAAACAACAACAAAAACTAGCTAGCTTGTCATATTATGTACCATTTTGGAAAAGTTTCTCTTCCACCGCCTTTTTCGTTTTTGGGCAGCTATTACTATGAATAAATCGTACACTAATACGTGCGGCAGTCGGTAGGTCCTCTACATCTGAACTGAATTTAGGTTCAAACGCGTAACAATGCTGACCTCAGGTGTCCAGAAACAAGTGGTATTACTAATAAAATTATATTTCATTTGTAAAGATAATTTTAACTTTCCTGTTTATATACAAAGGACTTAGTACAATTGAGGGTGTTAGAAGTAAAGGGATGTAAGTGACAAATCAGAGTACAATTGAGGGGGTTAGAAGTAAAGGGATGTAAGTGACAAATCAGCTGAAATTGAGATATGTGTGCCAACATCTTCCTTGACACCTACCCTGACTACTGGCTAATGATCAGAACGATTGTTAGTACCAGTAATGCTGTTACTAGTGGAAAGTACCTGGGTAATACCTGAATTTACGATGTTACTATAACTTTGAAGGTAATTATCTCGAAATGACATTTTTGTCACTTACATCCCTTTGCTTCTAACCCCCTAAATTGTTCCAGGAGTAAAATATTTTTATTTTTTTTATAAGACACTCTTGAATTACACATAAAGAATTATATATAAAAAAAAAATACCTCATTGTGTATATAGAGTAGTTAGTTATTATAAAATGATATTGATGACTAATGTACATCGGCTTAAAGCCACCAATGAAAAATTTAAATAAATGAATTTTAGAAAATAAATGTGTTTCCATGCATTTTGAATCAGAATGTAACTCCTAATCCTTTGACGTAGATCTTAACAACCTTCAAAGCTATTACATACTATCTGTGTGTCCCTGCGCTGTCCGGGCAATTTGACATTTTTCAACAATATTGGCTATTACTCCAAAGTTGCTCATATTCTTATATGTAATAGAGGCAAGCCAACTTTGAGTTTTTGCTGGAACTGTATATTACTAAAACTGATTTCTAAGTTTTAAAACAATGCAAAAAAAAATTGTATAATACATTTCTATCATCATGATTATTAAGACACAAAGACCTCTATTGACTTTTGCGAAAATCTACCTTTCTACCCAATTTTCCCGCACAAATCCTTCTTTGAATTCTTCTTCTCATGCTGAACTGAATCAAAAAAATGAAGGAAAATGAACGACTTCTATAAGTCCCGCTTTTAATTACAAGCTAGGAACGCTATTTGCCCGCTTAGCTACACTGAACTCCCATTTTTTTCTCTCGATGATCTCAAAAAGTAAATGAATATTGAAATGAAGTTTTAATCTTCTCATCTTTCATGGATCTTTTCATCATTTTATGGGTACAGGACCCGTACCTGGCGAGGTCCGTCTCGGACTTTTCAGTTCTTTTCTTCATAAATTGATTACTTCTTAATACTCTACATTCATTTTCATGGAACAATAATGACTTAGGGAATCTGGGATTGGATTAAAACACAAGTAACATTGATAAATCTAATTGATCACATATCGCATGGCTTTTACAAGTTTTTCTAATTTTTCAAACAATTAACATCTGTATTCTTTCTAAATATAAATATTTATATACGATTATAAATAGTTATAATTCGTAAGAAAATATTACTTATACACATGTAGCGTTCGTATTCGGATCAACGGCGACTTTGCAGAAGCGGACAGGAACACACCCTCGTAGTTCGATAAAAAACAGATGATATTTTTATTATTATTATACAGGTTAGGTTAGGTTTTATGACTCATGCCCGGGCTTTAACTACGAGGTCATATCGCCTACTACCAGAGCGCTCTTTCGTCACTCTGGTGGACATGAGCCCGACTCTACTGTGGGAGTCCTAAATTTTGCCTACCCTAAATTTTTATTCATCTAGGGTAGGGGTCTTTAACGAGTACCGGACATCGTACAGGCTCGGGACCATCGCTTAACGTCCCATCCGAAGGACGGCGTGCTTAAGTTTATTTTACCTCCCAGATAAAATAAACTAAGGACCTCGGTCGGGCTACGAACCCACGACCTTGAGCTCAGAAGTCAAGCACGCATTATTATACAGATGAAATTATTAATTTACACAAAAAAAAATACTGAATAAATGTTCACGTTATATATATTTTTCTTATCCTGCATTTTCGAAGGAAAAGAGTGACGAGGGTAAAGTGGTGACCCCGACGTGATAACGGTGAGAATTGTAAACATTTGTTTAGTTATTTTTTTGTCTCCGCTCTGATTCCCACGATGACGGAAGGGGAAAATAAAGGAGACACGAAATCAGTGGCGGCCTTTGCACCAGCAGCTAACAAAGTCCCACCATTCTGGAAGCCTGACCCTGAACTTTGGTTCTGTCAGGTTGAGGCCGTTTTTGCCCGCTCTCAAATTACCAACTCACTGACAAAATTTAACACAATTGTTAGTTCTTTGGAGTTTGAGATCCTTCAACATGCGGCAGACATTGTAAAAAAACCTGGTAGTACTCCCTATGAAGATTTAAAAAAGAGATTGGTTGGTGCGTTTACGGAATCAGAAAACATGCGCATCCAACAGCTCCTTGAAGGGAAACAACTGGAGGATGAGAAACCGTCCCGATTACTGCAGCAAATGCATCATTTGGCTGGCGATGCGGTAGCATCAGAAGTAATGAGGACCCTTTGGTTGCGCGCACTTCCACCCAATACACAAGCAATATTGCTCTCCACGGGACATCAGGACCTTAACAAGTTGGCTGAGGTAGCGGACAGGATCCACGAAGTACAACGGCCCCATGAAGTTCACGCTATGGCACATACAAGTAAATCATCCCAATTGTTGGAAGAAATAAGGCAGCTATCACGGGAGGTAGCCGAGCTCAAAATGTCCCATCGACGCAACGAACCGCCAAAACAGGGACCTAGAGGCAGAAGCGGTTCTCGCGGCAGGAGGAAGAATATAGACATTCGGTGAAGCAACTCTTCAACTGGATTTCGGGTTGCGGCGAGTTTTTACCTGGAAGTTTGTTATTGCTGACATCCCCAAAGCAATTTTAGGTGCAGATTTTATGTACAATTTTCACCTTGTGGCTGATCTTAATGGACGCAGGCTTCTTGATCAGCTTACTGGTCTGGCTACACCCGGGAAGGTCTCCTTACTATTTCCCCCATTTCTGGCTCGCAACCTTTCGAAGGAATATTAAAGGAATTCCCAAGGATCACCAGGCCTTCACCAATCCAGAGCCCTGCGAAGCATAAGGTTTTTCATCATATCGAGACGACTGGAAGACCCGTGTATGCCAAGGCCAGAAGACTCCCGCCAGAAAAGTATCAGGCTGTAAAGGAAGAGTTCCGGCGAATGGTAGCGGAAGGGATATGTAGACCTTCAAAGAGTCAGTGGTCCAGTCCTCTTCACGTGGTCATCAAGAAGGACGGCCAGCTTTGACCTTGCGGGGACTACCGCATGTTGAATGCCCAAACGACACCTGACCGATATGGAGTTCCCAATTTGAATGATTTTAATCTAGGTTTACATGGGAAAAATATCTTTACTAAATTGGACTTGGTCAGGGCATACTTTCAGATACCAGTTGCAGAAGAAGATATTTCCAAAACCGCTATCATCACACCATTCGGTCTCTATGAGTTTGTCAGGATGTGTTTCGGTTTCAGGAATGCAGCCCAAACTTTCCAACGGTTCATGGATTCCATCTTTAGTGACTTGCCGTACTGTTTTGTTTATTTAGACGACATCTTAGTGGCATCCTCCAACATCCAAGAACATGAGATGCATCTTAGAGAAGTTTTCCGTCGGCTCGACGAAAATGGCATTGTCATAAACCCTAGCAAATGTAAGTTTGGGCAAGCCGAAATGGAATTCCTGGGGTATCGAGTAACGCAAGACGGAGTTATCCCCTTAGCAGACAAGGTAGCGGCGATTTCTAATTATCCGAAACCCGCGACCATCAGAGAATTGCGTAGTTTCCTCGGAATGCTGAACTTTTATAGGCAATGCATTCCTAAGGCGGCTGATCTTCAAAAGCCGTTGAACCAGTTCTTACACCTGGCCAAGAAGAACGATAGAACCCCCGTCCCATGGACATCGGAGGCCGACGAAGCCTTTTTGAGATGTAAGGACGGAATACAGAAAGCCACACTTCTCGGACATCCCCAGGTAAATGCAAAGATTTCCTTAGCTTGCGATGCCTCCGGAACGTGCATGGGAGCTGTTTTGCAACAATGGGAAGAGGACCACTGGGTTCCCCTAGGGTTCTTTTCCAAGGCCCTATCGAACGCACAGCAGAGCTACTCTACTTACGATCGAGAACTGCTCGCTATCTACTCTGCTGTACGTCACTTTAGACAGTTGCTGGAAGGACGGGAATTCATCATTTTGACGGACCATAAACCCCTTATTTATGCCTTCAGGCAGAAACCGGATTCAGCTTCCCCGATGAGGATCCGGCATCTAAATTTTATTGGACAGTTCTGTTCGATCATCCAGCATGTGGATGGGGACAATAACATAGTCGCAGACGCATTGTCACGGGTCGAGGAGTTGATGCTTGCCAATGACTTAGGTCGCCTGGCCCAAGGACAAGAGGAAGACCCAAACCTGTCTTCCTGAATGCAACAGAGGAATCTCCAGTTGAGATATTTTCATCTTCCCGGCAGTGAACGTCCTGTGTTGTGCGAAACGTCAACTAAGAAGGCACGTCCTTATCTACCAGAAAAATTTCGCCATCAAGCTTTCCGCAGCGTCCACAACTTAAGCCATCCAGGAGTCCGCGCGACCAGGAAGTTAGTTTGTGGTAAATATTTTTGGCCTAACATGATGAAAGAAGTTACCCTTTGGACCCGAGCGTGCGTGGCTTGTCAGAAGGCCGAAATCGGTAGGCATACCGTCACACCTCCCGGTAGCTTTCCGGCGGTTGGACGGTTTGAACATGTGCACCTCGACATAGTGGGACCATTGCCGCCTTCGAACGGTAAGCGGTATTGCATAACCATGATAGATCGTTTTACCAGGTGGCCAGAGGCTATTCCTGTGGAGAACATAACCGCAGAAGAGGTGGCTAGAGCATTTTACACATTCTGGATTGCTCGCTTTGGAGTACCAGCTCAAGTGACTACTGACCAAGGTCGCCAATTTGAATCCGATCTTTTCGGAAAATTGACGCGGCTGTTGGGCACACAACGTATTCGAACAACGAGTTAGCATCCACAAGCAAATGGTTGCGTAGAGCGATGGCACCGCTGCCTGAAAAACGCACTAAGGGCACATATGGATGCGGACAACTGGACAAGCATATTGCCTACCGTTCTGCTGGGGCTGAGATCAGCGGTCAGGGCGGACATAGGAGCTAGCGCCGCTGAAGCAGTATATGGCAAAACGCTGCGATTACCTGGGGAATTCCTAGACCCCGGTAATAGAAATGAAGATCGGGAGAGTTCTATTCAGCACCTTCAGGAGACGATGCGCAGGTTGAGTCCTGCTAAATTCCGCAGCAGTACGAGACCATTCTTTGTACCGAAAGACCTACTGACCTGCTCCCATGTATTCCTCAGAGATGACACGGTGAAGAGACCTCTGACGCCACCGTACACGGGCCCATACCGGGTTCGTCAAAGAGACATCAAGACCTACCGGATAGAAGTTAGCGGAAAAGAGCACGTGGTGGCGTTGGATCGGTTAAAACCTGCCTTCCTCCTCTGTGAAGGCGAGTCAATGCCGGACGGACATCATTCCGGTCTTGGCGGGCCGCACTCGGGCCAAGAGAAGGAAGGCACGGAAGGGCGTGTGTCGTCCGCGTATCGCACGCGCAGCGGAAGACTGGTGCGACCGAAGGTCCGTTTCTGCGACGTCGTCGTTGGGGGGAAGTGATGTAGCGTTCGTATTCGGATCAACGGCGACTTTGCAGAAGCGGACAGGAACACACCCTCGTAGTTCGATAAAAAACAGATGATATTTTTATTATTATTATACAGATGAAATTATTAATTTACACAAAAAAAAATACTGAATAAATGTTCACGTTATAAATATTTTTCTTATCCTGCATTTTCGAAGGAAAAGAGTGACAAGGGTAAACACATAATTGATATTAGATTTCACAATAAAAGTAGTTAGGCCCTAATAAAATGAATACTTATTTATATATATATATATACATTTGTATGTGATTTAATTATGATAATTGATTATCTAAAATAATGTCTCCCAATAATCTTCTTAATTTATAGTAAACCTCAATAATCAATAATTATCAGTGGCGTAACTACAAATCATGGGGCCTCGGCACTATTTCCTACCGTCCAGATAGCCAAGGGGGGTAGAGGTTAGTGGGAGTATCTTTCATACTTACTATAAAGTGAAAGTAATAAAGTTTCCATTAATTTTCATAATAATTATTATTTATTTTAAGTGAATATCTTTCTTAAAAGTGTACATTTTATCGACAAAAGCCTAATACCATTCTGTCTTATTATGTTAAGATTGTTAATCCAGGAAACTGAACTGCTTCATTAAAAGCACCGACGGGAGAGATAAACACTTTATTCTTTCTGATAAATGATATAATGAGTACAAATCACATCATATCAAATACAAATCGTATCATGGATTCGAAATAATAACATTTTGACCCTACTGTCGGTATTATTAGTGAAGCAGTGAAGGTTCTCTTCTCGTAGATTTAACAAAAAGTCTGGACTAATCGGTCCCATTTATTGAACGCAATTTCAGAGTTTGCCTGGTCACTTCGCTAATTGCCCAAATACAGCTTTTGGTGGTCTATATTACACTGTCATTGCATTAAGGCCAAAACTAAAAATTTGAATAATTTTCGTTAACTCAATTTTAATAATGTCCTAGTTCTTCCGATACACTGCTGAGTCAGGTTATGGTAAATAAGGAAAATTGTATTAAAGCCCTTTGAAATAAGTAAATAAATAAAAATATAACCTATAAATTAAATAAATAATGATTTAATAAGGCATTTCTTCAGAGTTGAATGATGAATTATTGACTGTAAATAACGCGATAACTTCATACTTTTATATGGCAACAAGACCATAACTCCTCTAGAACTCAAATAATTTTTTTTTTAGTTGGTTTTCGAAGAGGCACCCTCTTCGGTGCACCGCCTTGCGTTGCAGCGTTCATCACCCAGTCTACGTTTAGGCAAAGCTCGGGAACATTACATTGCCTGTTTCTGCTCCCGCCAGGAGCCGACGAATCGGCAGAACTTCGGGTAGTCAGTTTCCGTCACCATCTGCCGTAGATCTAGTCCCAAATAGGATCTTGTCCCATGAATCAACTCCACCCTAGCTTGGTCGTACAGCGGACATTCGAGGACCACATGTTCTGCAGTCTCGATACCGCCGCACGAACAGTTCGGGGTGTTCTTCCTGTGAAAGAAGAACAGCTTGGAGTTGAAATCACCATGACCTGATAATATTTGAGACGTCCAGTGATTAGGCTGTACCCATGTTGAGTCAAGGCGTACCCGGACGTCCGGGAAGTATGCGTACGTCGTTCGGCCATTCGGGCATCGTGACCAACGTTGTTGCGCACTTGTCTGGAATGTCCGCGCATCTCTTCCTCTAGGCCTAGGCATAAGGGATCATCAATATCTGCTCCTAAGGACATGTTGCGTCTACAGAAATACGAAGCGACAGCCCCATCCAAGATCAAGTCAATGGGGGCGGCTCCCGCTAGTACCTGTAGCGCAGCCGTAGAGACAGGACGATAAGCCCTTGTAACTCTTAAAAGGGCTGCTCTCTGGGCTCGCGTCAGAATCGTACGCTGCCGATTCATGGGGCGATGCCACCAACCTGCGGCAGCGTACCTTGCTACAGCCACGAATACCCCTGTGTAGATGGTCCTACACGCGGAATAGTCGAGGCCCCACGTCGCGCGGGCTAGGCGACTCAGGGCGTTGAAAGTGGCTATCGTCTTTTCTTTAATGGCAACAACGTGGGGTGTCACTTTCAGGCCTCGTGCGATCCGCACCCTAAGGTACGTTATCACAGCTGGGCATTCAATGTGCCGCCCATGGACTGTCAAAACCAGGGGTTGTCGAGCATCGGGTCTCCCCCTCATCAGTAAGGCTGAGGTCTTACTCGGTGAGAGAGCCAGCTTATTGGCGCAGCACCAGCTGCCTATATCGTCTATTGCAGTTTGCGCGCGAAGGGTAAGGTTGGCATGACTATCAGCCTGAACTGTAACTACAAGATCGTCGACATAGGCGATTGCCTTATGCCCACGGTTCTCGAGGTCACGGAGCAACCCGTCAAAGAGTATATTTCACAGGGTTGGTCCGAGAACCGATCCCTGAGGACAGCCTCTAGTGACGTCCACTGTAGTACTAGTATACAGCTGGCTTATGGTGGCGGATCGATCGGAGAGGAAGCTAGATATCAGCGCAAATAAATTCCTAGGCAATTCCATAGTCCGCAGTCTCGTGAGGATGGCCGGCCACCAGGCGCAATCAAAGACCGACGCAATATCGAAGAAAACGCATAGGGCATATTTGCCGTCGCGTTCTTCTACGTCTGCTCTCAGCATCCTCAATGCGTCCTCGGCAGATCTACCCCTCATGCAGCCAAATTGCCTATGGGATACTAAGGCGTGTACTTGCGTTTGAATTCCATTGAAGATAAGGGTCTCCAGTACCTTCCCAAAGACTGGGAGCAGGCTGATTGGTCTGTAGATCTTTGCCAAGGAGAGGTCCCTGTCCCCGGGGTAACAAAGATGCATATTAGAGCACGCTTCCAAGCGCCCGAGAAATGGTCTCGCCTTAGACAAGCGTTGAATAGATGTAGAAGATCTGTCTTGATGGTCGGGAATGCTTTCTTGATTATAGCGGCGTCGATGAGATCGTACCCAGGGGCGCCGCCACTCTTCTGTTTCCCAACCGCCAAGAGCAGATCGAGCTCGTCCCAGTCAGGTGCATTTTCCGTCTCTGGCAGGGTACGGGCAGCGCTCCTGATATCGCGTTGGCCGGGCGAATCCTGTGCCGGATCGTCAGCGGGAAAGGCCTCTTTCAGGAATAACCTGTTCGTCTCCGCTAGGGACATTGCTTGCAAGTGGCCGTCCCTGATGGAGGCTACAGGTGGAATTGATTTGAGCCTCCCAGTGACGACACGGTAAGGTATTCCCCACGGGTTCCTACTGCTTTCTTCCTCAACAAAACTTCTCCAACTCTCCTTTTTTGCGGTCTCCACTCTCCTGCCATACGCCCTGCTGAGCCGCCGGTACTCCTCCCTTCGCGCCTCCCTTTGGACTGGGTCTCGGCACCGCTGGTACCTCCGCCTGGCACGATAAACGGTCCTCTTGTCAAGGGTAAGATCTTTGCTCCACCAGGGTACCTTCTTAACCCGGTGGAAAAAAAACTTGTTATGATTAAAGAGGGAGAAGTGATGAAAAATATTTAAATAATATTCAATCTGAACAGACCTGTCAGCAACAACATAGGACATACATATCCAGTAGAGTTTTTAAATTTTCGGGAAAATTGAGGTACAAAATAAAACAAAAAAAAACAACAGTTTTCGATGCTATGCATCGTTCCCGACTGGGCTTTTCTCCAAATTTCCCATTTAAAAAAATTGAAAAGAAATATAATATCGACTCGAAATTGGCCTAAAATGTCTCCTCCCTCACTTTTGTCAAGTTCAAATAAATATAGATAGTCTCTTCTTGCATCACTTGTTTCGTTGCAAGACGCCCTACATCCACAACTTAGTGGCGCTACATTACAAAGTATCGGGATCCTCAAGTAGTCTCCACCAGCTGGTTCTGTCTTTTGTAATGCTTATGATCGATATGATCCAAATAGATACAGACCCCCCAGCCTGTGCAGCCCTCATTGGCCCTACTCATATACATTTCCTTTACCAATATTTTTCCAAGATTATTAAAAAAAAATATCAGAATAATATTAGAAATAATATCACAAATGACATGTTAATTGACGGAAAAGAATATCCCCCCACAAGGCCCCTGCGTATTCTGTTCAACAAGCTGTTATATGGGGAAGAAACCCCAGATGACTGGAAGTGCAATAAAATAATAATACTATTCAAGAAAGGCAACAGGGAAGAAATAAATAACTACCGTCCAATCTGCATCTATCATCCTGCATATAACATATAACATTTTCGCGTCTATAATCAAAAATAGAATCAAAAACACCATATATAAAGACCATCCTCCAGAACAAGCCGGATTTAGGAAAAACTACTCAACAACAGATCATTTACAGGCTATAAATCAAATAATGGAAAAATGTACCGAGTACAGAATCCCCATCTATCTAGGCTTCATAGATTATAATAAGGCATTTGACTCCATAGAACACTGGAGTATATGGAAGGCATTGGAAGAAGTCGGAGTAGAAGACATCTACATTAATATCCTCAGGAACCAGTATAAGGAAAACCAAGCATACATAGCACTGGAATCAGAGGGAAGGAAGTTCAATGTAGAAAGAGGAGTAAAACAAGGAGCTGTTCTTTTCAACTGCGTACTGCAAGCTAGATGTCGAGAATTAGAGTGGGAATAAACATAAATGGGACACATCTCACTAACTTGCGCTTTGCGGAGGATATTGTTCTAGTTGGAAAGTCAAGCGAAGAACTAGAAACAATGATATCGCAGCTAATCACCACCAGCAGGAAAGTAGGACTGACGCTAAACCCGGAAAAGACAAAAGTTATGACCAATTCAAGAAGAGAATTGATCAAAGTTCACAAAGAAGAGATAGAGTACATGGATGAATACCAATACCTGGGGCAAACATTGAGTTTCCAATCACGAACAGAGAAAGAGGTGAACTGCAGAATTAGAGCAGGATGGAGAAAATACTGGTCTCTGAAAAAAATACTTAAGGGAGATATTGCAGTTGACCTGAAAGCCAAAATCCTGATGAGCTGCGTCTATCCATCCATCCTATATGGCGCACAGACCTGGTCGCTAACACAGAAGCTGGATCGTCGTCTGGAAGTAAACCAATTTAGGATGATGAGGAGCATGCTTGGTATAAAGATAAGTGACAGGATAAGAAACAGCGAGGTTCTACGGAAGGTGAGGCTAAGAAGCCTCCAGAAGGAAGCACACTTGATGAAGTGGAGATGGACCGGGCATGTGACAAGGATGGATCCTCGACGATGGGCTAAAGTCTGCACGGAGTGGATTCCTAGAGACAGAAGAAGAGGAAACGTGAGACCTGGACTGCGGTGGAGGGACGAGATAGTAGAGAGAATAGGGGATGGATGGTGCACAGTGGCCATCAACAGAGAAAGATGCAACAAATGTGTAACAGTATTATTTAAGAAATAACTTTCATTTTTACTTTTTGGTTTTGTTTTGTTCTATCTTGTTTTATTTTATTTTTAATCAAAAAGTAGCAGTTTTACTTGAGAAATAATTTAACTTAATTTAGGAACAATCGTTAAATTCTTTTCTGATTTCTTCTGTTGAAAGCGCAGTAGACTCAAAACCTCCAAAAGAAGAGGCTTTTGTTCTAAAATAATGACAAAAAAGTTTTTTTTTTTTTATTGTTAGAAATTAACACATATATTCAATCTGTGTTAATTCGGGAATGCACTCCTTATAATAACATTCACACGAAATATAGGTATCTCTTTTTGTGGGTACTGATGGAAGTTATAATTTTTTTTTTTTTTTTCAAGTATTTTTCATTGAATTTTATTCGTCCTCAAGCGTAGGATACATAAATACTATTGAAGAAACATATATAACAATAAATAAGTAAATAAAAGGTGAAAACTCGTTATGTGTCTGCTCGCAGCTCCTCTGCTCAGTGTCCAAACTTTTTAGTTCTTCGATATTTCTGCTCTGCACAGGATCTTGAAATATCATCCTCATCTGAAAAAACAAAAAAATAAAAATAAATATATATAAACAAAAATAAATAAATATATATATATATAAACAAAAAAAAATAAATAAATATATAAACAAAAATAAATAAATATATATATAAACAAAAATAAATAAATATATATATCTGTGGGCGAATGGATTGCCCAAGAAAATTTCAAAGGCAAACTAAAAAAAAAAACTGCAATTCGTGTAATCGTTAACATATTGTAAAACTAGTTGGGATAGAATTTTGCCAAAATATTCACAAATTGTTTACTACTAAAATGTCGTTAGATTTGTATGAAGTTTTAGCATTGCATACTTTTCAATTTAATTTATTTAATGATCTTGCAGACTATTTGATGCTTCTTTAAACGGGGCCAAAATGTAAAGGCAACTCCTTTTGGACCAGGAGACGTGAATATTTCTGTGTAGCGACATTGTGTCACTTCTCTTCACATTAGAGTACTGTCGTATATGGCGGCCGCACTTCTATTTTTCTCTCATAATCTAAATATTTGCCTCTAGCCTATTCCGATATTTTGTATAACAATAATATAGAACTGTCGTTTACGTTGATATCTAACCCCTAGGAAACAGCCCCATCCAGTAGACATGCTGTGTGGATGGTGATAGTTATGGCAGAGTCCTAATTCAAAGAGGCTCGTGATAAGTTTGAACTGCAGAAAAAAACAACTTTGTACGTTAAACGGAAAGTATAGCCCCTGTTGTAGCCAAGGGGAGGCTGGTTAAGAACGGGAAACAATAGAAATCTTAAATATAAATACACTTTCAGAATGCTCTGAGTTAGTTGGCAGCTGCCACGCGTTCAGTCGGCAATCAGTCAGTCGCACGTTAGTCGACTTGCACGTATCGGACACTCGTTTGTTCGGTGCCAGTTTCGCAGTTGTGAGTCTCGTCTGTAAGCTCGCAGTTCGCTACAGTCCCTTCGTCTTTCCGTCTTCAGGGATATTGTCTTTACGCAAATAAACTGTTGGGAATTTTCATTTAATAGTTTATTCTCATCCCAAAAGTTCGAAAGCATCTTCAGAGCTTGCCCTGGTGTCAGAATGTCATGTTTAATACCAGATAAACGCCTCTGTAACGACAGTACAATGGAACAGCTGATATTCTCTGTACGTTTAGTATATGGGCTTCTACTTTCGAAAAGTACGACCTTTAACAATTTCTGTTCTACTGTCCCCCTGTTTTGTATCTCCAGACAAAACTTTCTCCACAGATATCTTACAAATAGACCAAATAGCAACTTGAAATCAGTTGTAAGTCTGAACAAATATGAAATTCCGTTGAGAACACCTCATCGAATTTCTGATCGATTATACAATATAACTTAATAAACTCTTCGACCGTTTTGGGATTTTTGAGTTGGGCCTGAAAATTAATGAATGATGTCCTTATAGGGCTTTGAATTTACATATGAAATTCCGTCTCAATAAATTCACTACATCGGAAGTTATTGGAGTTTTTGTGTTAAACCTCCCTCTAATTCTCCCTGAGGCTGAAAATCAATAGGTGTTGTTCTTAGAAGGTTCTGGACGAACATATAAAATTTCTTGTCGATCAATTTATTCTATCAGGAATTCTCGTGTTCACAAACACATAGACTGCAATTTTTTTTTCATTTTTGGAATTAGGAGGTTGGAAAACTTGAAATTCCGTTGAAAACTCCGCATCGAATTTCTGACGGATTACATAACATCCCCAATACACCGTAAAATTTGGGAAAATAAAACATAAATGTTAGCGATTTGAGATAATGAATGATAAAATACATCTGGAGCAAAATATAACATAAAATACATCTGGAGCAAAATATAACATAAAATACATCTGGAGCAAAATATAACATAAAATACATCTGGAGCAAAATATAACATAAAATACATCTGGAGCAAAATATAACATAAAATACATCTGGAGCAAAATATAACATAAAATACATCTGGAGCAAAATATAACATAAAATACATCTGGAGCAAAATATAACATAAAATACATCTGGAGCAAAATATAACATAAAATACATCTGGAGCAAAATATAACATAAAATACATCTGGAGCAAAATATAACATAAAATACATCTGGAGTAAAATATAACATAAAATACATCTGGAGCAAAATATAACATAAAATACATCTGGAGCAAAATATAACATAAAATACATCTGGAGCAAAATATAACATAAAATACATCTGGAGCAAAATAAAACGGTCTCCATAAATGTTAGTTTATATAAGATATACAAACCGTAGTACATACCATATAGGGCCCTGTTTCTTCTTCTCCAGTCCTCTATCGAATTGTTACAAGGGGACAGGCAACCTCCTCAAAGGTTTCATTCTTCGCGCCTACTGAAAAATATGAAGAAAAAAACATTTTTAATATTAATTTACTAAGGACAAAACATGTGAAAGAAAACTAAAATAACAAATATGGTAATTTGAAATACAAATGTTAAAAATGTAGCAATATATGTATTGTTATTTTAATTTCCTCTTTTATGCAGCTGCCTTCCACAAAAGTTCCGCAAAGAGATCCCAATTGAAATATACATTTCTTAATTAATTGCATTTCCAGGGCTCCATATTTACCATGGTCACAAGAAGTTGGATGCTTCATCGGGTCTTCACACTTAGGCCAGGTTCGAGAATGATAAGGCTTAAATGATAAGGAATTCACTATCAGACCAATGAAGACATTCGTATAATTGAGACTCCATAAAAGCATACAACTAGCAATAGGATTTATATGTTTTTCTGACTTAATATCCACATTTATTATTTATTAACTAGTAAGAACTTTTCAAGTAATTTCAAACCACTTTTATTCTACATTCTCATACATTTTACATATTTCACCAAAAACTACATATTTTTGTATATATGGTCTATCTTTATACTTAATATTTTTTTTAATTTTCAATCTTATTTTTTCTCCTATGAAAATTATATCGATCGAGAAAACATTAAGGTACAAGATAACTCGATTAATACAGACTGTTCCCCGGTCAAAATGATCGCAACCGTTCATATTGAGAAACAACGAAAAACTTGGAGTATAGAAACCGAACTAAATCCAATGAAAATCGCCGCCTTTAAAAATGCATGGATCGGAAGGCATGTGGAGCGATATTTTAATAGATACAAAGCAATTTTTAGGCCCCATCGATGTTGTTTTATGTAAGAAATAAGTCGTTTTCAACAATTTCAAAGATCAATAAGGAAAATTGTTTACAAATACATTTTGTTGCACATTTTCAAAGTATGTTCCTTATTTAATTGTTCTAAAACAAATTGAAACAGATTAATTCTTTTTTTTTTAATAACAGAAACTTGACGAAAAACAATCAAAATAAACGTATTTTTTGTACAATTAGTTATTATAACTCAAACCTGGTTTTAACTACAAGGTCATATCGTCTACTAGCAGAGTGCTCTTTCGTCGCGCTGGTGGAAATGGGCCCGACGCTATGGGAGTTCTAAATTAAAACAATATGCGAATTTACCCTCCAAGAAATTTCCCTTTCGAACTTATCTCAGCTCACTGTTTCCGAGTTTCGGTATCAAAAAAATAACAAGAAACAACATTAATTCAGAAACTCAAAAAAAAAAAGGAAAACTGGTATTATTAAGTTATTCTGGGTTATAATAATATCAAAGTTACAACGATCGATACGAATCATAACTATCGAAAAACTAATGTTTAATTTTTTCTAAATAGAAGTAAAAGACTGGAAGCCGATCTTCCGTTATTACGAAATTTGAACATCATTGACATAGTAACCGGTTTCTTGCTGAAGTTGTCTTAAATAAGAACAAGACACAAACTAACGATAGGAAGGGTATTTTTATGTTGACAACAACAGTGTAGTGAAAATAGTGAAATTGAAATACAAACTAAAATGATGATTTTCGAAGGATGATGGAACCCGAAGAACGGTGAGAAGAACGAAGCTCATCGGACGAACGAAGACAAAGCTGAACAGGGACACTGGCAGATAGCAAGCCCAAACAGAAGTTCAAGAAAAGCAAAAAAAAGGGAATAAAATACGGCAATAAATAAAACCTTAAAATAGGTCCACTCACGGGCAAGTATAGTATGGGACTGAGTATCAGACTCAGGGAGGGTTAGCCGTGTGTTTACATTACGAACCTTGTTGACTAAACAAATGGGCATATCTAAATAATAAAAATGACTGGCTCATTTTGCTAAGCGCAAAACTCGAGAACGGCTGGACCAATTCGACTAATTTTTTTTTTCAAATATTCGTTGACGACCGGGGAAGGTTCTTATGAAGAGTTCTTAGCTGTTAATTTTAGGGATGGCGATCTGAGATAGATTAATCGAAGAATCGATGTTTGGGGTCGTAATGATCGATGTGAACAATGAATCGATCACGTGAATTGATCTCAGACACCCAAACTAAAATCATTTACTTACAGTTTCGTTTTATTCAGTTTTTAGTGCATGTTATTTTCTTGGTTGTTTTTAAAGCTTCGCTTCTGGCAAGTTCCTCGATTTATCTTTGGTTGTCATCTTTGTCATTTACTTACGTTTTATTCAGTTTTTAGTGCGTGTTATCAGTTTTTTTAGTGGGTGAAAGGTCTTTAACGGATGACTGAATGTCATGGAATATCACATGTCGAATTCTTGAAAACCAAATTGAAAAATAAAGTGTGTGACGTCACAAAAGGGAGGGGGGTTGTGGGGGTAGGCGTAAATATAAAGATACTGAGAGGTCATTAAGAGATGATCGGATTGTCATGGAATTTCACATGTAGTATTCTTAAAGCCCGAATTGAAAAATAGGGTGTGTGACATCATTTTGAAATGGAGGGGGGTTTTGGGGGTAGGCCTTAGTATAAAATAGTTGTAGCTCAATAACGAATGGTCGGATTGTCATGGAATTTCACATGTAGTATTCTAAAAAGACAAAAACCAAAAAAAGGTGACGTCTCAAATCAACGGGAGGGGGATATGGGAGGGGGGGGGGGCAAGCATATACCTAAATAGTAGTTTCAAAAGCAATATTTAAAAATTGGCTGTGACCCTTTTGGACGGGAGGGGCGGGGGTGCATTAATGCTGAATGAATCTCACATGGAGCTTGCTTAAAGATGGGATATAGCCCTAATTTTAATACGGTGGGTTTCTTAAGCATGTATTACCTATGAGGTCCACCTTTGCACCGTAAATAATAGCTCTCACTAGCGTTCTTAAGCACAAAATACCTAGGGCATCCGCTGTTGCAAGGCACATACTAGCTGCGGTGCCCAACGTTCCTAAGAACTTAATAGCTGGTTGCACGGAGTTGCAAGGCGCATACTAACTAAGGTGCCCGGCGTTCTTAAGTAGGAACTAGCTGTGGTTCCAAGTGGAAAAAAAAAAAAAAATCCAGTCCAATAGTTTTTGACAGAACGACGTCTGTCGGGTCAGCTAGTCTATATAATAAAAATGAATGCTAAATTTTGCTAAGCGCAAAACTCGAGAACGGCTGGACCAATTCGGCTAATTTTTTTTTTCAAATATTCGTTGAAGTCCAAAGAAGGTTCTTATGAAGAGAGTTCCTAGCTGTCAACTAGAGGGGGGGAGGGGGGGCTAAGCACAAAAATTGCTCTAGCGCATTAACGGATGGACAGATTATCATGAAATTTCACATGTAGTATTCTTAAATGCCAAGTTAAAAAATAGGCTATGTGGCGTCCATAAATTTTGAACTGTAGGGGGGGTTGTAAGGGGGGCCAAACTATAAAGATAGTGCTAAGTCATTAACGGATGATCAGATTGTCATGGAATTTCATATGTAGTATTTATAAAGGCCAAATAAAAAAAAAAGGTGTGTGACGTCACAAAATAGTGAACGTGAGGGGAGTTGTGGGGGTAGGCCTAAATATAAAGATAGTGATCGGTCATTAACCCTTTGCAGTCGGAGCATTTTTTTACCGACGTGTCCTACAGGTCGAATCTCATCTCTCATATGCATTCACCATTTTGATTCTGTAGTCGTCGCCATCAGACCACTGAGGTTGTTCCCAGGTCGGAGCATGTTTTTCCATTTCACGTCATTTTATCACTTCAATTAATTAATTTTTATTTACTGACTATTCATTTGTCAGAAAGTAACCAAACTTATATTACTCAAATAAAATAAAATGGTGAACATGATCGTGTTTTTAAAACGAGTATAACTATTATAGAAAATTAATTAAAAAGTCTTAAAAATATCCATTTTCCCCCCCACCAAAAATGGGCAAATTTAAAACCTCAATATTTGTCATTTTTAGGGGTCAGAATAAAACCTCAATATTTGTCATTTTTAGGGGTCAGAATAAAACCTCAATATTTGTCATTTTTAGGGGTCAGAATAAAACCTCAATATTTGTCATTTTTAGGGGTCAGAATAAAACCTCAATATTTGTCATTTTTAGGGGTCAGAATAAAACCTCAATATTTGTCATTTTTAGGGGTCAGAATAAAAACCTCAATATTTGTCATTTTTAGGGGTCAGAATAAAACCTCAATATTTGTCATTTTTAGGGGTCAGAATAAAAGTTGAACGTTATAGACAAACGATACATATATTTAACTTTAAAAAAATTTACAAAATATTAATTTTTATAATTAGGGATTGTGTGAACTGTTTGGAAACACAGGCCGGGATGCAACCCGGGTCGAGATGGACAAGTATTACAAAAAAAAATTAGTTGTTTTTCTATTTTTTTCTTTTGGTTTCGAACACACGCGACAGTCCCGATTAGTTGATCGCGTATAAATTGAGTGAAATTCATTATTTAGCCAAGTTTTCTCTTCTATCGAGACTGACGAATTGCCTTTGGGTTTGATTTTCGACTGGTTTTCACCCCATCAACTATCTTGAGTTATTAGCTTTTGCCGGAAATGCTTTGCCCTTAGGTTTGTTTTATTTTTAGCTTCTTTGAAAAGCAAATATGCATTGTTAATAGCAACATCAAGCATCCAAAAAAAAAACTTTCCTCCACCATTTTAAGGTCTTTCTAGAGAAGCCATACGAAGATGTTAGGTGATCTGCAACATCCACGCCGCCCATGTTATTAGAGCAGCTATTGGAGAATTATCAAGAATTTTCTGTACCAAATGTATTACAATTCTATCTGTGAAAGGTAGATCAGGCCGAATTAGGGATTCTGCGGTTTGTTCTCCAAAGTAGGGTTCCATAACAAAAAATCCTCATTATCACTTTCATCTGAATTTTTCCGTATATCATCATCACAATCACTTTCCCTATCACTATTTCCCAGAATTTTTAGTATTTCTAACTCTGATAAATTTCTTTTTGACATTTTAAAACTCAATGGTTATTGTTGAAAGAAAGAAAGTCAAAAACAGCGGAATAATAACAAAACAACATCAGCAATCGTTCGGGTAAACGGGTGCCATCGTTCCGACCTGTCTTAACAAGTCTTCTGATACAAAACAGATAAAGAGAGAAAAAAAGAAGTTGTTTCCTGAAGTATTTTTATGCGCAGAATCGATCTGTGACGTCATATTTATCATTTACCCAATGATATACGACCTACTGGACAAATGAATAGCTGCATGTGATAGACAAAATAGTGAACGTGAGGGGGGGTTGTGGGGGTAGGCCTAAATATAAAGATAGTGATAGGTCATTAACGGATGATCGGAATGTCATGGAATTTGACATGTAGTATTCTTAAAAGCTTAGTTAAAAAATAGACTCTGTGGCGTCCCTAAATTTTGAACGGGAGGGGGGGTTGTGGGGGTAGGCCTACATATAAAGAGAGTGATAGGTCTTTTGATCGGAAAGTAATGGAATTTGACATGTAGTATGCTTAAAGGCCAAATTGAAAAATACGCTACGTGACATTTCAAAATTTTGAACGGGAGGGGGGGTTGTGGGGTAGGCCTACATATAAAGGTAGTGATAGGCCTTTAACGGATGATCGGAATGTAATGGAATTTCACATGTAGTATTCATAATAGACAAAAACAAAAAAAAGATATGTGACGTCTCACAATTGTCAACGGGAGGGGGGTATGGGGGGGCAAGCATATATTTAAAAATTGGCTGTGACCCTTTGGACGGTAGGGGCGGGGGTGCATTAATGCAGAATGAATCTCACATGGAGCTTTCTTAAAGATGGGATATAGCTCTAATTTTAATATGGTGGGTTTCCTAAGCATGTATTACCTTGAAGGTGCACCGTTCCACGATAAATAATAGCTATCACCAGCGTTGTTAAGCACAAAATACCTAGGGCATCCGCTGTTGCAACGCCCATACTAGCTGCGATGCCCAGCATTTCTAACTACATACTATCTGTGTTGCCCAGCGTTCCTAAGAACTTATTAATACCTGGTTGAACGGAGTTGCAAGGCGCATACTATCTAAGGTGTCCGGCGTTCTTAGGCAGCATCCAGAAACGAAGATGGTTAACCAAAGAAAGATTCAGATGTATCGGGAAAGTCCCATCCGAAGGACGACATGCTCAAATTTATTTTTATCTTCTCGATTAAAACATCTGACCTAAGTGACTTTGCTAGATTTCTAAATGGTGATCCTGAGCTCAGGAAACTCCATTCATCAAATTTCTCGCAAAACTTTCATATAACTCTATAAATCTGAGAGTTTTTTCGTTACTCCATTCCATTTCTACAAAAAAAAAAAACATACAAGCCAACATAAGTAAGAATTGCGTCCTTTCAACTAAATTATTATTTGAATAATTATTTCTATGTAACAAATATTTACTTACTTGTTCAATTTTTAATTTAAAGATTTTAAATTAATAAAACTATTTAAAGATTTTAAATTAATAAAACTATTTAAAGATTTTAAATTAAACGAAACACAAACACTTTTCAAATTATAACCTTGGAAATGTGTAACCTTCTCTTGACAGCTGGGCCAGCAGTGTAGCCAGTTGCAAAAAAAGGCTTGCCAAATGTGGCGGCTCCTTTGACTTGCCTGGAAGTTGGGCAATATTTGTCGACCTGCTCGACAAATATGCAAGTATGGGCCAGTGTCAAATATTGGGCAATATTGGTCATTGGTGTAGCGGCCACACTACTTGCCCATCATAGACCAGAGGCACTATTGGGCCAGCCTGGCCCATAGTGTGGCCCTAGCTTTAGATACATAACATACGACTCATTATCCAGTACCTGACATACAAAAAGGATCTCGATCATAGCTTGAAGTCCAATCCGAAGGACGACATGCTCAAATTTATTTTTATCTTCCCGATTAAAACATCTGACCTAATAGTTTAGTTACATAACATACGACTCATAATCGAGCACCTGACATACAAAAAGGCCCTCGATCATAGCTTAAAGTCCAATCCGAAGGACGACGTGCTCAAATTTATTTTTATCTTCTCGATTAAAACATTTGACCTAAATGCCTTTGCTAGATTTCTAAGTGGCGATCCTGAACTCGATAGACTCCATATGTAAGATAAAAGAAGTTACCGTTTGGTTCCAACTAAAATTATCAAGGAAGAAATGTGGAATATAAGTGGGCTTTGAGGTACCGTTTTGACATATTTTCTGAAAAACAAATTAATACAGCTGTGTTGGTAGATAAGCAGCATCCAGAAATGAAGATGGTCAACCAAAGAAAGATTCAGATGTATCGGGAAAGTCCCATCCGAAGGACGACGTGCTCAAGTAATTTTTAACCTAAATGAAATGTCTCCTACCCAGGTTTAGATACATAACATACGACTAATTATCGAGTACCTGACATACGAAAAGGCCCTCGATCATAGCTTAAAACCCAATCCAAAGGACGACGTGCTCAAATTTATTTTTAGAGAGGAGTCAACATGGTTTCGAAGTCCGCATATATTGCAAAAGGGAGTCGGAGTTGCCGTTCAACATTTTTGAATTCCAAAATGGGATCCTTAGGGGGCTCTATCCTAACGGGGTTGTTTTTATCAGAATAAATTTTGTGTTCTCGCAATTTTTCCTCCCCCGACATGCCGTACTGATTGTCAAAATGCTGAAAGCACCGCTTACAAATTATAATTCTACGCGTATTCTTTGTGATTTGTGACCGTACGAGACGCTCAAAATTTTTAATGTATATATAATTCTGTTTATCCTCGTTATCCAACAGCAACAAATCGCGGTGATGGGATAAACATTGTTGTTTTCGTTCAACCCGAACACATTTATGGAAATATTATTGATTTTTTCAATTTTTTTTATTTCATTCAGAGGAGTCGGGAAAGATACGCAAGAGAAGTCATACCCGTGCCCCAATTTTTTATACTTATTCACCCGCTGAGGATCCTTTCCTACAAATTTAGATAAGATGGCATACATGAAGCAGTGGTGGTCGTCGTTTTCAACATTTATACAGGCCTTCCTAGCTTCAATGTTCTTTGGTAGAGGGATGTAGGTACTTCCGCGAAGGGGCTGATATCGATTTATACGCAATCTTAAGCCATCCACGGCTGTAAGACACCATCCGCTCTTCTTCATTTGCGCGTCTTCCATTTCAACAGTTAAGCTCTTAAAAGCTACGTCTAGAAAATCATTTAGGTTGGTATCCTTAAAAATGGGCTTATTTTTAGTCTTGAACGCTTTATCACACTGTTCGCCTACGACATTTTCAAACAAGCACTCTACTAGAAAATTAACTTTTAAAGCCGAGTGGATCTGAAGTTGTTCCAAGATTTTTTTCTTTAAGCAATCACGCACATCTTCCAAAAAGCATGCCAGGTCCCCGTGTTTATTGGATCTTACAAAATAAGACTTAACTCTACCCTCGAAAGAAGTATCGCCTTAATAAAAAAATTAAATAAAAAATAATAAATAAATGAAAAATAAAAAAATTCAAAAAAGCAAAAAATTCAACAATAACACCAAATATTTAAGATGATACTTACCAAGCGTACTAGACACGACGACTGTCTAGAACCAACTACCGGGGTAGCCGGCCTTTTACCACTTCTCGAACAGGAAGTGGCGTCATCCAGGGAGGGGGCAAGAGGGCGGCCGTCCTAGTACAGGACGACCCAGCTCTAACCACCCCCTTGCCCACTGCGCACCATCTTACCCCAACCTATGATGTACATTCCCAGCTCCAATGAGCACCCCCTCCTTCGGACCCATCCCCCTCTGAGCACCCCCTCCTTCGGCCCAACCCACTGAACACCCCCTCTTTCGGACCTACTGTGTTACTGGTAGCAATGTGGTAGCAGGTATGAAGGTAGTATAGCAATGTGGGTATGGAGGTAGTATAGCAATGTACATCCCCAGCTCTAATGAGCACGCCCTCCCCTCTACTCGGTCATATGAGCATGCTGTCCTTCAGAGAGCTGTTGAATAGCTTTTAATGTGTTTTTGTACTGATAATTTGGTAACAACGCTATCGCCCCGAATATTGATGTTAAAAATTTACTTCAAGTTCTATGAGACTCAGTAGAAAATGTAGATCCGAGGAGAGTTTAAACTATCTACGTTCGAGCACGCTGTCCTTCGGAAAGTAGTCTTGAGCTGGATGTGCTGATTTAACATCATTATTCCAGTTTATAATGTCTAATTTGTCCCAATTCCACATTTTTATATAAGTATTGGATTTTTATCTAGTTTAACTTGGTATACGTTGTTAACAGGTGTCCTCCGATCGTTTGACTTGTCTATCATCGGGTGTGTTCGGTCATCATCGGCTACCTTCGGGTTTATGTAAGATCGCCATATCCTCTGGCCTCTACTCCATCCTATAAGAATAAGCTGTGTGATCAGTTTCATTCAGTCTTCATTGAGACTTTGAGGTGACAACATCGCTGAGGTACACTTTATTGATAGAACCTTGAGTTACCCTTGTTAAATACAGATTTCGTCATGCATAAGTGTAATTATTGTGGAGACGAAATACTCCTAAAAATGGACTTTGACATACATATGTCTTTAAATCATGGGGTTAAACCTAGTTTTGTTTGTAAACATTGTCATTCGAGTTTCACTAAATCTTGTAACCTAAAACGTCATGAACATAGTTGTGGCATGATTTATAAGTGTAAACACTGTGGGCATGAATTTTCCAATAGGTTTAATGGTAGTCGACATGAGTCTGTGGGTAATGATGTCCCGGTTTTGAAAAAAACTAAAAATGAGCCTCTTAAGAAAACTTTATTAAAGCGTGCCTGATGAATCTAATCTGGTTCTCTATGATACTTCTTTCGAGGGTAGAGTTAAGTCTTATTTTGTAAGATCCAATAAACACGGGGACCTGGCATGCTTTTTGGAAGATGTGCGTGATTGCTTAAAGAAAAAATCTTGGAACAACTTCAGATCCACTCGCCTTAAAAAGTTAATTTTCTAGTAGAGTGCTTGTTTGAAAATGTCGTAGGCGAACAGTGTGATAAAGCTTTCAAGACTAAAAATAAGCCCATTTTTAAGGATACCAACCTAAATGATTTTCTAGACGTAGCTTTTAAGAGCTTAACTGTTGAAATGGAAGAGGCGCAAATGAAGAAGGGCGGATGGTGTCTTACTGCCGTGGATGGCTTAAGATTGCGTATAAATCGATATCAGCCCCTTCGCGGAAGTACCTACATCCCACCAAAGAACATTGAAGCTAGGAAGGCCTGTATAAATGTTGAAAACGACGACCACCACTGCTTCATGTATGCCATCTTATCTAAATTTGTAGGAAAGGATCCTCAGTGAATAAGTATAAAAAATTGGAGCACGGGTATGACTTCTCTTGCGTATCTTTCCCGACTCCTCTGAATGAAATAAAATATTATTAATAAAATATATATTAATATATTTAGGCCTACCCCCACAACCCCCCCTCACGTTCACTATTTTGTCTATCACATGCAGCTATTCATTTGTCCAGTAGGTCGTATATCATTGGGTAAATGATAAATATGACGTCACAGATCGATTCTGCGCATAAAAATACTTCAGGAAACAACTTCTTTTTTTCTCTCTTTATCTGTTTTGTATCAGAAGACTTGTTAAGACAGGTCGGAACGATGGCACCCGTTTACCCGAACGATTGCTGATGTTGTTTTGTTATTATTCCGCTGTTTTTGACTTTCTTTCTTTCAACAATAACCATTGAGTTTTAAAATGTCAAAAAGAAATTTATCAGAGTTAGAAATACTAAAAATTCTGGGAAATAGTGATAGGGAAAGTGATTGTGATGATGATATACGGAAAAATTCAGATGAAAGTGATAATGAGGATTTTTTGTTATGGAACCCTACTTTGGAGAACAAACCGCAGAATCCCTAATTCGGCCTGATCTACCTTTCACAGATAGAATTGTAATACATTTGGTACAGAAAATTCTTGATAATTCTCCAATAGCTGCTCTAATAACATGGGCGGCGTGGATGTTGCAGATCACCTAACATCTTCGTATGGCTTCTCTAGAAAGACCTTAAAATGGTGGAGGAAAGTTTTTTTTTTGGATGCTTGATGTTGCTATTAACAATGCATATTTGCTTTTCAAAGAAGCTAAAAATAAAACAAACCTAAGGGCAAAGCATTTCCGGCAAAAGCTAATAACTCAAGATAGTTGATGGGGTGAAAACCAGTCGAAAATCAAACCCAAAGGCAATTCGTCAGTCTCGATAGAAGAGAAAACTTGGCTAAATAATGAATTTCACTCAATTTATACGCGATCAACTAATCGGGACTGTCGCGTGTGTTCGAAACCAAAAGAAAAAAATAGAAAAACAACTAATTTTTTTTTGTAATACTTGTCCATCTCGACCCGGGTTGCATCCCGGCCTGTGTTTCCAAACAGTTCACACAATCCCTAATTATAAAAATTAATATTTTGTAAATTTTTTTAAAGTTAAATATATGTATCGTTTGTCTATAACGTTCAACTTTTATTCTGACCCCTAAAAATGACAAATATTGAGGTTTTATTCTGACCCCTAAAAATGACAAATATTGAGGTTTTTATTCTGACCCCTAAAAATGACAAATATTGAGGTTTTATTCTGACCCCTAAAAATGACAAATATTGAGGTTTTATTCTGACCCCTAAAAATGACAAATATTGAGGTTTTATTCTGACCCCTAAAAATGACAAATATTGAGGTTTTATTCTGACCCCTAAAAATGACAAATATTGAGGTTTTATTCTGACCCCTAAAAATGACAAATATTGAGGTTTTAAATTTGCCCATTTTTGGTGGGGGGGAAAATGGATATTTTTAAGACTTTTTAATTAATTTTCTATAATAGTTATACTCGTTTTAAAAACACGATCATGTTCACCATTTTATTTTATTTGAGTAATATAAGTTTGGTTACTTTCTGACAAATGAATAGTCAGTAAATAAAAATTAATTAATTGAAGTGATAAAATGACGTGAAATGGAAAAACATGCTCCGACCTGGGAACAACCTCAGTGGTCTGATGGCGACGACTACAGAATCAAAATGGTGAATGCATATGAGAGATGAGATTCGACCTGTAGGACACGTCGGTAAAAAAATGCTCCGACTGCAAAGGGTTAATGACCGATCACTATCTTTATATTTAGGCCTACCCCCACAACTCCCCTCACGTTCACTATTTTGTGACGTCACACACCTTTTTTTTTTATTTGGCCTTTATAAATACTACATATGAAATTCCATGACAATCTGATCATCCGTTAATGACTTAGCACTATCTTTATAGTTTGGCCCCCCTTACAACCCCCCCTACAGTTCAAAATTTATGGACGCCACATAGCCTATTTTTTAACTTGGCATTTAAGAATACTACATGTGAAATTTCATGATAATCTGTCCATCCGTTAATGCGCTAGAGCAATTTTTGTGCTTAGCCCCCCCTCCCCCCCTCTAGTTGACAGCTAGGAACTCTCTTCATAAGAACCTTCTTTGGACTTCAACGAATATTTGAAAAAAAAAATTAGCCGAATTGGTCCAGCCGTTCTCGAGTTTTGCGCTTAGCAAAATTTAGCATTCATTTTTATTATATAGACTAGCTGACCCGACAGACGTCGTTCTGTCAAAAACTATTGGACTGGATTTTTTTTTTTTTTTCCACTTGGAACCACAGCTAGTTCCTACTTAAGAACGCCGGGCACCTTAGTTAGTATGCGCCTTGCAACTCCGTGCAACCAGCTATTAAGTTCTTAGGAACGTTGGGCACCGCAGCTAGTATGTGCCTTGCAACAGCGGATGCCCTAGGTATTTTGTGCTTAAGAACGCTAGTGAGAGCTATTATTTACGGTGCAAAGGTGGACCTCATAGGTAATACATGCTTAAGAAACCCACCGTATTAAAATTAGGGCTATATCCCATCTTTAAGCAAGCTCCATGTGAGATTCATTCAGCATTAATGCACCCCCGCCCCTCCCGTCCAAAAGGGTCACAGCCAATTTTTAAATATTGCTTTTGAAACTACTATTTAGGTATATGCTTGCCCCCCCCCCCTCCCATATCCCCCTCCCGTTGATTTGAGACGTCACCTTTTTTTGGTTTTTGTCTTTTTAGAATACTACATGTGAAATTCCATGACAATCCGACCATTCGTTATTGAGCTACAACTATTTTATACTAAGGCCTACCCCCAAAACCCCCCTCCATTTCAAAATGATGTCACACACCCTATTTTTCAATTCGGGCTTTAAGAATACTACATGTGAAATTCCATGACAATCCGATCATCTCTTAATGACCTCTCAGTATCTTTATATTTACGCCTACCCCCACAACCCCCCTCCCTTTTGTGACGTCACACACTTTATTTTTCAATTTGGTTTTCAAGAATTCGACATGTGATATTCCATGACATTCAGTCATCCGTTAAAGACCTTTCACCCACTAAAAAAACTGATAACACGCACTAAAAACTGAATAAAACGTAAGTAAATGACAAAGATGACAACCAAAGATAAATCGAGGAACTTGCCAGAAGCGAAGCTTTAAAAACAACCAAGAAAATAACATGCACTAAAAACTGAATAAAACGAAACTGTAAGTAAATGATTTTAGTTTGGGTGTCTGAGATCAATTCACGTGATCGATTCATTGTTCACATCGATCATTACGACCCCAAACATCGATTCTTCGATTAATCTATCTCAGATCGCCATCCCTAAAATTAACAGCTAAGAACTCTTCATAAGAACCTTCCCATAAGAAAAAATTAGCCGAATTGGTCCAGCCGTTCTCGAGTTTTGCGCTTAGCAAAATTTAGCACTCATTTTTATTATATAGATGTAATGCTGTTTATCCTCATTATCCAACAGCAACAAATCGCGGTGCTGGGATTTTTCCGTTTCAACAACTTTAATGGGATAAACATTGTTGTTTTCGTTCAACCCGAACACATTTAAGGAAATATTATTGATTTTTTCAAATTTTTTTATTTCATTCAGAGGAGTCGGGAAAGATACGCAAGAGAAGTCATACCCGTGCTCCAATTTTTTATACTTATTCACTGAGGATCCTTTCCTACAAATTTAGATAAGATGGCATACATGAAGCAGTGGTGGTCGTCGTTTTCAACATTTATACAGGCCTTCCTAGCTTCAATGTTCTTTGGTGGGATGTAGGTACTTCCGCGAAGGGGCTGATATCGATTTATACGCAATCTTAAGCCATCCACGGCAGTAAGACACCATCCGCCCTTCTTCATTTGCGCCTCTTCCATTTCAACAGTTAAGCTCTTAAAAGCTACGTCTAGAAAATCATTTAGGTTGGTATCCTTAAAAATGGGCTTATTTTTAGTCTTGAAAGCTTTATCACACTGTTCGCCTACGACATTTTCAAACAAGCACTCTACTAGAAAATTAACTTTTTAAGGCGAGTGGATCTGAAGTTGTTCCAAGATTTTTTCTTTAAGCAATCACGCACATCTTCCAAAAAGCATGCCAGGTCCCCGTGTTTATTGGATCTTACAAAATAAGACTTAACTCTACCCTCGAAAGAAGTATCATAGAGAACCAGATTAGATTCATCAGGCACGCTTTAATAAAGTTTTCTTAAGAGGCTCATTTTTAGTTTTTTTCAAAACCGGGACATCATTACCCACAGACTCATGTCGACTACCATTAAACCTATTGGAAAATTCATGCCCACAGTGTTTACACTTATAAATCATGCCACAACTATGTTCATGACGTTTTAGGTTACAAGATTTAGTGAAACTCGAATGACAATGTTTACAAACAAAACTAGGTTTAACCCCATGATTTAAAGACATATGTATGTCAAAGTCCATTTTTAGGAGTATTTCGTCTCCACAATAATTACACTTATGCATGACGAAATCTGTATTTAACAAGGGTAACTCAAGGTTCTATCAATAAAGTGTACCTCAGCGATGTTGTCACCTCAAAGTCTCAATGAAGACTGAATGAAACTGATCACACAGCTTATTCTTATAGGATGGAGTAGAGGCCAGAGGATATGGCGATCTTACATAAACCCGAAGGTAGCCGATGATGACCGAACACACCCGATGATAGACAAGTCAAACGATCGGAGGACACCTGTTAACAACGTATACCAAGTTAAACTAGATAAAAATCCAATACTTATATAAAAATGTGGAATTGGGACAAATTAGACATTATAAACTGGAATAATGATGTTAAATCAGCACATCCAGCTCAAGACTACTTTCCGAAGGACAGCGTGCTCGAACGTAGATAGTTTAAACTCTCCTCGGATCTACATTTTCTACTGAGTCTCATAGAACTTGAAGTAAATTTTTAACATCAATATTCGGGGCGATAGCGTTGTTACCAAATTATCAGTACAAAAACACATTAAAAGCTATTCAACAGCTCTCTGAAGGACAGCATGCTCATATGACCGAGTAGAGGGGAGGGCGTGCTCATTAGAGCTGGGGATGTACATTGCTATACTACCTCCATACCCACATTGCTATACTACCTTCATACCTGCTACCACATTGCTACCAGTAACACAGTAGGTCCGAAAGAGGGGGTGTTCAGTGGGTTGGGCCGAAGGAGGGGGTGCTCAGAGGGGGATGGGTCCGAAGGAGGGGGTGCTCATTGGAGCTGGGAATGTACATCATAGGTTGGGGTAAGATGGTGCGCAGTGGGCAAGGGGGTGGTTAGAGCTGGGTCGTCCTGTACTAGGACGGCCGCCCTCTTGCCCCCTCCCTGGATGACGCCACTTCCTGTTCGAGAAGTGGTAAAAGGCCGGCTACCCCGGTAGTTGGTTCTAGACAGTCGTCGTGTCTAGTACGCTTGGTAAGTATCATCTTAAATATTTGGTGTTATTGTTGAATTTTTTGCTTTTTTGAATTTTTTTATTTTTCATTTATTTATTATTTTTTATTTAATTTTTTTATTAAGGCGATACTTCTTTCGAGGGTAGAGTTAAGTCTTATTTTGTAAGATCCAATAAACACGGGGACCTGGCATGCTTTTTGGAAGATGTGCGTGATTGCTTAAAGAAAAAAATCTTGGAACAACTTCAGATCCACTCGGCTTTAAAAGTTAATTTTCTAGTAGAGTGCTTGTTTGAAAATGTCGTAGGCGAACAGTGTGATAAAGCGTTCAAGACTAAAAATAAGCCCATTTTTAAGGATACCAACCTAAATGATTTTCTAGACGTAGCTTTTAAGAGCTTAACTGTTGAAATGGAAGACGCGCAAATGAAGAAGAGCGGATGGTGTCTTACAGCCGTGGATGGCTTAAGATTGCGTATAAATCGATATCAGCCCCTTCGCGGAAGTACCTACATCCCTCTACCAAAGAACATTGAAGCTAGGAAGGCCTGTATAAATGTTGAAAACGACGACCACCACTGCTTCATGTATGCCATCTTATCTAAATTTGTAGGAAAGGATCCTCAGCGGGTGAATAAGTATAAAAAATTGGGGCACGGGTATGACTTCTCTTGCGTATCTTTCCCGACTCCTCTGAATGAAATAAAAAAAATTGAAAAAATCAATAATATTTCCATAAATGTGTTCGGGTTGAACGAAAACAACAATGTTTATCCCATCACCGCGATTTGTTGCTGTTGGATAACGAGGATAAACAGAATTATATATACATTAAAAATTTTGAGCGTCTCGTACGGTCACAAATCACAAAGAATACGCGTAGAATTATAATTTGTAAGCGGTGCTTTCAGCATTTTGACAATCAGTACGGCATGTCGGGGGAGGAAAAATTGCGAGAACACAAAATTTATTCTGATAAAAACAACCCCGTTAGGATAGAGCCCCCTAAGGATCCCATTTTGGAATTCAAAAATGTTGAACGGCAACTCCGACTCCCTTTTGCAATATATGCGGACTTCGAAACCATGTTGACTCCTCTCTAAAAATAAATTTGAGCACGTCGTCCTTTGGATTGGGTTTTAAGCTATGATCGAGGGCCTTTTCGTATGTCAGGTACTCGATAATTAGTCGTATGTTATGTATCTAAACCTGGGTAGGAGACATTTCATTTAGGTTAAAAATTACTTGAGCACGTCGTCCTTCGGATGGGACTTTCCCGATACATCTGAATCTTTCTTTGGTTGACCATCTTCATTTCTGGATGCTGCTTATCTACCAACACAGCTGTATTAATTTGTTTTTCAGAAAATATGTCAAAACGGTACCTCAAAGCCCACTTATATTCCACATTTCTTCCTTGATAATTTTAGTTGGAACCAAACGGTAACTTCTTTTATCTTACATATGGAGTCTATCGAGTTCAGGATCGCCACTTAGAAATCTAGCAAAGGCATTTAGGTCAAATGTTTTAATCGAGAAGATAAAAATAAATTTGAGCACGTCGTCCTTCGGATTGGACTTTAAGCTATGATCGAGGGCCTTTTTGTATGTCAGGTGCTCGATTATGAGTCGTATGTTATGTAACTAAACTATTAGGTCAGATGTTTTAATCGGGAAGATAAAAATAAATTTGAGCATGTCGTCCTTCGGATTGGACTTCAAGCTATGATCGAGATCCTTTTTGTATGTCAGGTACTGGATAATGAGTCGTATGTTATGTATCTAAAGCTAGGGCCACACTATGGGCCAGGCTGGCCCAATAGTGCCTCTGGTCTATGATGGGCAAGTAGTGTGGCCGCTACACCAATGACCAATATTGCCCAATATTTGACACTGGCCCATACTTGCATATTTGTCGAGCAGGTCGACAAATATTGCCCAACTTCCAGGCAAGTCAAAGGAGCCGCCACATTTGGCAAGCCTTTTTTTGCAACTGGCTACACTGCTGGCCCAGCTGTCAAGAGAAGGTTACACATTTCCAAGGTTATAATTTGAAAAGTGTTTGTGTTTCGTTTAATTTAAAATCTTTAAATAGTTTTATTAATTTAAAATCTTTAAATAGTTTTATTAATTTAAAATCTTTAAATTAAAAATTGAACAAGTAAGTAAATATTTGTTACATAGAAATAATTATTCAAATAATAATTTAGTTGAAAGGACGCAATTCTTACTTATGTTGGCTTGTATGTTTTTTTTTTTTGTAGAAATGGAATGGAGTAACGAAAAAACTCTCAGATTTATAGAGTTATATGAAAGTTTTCCCATCTTGTGGGACTCAAAACACCCGGAGCACAAAAACCGCAAAAAAGTACATGATGCATGGACTGAACTGCAAACATCATTTGATTTAAATATTTCTGTCACTCAACTAAAGAGCAAAAAAGAGTCGCTCATGTCTAGCTACAGACCACTTAGAAAAAAAGTGGTAGAGTCTGAGGGGACGGGAAGTTCACCATCTGAAGTTTATATACCCAATTGGTTTGCATTTGAAGCTATGGATCGATTTTTGCGTGCAAAAGGTCTTAAAAGGACATCCATAAACTCAGAGGTTAGTTACTATTTATCATTTAAGGTGAACAAAGTAAAAAACCCTCCCGGTTAAAACCGGGTGTGTTCTTTGTTTTAAACCACTACCTGCCAATCCTGAATCCCGCCTGCATCAGTTTACCTTTTGCAGGTAAACGCATATCCGTTTAGAAATATTTCAAAAATTTTGAAGAGATTTTTACTTTTCCACGGTTTATATACGAAGTATATAAACAGTGGAAAAGTATTGTAATCGTTTTGCAAAAAATGACGTATCCTTTGTTACTCAAACCTCTCCTTCGGACCGTAACAAAATATTTTGGTGGTTAAAACCGACGTTTTTGTTTCCCTATCGGTGCCGGTACCTATTCATCCTTCACTATGTATGCACCTAGTTGCTAGGTAAATTTAAATGAAACATTATGCTAAATAGTATTGAATTTATCATTTAACATATTTTTTTTATTTTTCTTTTACACAATAATATAATTATTAACCCTAACCATAGCACTAAATATATAAATTAGTCATAATTATTTTGCCAAGGAACTGCCCCAGACGTCTTGAAATAATGTGCAAATTCGTCTCTAATAGCTGTTCCTTGGGTTGAACGGACTCTCGATGTTCTTGCTAAGTTTCGGAATGCAGAATTTTGGGCTGTATCTTGTCGCCAAGTGCCTGGAGTAACAACTCCTTCCCTATCCACATCAAAAGTTCCCCCTGGGGTATAGCTGTTCCTTGACGTTGAACTTTTCCTTAAAAAGTTGTGAAGTAGCGTACCCGTATATGTCACAGCCATAGCCCTGTCAGGCTCTAAACGCAATGGTGTTCGGAAGATTCGAAATACGCTTGAAATAATACCGAAAGCATTTTCGACTATTCTTCTAGCTCGACATAATCGATAGTTGAATACCCGTTTCAAAGATCCTTTTAAATGATTTCCAGAGTACGGCTTTAACATATATTTGCTCAAGGCAAAAGCGTCATCTCCTACCAACACATATGGTACAGGAACACTTCTACCGGGAAGTGGTTCAGCAGGTGGTACATTTTCCTCACGTTGTAATCTTGAATTTAACAAAGTAGTGGAGAATACCCCAGAATCATTCATTCGGCCTTGAGCACCAATATCTACAAATAAAAAATTGTAGTCATAGTCGACTACAGCCAACAAAATAATGCTGTTAGTTTTTTTGTAGTTATAAAAGTCCGATCCACTGTTCATCGGAGACTGCAAAACAACATGCTTCCCGTCAACTGCGCCCAAGCAGTGAGGAAAGTTCCACTTGTTATCAAATCCTAAAGCCACATTCCGCCAATGTTGTTCAGAGTTCGGCACCTGTAAAAAAAAAGTTAAATTATTTTCTTATATCTTACAGGATGGATGGGACACCCAATCGACGACTGATGGCGAAAATGAAAATACTCAATTCAATGAAACACTTGATTTAGATGCTACATTTGGTGAGTTTATGATTGCAATATCCCCCACTGTTCCCCTCATCAACATTTTTATAATTTGAATTTTTAATATTTTTATTTTCAGACTTAACACAGGAAAAGACTGAAACATTTGTGAGACCATTAGTCGACCAACAGAGTAATAGACAAAAAAAACGTAGCGCAAAGCCAGATCCAACGTCCATTTCCGTACTTGGGAGTTTAAACGATGCAAGTGAAGCATTGAAAAAGTTTTCCTCCGCTCGACAGACTCCTACTGACCAAATCAGCATTTTTGGACAGTTGGTATCCGAACAGCTAAGGCAGCTTAATCCTCGAAATCGGATTATCACACAGGGGAAAATCAATAATATTCTTTCAGATGCACTATTGAGTGAAATGGATCAAGCAAGTGTTTCTTCCAATTCCACTTCAACAAGTGATTCATCCCCCCTTACATTTATAATTCAGGATTCAGCAGTGCGACTTCCTGGTGATGCAAGTTCTTTTTTTTCACAATTTAATGATGATCAAAAAATTAATGTTTAGCTATGTGTATTATTTTCAAATAAAACTTTTTTATTTAGGTATCTTTGTTGAATATTATTAAACTTACCCTTATTTCGTTTTTAAGGCATTGATTTAAAGCGTTAATAACTTCGTGTACAATGCAAGACACAGCTCGATGTGATATTTTAAACAAAAATCCCAAACTGCGGAAAGTGTCCCCACTTGCCAAAAACCTCAAGGTTATTGCTAGTCGCTCTTGTACTGGAATGCACTTTCTCCAGGTAGTATCTTTCTTGCATATCTTCGGTCCAATCATATTAAGAAGGAGTTCAAAATCAGTAGCAGACATTCTGCAAAAATTTTCAAATTTTCCTGATAACTCACGCCGTAAGTCCGACAGCATACTACTTCCGTTATAACTGAAATAAAAAAAAAAGAAAAATTCGCTCCACCCTACTGTATATGATATGTATACAAATAAATAAAATTAAGATTAATAAACTTACATATTTCTTGAGTGATTTAAAGAAAGCATCCACCACCTTCTTTTTTGCCGTTTACTCTTCTGATTTTTAAGTAACAGATAAGCACATGCAGCATGTATCACCGAATATGATGCTGCAATTAACGTCATATCGTTGTCACATTCCATCATAATAGAATTCAACAATTGAGTAAAATAAAATTTACAATTTGGTTTAAATTATAAATAGAAATCAGGTTAGGTTAGGTTTCTAGAATGTATCAGTATTTGCCAATGAACTATACTGGGCCAGCCTTGCCCATTGTGTAGACAGCCAGTATTCTTCGGGTTCCAATTCAAGGGGGCGGGGCCAAGTAGAGCCAAATATTTGCCAAGTGTTACTGGCCAAGGCTGGCCCATAGTGTGGCCCTAGCTTAAACCGGGTAGCTGAAATTTCACTTAGGTTAAAAATAACCTTGAGCACGTCGTCCTTCGGATGGGACTTCCCCGATATATCTGAATCTGTCTATCAGTTTTAACAAATATTGAAACTATAAACCGTTAAAAAGCAGGAAATTTGAAGATGGTATTTAGCCCGACTTTTATCGAAAAACATTTTTATTTCGATTTTTGTGTAGAATTCAGATATCCCGGTTGTTCATCAGTTTTAACAAATATTAAATCTAAAAACCGTTTCAAAGCGAGAAATTTGAAGAATGGAGTTTACCGAGCTCAGGATCGCCATTTCGAAATCTAGCCAAGTCAATTAGGTCAGATGTTTTAATCGGAATGATAAAAACAAATTTGAGCACGTCGTCCTTCGGATTGGACTTTAAGCTATGATCGCGGGTCTTTTCGTATGTCAGGCACTCGATAATGAGTCGTATGTTACGTATCTAAACCTGGGTAGCTGAAATTTCACTTAGGTTAAAAATAACCTTGAGCACGTCGTCCTTCGGATGGGACTTTAAGCTATGATCGAGGGCCTTTTCGTATGTCAGGTACTCGATAATGAGTCGTATGTTACGTATCTAAACCTGGGTTGCTGAAATTTCACTTAGGTTAAAAATAACCTTGAGCACGTCGTCCTTCGGATGGGACTTCCCCGATATATCTGAATCTGTCTATCAGTTTAACAAATATTAAATCTATAAACCGTTAAAAAGCAGGAAATTTGAAGAATGGTATTTAGCCCGACTTTTTTGAAAAACTTTTTATTTCAATTTTTGTGTAGGATTCAGATATCCCGGTTGTTCATCAGTTTTAACAAATATTAAATCTAAAAACCGTTTAAAAGCGAGAAATTTGAAGAATGGAGTTTACCGAGCTCAGGATCGCCATTTAGAAATCTAGCCAATTCAATTAGGTCAGATGTTTTAATCGAGGAGATAAAAATAAATTTGAGCACGTCGTCCTTCGGATTGGACTTTAAGCTATGATCGAGGGCCTTTTCGTATGTCAGGTACTCGGTAATGAGTCGTATGTTATGAATCTAAACCTGGGTAGTTGAAATTTCATTTACGTTAAAAATAACTTGAGCACGTCGTCCTTCTGATTGGACTTAAGCATCACAAAAGACAGAACGAGCTGGTGGAGACTACTTGAGGATCCCGAGACTTAGTAATGTAGCGCCACTAAGTTGTGGATGTAGGGAGTCTTGCAACGAAACAAGTGATGCAAGAAGAGACTATCGATATTTATTTGAACTTGACAAAAGTGAGGGAGGAGAAATTTTAGGCCAATTTCGAGTCGATATTATATTTCTTTTCAATTTTTTTAAATGGGAAATTTGGAGAAAAGCCCAGTCGGGAACGATGCATAGCATCGAAAACTGTTGTTTTTTTTTGTTTTATTTTGTACCTCAATTTTCCCGAAAATTTAAAAACTCTACTGGATATGTATGTCCTATGTTGTTGCTGACAGGTCTGTTTAGATTGAATATTATTCTGGTGTCTTGTAGGTTGTACGACGGAGACCGTCGAAGGCTCTTCTTGGAGACATTCTGCAGAACTCTGGAGATGTGGCGAATCTCACCGAACAGCCAGCCAGCCAACTGGTCCCCCTCTCCGCATTTCATCTCTCAGTGTTTTTCTCCTTTGCTTTTTTTTTTTTTTTAAATATTTTTCATCACTTCTCCCTCTTTAATCATAACAAGAAAGTTTTTTTTTTTTTTTTTTTTTTCAAAAAATAAATAGATTTAAATGAGTTGTAGATTTAAATGTTGTATGTATGTATTTTTCAAAATATTTATGTAAAGAAGGAATATTTTTATACTTAATGTAAAATGTGTAGATACTTTACTGAGTTTGTTATAAGCCCGATTGAAAGACAGACTTTCTGACGTCACAAAACACAAAAATCTGAACGGGAGGTGCAGCTTAAATGCTGACGGAGTTTTATGGAACTTTATATGTAGTTGATGAATGCACGGATTTTCGTGAAATGAAACATGCAGTATTGTTAAAAGCCAAGTAGAGAAATAGGTTGAAAGGCGTCTCAAAATTGTGGACGGGAGGGGGGGGGGGTTGTGAAGCATAAAATTAGTGCTAGCTCACTAACAGCTGATCGGATTTTCATGAAATTTAAAATGTAATATTCTGAAAAGCTAAATTGAATAATAAACGTTGTGTAATTTCCAAACATGTTGAGCGGTCGTTTTTTTTAAATAAAGCTGACAGAATAAAGCTTTTGTCCAATGTAGAGACTGCCACATTAGGTCCATACGTTATTTTACCAGATATGACGTATATACTTTCTCATCTTTCTTATGGCGGATGTATAAAATCAGACATTCTTCAAACGAAAAATCAGGAACACTAAATAAAAATAGTTGAAAATCGATATAATAACGATGTTCCGTTTGACAGATATCGTTTTAGTTAGGTAATATTTAGTACTCCTGTATTGCTAAATATTACCAACCAAACACATGTTCCTTCTCCTAATTGGTTAGGTGTATTTTCATTTATTTATTAGATAAATGTTATATTTAGCTGTTTTAATTGTCATTAAGGAGCTCTACCTGCACTTGTTCTGTTGACCTCAGCAGCCTCTCCAAATATTCAATTGGCCAAGTTTATTCAAGATTTTATTTTACAAAGTAAAGGTTTGTTAATGTTGTGTTTTTAAAAATGATTTTGTATTTAAGCTAAAAAAAAAAAAATCGGTGTTATGCTAAGTTTGAAATTGACTTTGTTGACGCGGATTAGGTCTTGGACAGAAGGAATGTTGTAGGTTTTTGTGGACGACTTTTTTGCTTTCGATTGGAATATTTGTGATCTACTTATGTTGCAACTCGCATTTTGTTCAAAACAAATAGTTCTAATCTAGATATGAGTAATTGGAGCTAAAGAAAACGTTGAGTTCTTGTTAGTCTTGTGTGTATGTTCCTGATCCTAAGTTCAACATAGGTAACCGCTCTCGTTGAGATTGGGATGGGAGCATTGTTCATGGACACGGGTGGACCAATTTGCTTTTGAAGAGACGAAGTAACTTATACTCATTTTCATTCGTTGTTGTTAACTCTTCGGATGTCTCATCTCGATGATCATGCAGAGTCATGTGTGTTGGTTCTGGAGCGAGGTAAGCTGTACGAGTATCAACAGCAAAGGTAACGCTAATGTAGTTAGTTATTGTAATTCATGCCCGGACTTTAGCTACGAAGTCATATCGCCGAGGTCATGTATTACAAGAGCGCTTTTTCGTCGCTCTGGTGGACATGACCCCGATTCTACTTTGGGAGTACTAAATTTTGTCTATCGAGGTATATTCACCTGTCAGGGAATAGATAGGGATCTTTAACGAATACCTGACATCAGGGACCATCGCTTAACGTCCCACCCGAAGGACGGTGTGCTCAAGGCTCAATTAATATATAGTAACATACTGTACGAAAATAATTAAGAATAAATAAAACTCAGATTTGTCATTTCTTTTAAAGTGAAAACATCTATAATTTTTTTTTTTTTTTCATGTTGGCAGAGGCGAGGCAAAAGCTGTATCAAAGAAATGTCATTCTTGTTTTTTTTTTCTTCGTACTAGACAATGTTTCTGTGACGTTCAAGACTGGAAGTCTTGGAAATCATACAGGGTGGCGTTGGCAGAACCTAACCCAAAATTAGAAATTTCTTCAGTCTCAGGTCTGGCTCACTTCTTTCAAGTTTTTTTTCTTTTGTAATTCAACTTTTAAAATTTTTTTTTCTTCTGGTTTTAGTTAAAAATGAGTTCGGGGAAAGAACCACAGGCGCGGGTCTCGCGTGTGTTAAGTCTATCGTACGACATTGACCCAGAATGTGTGACGCTGACCCGCTACCTGGTGGGTCAACAGAGGAAGAACCCCGGTGCCACTGGAGAACTGACACAGCTGCTGAGCTCCATACAGACGGTACTCAAGGCCATCAGCGGCGCTGTCCGCAGAGCTGGCTTCTTCGAACTGTAACTACTTCCTCTTATATACAGAGTATAGGGGAAGTTATGTAATCGGCCAGAAATTCCATGTTGTCTTTTCACTGGAATTTCATGTTTTCCAATTCCTTGAGTCCAAAAACGAAAAAAAGTAGGTGAATCAACAGCAATGAACTTAGAATCACTCACAGAGAGACTAGTGAATCCTCATACTAAATTTCGTGTCGATACATTCATTGCAATGGCAGTTATTAAGGTTTTTGGGTTGAACTTTCCCAAACCCCCCCCCCCCCCCCCCCCCTTCCCTTTCGACTCAGCTGAAAATCTGTATGTGTCGTCCTTATGTAAATACCTGTATAAAATTTTGTGTGGAAACATTTATTCTATCAGTATAACTCCCAATAGAATAAATGTATACACGGTAACCCTTGTTCACGGACAGAAATAGACAGACAAAGGATTTATTTTTATTTTTGAAATCGGAGGGTCAGAAAACATCAAATTCCTGTGAGAATTCAACATCGAATTTCTGACGTTGTATAGATAACTGGGGAAGTCTGTCTGTGAATCCGATATCTCCCTATAGAATGAATAGATCGTCGTGAAACTTTATATATTAACGAGAACCTGTTGAACTCAAATATCCCCCTAATAACTGTCTCTGTAATAACATATCGACACGAAATTTTATATATAGATTTAGGAGCCTACAGTGACGACACCCCTCGATTTCATCGGCTGAAGAATAGGGGAGGGGGGGGGGGGGGGGGGGGGGCGCAGCTCAAAAACCCTAATAACTGCCGATGTTATGAATGCATCGACAAGTAATGTAGTAGGAGGATCCAGAAGTAACCGAGTTTACCGATTTTCTTTTTTCAGATACGGCATGTCCGGGAATACTAATATTCAGGGTGAGGAGGTAAAGAAGCTCGACGAAGTGGCAAACAACTTCTTCACCAGTATGTTGACCTCATCCTACACAATCTGCGCCATGGTCAGTGAGGAGAACGAAGAGATCATATTTGTAAGTTAATTATTTAAAACCAAGCTCTAGCAGCCGTCCTCAGTTTTCGAAATACATTTCCATCATTCGAGAATGATGGAAGGCTATTCGTATTTCTTTGGCTTTTGCAAAAATCCAAGACGTGCAATTTTTAAGAAAGTTCACGTATATTTTTAAAAAAATTCAATTAACAAACTTTTCATTTGGATTTCTAAAGATATGCCATTTTTAATTTTTTTTCTCAGTAATATTAAATCTAATCCAAAGGTTTTCAAATTATCTTATTGGGCCAACAGGGAAAATGAATAGCATAGAATTTACGAGAACAAACATTGAGTTTATTTTCTTAAATGTACATTATAAAATTTAAAAAACTAAACATTTATTTTTTTTTCTTCTTTTTGGTCTTATGTCCGAGCATATTGGCCAAAACTAAACATTGAAACAAACAAAAATAAAAAGAAAAATCTTAAAAACTAAATTCTTGATAACTATTCCAATCTTTTTTCTGTTTTATATTTTTGACCATTCTTTAAATTTAAGTTATATATTCCTGGGCATATATCCTGTACATATAAACAAACAACAGTACCTTCTTTGCGGATGAATTTCACCGTCAATTCATTCCTATTTAGTTCATCATACCTTAAGCCTAAACACCACTCTCCATGTTTCACTCAGACCGACTCCTTGAACCAGGCCTCGACTCTCCACACACTAAAAAACAGCTGATGGCCGTGTTTTGTTTTTTTACTCATTTGTTTTGAAAGAAATTTGCTTTTTATAGAAAAATAAATATAATTAATTTTTTAATATTAATAATTTAATCATTTTAATGTGTGTATTTTATTTTTATACATCACAATAGCTTTTGGAAAATCACTTGGGAACCTAAATAAGTCACAAAAGACACGGCTATGAACACCATCCGCATCCCGAAAAGAAAAAAGAAGGCGGTGAATCTCCGGCAATGTACTTCCCCAGAACGAATTAATCAATTAACTTTTCGCTCCCCTTCCAAAACTAGTCGACTGTTTGTCGACTGCAAATTCCGCTGAAAATTGTGTCGTCCTTATGGGGTTCTGAATTCAAATATGAAATTTTGTGTCGATACATTCATTGCAACGGCAGTTACTAGACCACTATGAATCTAGAATCCCAAGATTTTCGATGAGTTCTAGTAGCACCCATGATAGTTTTAAAAACTGTCAAGAACTTTAGAACTCTTCATTATCTATAGAGAACTCTTTTAAGAACATGGTTTTATGACATAAAGCTGCGCCAAGTTAGAAACCTATTATTAGAGATCACGTTTTCTTGGTCTAATGAGGAGAACTATTGTTGAAAACCATCAGCAAATATACAATTATTATATGTGCTACTAGAACTCATCAAAAATCTTGGGGTGGTAAGTTCACAGCGGTAGTTATTAGAGTTAAGCCTCTCCCCTAATCCCCCTCTGTCCTTGCCCTTATGGAATTTTGGTCATACATATAAAATTTCGTGTCGATACATTCCTTCTATCAGCAGTTATTAGTTTTTATGTTAAACCTGTTCCCAGACACACTGACAGAAATGTTTTTTCATATTTGGAATCTGGAGATCGGAAATCATGAAATTCCGTTGATAACTGCACATGGAACTTTCGACCGATTTCATAACTTCCCCTTTTTAAAGAAGCATTCACGTATTCAACTCGAACACCCTAATAACTGCTGATTTCAGCCGAAAGGAGAAATCTTTAAAAAAACTTCGTATGTATAAATTCATTATATCGGCAGGTCCCCTCCCTCCCCCCCCCCCCCCCCCCCCCCCAACCCCTCATCTGATATTCCCCCCCATCTTTGGACGATATTTTCAGAAAACTATTTCTATGAAAGTATAATTTCGACAAAAATAATTTAAATGTAGGTAATGTTGTTATCTCTGATTCAGGTGGATTCTGATAAAAGAGGAAAGTACATCGTCTGCTTCGACCCCTTGGACGGCTCTTCCAACATCGACTGTCTCAATGCTATCGGATCTATTTTTGCAATATACAAGTAAGATTTAAAAAAAAAAAAAAATCCGTACAGGTAGAGAAACCTATAGCAAGGTGCTAGCTACTCCCTGGCATGTTTAAGGAGGGGTCTAGGTAGGGTTGGGCGATAGTCGATAGTTGGCACTATCGATAGTCCGATAATATCGGTTAAAAACTATCGAATACTATCGATAGTTTTCCGATAGCAATTCATTTTTGTCCAGATCTATTTAATAAAGAATTTCAAGAAATTTATTATAATTAAATTCAATTACCTACCTACCTATTTGAAACTTGCAGGATTATAAATTATAAGATAAGGGATAATTATAAAGATGAATGAAAAACGAATTTATTTGAATTTTCAAAAAGTGTGTGTAGGTAGGTACATGTTTACAATTACAATGAACAAATCAAATTTTCAGAAAATAAAAATAACGAAAAAGTTAACTCCAAAATTCAAGTGCGCTCCTTGAGCCACATATTTCCCGAAAGAAAAATTAGCATTTCTGCTTTCCTTTGGCTTAATCTTGTCCGTTGTTCTGAAATAACTTTCCCGGCCGAAGAAAACACACGCTCGGAGGGTACAGATGAGCCTGGAACGCAAAGGTACATCTTGGCTATATTATATAGTTGGTTGTAATCACCTGACAGTTCTTTTTCTCTCCAGAATTGTAATGGACGGGCTTCATTCGACAATGGGTGTTCCTGTAAGTAATTATTAATGGTGATAATGGAATCTGCAGTACATGTTCTCAGTTGCATATCTTCATCTTTTTTGCGTTGAACGTGAACGAGAACGCTGCTACTGCTTTCCTTAGATGTAGACGGTTCCTGAATGTGCGATTCGGGTGTTGATGTCAATGTAGAATCGTGTGCACTTTCCATCTGCCCCTCCAAGCTACTAGTAGCGTTTTTGGATGAAGCTAACGCATTTTGTAGCCACATGTGTGCGTTTTTAGCATTTAAATCACTTAAAAATGCCTTCTTCTTCCACCTTGGGTCCAGTAGAGTCGCCAAAGCAGGAATTGTTCTTTTTTCGTAGGGGAACAACCGGCTGGATACACTGTCTACTAATAAATCAAGGAATTTTTTGCCTGTATCGGTTTGTACTTTATTTCTCATTAATTGTAATTCCTTGTTCAAGCCATAAACTAAAGGGATAATTAATGATACAGTAACGTACTGTTCCCCCGAAATATCCTCAGTTACTTTTTGAAAGGTCTCCAAAATTGTTACCAACTCATGAATGATTTGTATTTCCTTTGCAGTGAAGTAACTTGCACGTGTAGAATCCAGCTTTGTAAGGGCTAAAATCAATGGATCCCCGATATCCAGTATACGTTTCAACATAAAAAAGGTGCTGTTCCAACGAGTTGCAACGTCTTGGATCACCATTAAAATAGCTTTGTTCTGTTTTACTTGTTCAGTCCTCAAAATTTCTCGTGCGACATTGCTAGATTTAAAAATTGTCACAATCGCCTTAGCTTTTTCAACAATTTCGACAATAGGCTCATATTTTAAAGCATCATGCACAGTTAGTTGTAATGTGTGCGCAAAACAGTTCAAATGTTTAATTTTGCAAGCGTGTACAGCATTTATCATGTTAGTTGCATTGTCTGAAACAATGCAAACTACTTTATCTTTAATTTTGTATTCAGCAAATGTATCATTGAGTACTTGAGAAATGTTTATTGCTGTGTGGCGTTCCGGCATGTATGCAGTTTTCAAAATGCTTGTTTTCAACCCCCATTCTTTATTGATGTAATGAATGGTAATGGATATATAAGAGTCCCCAGTGATCGACGTCCACATATCAGTGGTAGCAGTAAGGTATTCAGCATTTTTAAGTTCTTCCACAAGAAGACCTTTGACTTCATCATACAAAGCCGGTACCACCGTCTTGGATAAAACTTTACGATCAGGAAGTTGGTACCGTGGGTCTACTTTTCGGAACATCTTCCTAAAGCCTTTTCGCTCAACTGTGTTGAAAGGTTGTATGTCCTCACAGAGCATTTCAACTACTGCTGAGTCCAGTTCTTTTTTTCTTAAATTTGTTTTAGAATACTTGGTGGTGGAAGTGGTCTCATAGTATGTCTTTATGTCAATAGTTCTAAATTGATCTGACTTACTTGAACCAGCCTCTCCAAAAGAACACGTTCCGGTACGTTTGGAGCATTTTGAGATAGGTTTGTAGACATCTTGGTGCCGTCTCAGGAGATGGTCTCTCAGATTGGATGTATTTGAACTTGTTTTAAAAGTTAATTTGCATACTAAACACTTCGCACTTTTTTCGTCTTCTTTTTTGAAAAACTTCCATACATCTGATGTTGGTGGCATATTGGCACTACTCAACTACTGAACGGAATGAATGAGATCTGAAGCAAAACTAAACCAACATTTGCAACAATTACAAGAAAGAGGTACCAGGAAGGGAAGGGGAACGAAATGAAAACGCTATAAAAAAATTGGCCATCTACGGCCAGAGCGCAGATAATAAAAATTAATCCCATTTTTATACGGCGAGAGCGCAAAGGTTTTAATTAAGTTTTTAATTTATTTTGAAGTTGCCCGTCACAAAGGCCGCCCAAAGGCCTACTGATTACTCGGCCATCTCAATTTTCATTGTTGTAAGCTGTCTAACAGCGATAATCATTCATCTAGGTACATAAATTCCTAGAACAATCATAAATAGAAATATTACAAAATTTGGATAATTAAAATCAGCTTTGTGCTCTCGCCGGCCAACGGCTTTGTTTGAAGTTCTGTGATAAAGAATTAATTAATTTGCCAATTTGCGCTCTCGTCGTATAGTCACCCTCATAATAAAAATCAGCTTTGCGCTCTCGCCGGCCAACCCCAAAAAAATTTCTAAGAATTGTAGAATAAGATTCCCAATTAAAGAGGAAGTTAGGATTATAAATACTTAGAAGAGCCAAAGCCCAATACCGTGAATTTAATTTGTTTGCACAAGTGCGTGACTACGTCATCAACTTCAAAACTTGTGAGTAAAAATTAAAAAAATATCAATAGTCAAAACTATCGTTATTGGTTACCGATAGGCGTGGCCTATCGATATTGGGTACCGATAGGCGTGATCTATCGATATATCGATAGTAACTATCGACTATCGCCCAACCCTATTCTCGAGTCCCTGAACAAGACACCTACTTTTTTTCAACTAAATTTAGTTCAGAGGGCGGAGCGAAACTTAGTTAATTATTTCGCGCTGTGGATGTACATTGCCGACGAATTTCCACCACTGAAATAATGCAGGTAAATGGCGATAAGAGAGCAACGGAACGAGAGAATTGTGGAAGTGAAAGGAACGACAACGGGAGCAACGTGTCAACATCCTTCAGAAATGTTACTGACCGTAGGAGGGAAAGTCTAGAAAATACCATACAAATCAGCATTATTCTGCATTTTGGGCAAAAATAGCTTCCTTCAAGTCGGAAGATGTTGAGCGATCAATTTTCGAAAACTAGCTTCCATAAACATTCTAAACATCATAATAACATAGGATTATTTTATCAATACGATAATATTTAATCTTTACTCGCGCGATGGAATTTAAAAAAGAAAAAAATTGTTAAAACGTTACTATCACCAATTTTAGGATTTTTCTCTATGAACATTTGAAAATTTAAAAAATATTAGGTCTAGGTCACATAACGACAGATAACCACACAGGGAGGTTACATCGCTCCTTCGTCATCATTGTGGAGAGAGGTGGTTATATGGCGGGTTGAAGGAACATAATGGGGTAACATTTCCATAATAACGGAAATTAATTTATTTTATGTTTTGTCTTAAAAAAAACTTATTTGAACCCCGGCCGAAGTCTTAAAACTTTTTATGTGGAAGGTGAAAAACCTTGAGCAGACCGTCCTTCGGATGGGACGGAGCCTGTGCGATGTCAGGTACATTTAGAACTCCAACAGTAGAGCGGCGAAAGAGCGCTCTGGTAGTAGGTGGTATGACCTTGTAATTAAAGCCCGGGCATGAGTAACAATAACTAACTATCTTTATGTTATCTCTTAATGGCAAGTTATCAAACACAATATGGAAGTGAAATATATTTTTTTTTCAAATAAAATGTACATTATTGCAACCTTCATGTAGTATATTTAATCATGTATGTGCAAGAACCAGATGTTTCTGTCTAGGAAGCTGGACTCTACAAAGAAGACAACGAAGAAGGAGGATGTACTCCAGGCAGGGAGCAACATCGTGGCGGCTGGGTACGCCCTCTATGGGAGTGCAACTATGCTGGTCATTAGCGTTGGGAGAGGATATGGTGTTCATGGCTTCACTCTGGATCCTGTAAGTTGGCTGTGTCATCCATCTTACGTTTGTTCTTGGCTCGCATGGCCGCTCGGGTTATTCATTTTACTGTCTATCTCAAAAACATTAGGTTTCTTACATTTCTCAACAATAGAGGTGTTGCCATGTCTCACCATCTCTCTCTCTCCTCTTTCTCTCTGTGTGTCTCTCTCGCTGCCTCTGTCTCTCTCTCGCTGCCTCTGTCTCTCTCTCTCTCTCTCTCTCTCTGCCTCTGTCTCTCTCTCTCTGCCTCTGTCTCTCTCTCTCTGTCTCTCTCTCTCTCTCTGCCTCTGTCTCTCTCTCTCTGCCTCTCTCTCTCTCTCTGCCTCTGTCTCTCTCTCTCTGCCTCTCTCTCTCTCTCTCTACCTCTGTCTCTCTCTCTCTGCCTCTGTCTCTCTCTCTCTCTGCCTCTGTCTCACTCTCTCTGCCTCTGTCTCTCTCTCTCTGCCTCTGTCTCTCTCTCTCTGCCTCTGTCTCTCTCTCTCTGCCTCTGTCTCTCTCTCTCTGCCTCTGTCTCTCTCTCTCGCTGCCTCTGTCTCTCTCTCTCTCTCTCTCTCTGCCTCTGTCTCTCTCTCTCTCTGCCTCTGTCTCTCTCTCTCTGCCTCTCTCTCTCTCTCTGCCTCTGTCTCTCTCTCTGCCTCTGTCTCTCTCTCTCTGCCTCTGTCTCTCTCTCTCTGCCTCTCTCTCTCTGCGTCTGTCTCTCTCTCTCTGCCTCTGTCTCTCTCTCTCTGCCTCTGTCTCTCTCTCTCTGCCTCTCTCTCTCTCTCTCTCTGCCTCTGTCTCTCTCTCTGTCTCCTCTCTTTTTCTCCCTGTCTCTCTCTCTCTCTCTCACATACTAATATCTCCTCTCCTTCTAGTTATTTGCAAATCGAACGAAGGGGAGGAGGGATAGCAAAAAATAATTGATTAATTTGTTCTGGGGAAGTGTATAGCCTGTGATTCACCGCCGACCCTTTTTTAAAGTTGCCCTATTCACCCACCAAGAACAGCGATGATACAAGTCCTGAGGGGAGAGAGGAGATCTTCCTTCTTACAATTTTCATCTTTCTCATAGATTAATTCGAAATATAATTTTTTCTAATTTGTATATTTCTATTTGTTTTTAGACCATTGGTGAATTTATACTAACAGATACACATTTGAACGTGCCGAAGAAAGGTAGCATTTACAGTATAAATGAAGGCTATAGTTATATGTGGCCGCCTTTCGTCACTGAGTACATCGCAAGGAAGAAGAACCCCAAGGTAAGCATCCAGTTCCTACCATATCTATCTGTACTAACTGTAAGTTTTATGAAAATATTTTTAGTTGATAAGATTCAACCATGTTTTCATAAAATTAATTGCAAAAATTTGTTTACACACCTCCCAAATAAAAAATGTTAAAAAAAAATTTTTTTTTTAACATTTTTTTTTATTCAATACCTTTAAATCTTTGCAAAATAAGACAAATGATAAATAGGCTGCCTCCTGCCAGAAGACGGAGTCTGAGTGTGAGCTAGTCATGGAACTGGCTCATCAGAAAGACATTAATGCCGTCTTGAAGTCTAGCTTTAGCAAGACGTCAACTAATTTAACTGCTTCCATTGCGTCAGACTTCGGCCGTGTTGCCGGTCGTCCGTCAAACGGCCGTACACGGCCGAATACGGTTCCAATGGACGGCCAGCCTTAATCTTTATTACCGGGAAGTCAGCAGTCCAGGGATCATAGAGCCACCTTCATGTACACATAACACCTTCATGTACATAAACAAGCTAAGAAAATTCCAACATCGGATAGCAAGGAAAAAAATGACACGGATTTATTTAATAAATGGAAAATATGAGTTCTCCTGAGATAAATTGTGGGTTGTGTTCTTTGGGGAGAGGAATGACGAGGTCCACTTTCTGACAGGATGCACCTACGTCATGATTAGAGGTACTGTACCTGACTGTTTGGGAGGTGTTCCGCTAGATGTCTCTCAACAACACATCTCCACACAGTTTCAGATGAACAGAAGCTTCCTGTTATTTCTCCTTTGTTCTGCCAAGTTTGGGGTCAACGAAAGACTAATGTTGAACTACTTATGTTTTATTTAATACAACCTTTTTAATTAATATCAGTATTGTATATTTGTTTGTGTTTTTGTTCTTTGTTTTTAGAATCAGGTTATGTTTTATTTTAATAACAAAAAACCGCTAACTAATGTTTTGATAATTAGTGTTATCTGCTTTGTTTTTTTTAGTTTAGAACTTATTACTTAGAAATTGTATTTATGATTATGTATCGAACTCCTTGATGTAAGATAATTCTTTATGAACAATAAAGTTCATTCATTATAAAAATATTACCTATAATTTATTAATTAAAAAAACTTAACACGAGATTTTGATTTTATGAGGCATTTCAATATTTTTTGTTTCCTTCTTGTTAGTTTCAGTAAATCATTTATTGAATGTTTTCTCAGATTGTTGCTTTGATCAATAAATATGGTTGTCTGTCCTGTGCAAAATTGTAGGGTCGGAAAGGGAGACACTTCTTATCAATCGTTTCTGAAAGATAAATAAATAGATAAGGCAAAATTAGATAATTTCTTGCCGTCGTGCAGATAACATCAATGCCGATAACTGTCTTATCTGTCTCTGAGAGAGATTTACAGGACAGCAAATTTGAAGAACTAAGTTTTTTTTTTTTTTTTTTTTTTGTCTTTTATTTATAAATATACAACTGTTGCTAGGGTGCAACAACCAGCATCTATGATGGTGCGTATTGATATGTTGGCGTGAATGACATGTGAGAGGAAGGCCACCCAGTGTTAAGTCTTCGGGACCAAAAATTTATCTTAATTATTAGGACAAAAACAGAAAATAAATATATAAAAAGGAATTGAAAGACAATTTTGATGAATGGGTAAGATAGATGATAAAAGTAAAGGAAAATAATGTTGAAAAATATTAATTACGAATATGATTGAAGGTGGCAATAAGTCGCGGTTCCACCTTCTCGTCAACCTTCGTGGGGGGTGGTGTGGTAAGTGTGAAGATAATGTACGATAGTGTATGTACAAGTGTTGTGTAGATAATTTCTGGGTTTGTATGTGTGTAAAGTTTTCTAAAAAACCGTATGTAAGTAGTTTGTATTGTGTCGGGTACTGTGTGTATCATAAGATCGTTATGAAGTGTTCTGTTGTTTATGTATGGGGGGCACTGTGTTATCAGTCTGAGGGTTTTTGAAGGGCCAAGTTAAAAAAAAAAAAAAAAAAAAGAACCCTTCTGGTGACCGAATAAAAAATGTTTATGAGAAGCCCACCAAAAGAAGGAAATATCAAATATTTTAAAACTCAGCGGAAGGGGAGCTGAAGAGAACGAAACACTTGTCGAAAAAATTGCAAGCAGTTGTGCGAATAACAAGGGCCGTCCTTTGGTTGCTCGACTGCTTCACGATAATGATAATACTGATTACACTCATTTTATATGTGTATGAATATTTTCGAAATAGAGGGCGCCGGTAGCTCAGTGGTATGCGTGCTTGTTTTCTTAGCCCAAGATCGCGGGTTTAAAAGCCCTTTGGTTTTTTGTCTGGAATAAATCTTGAGCACACCTTCCTTCAGATGGGGCGTTAAGCGAAGGTCCCGAGCCTGTGCGATTTCAGGTACTCGATTTACAACTTAGGGTAGGCACGACAAAAGAGCGCTCTGGTTGTAGGCCATATGATCTCGAAGGTAAAAGACAGGGCATGGATCACAATAACTAACTATTTTCGCAATAATGTGCTATCAATCGGGATTTCTGCGGCGCTTACTTATCCTTTAATGAATAAAGATTTGTGACAATGGTTGAGGTTGGAAGCTGATGAAGTCAAAATGGCTTGATGACAGAGGCTATGACCGGTATCTTATAGTCTAATATAATAACGTGACATAGCCTATGTTGACTTATAAGAATTCTAATTGTAAAATTTCTTGAAAATCCGATTAACCGTTGAAGAGTACTACAAGAGTACTCATTATATCCCCCTCCCCACAATGAAAATTGTGTGATGACCTCGTTCTGACCTTATCTCTGCTCCCGCTTCGATACAGTCATAATACACAAGATATCTGTCAGCTAAATGGAGCTGTAACGTCTCCAAGCCTTGTCCGCTCTGAGTTATGTCCTAACCATCCCTGGATTATACTGTCTAGTATACTATTTGTGTCTATGCATGATGTGTTCTAGCTTAAGGCATTGGTTTTATCACAAATCAAACTGTCACATAAAATTGAAGACATTTCCTTTCATCTCGAATTAAATCGCTGATCACTAATTCTTTTCTCATACATTTGAAACTTCAAAGGAAAGGCCTCGTTCAGGTTTCAACCGGACTTTAAGAATGCTACATGTGAAATTTCATGAAAATTCAAATAACCATTTTGTGTATTTTTTTTTAAACCTTTGAATGCAATTGTCCTATAAATGATACAATATAAGTGGACAAGTGAAGTGAGGTCGCTTCTTGTTGTTTAAACCGAAAGACACTTCTGAGAACCTGATCGCTCGGAGACTTCATTATCAAAATATACCGATGAACCAGAAGCTTTTTCCTAATTACCTCGACTTCTATTTGGAAATTTCAAGTTTTCAGACGTTTCCAGCCTTCTTTATATCGTTAGTTGTTTTGACTCGTGCTTCAACTTCGAGCTCATATCTGGTGAACTTGAGCCCGACTCTACCCGACCGGAATACTAAATTTTGCCTACCTCAGGTTTATTCACCTAAGATATGGATCTTTCAACGAATACCTGACATTGTACAGGCTCGGGGCCATAACGTTCCCATCCGAAGGATGGCGTGCTCATGTTTTTCTACTCTCAGATAAAAAATGTAAGGGCCTTGGCCGGGTTTCGTACTTAGTAAGCATATATAAAGCACCCTCTCTTCTTTACATATATTATTTTATAAATATAATTATATCTGAGAGCTGGTGACTCTAGCGGTGAGATTGTGAACTTGCTTGCTTAAATGCTTATATTTAATAATTCTTTTTGTTTTTTAAATCATGTAATTTACATTTACAGGCAACTTTATTACAGTATTAAATTTATATATATAGTTGGTGAAGGAACTGTAGACCTACAGAGCTGTTCTTTGTGTAATCTGTGTTTGTAATGTTTCACGATATGTTTGTACAGTTCGGCGAGCCGTTCTCTGCAAGGTACGTGGGCTCCATGGTTGCAGACATATACAGAACCATGAAGTACGGAGGGGTCTTCATGTACCCCTCAACAAGAAAGTCTCCCAATGGCAAGGTCATCTCTTAGATTATATACGAGTTGTTTAGCTTCAAAACTGGCTACTTCTATAACACTTTTTTTTTTGTCAGAATAGCAAAAAAAGGTATATTTCAGGTGAATTAAATGATACAAATTCATGTCAGAGTGCATAAGTACGAGGTAGATCACACATTTCCATAAATTTCAATTCTGAGATTGAATTTATTTAGATGGTATTCGCATATAATTTTTTGAAAGTACGAGTTCTGGTTTTGAAACCACCAGAAATAATGTAAAATAAATATCAAAGTTACATACAGGAGAGAAGAGCAGGTCTTAAGAATGAAACAATATATTTTAAAATTAATTACTAACATTTTTTTTATATCAGTTATACATTGTCAAAATTAGATTTTGTTCACTTTTTTTAAAATACTCTCAAGCATTCATCTCATAGCTTCAAATTTGATGTAGAAAAACTCTCAAAGAGCGATAACGAAATATGAGAGTTCAGGAAATAGAGAGATCCAAGGTTTATAGGGAGAGCGTAAACCACCTAAGAGGCTGGGTGTAGCCTAAAATTCAGAGATCGAAGCACCCTGAAAAGAGAATACACAGAAGGTAAGGGTCTAACTAGCAGAGATATGGATAGTTAAGAGAGACAGAGGGCGCTGGTCAACATTTCCAACCCGGACTCGGGTCTATGCATGGTTCCTCACCTGGAACTGGGTATTTCTAGTAATAACTGGTTCTTGAAACAACGGGTCACTGGATCAGTGATTTTGCCCCAATCAGGTTGAAGCCACTCTACAGACATTGCTGTTTTAATGTGTATTCCAAAAATATAAGAAATAGGTGCCACAAGCTATAGACTTAATATTTGTTAAAACTGATAGAGAACGACAGGATTATCTGAATCCTACACGAAAATCGAAATTAAAATGTGTTTTTCAAAAAAGTCGAGGTAACTTCATATATCCCATTCTTCAAATTTTTCGCTTTTTAACGGTTTATAGACTTAATATGTGTTAAATTTGGAGTACAAAGGAAAAAAAAAGAAATTTAAAAAAGTTAAGCCGTTTAGGCAAAATACCTTTAATACTTTTCATTAAATTTAAAGCGCAACGTGGTGGCCAAACTGAGAACTAAGACCGGGACATTTAACTTTATGGCGAGATGGGATGGCAGGTTAGTGCGTTTCTGAGATGAGAGATGGCACCACTCTCGAAGGTAAATTGAGGAGTTTGGAGCCAGAGCGGACCAACCCACAATTTTTCGGAAAATGAGTTATTACCATCCTGATGTTGGCATAGGTTCCCTTTTTCAAAACCAGTGTGGATCACTTAGTTTCTTCACTTCAGTGATAGATAGTAGCACTTTAAGTCTAGTCCACAAGTATTTTGTGCATATATTTTCAAAGTCACAATGGATCATACGGCCTTCAAAAACTTTATAGAACACAAAAAGGGATCACTCATCCAATACTATTCTAAAATTTCAAATATAAATAAATATTTGGGGCCCATTTATAGAGATAAACAAAATGTACTCAATTTTCAATTGCCGTTTTCTACCTGTTCAGTTTCAACCAGTTGGTCCGCTCTGGCTCCAAACTCCTCAATTGTACCTCCCTTTTTGCCAAGTAAAAATCAACTGAGTTTTAATATAAAAATTGCATTGGCCTCAGTATAATGATCCAAATGAAGGGTAAATCAGTTATTGTTTTTTGAACCATTGTTTATGAAAATGTTGATGCAAAATGTATTAGATTTGTTGCAAAATGTGAGCTTATGGACACTACGATTTCAAGGTTTCAAATTGCCGCCCGCCTGCGACAAGAAGCAATTGAGGAAATTTTTCGGGTACCGGGTCCACGGTTCCAGACATGGACTCTGCCCTACGGTTCCAGTCCATGGTTCGAGATTTTCACGGGCTTCCCCGTGAAAGTTTTTTAACGCTCACACATAAGTTTCAGCTCTCCCTCTAAAATCCTATTTTTTATTTTTTTGAACCAATAACTTCTGTTTTTGCTCTTTTGAGAGTACTTCGATCTCAAAATTTGAGACTTCACCTCGCCTCACACAAATGTTCCCGCGCACTCTCTGAGTACCGCTGAGCTCTTTTCAATTGATGGACCCTTCCTTCTGTTTTTGCTTTGAGTCAACACCCAGATTCACACACATTTCCACGCTATCTCTCTAAACGTGGTTCTAGACCCGGGCTCAAGGTTCACGGATCCAGACACTATCCGATTCCAGGCCCATTTCCAGACCGGACTCGGATCCACGATTCCTTACCTGGACACGGGTCTGAGCTTGGTTCGAGACCTGTATCTGGGTATGGAACCCACAAATGAAGTAAGAGTCCACCAATAGATTCAGCGATGCGAACTAAAGACAATCAGGGATGCAACGAGCAATGCTACCGACTGCATCGTTCGATTTTCGGTCAGCAATGTTAAAAAAATCACCGTCTGCTTCTCTCCAAAAATATTTTCTCTGACGTATGTACTTAGGCTTCCAAGTAAGTGATCTCAATTTTGGTCCGATTTCGTTGGGAATATGACAAAAAAAAAAAAATGTGCATAATGAGAAATAAACAATATATAAAACACAAATCCAAAGTTCTAACGGCGTACAAGCATACTAGTTGAAAATCCTGATACCTCTAGTAGCGGTGAGATTTTTGCAATTGCGAACCTACGTGGCACTTGCGATAAATAAAAATGATCATGTTTAGTTTCGCTGTCTTCTCGAGTATTTGAAACTTAAATTTTTCCATTACACTTGTGTTTTCACCCGAGCTCCAAGTCGCAAGTATCCAGAGCAAAAATGTGTTTGTAAAATATGTTCTATGAGGCACTTACAACACAGTTAACCATGCTTACTATTTGTTGATATTCATTACATTGCACAGCCATTATTAATATTTTTGTAAATCATTTTAGCTGCGGCTCCTGTACGAATGCAACCCAATGGCCTTTTTGGTGGAGGAAGCCGGTGGGTTGGCGACAAGCGGCAACGAACGAATCTTGGACATCGTCCCAGACACGATACATCAGAGAACACCTTTCTTCGTTGGTTCCTCAGAAGATATCGAAGAGTTTTTCGAAATTTGCAAGAGTATGCCTTCACAACCTTAATAAAAATAAATAAAAAGTATATTATCTTGTTTTCATTCCGACCAACTCAGCTGTCGCCACTTCTCTTCGTACCAATGACAGGTTTGAAAGAGAACTGGCAACAACAATGACGGGGGTCTAACCTTAACTCACCTTCGTCGGCCTGTTCTTCACAAGGGGTGCAATTTGTCCATGAATTGCCAACCTTTAATAACTCTTTAAGCCACAATATTGTTGCGCCCCTTTGAACCATAGTTTCATGTGAATTAAACTGCCCTGGGGCGAAATATTTGACCATACTGAATGAAACGAGTTAGTACTTATGACTCATGCCCGGGCTTTAGCTATAAGGTCTTATCGTCTACTACCAGAGAGCTCTTTTGTCACTGGTGGACACGAGCCAGACTCTGCTGAGGGAGTCCTAAATTTTGCCTACCCTAAATTTTCATTCACCTGGGGTAGGGGTCTTTAACGAGTACCACTGAGCTACCGGCGCCCTCCTGAATGAAACGATATATTAATAATTAATATTGATTTTAATGTGTATTATAATACATTAAATAATATAATTTTTCTGTTTATAATGTTCGTCACATAATAATTTTCCGTTAGATGGACTTCAGACTTGAAATGACTATTATACAATATATTAATTTAAAAGAACCTAACTTCAGGAAACACTGACAGGAGATGAGCTGAATCAATAAAAACTGTTGTTTCAGAGTTCTTCCTCATGAAGTTTTTGACTAGAGTCCAATTTCGCCAAAATTGTTGTTGGTCGTTTTTTGTTTTAGCAATAAGATGATTTACCTTTTCATACATAAACGGAATTAGTCTTGTTCGCCAAAAAAATAAAACCTACAATTAAATTTGAAAAAAGAAAAAAATATTACAATTTCAATGAACTTTCAGTGGTGCCAACTTGTAGGAATTTAGGTAGAACATTATAAATCAAAAGCACTTTTTTTATTATTTATTTAACTTCCAATAAATATAGTTATTAAAAATAGATGGCAGTTATTCTCACAAATTATTACCAATATTTGAATGGTTGAATTACAAAATTAATTCTCTATTTTAGTAGTTATATATTTTACAAACTAATTCCTAGATTAAATAATTACAATCTATACATCTAAAACGAAACGTGCGGAAACAACCCCTCAATTATTATGCGATATAGATAGCCCGTTGATATCCGAAATTAAACGTATCTAGGTTTTTTGCTAAAACTGGGATTTCCGGTTGTCACATAACATCAAATTCTTCTCAGTAATTTGGTTAATTTCGTTCTCTACAAACTAAAGTTACATGTGATGATTGCTTCTCTTATCAAGACGCTTTCAAACAGATAACGGAGTGTTGACCTAGAATAGCACCTGTACACGAACTATGTAGTTTTATACGGCAGGACAGACATTCTTCTCAACACGAACATTACGAAAAAAAAATAACAGTTTTTATGAGTAACGTAAAATGTTGGTCATGGACATCTGTAATAAGGATACGAATATTGACAGCCGTATCTAGTACAATATCATCAGGTTCTCATAGCTACTTACATCTACATCATACGTCACTGTTATATTATCTACCTGATACTGATACGATCTGAGGTAGTAGGAGGGCGAGATCTCCCTCATTGGTTATATATTAAGTTCTTTGTCTCTTGTATTTAAATTCTTGCCTCTTTATCTTATTTTAAGACTAATTAATAATACAATTTCTTGTGTCTTTCATAGAGATTTTTTTTTTCTGTGTATAAACGCCGTTTACATCTATTATATAATTTAAACAATTATTATATTTAAAAAATGTTTAATACATTACAATGTTAATGGGTTCATACCAAATTAAAATAAATAATATTTGTTATATGAAGAAATTAAATAAAACTTTGATATTTCGTTTTCATCGGACCAGGCACACGCAATTATGTCAGATGAAAACTTCCTTCCTACGATATAGTTAGAAAAGAGGGTTGGATTACCTTCAAAAGTGTAGTTAAAAAGTTCCCACAAAACAACAAGTTGAAAACATGTCAGTTTAAAACTGTTCTTGAATGCGCACTTCGACCCCATAATCTTGGTTCAGTGAGTGAAGAACAGGAAGAGAGTTTCTATGAAGACTTCAAGAATGAACCAGGGTTGGTGGAATGCGTCAATGATGGGAGAAGGATCGTGAAAATGCGGAACCAACCGACAAGAGGAAAACCGAACGGCGCGGACAGCTTCACAGTAAAAATAAAAAAAAACAGGAAGACCTTCGACTGAGATATCTTGTAAATAAAGTAATTATTGTAATAATTGCAGTAAAAAAAATGTAATATTTTCTATAAAACATGTTTTAAGTATTAGGTTCGTTTGGGCCAAGTCCGCCCAGCTAGAATACCAACCCTAGTGAAAATACCGTGAAGGATAAAAACTAAAGGTCATTTGAACTTAGCACTTCAAAATATTATAGATTTTCAGGAAAGCTTTTTGTTAAAGTTCAATTTAGGAGGGTTGTGGTGGTCTTCCGTAGAGTTGGTCTAGCCACTACCACTTGGTTTGTGGCCTCTTGTCAAGCCACTTCTTGATGTTGGGGATGGCATGGATCTTGTCTTGCAGCTCCGCTATGTGAGGGTACTTGTCCACTATGTCCACTTTGATCATGAAACTGAAGTAGCCCAGAATCGCCACGAAGTATATATCTGCCCAAGACATCTGAAAAAATCAATTTAAAAAAAATATATATACATATACTAGTTTATTTGTAAATAGATGAAAATATTTTTTTTTTTTTTTAGGAAATAGAGTATTGTCCTTATTTTATTTTCCACTCACACCTGAATGATAAGTAGGAATATAAGGCTTTCTGCCCGAGTTAAGTCAGGATATTCAACAAAAAAATAAACCTCTTCGATAAGTTAGGAAGGCAAGGGAGAAACGTAGATATGAAAACTGTTTCAACTGATGTTAAATACTAGATCGTGCTGCTCACACAATGTACCTTCCAACAGAAGATAGGCTGAGAACAATGAAACGAAAAAAAAAAGAATTTAATTTCTGGACCGATGTCCTCTTAAGAATGAATACATAGAAAATCAAAACAAAAAGAAACAATAAAATATCAGTAAAACCTAAGTAAGAAAAGGAAAAAAGAAATTTTTAGGTCCAGTATAAGATGCATAACCATAATCGAGAATGAAATTTGGGTGTACTCTAAAAATCCAAAAACAGGAGCATATATAGCAGTTTTCAGAGCTCAAGATTGTGGATTCGAAACCCGGCCGAGGCCCTTAGTTTATGCCGTCCTTCGGACGTTAAGCAATGGTCCCGAGCCTGTACGAACTCAGGTACTCGTTAAAGACATATTAGACCCTAGGTGAATAAACATTTAGGGTAGGCAAAATTTAGGACTCTCATAGTAGAGTCGGGCTCATGTAAACCAGAGTGACGAAAGAGCGCTCTGGTAGTAGGCGATATGACCTTATAGTTTAAGACTAAGCATGAGTCATAATAACTAACTCTCTATATGCTCCTGCTTATGGATTTTTAGAGTACACCCAAATTTATTTCTCGATTGTGTTTATGCACCTAATACTGTACCGAAAGAAAAACAAAATCCGATCAAAAATTGCAAAAGTTATTAAGGCTAATTTTGGAGGTGAGCGAACACCCTGAGCACACATACCTATGGATACAGTACTAGGAAAATCAGTTTAGTGAAAAATAATTGATAAGAACGGCTTTTTTTGATTTATTAAATATAGTATCATCTTACGATATCCCGGTGTTAGCCGAGCCGAAGAGCCTGAGTTCAAATCCCAATGTGGACAATGTAAGCTCAGAATTTACATTCCAGGATGTTAACCCGTAACTGGTGACGTGGGGTGTGTGATACCCAGCGAAAACTATGATTCACCACTGGCGCCAGAGGGTTAGGGGTAACTTGTTGTCCGACTAGGTAACTTCCAGTCGGTCTATGCCCTCCTCGCCTAGTGTATTATTTTGATTCTCTAGTGTGTTATTTCGTGTCAGCTCCAAATAAATGTAAGTTTAGGGTAATTTACACCCCACGTCACCCGATACGTAACTTTTTTGCACTTCGCGATTTTTTTATTTTTATTATCTACTGTGTTTATAAATAACTTTTTATAAATAATTTTTACATATACCTAATTTTATTGTTATGGCATCTAAAAAAACGTTTCTGATGGTCAATACTTGAAGGAGAAAGTGAGTGCAGTGGTGATGAAGATATATCTCGTGATTATGTTAGTGTTCATCAAACTGATTCAGAACAAGAATTGACTGATGACGAATTTCCATCGGTAATGGCAAGTACTTCACTGCCGCGTACTTTGGACTCAGATTTTTCGTCTGGGTCTGATTATGATGAACCTCTACCAAAAAAAGTAAAAAAAAGGTAACTAAATACTATGGAAAAAACCGGAAGACTTGGACAAACAAGTAAGATGCCAGAAGTGCCCCAGAGGATCTGACAAAAAAACAAAAAAGTCTGCAATGGTTGCAAAGTGCCAATATGTGGAAGTTGTATGATTCCAGTCTGTAAAGAATGTGCTGAATGATGTGTCGGAATTTTAATTAAAATTAACTTTTTTTTAATTCTTTTTTTTTTTATTATATTTAAATAATAGAGTATTGCTGCAATTTTTATTCCAAAAGGTGTTGCAAATTATATTTTGGGATTTTTAGCAACTCTATAGCTTAAATTGGTTTTTATTGGGAAGTTTTATAAAAAAATTTTTTGGGGCCCTAGAAATTTTTTTTTTGTGTTTAAATGTTTTTGAGGTCATAAATACATGTCACTAAATTAATTAAAATTAAAATATTTTTTTTACCCCGCAAGTTAAGCTCATGGGAGAGGGAAGTTCTGGGTATAGATAACCCCACGTCACCAGTTACTTTACAAAAAATCCACGTCACCAGTTACGGGTTAAAAATGGAACGGCAAACTGTAGATAGCCCACCACTAATGGTTTATGGTTATGTTAACAGTGAAAAAATATATTTTTACTTAATGTAACATTATTCACTTCAAGACAGAATCATTTTTCCATTCCTTGCGGTGACCTGCAGGTGTCACTCTTTCTCGGACGGTATTTCGGGTCTTATTTGATGACTAGTAGTCGTCCCGAAATGTCGTCTAAGAAAAAACGACACTCTGCAAAGCCTTGGCCGGAATAAGATACATTGCAGAAAAGACAAGAAACCCAGGAAATCCCACCTTTCCATTGGCGAGGTATCCATTCTCTTTGATGATATTATCAAATTTCCCTAAATACAAAGGTACTGTCGTGTTGAACAGCGGCTCTTCCAGTCTTTTCTTGTTCGATTCATCCCAGTTGTAGAAGTACGACCAAATTGCTAGAAGACAAAAAAAAAAAATTAAAACTTTAATTTATATTATTATAAATGATTTTAAGAGCTAGTTATTGTAATTCAGGCCCGGAGTTTAACGAGGTCATGTCGCCTACAACCAGAGCGCTCTTCAGTCACTCTGGTCGGCATTCCAAATGTTGCCTACTTTATTCACCTAAGGAGGGATCTTTAACCAGTACGTAAACGCACATCGTAAGCGCTCGGAACCATCGCTTATAGTCCCATCCGAAGGACGGCATGCTCAAGATTTTTTAAGATGTTAAGAAATGAAAAACACCAAATAAATGACAAGGAAATGTCTTCCCATTGCTATTTTGAACATTACAGTGTCATCTTTAGCGGTACACCTAGACCTAAGGTCCGAACTTTGTGCATTTGCGGGCCGTCGTCTCTTAAATGCATGTCGCATAATGCATTAGGTTTTCAATCGCGGGCAGCATATCGAAACAAACAAATAAAATAAGCACTCATAAATTACACGAAAACTTTCCTGTCTTCTCAGCTGGCTGTTGACATAAAATGAGTGCTATCTTCTTGACAGTTGATTGGACCTTCATCCACTTTCATAGTAGTTCCCTCATGCACTCAGTTATGTTGCAGTTGCTAACCGGGCTACCTCCTGGTATCTATTATTTATATAACGTGAAAATATATTTTTTTGAACATATTGAAAATTTGTGAGACAAGTGAGGATGGCTGTAGATAGTAGCGCGTCCCTTGAGTCGGCTCTACAACTTGTGAGACAAGTGAGGATGGCTGTAGATAGTAGCGCGTCCCTTGAGTCGGCTCTACAACTTGTGAGACAAGTGAGGATGGCTGTAGATAGTAGCGCGTCCCTTGAGTCGGCTCTACAACTTGATACTCACAATGCCTGAAGTCTGACAGGGTGTCTATGATGATGTCGATCTGGAGCGCCTCCCAGTTGTTGTCCCCAGCCAAATTTGCTTCTTTCCCCAAGTACCTGAAAAACGGAAATAGATATTGAATACAATTAATGAAGTAAATTACAGATATACTTAATATAATGCATCTTATTGAGAAACGAAATTCTTTGAAGTACAAAAATAACAGCAAAACGAGAACAATGATAATTGAGGGGGTTAGAAGCAAAGGGATGTAAGTGACAAAAATGTCATTTCGTGATAATTACCTTCAAAGTTATAGTAACATCGTAAATTCAGGTATTACCCAGGTATTTTCCACTAGTAACAGCATTACCGGTACTAACAATCGTTCTGATCATTAGCCAGTAGTCAGGGTAGGTGTCAAGGAAGATGTTGACACACATATCTCAATTTCAGCCGATTTGTCACTTACATCCCTTTGCTTCTAACCCCCTCAATCATATATACATTGTAGCATGTCTACCCTATAGATAATGCTCAGAACTGGCGATGTCTATGAGAGGATCGCGATCGCTAGGAGCAAAGTATGGGTTGTGTGGTCTTGAATAAACGAGAATTGCATTTGGAAGAGAATGCTCGGAACCAATGATGCCTGCGAGAGAATCGCGATCGCTGGGAGCGGAAAATAAAGAATAATAGAGACACAATGGAAAGGAAGCCAAGATAATTGTCTACATCCGGTGTATAAGGAATAAGCAGTAAAGGTTTTTTTTCTTACTCCAGGTTTTCACACAACTAGAGGCAGATGTTAATTGGTAATATGCGATTGGCTGGAAATAAAATGGGCGGAGTCCGACGACGAATCAAGTCTCGAGAACTGTCCCCTACCACGGTCGGATATCGGAAGCCACTCCCCGTTTTACTCATTCTTCGTTCATATCTTGGTGGATCACCACGTTCCTCTCTTTGTAAAGCCTAGTTTCAGTATGTGAAAGTACTTTCTTCGCTCATGTCTTGGCTGGTCACCACGTTCTTTTTATATTGTACAGTTGAGTTTGAATATGTGAATTAACTTTCTTTGTTCATGTCTTGGCTGGTCACCACGTTCTTTTTATATTGTACAGTTGAGTTTGAATATGTGAAATTAACATTCTTCGCTCATGTCTTGGCTGGTCACCACGTTCTTTTTATATTGTACAGTTGAGTTTAAATATGTGAAAGTACTTTCGTCGCTCATGTCTTGGCTGGTCACCACGTTCTTTTTATATTGTACAGTTGAGTTTAAATATGTGAATTAACTTTCGTCGCTCATGTCTTGGCTGGTCACCACGTTCTTTTTATATTGTACAGTTGAGTTTAAATATGTGAATTAACTTTCTTTGCTCATGTCTTGGTGGATCACCACGTATCTTTTCTATAAGTAATATCAGTTTGAATATGTGAATTAGTCGTAGAGACACACTTTGATTTTGGACGGTGCAAAGTCAGTGGGGGTGTAACTTCTGGTGTGCCCTCGAAACTACGCAGATCTTCAGGGACTATGTGAATAGACGATTTCTACGGGAAGTCCAGAAAGGGTGATCACGCCGTCATTCGCCATGGATATCGTATCGAGGTACCTCGTAATTAAGTTATAATTCAGTCCTTCAGACACACGGCCAAATTATATATATATTCAATTGTTGTTTTGTAAATATGTTCTCATTAAAATAAATATGTTAAAGTTATAGGTTTGATTCATTTCATTCCCCCCCCCCCCCCACTCATGCTTCTTCTGGTTGACAGCAGTAATTAATTATTGTTAATTACTGATGTCAACTAACCGTTAGGATCTTGTAACCGTTCTTCCCGTGGGAGTGCTTTCAGCTATTCAGGCATTGTTTAATTAAAGTCGCGATTTAAATAATTTTCAAATTTAATAATTTTTCGATCTCAATTTTATTTATTTTATTAATTACGTGATTTGCACTCACACGAGAGGGAGAAATGGTTATAATTGGCGCCACCGAACAGGGACTTGATTTGTTTATTAATTATGCCAATTAGTATAATTAATGAACCCCACTAATCGGTCCCTTATTAATTAATTAATTTAAAAAAAAAAAAAAAAAAAAAAAAAATTTTTTTTTTTTGCTTTTTAACGTAGATTCCAGCCTATTAGGCCACAATGTTATATTTTCACTTAAAGTCGGTATTTAGAATCAAAACTGAAGAAGGATGGGTGAGGGTAGGGACAATGAATGACATCATTTATTGAAATAATTTTATTTTTTTTGTTTTTGATTTTTTTTTTTTTCTTATGTAGATTTAGTAGGCATTTATTTTACATATTATAACTATTGTTGTATTGTGATGCCATCTGACAGGTCACCATAGAAATTAGGTTAGCACCAGACCTCCCGTATAATTCATTTAATTGTTTTGATATATATTTCTTATCAGAATGGAAGGGAAAGGGAAGTCGGACTTAGAGCCGATACAGACACGGTCTAGGAAAACTATCCGTACGCCCCCGGAGTCCCCGGTAGAAAATCCTAAATTTGACCTAGAGGCGTTGTTTAAGGCCATGCAGGAACAGATGGGAAACTTGGGAAAGGATTTAAAAGCGGACATGCAGGAACAGATTTCGGGACTAGGACAACAGGGAAAGGCCATGCAGGAACAGATAGGACAGCAGACTTCGGAGATAAAGGAACAAATTTCGGCAATGGCAAATAATATCGAATCCATTAATCGCGATATGGGCACTCTACGATCTGAGTCCGGAGAATTGAGAACTAGACAGGATAATTTAGAAGGGAAATATGACAAACATGTTTCTGAAGTTAGGGACATGGTAGATGTCTGTCATCATGAAATGACAGGTAGGATCATGTCAGAAACACAACGTTTAGATAAGGAGGTCGAGGAAATAAATTCGAACCAAAATCTTTTTCGTACCGATTGTGAGAAGAGATTCGCCAATATCTCGAAGAGAATAGATACTGTTTCGGGTCAAAATCAGGTCTCAACCCCAAAACATAATGACCACGTGACGTTCCCCATCCCTGAAGAACATAAGGATTGGTATACAGGTCAGACCTTTGCTCGCGAACAACCTAGTAACGTCACTTTCCGAAATACGTATATAAAAAATTACGAACGTAACAAGGTAACGTTCCGTAACAATGTGTTGGATTTACCCAACCATTTCATATCAAATTTAGAAATTGCATATAGTCACATTGGAGAATTTTATAATCTGAACGAATTTATAAAGTCACATTTAAAGGGCGAGGGTCTGGATTGGTTCCTTGTAAAGTCAGGAAGTATCCGCTCTTTTGATGAATTCGTCAATGCGTTCAAAGATAGGTTCTGCGGGGAGAAATATGACGTTATAGTCCGTAGGGAACTTGATACCCAAGGCTATGCCGATCATATGGATAAAACACCCAGCGAACATTTTTCAAAATTAGTGTCACGACTCCAGGATAGTACATATAAAATTCCGGAAGGCTACGTATGTGAACTATTGAGCAAACATTACGGAGAGACGGTCGAAAATTCAGTTAGGATCCAGGGAATAATCTCTATTGAGAGACTACATGAGCAAATAATTAGGATAGGTACTAACATAATTAGACGTGATTGTAAATTAAAGGATAGTTCTTGGAAAGGCGGGGAAAGACAGTACCGACCAGATAGTCTTCCGAAAAACAATAACTTTCCCAAACAAGACCTACCTCGTTACAATTCTGGGAATGCACGGGGAACCTCTCACTACAATCAAGAGAGAGGGAATCAATTTAGCCGAGGCCCTTCCCGCGAGTCAAATCCAAATTACGATCGGCCACGTAATTACTATGACTCAAATCAGAATTATAATCGACCACCTAATTATAGGGATAACCAGTCGAAACCTAACGTAAGAAACATGGAGGTAGTGACCGACAACAATGTCAATACAGACATGAAAGAAATAAAGCAATCCCTTGGAGAGTTGGCTAACAACCTGAAACCAATTGTTGACCACTTGATAAAAAACTAAGTAGCAGGAGTGGGATGAACAAACTTAAAACTATGGGGGGAGGTAAATTTAAGTTCAAGGGGGACATACGCAGTTTGCTTGGAACAGAGATGATGACGAGATTGACAGGGGACATTGACCTACATACTAACGTTGACAATAGATGTCCCACTCCTGTAAAGGTAAAGACAGACAGTAACAACGGACTGACATTGATGAAGCTACAGGGGTACCAAGAAGGTAGCGGTTTAGGAAGACACGGTAATGGACGTTTGGAACCAGTTTTTATCAGCACGAGAAGACCACTTCAAGGATTAGGTTACGAGTACAAATTTTTTGATATCAGATCACCAGTTAACGTAGAATCAATAGCAAAGACATCCTTACCAATCACTGCTAAGCAGGAAGAGACCATCGACAAACAAACATACCCCGACAATACTATGACTGCCCCAGACCAGGTGAATTCATCAAGTATAAAAGAGGACGAAATCACAGACAAACCGACAGGCAATGACGAAAACATAACTTCCCTAGACGACGTCAGAATATCATCTCTGATGCAGGAGTTTTCTGACCTACTTAGAAACGAGGACGAAGTAACAGACATATCGACAGACAATGACCACATAATCCGCTACCCGACTAATGGCAACCCCACTTGTGAAGAACATCCGCAGGTGAACTTCATCAAAGACAATAGGATAACTGACATTTCGGGACTACAACAACAGACTTACAAATTTACAGAAAAACAGGCCGAAAGACAGAAACAAAACTTTGAGGTACGACACCAACAGACTACGTTAGAAATTGGCGATCAGGTGTTAGTACAATCTCTGCGGATATCCACCGGTAAGAGGGAAATATTACTATTACTATTCTGGGAAGGACCTTACCAGATTTTAGACAAGGAAAGTCCTCAAATTTTTATTTTAGGACATCTCGGCAGCGACGTAGCGGAAGGAGGAATCTTTTATATGACCTCACAGAAGCCGTATATTAGCGGATAAATTTACAAGCAGGCTAGAGAAGCGCTAGGGCTCTCTTTGAGATTAACGATCTTACTTCAGCCGAGTTAGGGGGGCGATTATTGCAGACGAGATCGCGGCCCTAGAGTCAGGGAAGAGATTTGTGACGTCTCTATGGGTGTCCATCCCCAGCTATCCCAGGAACAGGTAGACAAAGTCACACACACATAAAACAGACACTATTTTTATTATTTGGGAATTATTTATTATTTTACACTAACGGCCAACACCTCATTATACAACAACACACAAAGAATCACACATACACATTTATTGGGGACACGGGATTTATTATTTAGTTATTTTTTTTTGTAAATAGGATAAGGCAGACGGGGACTTTCTGGCACTCCCCTGGGGCTTAACATCGAGCATACCCCCCTTAGTCGAGCTCAAAGATTCCAAAGTGAATCGCCAGGTTGTAAATAGTAATTTTAGATAATAACTTAGGGTTAGTTTTTTTTTTTTTTAATTCTAGATATTAAGTTAGGATAATTTTGTTCATATATTTAGTAAGAGTATTTTTTAAATAGTATTAGCAATTTGTTTATGATGTTGGGATAAAAATTGAAAATGTCACATTGACCCATATTTTATCTAGTGACCATGATGGGCTATGTTAACCCAATGAGAGCCTTGTAAATATATTTGTCACATATATCCAGGTATGGACCTTACTTATTATGAGTGTCGACCACGGTAGGTCAAATGTCAATTTTTTTTATTTTAGTTAAGAAATCCTAGGGCAAGGTGCCGAAGCATACATGACTAAAGGGGGAGATATATTATAAACTGGAGGGGATACCCAGAATTGAATATTTAATTATCGTACACACGGAGAAGGGGCCACTCCATTGATGCTTGTAGAATCCATTTAAAGGGGCGGGAGTTTGTTTAATTATTTTTTTATGCCATGAACTGACTGTTTGAACTGAAGAAAGGGTTTCGCTACTTGATTAATGCGGATGCCGGAATTTACATATATTTATGAAACTGAGATGGGATTTGAGTGGGCTTATTTTTCTATTTTATATTTCGTCGTCGTTCCGGCAGAAGGTAAATACCTGTCGAAGGCCTAAGGAGGCATATGGTTAGGGTTTGGTCAACCCAAATTTTTGTTGAAGCGGATTAGGTATATGGGAATTCAGTTGAAACATTGTCGAGGCGTGGGGCCTTTTTTGGATGTTTTAACTAGTCAGTGAACGTATGCTAGAAATAGAATCATCGTTATTTGCCAATGGAGAGGGTTAACTCCAAGAAGTACAGCGTAAAGTAAAATCATGCTTTGGTCACGCATGCATAGGCAAGCCATGCCGATTCGAAAGGAAATTTAAAATCATGTTTTGGTCACGCATGATAATGAGGTCGATACCTGAGTATTTGGTTAAGTGTATATGCTCAGTGAACGAGCAAGTGTTAAGTGAAACTAATAAAATATGTGACTTCCAATGGTCATTTAGCCGACATATTTTATTTTAACGGGAACGGGGGATATTGTAGCATGTCTACCCTATAGATAATGCTCAGAACTGGCGATGTCTATGAGAGGATCGCGATCGCTAGGAGCAAAGTATGGGTTGTGTGGTCTTGAATAAACGAGAATTGCATTTGGAAGAGAATGCTCGGAACCAATGATGCCTGCGAGAGAATCGCGATCGCTGGGAGCGGAAAATAAAGAATAATAGAGACACAATGGAAAGGAAGCCAAGATAATTGTCTACATCCGGTGTATAAGGAATAAGCAGTAAAGGTTTTTTTTCTTACTCCAGGTTTTCACACAACTAGAGGCAGATGTTAATTGGTAATATGCGATTGGCTGGAAATAAAATGGGCGGAGTCCGACGACGAATCAAGTCTCGAGAACTGTCCCCTACCACGGTCGGATATCGGAAGCCACTCCCCGTTTTACTCATTCTTCGTTCATATCTTGGTGGATCACCACGTTCCTCTCTTTGTAAAGCCTAGTTTCAGTATGTGAAAGTACTTTCTTCGCTCATGTCTTGGCTGGTCACCACGTTCTTTTTATATTGTACAGTTGAGTTTGAATATGTGAATTAACTTTCTTTGTTCATGTCTTGGCTGGTCACCACGTTCTTTTTATATTGTACAGTTGAGTTTGAATATGTGAAATTAACATTCTTCGCTCATGTCTTGGCTGGTCACCACGTTCTTTTTATATTGTACAGTTGAGTTTAAATATGTGAAAGTACTTTCGTCGCTCATGTCTTGGCTGGTCACCACGTTCTTTTTATATTGTACAGTTGAGTTTAAATATGTGAATTAACTTTCGTCGCTCATGTCTTGGCTGGTCACCACGTTCTTTTTATATTGTACAGTTGAGTTTAAATATGTGAATTAACTTTCTTTGCTCATGTCTTGGTGGATCACCACGTATCTTTTCTATAAGTAATATCAGTTTGAATATGTGAATTAGTCGTAGAGACACACTTTGATTTTGGACGGTGCAAAGTCAGTGGGGGTGTAACTTCTGGTGTGCCCTCGAAACTACGCAGATCTTCAGGGACTATGTGAATAGACGATTTCTACGGGAAGTCCAGAAAGGGTGATCACGCCGTCATTCGCCATGGATATCGTATCGAGGTACCTCGTAATTAAGTTATAATTCAGTCCTTCAGACACACGGCCAAATTATATATATATTCAATTGTTGTTTTGTAAATATGTTCTCATTAAAATAAATATGTTAAAGTTATAGGTTTGATTCATTTCATTCCCCCCCCCCCCCCCCCCCCCACTCATGCTTCTTCTGGTTGACAGCAGTAATTAATTATTGTTAATTACTGATGTCAACTAACCGTTAGGATCTTGTAACCGTTCTTCCCGTGGGAGTGCTTTCAGCTATTCAGGCATTGTTTAATTAAAGTCGCGATTTAAATAATTTTCAAATTTAATAATTTTTCGATCTCAATTTTATTTATTTTATTAATTACGTGATTTGCACTCACACAGGGAGGGAAATGGTTATTAACATATATATATATGGAATTTCATGTTTCCGATATCCTAATTCCAAAAATGAAACAAAATGTTTTGTGCACACGATAACTCCTGATATAATAAATATAATGATACCTAATTACATATGTCTATCTAGAACTCCATAAGGAGGAAAGCTATTGATTTTCAGTCAAATTGGCCGAAGGGATGGAGGGGGTTCAGGGGAGAGAGCTCAACTCAAAACACCTAATAACTGCCGATGTAATAAATTTATCGAATACAATTTAGTAAAATAATTGAGAAGCCCCTATGTAAGTCAATTATTGATTTGTATGCCAAACGGTCGACTGACTTCGGTGAGGACCACCGTTCAAAATAGCATTCCAGTAAAACAACATATTTCAATGTTGATGGAGATCGAGGTTCTGTCGTGTAAATCGAGGTTCTGTCGTGTAAATCGAGGTTCTGTCGTGTAAAAGAAAATGCAAAATTCGGCCAACGTTTCAAAAACTAATTTGAAAAAAAGATGGAAACAATTTTACATATATTGTGATATATTGAATATCAGAGACCTAGTGGTAGATATAGTTCAGAGAGCGACCACGAGTAGCGCACTAGTTGGAAGATACATAAAGTGGAGGGGATGAAAATTCAAGTTTGTTCCTGTGTCGGAGAAGAGAAGACTCCCGTTTGAAGTGTCGGAGGAGACGGACACTTGCTCGTTCAGCTGCCGAGGTAGGCAGTTACTACCGTTTGAAGTGACGCAGGAGACAGACCTTCGAGTTGAGCTGTCGGAGGAAGGAGACTCCCGTTTGAGCTGACGTAGGAGACAGAAGACTCTCATTTTATCTGCTGGAGGGAGATCATCCCCGCTGTCTATTTCCAAGGGACTGGAAGTTCCTCACCTCTTCGTGAATTCTGGCTGAGAGACCGCAGGCTGGGGTATGGTTTGAAAATAGAAGACTTTTAAGGTAACGCAACCATTTATTTTACATTTTTCTCCGACATCGAGACGAATTGCTGGCTGATCATCAATAGAAATCTTCATATTGCGGGGGTTACAAGAACATTTAAGATCATAGAAAGTGTTTCATGTTTTATAGATAATTTATTCCAGATGTCGATTCTTGAGGGACGCCTCACTATTATATGGTCAATGATTGTTTTAATAAATGTATGTTGTCTTATAAATTGTTCTCTGAACCCTCTATAGCCTAGCTCACCTTCTGAGTACGCACGTTAACCCCAAAAGTAAATTCGTTTTCATATTAAATAATAAAAGTTACAAGGACCCCAAGTAAGAGCATCACAATGTATGGTGAATTGCGCCGGGTATAGCTAAAGTTAATTATACAGAGAAAGAGTATTTCAATATGAAAGAGAGAAAAATAATAATAATAAATAAATAACAAAAAATAAATACAAGTTTTGAAAGTAGTATTAAACTATATAAAACAATATATATATATCTCTAAATAACTAAAAAATATAAAAGATTACCTTATGGTGACAGTGTTGTGAGTTAGTGTCCAGTGTAGTGAGTGCTATGATGTCGTGTACGTAACGGTCGAGGGCTACCTGAGTTTACCTACGTGACCCTCGGTGGAGGGGGTGTTGCGAGGAATGTAACCAACTCAAGTCAAAAATAAAATAATAATAAATTAAAAAAAAAAAAAAAAAATGTATTTAGACAAAACAAACCACCTAATAAATAAATATATATATATATTTCCTATTAAATAAACAGATGAATAATCAGAATAAAATTGATCTAAAGGTGCGTTAAATATCTAAATTTCTTTACAAAAGAAAATATATATACACCGACATCTGCAGTAAAAATGTTCATGTGACAAAACAGCACCGTTTAGCCAACATGTAAATCTACTACTGGGTACTGAATAAAACACTTAGGAGTCAAAAATTCCACTATATTTACCTACATAAAAGACACAATATATTTCGCTGGTTAGAGCATTGTCAAGTGTACAGGATACAGACTTATGACTGCGAAATATATTGTGTCTTTTATATAAATATAGTGGAATTTTAGACTCGTTCTTAGTGTTTTATTCAGCAGTATTTACAATGAACTTCCACAAGATCTCTGGCGAAAACTTCTCTAATATAAATCTATTATTGAGAGTAGTCTAGGGGACCGAAGGGAAACTGTAAGTGGATAAGAAATAGGCAATCAATGCGCATTGTTGGAAAAAACAAAGAAAATATTGGAGCCGTCGGAACATTGGGTTGGTAACCATATATATTTTGGGTTGGTAACCGTATATATCTTGGGTTGGTAACCGTATATATCTTGGGTTGGTAACGGTATATATCTTGGGTTGGTAACCGTATATATCTTGGGTTGGTAACCGTATATATCTTATTATTTAACTGACGGAAGTATTTACACACTTTTATAAATTAGAAGTGTTTGTTTAATGTTGAAATTTGAGTTGTTCTGTGAAGTGCGAAAGGCTCAATGAGTTAGAACCAAAATGGAACCATAAATTGTATTTCTATTTGTATTTATTTGTTTTAATTATAGTTGAGATTAGATAAGGTTCATATAAGTCTTACCTACATATGGCAACAGTCTGGTGCAGCTTCGCTTCTCCCATCTCGAATAAAGGCAGTTTTCCAAATGGCATCGCTGCAACAGATAAAGAAAGTGTATATTTGCAAGAGAATGGTAACAATAAAGTGAGATGGGAGTGTCTCTGCAGAAAAAAAATACATATAAGAAATATAGTGGCGTGGTACAAGGGGTACAATGTACCCCTCCAAATGTTGCCAGTACAAATACATATAATAAATATAGTGGCGCGGTACAAGGGGTACAATGTACCGCTCCAAATGTTGCCAGTACAAATACATATAATAAATATAGTGGCGCGGTACAAGGAGTACAATGTACCCGTCCAAATGTTGCCAGTACAAATACATATAATAAATATTGTGGCGCGGTACAAGGGGGGTACAATGTACCCCTTCAAATGTTGCCAGTACAAATACAACGTATACGATTGTACAAATACGATTTTAATTAATTGAAAGTGAATAGGATTGATGAAATTTTATTTTTCTATTTGTTTAATTTATTAATAATAAAATAAAAGTATTTTCCAAGACGACGGGGCTCAGATGTGCCCTTCTCTCCAGATCCAGACCACCATCAACACTTGTCTTCCCTCAGGGCAGTGGTGCCCATTCTAGGGAATTTTGTGTTCGCCTAAGGAAATGGAGAATTCAACAATTATTTAGGATCTCCTCAAATAGATTCAAGAATGTAACAAAAGGTGAAGACTCGTTCTTCTAGCTCTAACATAGATATTGAGGGCGCTGGTAGCTCAGTAGCGTCCTTGCTTACTGAGCTCAAGATCCGGGTTCCAAACCCGCCCGAGGCCCTTATGTTTTTTATCTGGAAGGTATAAAATAAAACCTTGAGCACGCCGTCCTTCGGATGGGACGTTAAGCGATGGTCATGAGCCTGTATGATGTTAAAGACCCCAACCCTAAGTGAATAAAAATTTAGGATAGGCGACGAAAGAGCGCTCTTGTTGTTAAAGCCCAGCCATGAGTCACAATAACCAACAAAATAACAAAGATATTCACATGTGAAAAACAAAACTTCTTCTTGAATGGAAACGGAAATATAGTGATCTCCTCTGGCCACAGAACTTTTATCGATTTGTTTTGTAGGGCTCAGGGTTTAAATTCTCTGAACTCATTGTAAACTCCCGAAATAATTACGTTCCCGTGCCACTAAATAAATGTATATTGACAAACTGATGCACAAGATGCGCTAACGAAATGGATATAAGTGGAAAAATGCCGACATGAGTCCTCATTTTTGAAGTAGTTTTCAACATCTGTGCAAACAGATATCATAGATAGAACTCAAAACAGTCTGTCAAGTTTTATTTATTGTCGGGTGAGAAGGGACATAATTTCCACTTCAATTGGGGAAAAGAGGTGACGCATTCGAAGCTTTAAGGAAAATAGTAAATTAATATAGATTGTTTGGAACTAAAAAAACTGGTTCAACGCGCCACCTTCACAACCTTTGTATGTTAAGTTATTGTGACCCACGCCTCAACTACGAGGTCGTATCTCCCACTATCAGAGCGCTCCTTCGCCGCTCAGGCGAACATGAGCCCGACTCGACTCTGCGAGTTCTAAATGTTGCCTATCCAGGTTTAGTTAACTGGGGTATTTAATGAGTACCTGGCATCATACAGGCTCGAGATCTTCGCATAACTTACCGCCCCAGCAGAAAAGTGTGTTCAGAGTTTTCAACTTCCCAGATAAAAAAGAACTAACATCTGACATCTTTTGACAAAGGTACCTCCGTCCCTTTCCACTCCCCTGCCAACAGTGGGGAAAAAAATTAACTCAATTTGATGTGCTGAGTTAAATAACACAAATATCCATTGTCTAAAAGTTAAAATAAATATTTGAGCTTAGGTCACGTGACTTTATTCATCCTTACCATTGTTTGTCTACACGGTTCTTAGATCATTACGTGCTCATAGAGATACAATTTGAGCTTAGGTCACGTGACTTTATTCATCCTTACCATTGTTTGTCTACACGGTTCTTAGATCATTACGTGCTCATAGAGATACAATTTGAGCTTAGGTCACGTGACTTTATTCATCCTTACCATTGTTTGTCTACACGGTTCTTAGATCATTACGTGCTCATAGAGATACAATTTGAGCTTAGGTCACGTGACTTTATTCATCCTTACCATTGTTTGTCTACACGGTTCTTAGATCATTACGTGCTCATAGAGATACAATTTGAGCTTAGGTCACGTGACTTTATTCATCCTTACCATTGTTTGTCTACACGGTTCTTAGATCATTACGTGCTCATAGAGATACAATTTGAGCTTAGGTCGCGTGACTTTATTCATCCTTACCATTGTTTGTCTACACGGTTCTTAGATCATTACGTGCTCATAGAGATACAATTTGAGCTTAGGTCACGTGACTTTATTCATCCTTACCATTGTTTGTCTACACGGTTCTTAGATCATTACGTGCTCATAGAGATACAATTTGAGCTTAGGTCACGTGACTTTATTCATCCTTACCATTGTTTGTCTACACGGTTCTTAGATCATTACGTGCTCATAGAGATACAATTTGAGCTTAGGTCACGTGACTTTATTCATCCTTACCATTGTTTGTCTACACGGTTCTTAGATCATTACGTGCTCATAGAGATACAATTTGAGCTTAGGTCACGTGACTTTATTCATCCTTACCATTGTTTGTCTACACGGTTCTTAGATCATTACGTGCTCATAGAGATACAATTTGAGCTTAGGTCACGTGACTTTATTCATCCTTACCATTGTTTGTCTACACGGTTCTTAGATCATTACGTGCTCATAGAGATACAATTTGAGCTTAGGTCGCGTGACTTTATTCATCCTTACCATTGTTTGTCTACACGGTTCTTAGATCATTACGTGCTCATAGAGATACAATTTGAGCTTAGGTCACGTGACTTTATTCATCCTTACCATTGTTTGTCTACACGGTTCTTAGATCATTACGTGCTCATAGAGATACAATTTGAGCTTAGGTCACGTGACTTTATTCATCCTTACCATTGTTTGTCTACACGGTTCTTAGATCATTACGTGCTCATAGAGATACAATTTGAGCTTAGGTCACGTGACTTTATTCATCCTTACCATTGTTTGTCTACACGGTTCTTAGATCATTACGTGCTCATAGAGATACAATTTAACTGGGCATAATGTATTTCATATAGTATTAAACATAGATAATATAAAGAGGGCGCCGGTAGCTCAGTGGTATGCGTGCTTGCTTACTGCGCTCAAGATCGCGGGTTCGAAACCCGACCTATAGAACAGCTTCGTCTCTCGGATGGGATGTTAAGCGATGGTCCAGGGCTTGGGCGATGTCAGGTACTCGTTAAAGACCACTATCCTAGGTGAATAAGTCTAGGTAGGCAAAATGAAGGACTCTCACTGTAGAGTCGGGCTCATGTCCACCAGAGTGACGAAAGAGCGCTCTGGTAGTAGACGAAGTGACCTTGTAGTTAAAGCCCGGGCATGAGTCACTTTAACTAACATAGATAATAGTAATTAATCAATTAAAGTTTAGCAATGCACCAATGCTCGTAAAATGGCTGTGCCTTCGCCGAAAAAAAAGATTGACCATGCTTGATGTAGAAAAAAAAACTGATAACATTAATGAATGAAAGATTATATAATTTTGCCATATATTCCTAAAAATTTATAAATTAAATTTGAAGAATTTCTATGTCTATATCTTTTGGCAATTAGAATGTATTACATAAGTTAGTTGTATTCAGATTGTTATCATTTTGAAATTTAACGAGTTTTATTATGTAACTGGTTTAGCATAATTTCAATTTTTTTTCTTCATTAATGGTCATATATTCAATTTTGATGTATTTTACACGGGTTACATTAAAAAGTTTAAAAATACATAATATAAAATTTGAAATGAGAGAAGAATAGCAGATCTCGGGTCCCCTTGGTTGGAGTATCTGCATGAGTCGCTGGTCACTAAGCCCACTACCCTGGAATACTATCCACAAATATCCAAGAATGTCTGGAAAATGAGGTATTACCAGATTTATCTTCATTTATCCGAAATAATATATTAACATAAACTAAAAAAACGTTTCCACTACCAAACATGTTGTGCTGGCCTCAGTGCAGGTTGCGACAGTGAGGAGCCTAAACACAAATTTCTGGGTTCTTCTATACTATTAATATTGGACATTTTCCAGTCAGGTCATTGATTTTAAGTATAAAACATTTTAAAATTAACAATAACTTTAGAATATATTATTTTATATATAAATATTTTATTTTATATATATTATTCACTTCAGTCTTCTTTTCGAAAATAACATTCTACTTATTTAACAAAACTTGTATATATTATATAGTTATAGCTAACTACAAGTTTATATCTATATATATAAAATCTAATGTGTATGTATCACAAAAAAAAATACATTTACATCTTTTTTCGTTTTGAAAAACAAATGTCGTTTCAGCAATATTAAAATTTTTTTTTCGTATTGTTTGTTTTTGAAAATTTACATTCTACATGTAATTGTCGAATTGACAATTCATTGTTTATAAAACTGTCAGATTTTTGTTTCCACTAAACGTCTCATAACTAACTTCACTTATTACACGAATTGGCGTAAACTGTTTTGTATTGAATTCTATAGAGCACAGAAAGTGAGACTTCGTTTTACCTTAACCTGATTGTCCACATGGAACAACTAAAAATATTGTGTATCCAAAAGCATTAGAATAATGTCATTACATAAATAATATTTTTTACTATCAATAAAGTAAATCTATTTTTATTTACAAACCTTTATATATATAAATGAATGTTCGTCTGTGTGAAGCTTATAGGATGCGAAACCGTCGAAGCTAATGCGCTCAAACTTATGGGTTATGTTTGACACATCACTGGAACGATTTAAAAAGGTGTTTGACAACTTTTACTTTTTTTTTAACTACAAAAATCGCCATTGCAACGCGGGTTTACCTAGTATTATATAATTGTGCGTTTTTTTCCCGAGCCCAATTTTAATAATGAACAATGACATTTCAAAATATTGGAATATTCTCAGCTTAATTCTATCAAAATTCAAGAATTTATATCTGTATAGGTATGGTTAGTTATTGTCACTCATGCTCGGACTTTAACTACGATCAGAGCGCTCTTTCGTCGCTCTGGAGATCATGAGCCCGACTCTACTGTTAGAGACCTAAATTTTGCCTACCCTAGTTGAACACCTAGGACAGGGGTCTTTAACGAGTATGTGCCATTGCACAGGCTCGGGACCATCGCTTAAAAACCCATCCAAAGGACGGCATGCTCAAGATATTTTAACCTCTCAGATAAAAAACCTAAGGGACTCGGCCGGGTTATGAACCCGCGATCTTGAAGCGCGAGCTCGCTACCCACCCCTGTGTATCTATATCAACAAAAGTAACATAAACTAAAAAATAGAGATTGGTCACTGGTCAAGGTGAATACAAAAGAAGCCAAGGAAGGATGTGTCATTGAGAAGAAAACAATATAATAGGTTATACAACTGACCTGGCGTAACACTGTACAAATACAAACAAAAATTACTGTGGATTCTGGGGATTGTCCAATGGGCGCAACATGAACAAACTAGTAAAAAAACAAACATATTTGTAAACCCGAAAGGCCCTCATAGTCTGTGGTTACAACCAACTTCTTCAATTGAAGTATCTTCCGGTATCAACCAAGAATATTTTCCCATTCGTTATACTTATACTTTTCATAGTCTCTCCTGTTCATTACTTGATTTTAGATTATGAATCAAATTTTTGTTACGAGGAGATAAGGCAAGAGAGTGAGAATCTAGAGGAGCCCATCATCATGGACTTCGATCGAGATGATTCGGCCGATGAAGATGAGGATCACGAGAACTAGAGTAACCATGACATCGAATCCGATATTGAAATGGATCCAAAACATGCTGAATCAGATTACGACGGGTCAGAAATAAACACATATGTAATATTCAAGCACAATAAGGGGCATCATGAGATTGGTAAAAAATTAACCGGCGCAGTATACTTATGGTGGGTTGCACCAACCAGGATCAACTGCTTTGATCCACCTTTTCTGTCTCACCATTACTGAACCAGGATCAACATCAGACTTTGATCCTGGATCTTGATCTTCCTGGATTAACCAACAATTTTTGTTGCACCATCCTAGATCAAGCAATTAATCCGAAGAAAAGGGTCTGTGATTCCAGATCAAATTTGATCCCCCAGTTAAGTGAGATCAAATACCAGGATTAAATAGTTGTTGCTCTGTTAGTAATTCCAATTTTAAATTTTTTTCAAGTTTTCAATTATGTCTGATGTTGAGTCAATGGAGAATCTTGAGGAATGGTTAAATAGTGTTGAAGAAATTGACGAGGATACATCACATTTCGTTCCTCGTGTAATTCGAAAGAGGCGAGATTTATTTTCTGAATTTGATGACGGAAAATTTAGACAGAGGTAGAGACTGTCCAGGGCATATGTTTTAACATTGTTTACATCAATACAAGGGGATTTATCAAGGGGGACAGATGCAAGAAATAACCCTATTTCTCCCATGAACAGGCTACTAATTACGTTGAGATACTATGCTACGGGAAGCTTTCAGATGACAATATCTGACATAGCTTGTCTTTCAGAGACAGCCCCAATTTATCTTCACTCTCCGTCAATTCGGAGACATCTGGCGGTCCACCACCTGTTTTATGTCTCTGCACCTGAGAAACACATTATTTTGTTAAAAAAAGGTGAAACTACAAAAGTCAAATAATAGGAATAAAACCTAAAATGGAACCGAAAATCAAATTGAAAAAATATTTTTGCATTGAATTAAAGAAGACTTCCCCAGTTATACTCTTTATCCGAGATATTTTGAAATACTTAATAAAAAATAAAGAAAAACGTATTTTTTTTTTTTTTTAAATTATCTTTGTCTATTTCACAAAATATATATAATATGGGAGTACTTTCGGTATTGCTAACAATCAGCGGCGATGTACTTAAAAAAGAGGACTGTTGGGTATGTTCCAGAACAAATAATACATTATACAAACTTCTCAACAGTACTAAAGAAAAAATAAAAACAGAAGAAAAAGGTGGGGTTTACTATCGAAAATGTAGTTTTTGTAATTCTGTTTATGTATGTCAAACTGGGAGACAATTTAAAAATAGGGTAAAAGAACACTTTTCAGAACTAGGCTTAAACATTGACACAACATACACCTCAGTAAAATCAAATCGTAAATAAATTTAATTTTTACAAATTTTTAATTAGGATTTTCAGATTGTTCACAAAAAAACTAAGTTTTCCGGTATTTTTAGTTTTCTTGTACGAGCAATAGTAACAAAATTAAAATTGTAATAACAGAAATAAGTTTTTTTTGGAAATTTTGCAGATATTTAACAAGGATAATTTTCATTCAAATGAATTCAAGAATAAATAAAGCAACTGAAAATAAATTAAGTTTGACTTACCTAACTTTCAGCTATCCTTTTCTTAGCTCGAGCTTTCGTATTTTCATATAACAGCTTGAGCTGTTCTACACTTCTATTGGCGGACATCTTTTCCCAGTTTCCTTGCATTCTATTACTTTTTGACATAATTCCTCTGTACAAAGGTCCAGAAGAAAATCTTTTTTCCGTAGGGAGAATTTGCAGATCTCTTCGTCATTGTTAACAGAAACTCACGTAAATTGTAAAGACGAAGATTACTTGAGGTTATGATTTAATAACCTTTCCATCGAAGTATCGATTATTTCTTCCTACCTCTATGCGTTTCGGATCACGATCCAGTTGATCAGGGATTAACACTCGTCTATAATGTATGGTGAAACGGAAAAAAATATTTGATCCAAGATCAAACTGATCCAAGATTAAGTAATCTCGCAAGTTGATCCTGGTTGGTGCAACCCACCATTAGGGAACCTGGCACATCAATTGGTTAGTGTGCACGTTGCAAAACGTTCCCAAAATACTCATCTCCCAAAAACTTTAAGGCAAAAAATGAAATTTTATTAGGAAGAACAGGGAATACTAATATTTGACTCAGCAGAAATGCAATCGGATGATACTCTACCACGGAAACGGCGTAGATGCCATGTTTGCCCCAGTACAATGGACACGAAGTACAACCAAATTTGACTCATGACAATTTTGATACATATTTATATTTTTTATCAATGTTACCACTATACCTAGAGGTTATAGAAAGAAAGTTACCAGAAAATTGTGATTTATTGTTTACTTTAAAGAAAATAGGATCATTTTGTACATATTTGTGAGACAGACATCGCAGGAAAATGAAAATTTTCTTTTGAATTTTTTAGAACTTTGTGTTAAAATATTTGGCCTAAACTTTTTTTTATACACTTCTACTACATTCATTGTTGCTAAAGCAAAAAAAAGTTATCTGTTTTTCAAAAAAGCTGTGTTACAGAAAGTTTTTAAAACTGAAGAAATAAAATGTAATACTTTTTTTTTTTGCATTAATTTATTTTTCATCCTTAAAACGAATGTTTGTCCTAATTTAAAATGTAATAATTGTATTCATGTATTGCATATTAATTATTAAGCAATTATTTATAATTTTCGGGTCATAATTTTGACCCGACGTGAGTGCTCATGTCCTAGGTAATAAGGTGAGTGCTTAAGGGTTAAGGTAGACCCTCAGTTGCCCACTGAATTTAATCTAAAACACTTCTTGAATGCTGTGAAAACATGTAAAAAGCTTTCAGAATAAAAACCTTCTACAGCTGTACGGACTTTAGGGAAAGTTAAGGAATCGGTCTGAAATTCGATGTCTAGTTTAGTTATCTGATCCCCTGATTCGACATGAGAAGAAAATCTCCTGCTTGTCTATGAACACGATAACTCCCAACAGAATGAATCTATCAACATGAAATTTTAGATGTGTTCCCAGAACCCCCTAAAAGCGACACCCATTGATATCAGCCAAATCGGTCAAAGGGAAGGGCAGGTCAACACAAATACTCTAATAAATGAATGTATCGATACAAAACTTAGTATGAGCATTCAGAAGTCACTATAGAAGTCGAATATTGAGTGTTAGCCTAAACGGTAGATTGGCTTTGGAGGGAAAGAGAACAATTAATTGATTTATTCGTACCTTTTACCTTTTTTTTTTGGAATCAGGAGTCGGTAAAACTTGAAATTTCGGTGAAAACTGAACATCCAATTTTTAACGATTACACAACTTTCCCTATGTAGAAGAAGACATGTAGAAACCTAAACCTGAACTGAAACTACTTTCCAATACAAGGACAAGCATATTGAGTTGTGTGGTTCCTCCGACCTTATGTTCCCCAGTCACACTACCTTCGACAGTACACATATCATCTCCATTCGTCCAATGGCATTGCCTCCACAGCTGTAATTGAAATATTTTCACTCAAATAATATAAAAATAAGCCTATTACAAATCAATATTATTTTGAAAAAGTATTACCTACATTTTTAGCCGACTGGTGTAACAATCTTATCACTATTCAAAATAAATTCAGACATAATTTGTGAATGAAGGACATGTAGGTGACCTTCCAAAGTTCCCATTCATTCTAGAAAGTTAGGAAATAAAAAGTTTTATTAACTTGTTTCAGAAAAATATATGTTTACAACATTTGTATTTTCAATATAACCGAGGCTAACCTACCTTTTAACGTTTTTTTAAAAAAAAGTATATATTTTTTCCAACCATGTCACTTTAAACTTATCACATTATTAGTTAAACTAATCTGAAGATCAACTAAATGACGAGTACGTAAAGTAAAACAAAATAATACTTCTTAAACACAATAATACGCAACCAGAAACTGAAATATGTCAGAACTGTAAAGATGTCAGTAGGTTAGGCATCTTTGACGTCACAATAGCACAGAAAAATTCAAATACATATTTCATTTTCATTATAAACTTAATTAAAAAATATTCATAATATTATTCAAATCTATATTTAAAAAATATTCATAATATTATTCAAATCTATATTTAAAAAATATTCATAATATTATTCAAATCTATATTTAAAAAATATTCATAATATTATTCAAATCTATATTTAAAAAATATTCATAATATTATTCAAATCTATATTTAAAAAAAAGTATTATATAGTCAATCCATTAATTTGACGTAAAAACACCATAATTTTTATTAGGTTCTAATTACCTCATTACGAAGATAACAACGGAATGAAAATGAGATTTCAACGGAATTTCATGTTTTTCGAACCCCTGATTCGAAAAAAAAAAAAAAAAAAAAACTGAACACAATAACTCCTGACAGAATGAATATATCGACACGAAATTTTATATGTCCATCTAGAATCCTCTAAAGATGACGCATATTAATTTTTAGCCAAATCGGCAAAAGGGAAGGAGTGATTAGGGGGAGGCTTAACACAAAAACTTTAATAACTGCTGTCGTAATGGATGTATTGACACGAAATTTTATATTTATATTCAAAATACCGTAAAGACGACACCTAAAATTTTCCGCGAATCCTTCGAAGGGAAGGGGGACCAGAGAAGATGGGCTCGATTTAAATACCTTAATAACTGCCGATGATTTAGTGTTGATACATTCATTCTACACACGACAGACAGATTTGTTTTGCAATTAGGAGGTTGGAAAACATGAAACGTTGAAAACTCCGCAACGAATTACACAACTTCCCCTATACTTCGTATTTTGCTGGGAAAGCAAAAACAGTGCAGTTTGATGCAGTTTTATAAGAAACTAGTTAAATAGAAAATGTCATATGTTGAAATAAATCGGTTGTCCATCCCAGTGACCCGTTGGTTCATGTTTCCTATCACCTCAGTCAACATTTGAGGACGTATTGCACTAACAGTGACAATATTTTTCATATAATTTACCCTCAAACTACCCCCATTATTCTGCTCCTAACTATGATCCCAATTAAATATAAGTTAATGATAGCCGTATTACCGAATATTACGAGCATAAAGAGAAGAAAGGGTCCATTGATAAAGTCCATTTCTGAATATAAGTCAGAGCGAGGGGTCATCGATGATAGTAGCGGTCAACTGTCCGCCTTCAAAACTGCACCCAAACACTTCAGTTTTATATTTATTATAATTTTCTTGTTTCATTTTTGAGTTTCTATAACTAAAGTCTATGTGTGGTATAAGATGAATCAAAGGCCATGCGACATCCGGTGTTGTAGCAAAGTTTTATAGTTAGTGAAAACTGTTCGCAACATATTTCAAAAGGACGGTTCACAAAGTGTATATAGTTAGTTATTGTGATTCATGCCTTAACTACGAGGTCATATCGCCTACTACCAGCACGCTCTTTCGTCGCTCTGGTGGGGCATAAGCCCTGATTTCGCCTACTCTACATTCTTATTCTCCTAGGATGTAGGTCTTTAACGAGTCTCTGACATCGTACAGATTCGGGACCTTCGCTTAACATCCCATCCGAAGGACGGCGTGCTCAAGGTTTTCAAGTGTATTCAAATGGACAACTTTAAAATAAATAAGTAATATTAAGTAGGTATATAAATATTAAATATAGATGGCCATATGAATCAAATTTCATAATTTCTAATAGTCATTCTAATTGCTTTCATACCTATAGAACAGCTGTTTTCAGTCTAGGGTAATTTTATTATTATAGCTCTTTATTTTTCGGGTGCACCTTGCGAATAAACAAGTAAGGTTGTTAATGGTTACCGTAAATATTTTTTTTAGGCCTTTAGGTATTTTATGTGGGAGGATAACAGCCTTGAACACGCCGGATAGGACGTAAATCGCTGGTCTCGAGCCTGTACGATGTCAGATACTCGTTAAAGACCCATACCATACCCTAGGTGAATTAAAATTTAGAGTAGGTAAAATCAAGGCTCATGTCCACCAGAGCGACGAAAGAGAGCTTTGTTAGTAGGCGATATGACCTCATAGTTGAAGCCTGGGCATGAGGTTTTATAACTAACTAATTTAAATATTTTCCTGACAAAAATAAAAATAATAATATAAAAACAACAAACTAACTCCAACAAAGATAAATTATAATCATCATTAATTTTTTTTTTTGTCTTATAATGTTGGTCGCAACTGTTGCCATTAGGCAACAACCAGCTACCAAGAGGACTCGATTGATAGTTGATGTCTTGATTGGCGTGAGAGAGGAAGGCTACCCAGCGGTAGCTCCTCAGGGCGAAATTTAAAAACAATGAATATTATGATTATTATCAATGAATATTATGGGGATATTATGATTTTGTTTTAAGAAGTGGAGGGTTGCAATAATAAATATAAATATTATAGTTGATTAATTAGGATTTGTAGGATATTTTTACTTATAAGAGAACTAAATGGAGCTATTTTCATTTCTCATCAATGGAATCTTCATGAAATTGAAAAAAATGTTGGAAACAGTTGTCCCTTCTTCTCAAACTATTTCTCCTGTTCTAAGGTTTTTCTTATGAGACAAATTCACAGAATGTTTGCAGACTATTATCATCAAAATTGTTGGAGGTAGATGGGGGGGAACCAACTTTTTAAATAACATTTCTCTCTCTCACCCCGCCATTTCAACAACTCAAAATATATTTTGATTCCACTCAATATTACCTTTCATTTGATACCCAAGTTAATAATTACCATAAAAAATGTTTTTAACCCCCCCCCCCCCCCCCCCCCCCATTTTTTTAACGGAAAAAGTAACACTACATTGAATCTCGGCAGTCTTGAACTTACTGATAAAAATCTGAAACATAATTTTGGATGAGTTAGATTTCAAAAATGTGCAGGAAGCTGGAGAGAAGTAGGATTCGCTCCAAGGAAGGATGGGGTGGGGGCATGGCCCCCTCATTCCATTGCGGGCCCTGTAACCAGCATCAGGGTCGGGCCCCCCATCTCATGAGACTGACCCAAGGCCCCCACATTGGATTGCGGGCCCTGTAACCAGCATCAGGGTCGGGCCCCCCATCTCATAGTCAAGTGCTATATTATAACTACATGGTTATTTTTTAACCCTTTTACAATTTTATTTAAACTAAAAATAGATTGTAAGGTATAATTAATGTTACAGTATCAGTTAGATTTTAAAACCAAACTTTATTGATTAAATTATTTCACACATCAATTGCTACCGTGATTATATCATTTACTTTTATTTTACTGAAATTAACGTTTAAATTTTTAGATTTCTTTGACTCACTAACATTAAAATAAAAATTTACAAAAAATAGTATTACGATCAAACGGTGTCAACAGTCAAACTGATACTATGCGTCGATGCGTCTATTTTTAGAACACTGCTCTGAGGGCAACAGCTGGACAATAGGCTGGGAAATAGGAGTGGGGGAGGGTTGAGGGGCCCGTCTATACCTGTCTCGTGCCCACTGTTTTATACTAGTAATTTGCAAACAAGAGTAACTATCCATGCACGCAACTAATTAAATAATAACTTAATAACTCGCACAACTAGAATATGTATCTATTATACTAAATTTTCTTATAATTATATATTTTGCCTTTTTAAGCTATGATCCCTTGCAAAATCTACTAAAATAAAAAAATAAAAAGGACTGGAGCCGGACCCCCTTGGGCCCGGGCCCTGCAACCAAAGTTGCACCAGCCCCACCCTTGTGGGGGCCATGGGTGGGGGACGTTGAATTCTTCGGCCAGTTGCAAGCCTCCTCGTATAAAGACACGAAATTTTCAGGATAATAATTATATATAAATAATAAAAAAAGTAGAAGCAAAAAGCAGTGTTATTCGGCGCAGCCCCGGAAACCAATATTTTTCATGACATTTCCAATATTTGAATATTATTATCTTCAGATAATGCAATGAAATGTATTGTTTTCATGGTAATCAAACACATCACTATAGAAAAGACTGCTCTGAGCAACTAGGAGCACTACAGCTAGTGACTACAATTAAAATCTGTAAAGTTACATACTTTTCTTAATTTCGGTTTGCCATAGTTTGTAGTCGTATATCCGGTTGTCTTCGAACTCTCTGTCCAGATAGGAGAGCATGTACCGGATCGTCTCTCCCAGGCCCATGATGTTGAAGTAGGTCAGCTTGTAGAACGGCATCTGCAACAAAAGTCATAACAAGAAGAAGTTTGTTCAATTACATAATTATAAATCTATTTATTTAATAGCTCCTTAACCATCAGTCTTTCTGCTAGCAGATCCATGGATTAGTCACTTAGCGAATATAACGAAAAAAAATAGTCATCACCGGCAATGTCCTCCCCAGAGTGAATTAATCAATTAATTTTTACTTATGTAATTTATTTTAAATTCATGTCATCAACTTTAATTATATTTTTTTCTTTTTAACGATTGTAAATAAGCCATAAGTAATTTCAATAATACACTAATTATTTTGGAAATGAGTACCAAAAACACCTTTCAACGTTGACATTTTATAAACAGAGATTGGCTTTTTTATTTTGTTTTGAGTATTTTGTAAACCATAAGAGATTACTTTGGTCTTTGTTTCATCAGAAATAGCGCAACATTTTAATTAAGAAACCGTTTTAACGAAACGTTAAATAGTTAGGACTGGCTCCTATCTCAAACACAGAACTAGGTACACTAAACAACTAATGGTTAAGTAACACTATTTACAATAGTTTATTGACCAACGTTAGGCAACAGGTATGTAAAGTGGACAGGTATGTAAAGTGGACAGGTATGTAAAGTGGACAGGTATGTAAAGTGGACAGGTATGTAAAGTGGACAGGTATGTAAAGTGGACATTTCTCTGTTCGAATACATTTTTTTTTTTTTTGCGTTCTGTGTTGATATAGTGGAAATACTAATGAATAAAATAAAATAGATAAAACACTTTTTTGAACACTTATATTGTCTAATTCCACAAACATATACTTAAATGTGTACCGGTTTCGGCTTACGCCATCGTCAGCACAATGTTCAACAATATTGTCACCTTAGAGTGTAGAAGGACTATAAATAAAATTTGTGGTGAAAGAATGTAATATAGCAGTGTAAATCTAAAAAAAATATATGATATTTCAAAATTTTATTATACAATATTGTCATTAATATATAATAATAATAATAATAACTGCTGAAAATATCGATGAAAGGGAGAGTGATTTGTAGAAAAGTGGCTAGGATAAGAAAGTCTCATTGAAAAGAACATTTGTTGAAGTAGAAAGAAGAAAAAAAAGTCATCTGAGTCAAGTAGTTCTCCAGAACGAATCAATTATGTTGCTGCTCTCCCTATAAAAACAATGGACCGTTTGGGTTTTAAATATTTGATTTACGTAGGGGCTTTTGAATCCTCATACTAAATTTTGTGTCGTTACATTCGTTACAACGGCATTTAGCGGCATTTAGGGAGTGTGGATCCAAAACTAATATCTGCCGTTGTGATGAATATACCGGGTGTTTCAGTTAACCTCATGTAAATGTTATACGTTCCACTCAAAACATCACAAACAATACAATTATACTGGATAATAGGAACTTGCCAGAAGCTAGTAGGCAAGAATCCACAACAGAAAGTCAAAATACAGACATGCCAGTTCAGAACTATGACGACACAATATGGAAATATGCACCCGAAATGGCTTATCTAAAGGAATACAAAATTCAGTCAAATGAACACTTGAAAGAAAGAATATATTGGCGACCACGACCTGTGAAGAGTAACGACTGGCAAACCAGCGAAGGATGGCTCACAAATGACGTCATCTCAAAGGACTTTCTCATCGTCTTCAGTGACTGGCAAAGACGGCGAAAAGGTTAACGAAGAGTTGACACAAGAACCAAAGAAAAACTACATGTCAGAGTGTACAAGAAATAGTAGGGCGCCGATTATCCGGGCTAGGGAAGGTTACCGTGGATAATCAAAAACCACGAATAAAACAGCGAACCAGGATTTGTATTGTTGAACATTGTGCTGACGATGGCGTAAGCCGAAACCGGTACACATTTAAGTATATGTTTATGGAATTAGACAATATAAGTGTTCAAAAAAGTGTTTTATCTATAATTTTATTTTGGACATTTCTCTGTCACTAGACTTGCAAATTTGGTGAATAAATTCAGAAAACATCCTCTATCGCAAACATTTATATGAAAAATAAATTAAAATCTTCTTATTTAAACTTTTACTATATCGAGTTTTCATCGGAATTTCCCATGACCACCTTCTGACCAATTTCGCGATAGTGTCTGTCACACACAGAGTGTGATTGTGACTTTGTGAACGATCCAACTCAGCAACGATTGTGGCAGTGAAATATAAATTTGAAATGAATGTGTAACAGATACTAACTTAGATCTGAGTCGATTTAGGCCAAAATACATATGTTACAGATGCTAACTCAGATCTGAGTCGATTTAGGCTGAAATACGAGACAAATATTCAAACCAGTTTACTTTCAGGTCTATGACTTAATCAAAAATCTCTTCTAATGAAAGTTGTACAGACAACTAGAAGGCACATTTCATATCAAATTCATTTTTTGAAGGCCGCCCAGTTTTGCAAGATTTATGCACATCTCGAAGCCCTTTTTTTTTAGACATTTGCCTGAATTAAGCGAAAACGGCTGGTTCTACCGAAACATTGCATCTTACAAAAAAAATCCAACTGTCTAAATGTCTTCAGATTTGTGATACCAATATGAACCAGGTTATAGTGCCCCGAAATATGTAAAGTAAATTTCTGTCGGAATAAAAAATAATTATTTGTATATTTGATAATTATCTCTATAGCCTCGTTTACACGAGGCCAGTAGGGAGACAAGTAAGTTGGTCCAAATTACTTGCTCCGTCTGAACAGTCACTTGTAGATTGTTTGGTGGCCAAGTCAACTTGGCGTGCAACTTGTCAGGCAAGGCAAGTTAATTGGCCGGGGTTCTATTTTGGGGCAGCTTGCCTTCCCCCTCCACTGCGAGCAAGTAACCTGCCTCACAAGGGCAAGTGTACCTGCTCAGTGTAAACAACTACTTGGTCAGTCTGCCGGCATCATTTGGCAAGTGTTAGCAGTTCTTTGTACTTGTGTGATTCTTATCTATTTATCGTCATTTGAATTTCGTTTACGTTTACTTTCATTCAATAAAAAAGTGTAAGATGTCGCATCTCAAGTGAAATGAACAGATGACCTATAAATTTGTGGAATTGTACGTTGAGAATGAAGTACTGTGGAACATGCACACTCCCGAAACATCTTTAATTGCCCTTTTACAGCGCTTCTTCCTTCCCACCTTTCCCATTTTACACACCCAACTTGGCACTTAACTTGCAACTGACTGAAACACGTGTGAACACAACTTGCCACTTGCACTGCCAGACTCTACTTGGAGCAATTAACTTGGACCAAGTTACTTTCCTCCCAACTGGCCTCGTGTAAACGAGGCTTAAGGATTAATTCCATATTTGGAATAATACTAGTACAGGAGGGAATATTCTCTTTGTTACAGCCAGTAATGTTAGTTTCATAAGAGTGAGAGGTGGAGGGGGAAGTGATCCATAAAAGTATAATGGGAATAAAAAGTCATGTTATGGTCACATCAGATATTCTTGGAAGAATCACATCAAAATAAATGTAGGTATTTATTGTGACGCATGCCCGGGCTTTGACTACAAGGTCATATCGCCTACTACCAGAGCGCTCTTTCGTCACTCTGCTGGACATGAGACCGACTTTATTATGGGAGCCCTAAATTTTTATTCACCTAAGGTAGGGGTGTCTTTAACGAGTGGACATCGCTTAACGTCCCATCCGAAGGAAAGCGTGCTTACGTATATTCCATCTCCCAGATAAAACAAACTAAGGACCGATGATCTTGTGCTCAAGAGGCAAGCATGCTACCACTGAGCATATAATGAAGGCGTAAAGGAAGTGCAGTTGAACGGCGTTGAGTCTCTAAGTAACGTGGGTTTAATTTAGTTTTCAGTTGTTAGCAGTTACTTTGTCTAATTCCGGAAGTCTCAGAACTCGAACTCAAATGTAAGCAGATTCATAGTACCAACCTGGTTACAAGAGAAAGGAGTCAAACTTTCTTATTAGAATGTATGAAGAATACTATAGCTCAGAGATAGCGGTTTTGAAAGCTGACCGAGGTCGCCGTCCTTCGGATTGAACGTTAAGTGGCCCTCACACTGGCAAACATTTCGCTCAAAATTTTGAGCACAAATATTGAGCTTATTTTTGTACAAAATATTGAGTGGACTCCTCACACTACACAAAAATATTGCACAAAATTTGAGTGTCGACTAAACATTCGTGATGGAAGCACGGCGCATCGCGTTGTACTCAGCCAAAGCCGCATACGTTTCTTTGCCCAGGGCAAACCCGGAGGTTGAAAGTAGCGTAGTTGTATTGTGTGCAATGTTGAAGGAGTCTTTAAATAATAAGAAGAAAAGAGTGTGGGTCAGGAATTATTTGAAGAAGCGACCGACCCATGGTCATCGTAACCTACTTCGCGAACTGAGCTTGGAACCTACACTTTATCAAAAGTTCCTCACACTGCGCTCTCATGCTACAAAATATTGACAGGTCCGCAAAAATTTTCTAAACTTTCAGAGAACTTTTGAACGCCCCACAAAATATTGAATACCCCTTTTTTTTGCACAATATTTGTCCTCACACTCTCAATATTTTCGCACAAAACCGACATCTTCAAATTTTTGTGAAAACTTTTTGCCAGTGTGAGGGCCTCTTTAAGCAATAGTCCCAAAACTGTGTGATATCAGATATAAACCCGTATCCATGGTAACTAAACCGGGCAAGAGCCACAAAAACAAACAAATAATGTATACTTTTATCTTTGGCTCTCGAAAGGCTGAATATAGGAGAAGTGAGTTAGTTGCTCATTATACTCGTAGCCTCCACTTATGTAAATATAATACAACTAACTAAATACAGTCCTGTAACATTTGTTTACATATATTGACAATAATACATAAATTGTGTCTCTTTTCTCTTGAATCTTCTTCAGATTGTTGCTTGATAAAGCGATATGCATGTAACATGATAAGGTGCACGGAAAAAAATATATATCTCTTTTATCAATAAGCGCGATAGATAACAAAGTTTGCCAGTTTATATCTATTAGACAATTGTTCATGAGTCCCATTTCCAAAGAAGAAAACAAAAGATGTTCCAATTTGTATGATAGATATGAGTGGGTACATCTGGCTACGTAATCAGTACATGACTGTCTATATACTTGTGACATGGGTTATCTTGAGGAAAGAAGGGAGTAGCCGTCCTGCATTGTCTCTTGATTCCGTACAGCCCAGATTCCGTACAGCTAAAAATCTCCCAGGTTCCGTACAAATTTAAAAAAATCATTCCAGATTCCGTACAACTTTTTTTTATTACTGGTTGTCAAACCGTATTCTTGAACTTTTCACCAGATACATGAAGATGAAGTTCTCTGGCAGCTTGAATTGAACCTTTCTCAAAATCCATAGTAATATCTTCTGGGTTCCAATTTGGATCTTTTTGGAGAATTAATCGAAATATTCTAGAGTATGCTTCCTTCTTTTTATTTGGAAGAAGAGCGGCTATTGGCACCACCTTTGTTTCTTCTTCATTAATTCCAATATCAGCAAAAATAACATAGAACTGCGCAAACTGAGGACAACAACTTCGAAATGTACCATCCATCAAAAACTGTATACATTCTGTGAAACATTGTCGCGACTTCTTACTTGCAAAAATTAAAAGTAATTTTTTTTTGATAACCGCAGGTATAAAAATAAAAATTTATTCAGTAATGACGGTGCTGCAACTGCTGACTAGGCAGTAATTTTTATTTCTTAGCAGGTATAAATCCAGTGATCCTACAGTAATAAGAAAAGTTGTACGGAATCTGGGATGATTTTTTTAAAAATTTTTAATTTGTACGGAATCTGGAAGATTTTTTAGCTGTACGGAATCTGGGTGTACGAAATCGGGGGGACACCGCCGTCCTGTGGTATGTCCATGGGGAGTTGGACTGGCTCAGGGAGGGGGGGGGGGGGGGGGGGGAATTGGAAACTCCAAACTTTCCTGTTATTATAGAAAGATAATCAAAACAATTTAATAATAACAATAGTAATATTCATTTCCGTTAAACCATAAAATGGTAATTTGATACGTTATACGATTTTTTAGATCAAAATAGCTTATATAATATATACAACAACCGATATAAAGTTATAAATATTAAAGAATACAAATACATAGATATGAAATAAAAGAAAAACATGTGTGCAGTTCCCAAAAAATCCCAATAACATCCGATGTAATGAATGTATCAACATCAAATTTCGTATTTAAAATTGAAATCCACTTCAAATTTCAGCTATATCGGCTGAGGGGAAGGGGGAGTTCCGGGGAGGGGCTCAATTCAAAAATCCCAATAACTGCCGATGTAGAGAATGTATCAACATCAAATTTCGTATTTAAAATTAAAATTCCCTGCGGACATAACTGGTCAAATTTCAACGATATCGACTGAGAGGAGGGGGGAGTTCCGCGGAGGGGGGTCAATTCAAAAATCCCAATAACTGCCGATGTAATGAATGTATCGATATGTGAAAACAATACCAAAAAGGCCACCTATTTTCTATATTTCTGTCTTGACAATTTTAGTTCAAACCAAACGGAAACATAGTTTATCTTTACACGTGTTGTCTGATCAGCTCAGGATCAGGGACCCTTAATTGTTTTAACCTTCTCCGTTTCAAAAATTTGAGATGTCACATAGCGGACTTTTCAATTTGGCTTTTAAGAATTCTATATGTGAAATTCCATGACAATCCGATCATCCGTTAATGACGTATCCCTATCGTTATATTTAGGCCTACCCCCACAGCCCCCCCTTCCGTTCAAAATTCACAGTTGAAAATTGTCGATTAAATTAGAAAAAAAAAAAACTTACTGATTACTGGACAATAAATCCATAGAACAGCTGACTGACTCCAGGTATACAGGGTGGCCCAGATAAGCGGGTCAAAAGTGAAATAACTCCTAAGCGGTGATAGGGCCTCGTCATGCACAAATTGAAATTATAATAACTAATGTGCAAAGTTTGTTGCAATTTAATAACTTTTTTTTTATTTTTTTATTTTATTTAATTTATTATTATTATTATTTATTTATTTTTTTTTTTTGGCCTTGGCAGACACCACACTAGCCATTTCTATTCTTAAAACTACATTATAAAATAGAATTCTGCCAAAGACGGGATATTGGAGGGAGGAGCCCAGACAGAGGGCCCAAGCAAGCGGCCCGAGCCAAGCCGGCCCAAGTTAACTTCAGAATAAGCAAAACGTGAAACTTAAACGTTTTTTTTTCGAGAACTACTTGACGTATCAAAAATCTGTTTGCACAGTTATTCCTTTTTTCTCTAGCACATTAATAAAATGTAATGAAACGTAAGGGTCAAAAGGGAACCCCGCCCTTCGAAGGGCTGTTTGAGCCATTAAAAGGGTAATTTTTGTCTTTTCGAGGACGCCATATTATAGAGATATCAAAATTGTGCATAGAACTAAAGTTGTAGCACTCGCCGAGAGCTACCTATAATATGGCGTCCTCGAAAAGACAAAAATGACCCTTTTAATGGGTCAAACAGCCCTTCGAAGGGCAGGGTTCCCTTTTGACCCTTAAGTTTCATTACATTTTATTAAAGTGCTAGAGAAACAAGGAAGAACTGTGCAAACAGATTTTTGATACATCAAGTAGTTCTCGAAAAAAAAACGTTTAAGTTGCACGTTTTTCTTATTCTGAAGTTAACTTGGGCCGGCTTGGCTCGGACCGCTTGCTTGGGCCCTCTGTCTGGGCTCCTCCCTCCAATATCCCGTCTTTGGCAGAATTCTTTTTTTATAATGTAGTTTTAAGAATAGAAATGGCTAGTGTGGTGTCTGCCAAGGCAAAAAAAAAATAATAAAGTTATTAAATTGCAACAAACTTTGCACATTGGTTATTATTATTTCAATTTGTGCATGACGAGGCCCTACCACCGCTTATTACTCATGTATTTTGATGCAAAGGAATTAGAAAGGTATTAGCGAAGTTTAAGGATTAAGAGAGAACGACTTACAGCGATAAGGAATTACTTATCTACATTATTTACAATGTACTCCTCTATCGAATTGTGGACATGGTGTTGGTGTTCGGTGAAAGTGCGGTAAATTATCGTGCTGCAGCAGGGCGTTACGCAGAAAAGTATCCTCGGAGAAGACACCAGAGCAGGAAAGTTTTGAAGAGGATTGTGGTCATTCTCCGGAAAGGTGAATTTGAGGCTAGACGCCAAAGAACGCCAATTGCTCAGAGGCGTGGAAATGCGGAAAGGATCAGGAACGAACTACAAGTGAATCATTATATCAGCGTAAGAAGAAGTTTGTTGGAATTTAATAACTTCGAGATAAGAAAACGGGCAACTTTAAACGTTTTTTTCCCGAGAACTACTTGACGTACCCCGGAACCCCGCCCTTCGAAGGGCTGTTTGAGCCATTAAAAGGGTCATTTATGTCTTTTCGAGGACGCCATACTATAGCTCTCGGCGAGTGCTACAACTTTAGTCCTATGCACTGTATATATATATTAATATGTACGAAGACAAAAGGGAGATACATTAAAAATATGAGAGGTGAGGATGCCCGGTGTGGATGTATCGAAATGAAATTTAGTAAGAAGATTCATGACTTTTAGCGGAAACAGTTGATAGGTTTTGGAGGGAGAAGGAACATTTCCTATAATTCAGGTAACTATTGAAGGGTTATGTCGGAGGTGAGATAAGACGTGATATGGACCACTCACCTCGTTCGGTAGGATCTCTAATGTTTACAGTAGACAGACACACAACACACACACTTGATGTCTCAACACCCACTGATATCACAAACAATAACACAGTTCTATTTATTAACGTGACTGGCAATAGTCACTCTATCTTATCACACAACCAAACCTTTACACAACCCTAATTATATTCAATGAAACATTTTTTTCTTCATTTAAATTTTTTTTTATTATCATTAACTAATCTAAGTTTTTGAAATGAAATAAAATTAAATATAATCTTGGGGGCCATGGTGGCCGTGCGGGCTAGAGCGTAGGGCTTTGGTCGCATGGTCTCACCATGGTTTGCGGGTTCGAATCCCGTCCGGGAGTGAGTTTTATTTCGTAGATAGAACTCCCTCCCGGGGCCATGGATGTCTTAAATAATTATATATAACACATTGACATGGCTAATATGCACCGTACATAAAGCCAAAAAAAAAAAAAAATATATATATATATATATAATCTTTTTTCTGGGATATACCTCCCCCAAGAATAACAACATAAGAAATAAACATAATAATAGCGCGAAAAGAAGCTTCATTTTTTTTTTTTTTTTTTATGGCCTTATGCACGATGTATATTAAGTTTACGACATCCAGGAAGTTCTATCTACGAAATAAAACTCACTCCCGGACGGGATTCGAACCCGCAAACCATGGTGAGACCATGCAATCCAAGCCCTTTGCTCTACGTGTCCCCACGGCCACCATGGCTCCCAAAAATAATTCTTAATGACGAGCAATGAAAACATTGAAACAATGAAAATTAACTAAAAAAAATAATAATGAACAGCAAAGTAAGAATAAAACACATGTGTGCAGTGTCAGGAGTGGGATAATTATAGGGTTTATTTATTATAATATTGGTACCAAGTTTAAAAATTATTTTATATTTTATTATTCAACAAATGACACGAGTGGCTTATGGTAACTAAAGTATGAAATAAATTTTTCCTTAATAAGTTCTTAAAAGTGTAAAAAAATTCCAATTCCAAACTTTTTGGAGGGAGAGGAGGCGATGGAATTTTTCATGGTTATCTTTTTTGTGTCGCAACACTAGAGAAGAAGCATTATCGGCAACTTTTTTTTCTCTTCACTTTCAGTTACAAGAAGTCCTTATGTTAGTAATTCAAACAGATGACTAAATAAAACAACTGTTATATTTCATCGAGTTTCAAATCACAACGGTGCTAAACAAGTTTTCAAATCACAACGGTGCTAAACAAGTTTTCAAATCACAACGGTGCTAAACAAGTTTTCACTTCAAATAATAATAATAATGAACAGGAAAGTAACAATTATAATGTAGTTAGTTATAATGACTCATGCTTGGACTTTAATTACGAGATCATATCGCCTACTACCAGAGCGCTCTTTCGTTACTCTGGTGGACATGAGCCCGACTCAAATATGTAAGTCCTAAACTTTGCCAACCTTCACCTAGGGTAGGGGTCTTTAACGAGTAACTGACATCGAACAGGCGACGACTGTCGAAGGACAGCGTGTTCAATGTTTTTTCACTTCCCAGATAAAAAAAACCGAGGGTTTTGAACCCGCGATCTTGAGCTGAGCAAGCTAGCATGCTACCTCTGAGCTAACGGCGCCCTCAATAGTGGCAACAAGTGAAAACCAACTTATTTTGTTTATAGGAAGACGAAAACTATCTGCTAGGAATGCGAGGTTTGTTGAGTTGGGTGCAACCAGCAAAGAAGACATTTAAGGGATTTTATAAGATAATTTTTGTGTTTCTTTATAAAAAATTTGTCTTTTAAACTAGTACTAGTAGACTGCACATCAAATTAATTTAAGACAATGTATCAGTTATTAGAAAGAAAGAAAAAAGTAAATAACTGGCAATGATCAACGGACTTGACTAGCAAGAGTTAATGTGGCGCTCTCCCTCCACAGCTGATCCACCGTTTGGGCTTAACACCATATATCACGTGATTCATTACATCGGCAGGTATTAGGATTTTTGAGTTACATTTGAGATTCACACACACATAGACAGACGGACATTTTATTTTCATTTTTGGATCGAATTTCTAACCTTATACTGTGATGTATACAAAAAATACACACATTAAATGATTAAATTATAAACATTAAAAAATTAATTATATTTATTTTTATATAATAAGAAACCATTTCTTTTAAAATAAATGCCAGTAAAAAACAAAACACGGCCATCAGCTGTTTTTTTAGTGTGTGGAGAGACGGGTCGAGGCCTGGGTACAATGGCGACGGTCTGTATGTGGAGATGGAGAGTGGAGTTTAGGCTTAAAATGTGATGAACTAAATAGGAGTGAATTGACGGTGAAATTGATCCGCAAAGAAGGTACTGTTGTTTGTTTATATGTACAGGATATATGCCCAGAAATATATAACTTAAATTTAAAGAATGACCAAAAATAAAAAAAAATAATAAAAAATATTGAAATAATAGTTTTAAGAATTTAGTTTTTAAGAGTTTTTCTTTTGATTTTTGTTTGTTTTAATGTTTAGTTTTATAATATAGATGGTTTGAAAAATAAACCCAAACTATTTGTTCTAGTAAATTTTATTCTATTCATTTTTCCTGTTGGCCCAGTAAAATTATTTGAAAACCTTTGGATTAGATTTAATATTATTGAAAGAAAATTAAAAATGGCATCTCTTTAGAAATCCAAATGAAAAGTTTGTTAATTGAAATTTTTTTAAAATATTCGTGCACTTTCTTCAAAATTGCACGTCTTGAACTTTTGATATTTTTTTAGGTCCCTTTTCGAAAAACTACTGTAGAAATCAAAATTTAGTAAAAGAAAAGAGATAAAATTTCTAGAGGAAATGTGGTAATTTATTGTTTATTTAATTATTATTGTTTGTTTATTTATTATTGTTTATTTCATTATTATTTAATTTATTATTATTTATAATTTTATTTATTTACAATTTATTTAAGATTAACACTTAAACCTCCTTTTTTTTTTTTTATTTACCACAATACATAAATTGGCCTATACGTAACTGGGGAAGTAAAGAAAGAAAGAAAGGAACCCCCGGTAGGGAGGGGGGAGGGGGGAGTTGCAACAAACCTATTGTTGTCATGGCCATACCAGCTCATAGCGCCCAGTAGTACCTTCTCCAGGTATACAGGGTGACCCAGATAAGCAGGCCACAAGTGAAATAACTCCTAAACGGTTAGAGATATCAAAATTGTGCATAGGACTAAAGTTGTAGCACTCGCCGAGAGCTATGGTATGGCCTCCTCGAAAATACAAATATGTCCCTTTTAATGACTCAAACAGCCCATCGAAGGACGGGGTTCCTTTTGACCCTTAAGTTTAATTACATTTTATTAAAGTACTAGAGAAACAAGGAAGAACTGTGCAAACAGCTTTTTGATACGTCAAGTAGTTCTCGAAAAAAAACATTTTCTTATTCTGAAGTTATTAACTTGGGCCGGCTTGTGTCGGGCCGCTTGCTTGGGCCCTCTGTCTGGGCTCCTCCCTCCAATATTCCGTCTTTGGCACAATTCTATTTTATAATGTAGTTTTAAGAATAGAAATGGCTAGTGTGGTGTATGCCGAGGCAAATAAATAATAATAAAACAAAAAAAAGTAATCCCTTCTAGATTCTCCATGAGACTCAATAGCTTCAGCAGTTTTAATATTTCATTTCTCAATTGTTCATTATTATTCATGGTTTTTTAACACTTTTGATGAGGGCCGGCCCTACCTAGGCGCTGGGTTGGAGGGGCGCCAAAATCCAACATTGAAAAACATATTTATTTCAATTTTTTTTTTTTTTTTTTTTCAGACGACATTTTTATTAATTGACTATTCATATTTCCAATTTTAAGTCAATAGATAGATGCCTGGATTATAAATCGACATATGGATCAATTTGACTCCATAATAGGGACACAAATGGGGTGTGTGTTAGATTGAAGAGTTGAGAGGATTGTAACAGCTTGCTATCCTAAACACACTCAATGACAGCCAACTTAACTGCCGTAAATACAAGGGTTCAGATTCACCCACAGTTTACCTACATCGAGTCGATAAACCGTCTACTTACTATTGAAATTGTGTATCATTGATCTAATTTTTGTTTTTCGCTTTTATACAATGATAATGAATCACAAATCAGTTCATGTTGGGTTACATTTGTATTTCTTGATTATAAGTTAATTATCTAATCAGCGCTCTGAAACTTAGATCATTCATTGTTAGTGAATAATGTACTTCAACTTCCATAGTATATTGATATTCAATACCTTCATCCCCACTCCATATTTACTGTCTTTGTTATGTTATTATTATTATTATTAATTTGTAATTACTTATTTTATTTATACTTTATTTATTTAGTTTGTTAAAGGTATATACATATATATGTCACTTTTGTTCAGCTGACCAATATATAATTTCGGAAATGTTAATGTCAATATTGTAAAAGTAATGGTCACTGACTCCATTGTATTGTACAGGGGTCATCCCTTTAAACAATAACAATTATTGTTATTATTATATTAAGTCAAATTGCCCATTTTTCATTTTTGATTACACAGTTAAAACAGAGGGCGCTGGTAGCTCAGTGGTATGCGTGCTTGACTTCTGAGCTCAAGATCGTGGGTTCGAAACCCGACCGAGACCCTTAGTTTATTTTATCTGGGAGGTAAAATAAACTTAAGCACGCCGTCCTTCGGATGGGACGCTAAGCGATGGTCCCGAGCCTCTACGATCTCAGGTACTCGTTAAAGACCCCTACCCTAGGTGAATAAAAATTTAGGGAAGGCAAAATTTTCGGATTTTTTTTTTTTTTTTTTTATTTGCTACTACTTCAGGGTCTAGTTTATATCTTAAGGGGCCCTCACACTGGCAAAAATTTCGCTCAAAATATTGAGCTTATTTTTGTACAAAATATTGAATGGTCGTGGACCCTCACACTACACAAAAATATTGCACAAAATTTGAGTGTCGACTAAACATTCGTGATGGAAGTACGGCGCATCTCGTTGTACTCAGCCATAGCCGCATACGTATCTTTGCCCAGGGCAAACCCGGAGGTTGAAAGTAGCGTAGTTGTATTGTGTGCAGTGAAAACTGACATTATTGCAGAGATATTGTGAAATAATTCAAATGAACTTTAAAAAAATAAAACTTGTTTATTTATGATATTGTCTAATTTCACCAACTATATTTACATGGGAGTACTTTCGGTAATTCTACCATCCTCAGCCAAAAGCATAAGAGATAAGACTAAGTTAACATTACAGAATTTGTTTCTGTCTTTCATACAAAGAGATAGATATAATCAACAACATAGCCATAAAAAACGGATACAAACAACATACAATAGATACAATTAGAAAAAAGGTAACCAACAAAATCAATTTTAAAGATATCTCCAAACTAGACATAATAAATACGACAGAAACAAAGAAATGGGTAAGCTTACCCTATTACGGGAGAATTTCTGAACATATAGGCAACACTCTCAAGAAAGAAAACTTCAAAGTTAGTTTCAGAACAAATCGGACACTTTACAAACACTTTAACAACACGAAAGACCGAATAAAAACAGAAGAAAAGAGTGGGGTTTATCAATTAAATTGCAATTCTTGCAACCTAGTATATACAGGACAAACTGGGAGACAATTCAAACAAAGACTCAAAGAACATATATCAGAAATAGATACTAACATGGACACAACACACAACATAACAAAATCAACATTTGCACAACACATCAACCAACACAAACATACATTTGATGAAAACACAGGCATAAAATACCTTCATTTCTGCAAAAAAAAGCCCATTGCTCAACTCATTAGAACAATTAGAAATAAACAGACCTTTAAAAAATGGAAATTGTATGAACGACCAAACCAATCTAAAATATTCCCCTTTACTGTCACCAATAATATGACCCTCCAGTCGATGTGCACAGGTACGTTTAAATATACATAGAATTTACCAATATATATATATATATATATATATATAATTTATCTGAATCTTGCCAATAGATATATATATAACCAATTATTTTGATTTGTTAATATTATATTATTCGCCTGTTCATTGTTAATGCTTTATACCTAGATCTTAGAAGGGGTCACACATTTGAAATATGGAGTTAGGAATGTCTGACGTCATGGGGAACACCAGGGGGGAGGGTAAGGGGTTCCTCGAGAGGCTGATATTCTGTAATGTTAACTTAGTCTTATCTCTTATGCTTTTGGCTGAGGATGGTAGAAATACCGAAAGTACTCCCATGTAAATATAGTTGGTGAAATTAGACAATATCATAAATAAACAAGTTTTATTTCTTTCAAGTTCATTGTGTGCAGTGTTGAAGGAGTCTTTAAATAATAAGAAGAAAAGAGTGTGGGTCAGGAATTATTTGAAGAAGCGACCGACCCATGGTCATCGTAACCTACTTCGCGAACTGAGCTTGGAACCTACACTTTATCAAAATTTCCTCACACTGCGCTCTCATGCTACAAAATATTGACAGGTCCGCAAAAATTTTCTAAACTTTCAGAAAACTTTTGAACGCCCCACAAAATATTGAATACCCCTTTTTTTGCACAATATTTGTCCTCACACTCTCAATATTTTTGCACAAAACCGACATCTTCAAATTTTTGTGCAAACTTTTTGCCAGTGTGAGGGCCCATTAAGGGTGGGAGAGGGGCGCCAAATTCAGATCTCGCTCTACCCAGGAAATAGCCTCGGGCCGGCACTGGACTTCACGGTCAGGTCACATGGTCGGGGATGTTGAGGGGGTACAGACTTCACGGTCGGGGATGTTGAGGGGGTACAAACTTCACGGTCAGGTCATGGTCGGGGATGTTGAGGGGGTACAGACTTCACGGTCAGGTCACGGTCGGAGATGTTTCACTTCATCATCCTACGGTCAAGGTCTGCATCAACCTCACTCTCGACCGTAGGTCGTCACCCAGTTCCTTGTGATAATGCCCCGTGTAATAATGTTTTCTAAACATAAATTCATTAAAATTGCCTTAATTTTGGATAAAGAAGTAAATGAGAGATTTAGTGCCCAAAAAATATGGTATTAGATGCCCAAAATGCCCCATAAAAAGTCGTTGGTGGATAATCGGCTATGTACTTCCCCAGCATAGATTAACAAAATAAGTTGTCACTCTCCCTCCTAAGCAATCTACCAATTGCGCTAAAAATCTAGAGTTGACCAACAAACGGACTACTGAATCATATTAAATTTTGTAACGATACATTTAATATATCAGTTTTTAGGGTTTTTGCATTGTGCCTCCTCTTCTGAACCCCCTTCGCCCATGTTTGGTACAAAATAATAGGTGTCGTCCATATGAGGATTTGAACTTAAATATGAAATTCATGTCGATACATGGGAAAAGTCAACATCGAATTTCTGATCGACGATAACAGTTATCGTCGATCAGAAATTACTGTTACTTCCCCAACCAAACCAAGTAACTTGGTTTGGTTGGGGAAGTAACAGTGTATGTTCCATCCAAAGAAGTATAACTAAATGTCCTCTCCCTCCCTGAGAAGTATAATTTTATAGGCTAAAGACGCTTCACCCAAACTTACATGTAAGTTTCTGCTCTCCCTCTATATATAAGTGAGTCAGGATTTAGCCTCAAATTTAGAAATCGATGGACCCTCAAAAAAGCAATAACAGAAGGTAAATGAAATGAAGATAGCAAAGATTTAGAGAGAGAGCGAAAACTTACGTGTGAGCTCTAAAAAACTTACAAGCTTTCACCGAGACGGGAGGTAACAGACTACCCAATGTTCTGCCGATTCGTCGGCTCCGGGTGGGAGCAGAAACATGCAATGTAAGATGGGCTGAGGACGATCGGCGTAATAGTTCTGCCGATGGCCAATCCCAGTCCCTTAATAACCCCTTGATCTCCGAACTTTGACTGAACGTTGACTGGGTGATGTTGCTGCAAGGCGCACCCTCTTTTAAAACAAAATAAAAAAATATATATATATGAAGATTCAATGCCACAATAACGATATATATTTCATACTAGCAGTAATACCCGGCGTTACCCGGGGAACTTTGTCTTTTCTCCTAATATCTCTCGTTCGAATTCATTTCAATTCTTCAATAGTACATTCATGATGTTATAATTTTCAATTATTCATACGGAATAACGCTTATAGTCCTTCAACGGCAGACATCCCAGCTAGTAAGTTTTTAGGACCCCTGGGCACCATGGCTAGTACGCGCCATTCAACGGCGGAAACCACAGCTAGTGAATACTTAGCATCAGTGGACGTTCTAGCCAGTGCGTACTTGAGAACGCTTGTGACCAACAGGTTGATTAAAACATAGACTTCAACCATGAATTGAACCAAATTTTCTTGAGACAATTTGTTTACGTGTTCAAACAAACAAAAGTTCACAAAAACGTTAAATAAAACATTGAATTAGCAAATTTCCTAGCATCCTTAAACGTTCTGCTCAACATAGGGTAGTGACATCACCCAACACTCTAGGGTACGTGACATCACCCAACACTACGTGACATCACCCAACACTCCTCTCACAGTTTGTTCATCTCATGGCCTCAGATTTTAATTGTGAAATGTTTCATGAAAAAGGTACAAACATTATCTTAAATCTAAAAACCGTTTAAAAGCTAGAAATTTGAAGAATGGAGTCTACCGAGCTCAGGATCGCCATTTAGAAATCTAGCCGTCACTTAGCTCAGATGTTTTAATCGGGAAGATAAAAATAAATTTGAGCACGTCGTCCTTCGGATTGGGCTTTAAGCTATTATGATCGAGGGCCTTTTTGTATGTCAGGTACTCGATAATGAGTCGTATGTTATGCATCTAAACCTGGGTAGTTGAAATTACATTTACGTTAAAAATAACTTGAGCACGTCGTCCTTCGGATTGGACTCCAAGCAATGATTGAGGGCCTTTTTGTATGTCAGGTGCTCGATAATGAGTCGTATGTTATGTAACTAAACCTAGGTAACTAAAATTTCACTTAGGTTCGAAAAACCTTGAGCACGTCGTCCTTCGGATGGGACTTTCCCGATATATCTTAATCTGTCTATCAGTTTTAACAAATAGTAAATCCATAAACCGTTAAAAAGCAGGAAATTTGAAGAATGGTATTTAGCCCGACTTTTTTCGAAAAACATTATTATTTCAATTTTTGTGTAGGATTCAGATATCCGAGTTGTTCATCAGTTTTAACAAATATTAAATCTAAAAACCGTTTAAAAGCTAGAAATTTGAAGAATGGAGTCTACCGAGCTCAGGATCGCCATTTAGAAATCTAGCCAAGTCACTTAGGTCAGATGTTTTAATCGGGAAGATAAAAATAAATTTGAGCACGTCGTCCTTCGGATGGGACTTTCCCGATATATCTGAATCTTTCTTTGGTTGACCATCTTCGTTTCTGGATGCTCCCTATCTACCAACATAGCTGTATTAATTTGTTTTTCAGAAAATATGTCAAAACGGTACCTCAAAGCCTACTTATATTCCACATTTCTTCCTTGATAATTTTAGTTGGAACCAAACGGTAACTTATTTTATCACACATATGGAGTCTATCGAGCTCAGGATCGCCACCTAGAAATCTAGCCAAGGCACTTAGGACAGATGTTTTAATCGAGAAGATAAAAATAAATTTGAGCACGTCGTCCTTCGGATTGGACTTTAGGCTATGATCGAGGGCCTTTTTGTATGTCAGGTGCTCGATAATCAGTCGTATGTTATGTAACTAAACCTAGGTAGCTAAAATTTCACTTAGGTTCAAAAAACCTTGAGCACGTCGTCCTTCGGATGGGACTTTCCCGATATAACTAAATCTGTCTATCAGTTTTAACAAATATTAAATCTATAAACCGTTAAAAAGCAGGAAATTTGAAGAATGGTATTTAGCCCGACTTTTTTCGAAAAACATTTTTATTTCGATTTTTGTGTAGGATTCAGATATCCCGGTTGTTCATCAGTTTTAACAAATATTAAATCTAAAAACCGTTTAAAAGCTAGAAATGTGAAGAATGGAGTCTACCGAGCTCAGGATCGCCATTTAGAAATCTACCCAAGTCACTTAGCTCAGATGTTTTAATCGGGAAGATAAAAATAAATTTGAGCACGTCGTCCTTCGGATTGGGCTTTAAGCTATGATCGAGGGCCTTTTTGTATGTCAGGTACTCGATAATGAGTCGTATGTTATGTATCTAAACCTGGGTAGTTGAAATTACATTTACGTTAAAAATAACTTGAGCACGTCGTCCTTCGGATTGGACTCCAAGCTATGATTGAGGGCCTTTTTGTATGTCAGGTGCTCGATAATGAGTCGTATGTTATGTAACTAAACCTAGGTAGCTAAAATTTCACTTAGGTTCGAAAAACCTTGAGCACGTCGTCCTTCGGATGGGACTTTCCCGATATATCTTAATCTGTCTATCAGTTTTAACAAATAGTAAATCTATAAACCGTTAAAAAGCAGGAAATTTGAAGAATGGTATTTAGCCCGACTTTTTTCGAAAAACATTTTTATTTCAATTTTTGTGTAGGATTCAGATATCCGGGTAGCTGACCCGACAGACGTCGTTCTGTCAAAAACTATTGGACTGGATTTGTTTTTTATTTATTTTTTTTACTTGGAACCACAGCAAGTTCCTACTTAAGAACACCGGGCACCTTAGATAGTATGCGCCTTGCAACTCCGTTCAACCAGCTATTAAGTTCTTAGGACCGCTGGGCAACACAGATAGTACGTAGATAGGAACGCAGGGCACCGCAGCTAGTATGTGCCTTGCTACAGCGGATGCCCTAGGTATTTTGTGCTTAAGAACGCTGGTGAGAGCTATTATTTACCGTGCAACGGTGCATCTTCAAGGTAATACATGCTAAGGAAACCCACCCTATTAAAATTAGACTATTAGTTAATGAGTTACCGGTATCTTTATACTAAGGCCTACCTCCACAACCCCCCCTCCCGTGCAAAATTTAGCCAATCATTTTTATTATATAGATGTAGATATGTAAAAACTGAATAAAACGAAACAGTAAGTAAATGACAAAGATGACAACCAAAGATAAATCGAGGAATTTGCCAGAAGCGAAGATTTAAAAACAATCAAGAAAATAAAACGCACTAAAAACTGATAACACGCACTAAAAACTGATAACACGCACTAAAAACTGAATAAAACGAAACAGTAAGAGTTGTAATTACGTTTTATTCAGCCAAGAAAATAACATGCACTAAAAACTGAAAAAAACGAAACGGTAAGTAAATGATTTTAGGGTGTCTGAGATCGATTCACTTGATCGATTCATTGTTCACATCGATTATTACGAGCCTAAACATCGATTCTTCGATTAATCTATCTCAGATCGCCATCCCTAGAATTAACAGCTAAGAACTCTTCATAAGAACCTTCCTTGGACTTCAACGAATATTTGAAAAAAAAAATTAGCCGAATTGGTCCAGCCGTTCTCGAGTTTTGCGCTTAGCAAAAATAGGCAGTCTTTTTATTATATAGATTTCTTCCTTGGCTTTTTTTGGTTAAAACCAATCAGTACAAATTTTCATCTTTACTTATGGTATGCCATCAAGATATAAGGTCTGAAGCCTATCTCCCGACATTGCTGTATTAACGTTTTTTTCAATAAATATGAAGAATGCTACAAGATCGACCTATATTCTATATTTCTTCCTCGGCTATTCCTATTTCTATTAAGGGGGCTCCACACGCAACGGAAAATCCGAAGGCATGCCTCAAGGCGCCGGGCCTTGAGGCGAACCTCTATGTGTGGAGGGAGAATTCTGTTGAGGTATTCCTGCGGATCTTACGTCTGGAGGCCGGAAATTTCAATACAAAATCTCATTCGTTTTGCCTCAAGGCCTCTCGTCTCAAGGCCGATCGGACCGTGTGGAGGGGTGGGAGGTAAGCCTCGAGGCGATTCAGTTGTACTCTAGTTGTGTTAGAAGAGGCCGTGTTTGATTAAATCCAGTTTTCACGTAAAATCATGGCCCGTGATAACATTCTGCCGTTGGTTCCAAAATCACATAGAATAAACTGATAATTTGCATCAACTATTGCCATTAAAACCAAACTGTGTTGGCCTTTATAGTTATAATACCGAGAGACGCTTCCATTCGGAGGAATTATGTTCACGTGTTTTCCATCAATACTTCCAAGGCAATGCGGAAAATTCCATTTATCCTCAAAGCCTTTCGCTATATTTTTCCAGTCCTCATAGGTTTTTGGAAACTGAAAACTGAATTAATAAAATAATAACATGAGAAAATTGTAATAATTATAATTATTATTAATATTTCATTAATTATAATTAATAACTAGTAACGTAATATCATTTTAATTTCTAGGAAACGATTCAACTGAAGGGATTACGGTATCCCACTTTGTATCCACATTCCGCCCTGAAGATGGTCAATAATTAGTACCTAGGAGTTGTATACATTTCTATACTTATACTTTAATTAAAAATAAAATAATGTTTGAATAATAAATGAGCTTAACTTACCTTCATATAATCGTCTCGAAGAACTTTGTAAATAGCTTTACAAGTTTCTGGTACAATCAAACTGAGAGCCTGTGGTGATATCGCAGTAGAAAATTTCAAATCTTCGTAGCATCTTCCAGTAGCCAGAAATCGTAATGTGGCACTCAATCTTTCATGAGGTGTAATTGCGGTCATCATTATGGTCAGATATGGGCGTATTTTTATTCGTTAATACGAATACGAATATTATTCACAGAACCTTATTTGTGAATACGAATATGAATTTTATTCACAGGACCCCCACCTGCGAATACGAATACAAATACATTCGTATTCGCATTTTCGAATACGAATACAATTGTATTTCCAGGTACGAGCACATATGAATACGAATATATTCGTATTCACAGCCAAAAAATATGAATACACTCGTATTCACACCCAAAAAATGTGAATACACTGATATTCACAGTCAAAAAATATGAATACACTCGTATTCACACTCAAAAAATGTGAATACACCGATATACTGGAGTGCCTTAAGGCTGGCCTTCGGATATTCCGTTGTGTGTGGAGACCCCCCACTATTTGGGTTCGCCTCAAGGCCCGGCGCCTTGAGGCATGCCTTCGGATTTTCCGTTGCGTGTGGAGCCCCCTTTAGAACCAGAACCAATTTTTATATTTTCTTATGGTCGCATCTGGTTGAAGTCTCTCTACTGACTTTGTTGCAGTAATGTGTTTTTATAGGCTAAACAGGCTACACCCAAACCCATAATAACCTTAAGTTTCCGATCTCCTTCTAAACCTTTGAAATCTTTATTTACTAGAACTAGCCTTCAGGTTTTGCTCTTTTGAGGGTCTTTGGATCTCTGAATTTAAAGCTACACCCCGCGTCACACGTAAGTTTCCGCTCTCGCTATAAACCATCAGTTTTTGTTTTTTTGTGGACCTTTAACTTTTGTTTTTGCCTTTTTGTATGGGTCCTTTGACCTTTGAATTTACGTTTGTTTCCGCACTCCCTCTAATTTCTTTGGAGAAATTCATTCAACGTGTTTGGATCTCTGGTTTTTTTTATACCACTTTAAGCTATTAACACTCATATGTTACATAATTAGAACTATGAAATCTCATTTTTCGGCAACTGGTTCACAAGGCCCAGCCTCGATATCACGTGAATCTGCGTAGAGATTAGATCCGATGCGGTATCTTTGACTCCTCCTCAACCCTGACTTGGCCTATCTTTGGTTATATGAGCGATTTTTGTCTCGTTCCATTATACACATTTTATTTTAACTAAAGCTCATACTAGTGCAGAATGCATAATAGCTGTTTTGAATTCCGTGAAATTTGAGCCCAACAATCATGAAAAAAGGCCTAAATTGATATATTGCTTGGTTGATTTCATATGTCCTTGCTTACTGAGCTCAAGATTGAGGGTTCGAAACCGGATTTATCTGGGAGGTGAAAAAACCTTTAGCACATTGTCCTTTGGATGGGACGTTAAGCGATCGTCCCGAGGCGATGTCAGGTACTCGTTAAAGACCCCCTACCCTAAGTGAATATAAATTTAGAGTAGGCAAAATTTAGGTCTTCCATAGTAGAGTCGGGCTCATATCCACCAGAATCTCAATTTAAAAACCTTAATAACTGCCGATGTAAAGAATTTATCATTACGAAATTTAGTATGAAGATATAGGAATCCCTATGTAAGTCAACTGTTGAATATTAGCGCAAACGGTAGACTGGTTTTTTAGGGAGGGGGGGGGGGGGGCGCGAAAAGTTAATTAATTTTTAACCAACGACTATTTATTTTTATGGTTTTTGCAATATGAATATAAAAAAAAATCGATGATTATGACGGTGTTATGTTTATATAGATTGTTTATATACATACATACATATATATACCTGTATGTACATAGAAATAAACTATTGTCAGTACATCGTCGGAACGATCATTTTGATAGATCTGCATTTGTCTCATGTTATATAAACGCATTAGAAATCATTAATTCTATTTCTGTATATATGTTTGAGCTTTACGTAAAAACAACAGAAAGTATATTCACGAAATATAGGACTTTTCAAGGGTTGCCCATCTTAGAATATAGGCCATGTGACAACTCAAAATTTTGAACGGAGGGTGCCTACTTGCTCTCTAACAGTTGATCAAATTTCACATATAGCATCCCTAAACACCCAATTCAAACATAGGCTACGCGAGGTCCCAACATTGCGAACGAGAAGTGGTCGTTAAGCGAGGGTCCCCGAGCCTGTACGATGTCAGGTACTCGTTGAAGACCCCTGCCCTAGGAGAATAAAAAATTTTGTGTAGGCAAAATTTAGGACTCCCATGGTAGAGTCGGGCTCATGTCGACCAGAATGACGAAAGAGCGCTCTGGAAGTAGGCGATATGACCTTGTAAATTTAAGACCGGGCATGCGTCATAATAACTGATTCATAATCATAAATTTAATTATTGTATTTGATTAGTAAATGGAAGTGTAATTTTCAAGTGAAGTTCATTTAACATCCTCGCCATTAATTTAAGTGGCCCAAAGCAGCGAGAAACGAGACATTTATTTTAGTAGAATCATTTATTTTTAGTTTTATCACACTAAACTTTTATTTTGTTCATATGAAAGTACTGTTAATAACTGAATCATTTATTTTTATTAGAAGGTTATTTCATGTGTTTATTGTTGATCTGGAATGACCCGGAACTAATTTTATTTTATAATCTTTACAAACCGTATACCCTATAATAGCTTAATCGAATGTGGTCCTCAAAGTTAATCATTTTCTGTTTTCAGTTATTTTTGTGTTTTTATTTTTGTAATATATTGTTTTAGAACATTTTTTACATAATAGAGCTGTGGGGGACATTCAAAGCAATTTCAAATCCAGTCAGAATTTTTGGAATAATACAGGCTTTAAAAAACCTACATATACAGAGTGGCCCAGATGAGCGGGCCACAAGTGAAATAACTCCTAAACGGTTAGATATATCAAAATGGTGCATAGGACTAAAGTTGTAGCACTCGCCGAGAGCTATAGTAAGGCTTCCTCGAAAAGACAACAATGACCCTTTTAATGGCTCAAACAGCCCTTCGAATGGCGGAGTTCCTTTTGACCCTTAAGTTTCATTACATTTTATTAAAGTACTAAAGAAACAAAGAAGAACTGTGAAAACAGATTTTTGATACGTCAAGTAGTTCTCGGGAAAAAAACGTTTAAAGTTGCCCGTTTTCTTATCTCGAAGTTATTAAATTCCAACAAACTTCTTCTTACGCTGATATAATAATTCACTCGTAGTTCGTTCCTGATCCTTTCCGCATTTTCACGCCTCTGAGCAATTGGCGTTCTTTGGCGTCTAGTCTCAAATTCACCTTTATGGAGAATGACCACAATCCTCTTCAAAACTTTCCTGCTCTGGTGTCTTCTCCGAGGATACTTTTCTGCGTAACGCCCTGCTGCAGCACGATAATTTACCGCACTTTCACCGAACACCAACACCATGTCCACAATTTCGATAGAGGAGTACATTGCAAATAATGTAGATAAGTAATTCCTTATCACTGTAACTCGTTCTCTCTTAATCCTTAAACTTCGCTAATACCTTTCTAATTCCTTTGCATCAAAATACATGAGTAATAAGCGGTGGTAGGGCCTCGTCATGCACAAATTGAAATTATAATAACTCATGTGCAAAGTTTAATTAAGAATTTAATAACTTTATTATTTTTTTTTTGCCTTGGCAGACACCACACTAGCCATTTCTATTCTTAAAACTACATTATAAAATAGAATTCTGCCAAAGACGGGATATTGGAGGGAGGAGCCCAGACAGAGGGCCCAAGCAAGCGGCCCGAGCCAAGCCGGCCCAAGTTAACTTCAGAATAAGAAAAACGTGCAACTTGAACGTTTTTTTTTTTCAAGAACTACTTGATGTATCAAAAATCTGTTTGCACAGTTCTTCCTTGTTTCTCTAGCACTTTAATAAAATGTAATGAAACGTAAGGGTCAAAAGGGAACCCCGCCCTTCGAAGGGCTGTTTGAGCCATTAAAAGGGTCATTTTTGTCTTTTCGAGGACGCCATATTATAGCTCTCGGCGAGTGCTACAACTTTGGTCCTATGCACAATTTTGATATATCTAACCGTTTAGGAGTTATTTCACTTGTGGCCCGCTTATCTGGGCCACCCTGTATACCTTGAGTCAGTCAGCTCTTCTATGGATTTATTGTCCAGTAATCAGTAAGTTTTTTTTTTTTTTTTCTAATTTAATCGACAATTTTCAACTGTGAGGACACAACGAGAAAAGGTGAAGGCAAGAGTACATACTAGTATGTGAGAAACACTTGATGAAGCGGCTGGTCAGCACCACTGCCTCCTAGTTAGTAAGTTAACCTAGTAAGCGGTCGACTGGATTTGAAGGTAGTGTAAAAAGTAAAATAATCCGTTCTGAGGAAGATCATTGCCGATGATCCACCGACGACTTTTTACTGATGATTTGTTGTCAACTAATTTGCAGATTCATTGAACTGTAATTTTTTTAAGTCTGATGTCATTTGTTTACCTTTTGCAACTACAGGTTGTTTGTTTTCTCTATACTGTAATCAAAGGGGGGGTGTTGCGCGTCGCGTTTTTAATAAAAAAATGATATTGGAATTTACTTTAATCTAAATTGCGGAGATTTTCTATAAAACTGCTTTGTCTTTACTTATTTAAAATGTCCAAAGGATGCCAGATCGCTTATGTAATAGACGATCATTTAAATTTACTGATTTTAATATACGAATTGGATTTCTGTAACCAAAGGCGAAGGATTCGTCAGCGAAAAGAGTTTTGAAAAACCAAATTGTTAAATCATAACTGACTTTGGATGGCATGGGAACAACTACTAGAAATTTAGAAAGTCATTTTAAAAATGGATATATTTACAATAAAAAAATTAATAATTAAGAATTAAAATAAAATATAATATACAATATAACCTTATTTGCTATGTAAGCTGTAGAGACAGGGGCTGGAGTAGATAGCTGACCAATTACTTTAGGTGAAAAAGTACATGCTTGGAACAGTATGTTTTTTACATGTTTTACTCAATCAAAATAGATTTTATTTTTTAAAAAAATTATATAAAATATCATCTATGGTGAAAACAAAATGGCGACTTGGTCGAAATGGAAGGAATCTTGGAAAAAGAACAGGATAAAAAGATCCTGGAGGAAAATGCACTTCCTTCTGGTGAAAGAATAAAATGAGAAATGTTCGTGTTCATGCAGGACAATGATCCAAAACATTCTTCTAACCTATGCAAGAGCTTTCTTGAGCATCCGGTTCACCATGATGATTTGGCCACCACAGTCTCCCGTCCTTAACGCAATCGAGATTTTATGGGATGAGTTGGATAGGAATATGAGAAGGTTAGATCAACTAACAAACAGGATCTCTGGAGAATTCTACAGGTTGAATGGAGGAAAATTTCTAAGCAAAATTGGAGAAACTTATTAAAAGAATGCCTAGAATATGTAGAGTTACTTATTATGATTCATGCCCGGGCTTTAACTACGAGGTCATATCGCCTACTACCAGAGCGCTCTTTCGTCACTCTGGTGGACATGAGCCCGACTCTACTGTGGGAGTCCTAAATTTTGCCTATCCTAAATTTTTCATTCACCAAGGGTAGGGGTCTTTAACGAGTACCTGACATCGTATAGGCTCGGGACCATCGCTTAACGTCCCATCCAAAGGACGACGTGCTTAAGTTTATTTTTTTATTTGTTTATTATTTTATTTATTTGTTTATTTTTCTGAGCTACCGGAACTGTAATAACTGCCTAAGGCTGCCATATCAACCAATCATCTGTTTAAGTTTAAATTTTTTTTTTTTTTTTAAATTTCTGTTTAAATTATATTATACTAGCAGTAATACCCGGCGTTGCCCGGGGAACTTTGATTTTTCTCCTAATCTCTCATTCGAATTCTATTCAATTCTTCGAAAGTACATTCATGATGTTATAATTTTTAATTATTCAAGTGGAACAAGGCTTATAGTCCTTCAACGGAAGACACCACAGCTAGTATGTGCCTTTCAACGGCGGAAACCACAGCTAGTAAATACTTAGCATCGCTGGACATCCTAGCCAGTACGTACTTAAGAACGCTCGTGACCATAGCTAGTATCGGTCTTGCAACGGCGCACCATCCCAGCTAGTAAGTGCTCGGAACAGCTGGGCACCACAAATATTGAGTGCTTAAAACCGCTGGGCACAACAGCTATTACGTTCTTAGGAATGCTTCGCACCACAGCTAGTTCGTGTTCAGGAACGCTGGGCCACACAGCTACTCGTAGTATATGCCTTGCAACGGCGGGCAGCCCAGCTAGTAAGTTCTTAGGACCACTTGGAACCACAGCTTGTTCCTACTTAAGAACGCCGGTCACGTGTGCCTTGCAACTACGAATTTCGTATTTAAAATTAACATTCACGGAGGACATAACCAGTCGAATTTCAGCGATATCGGCCGAGGGGAGGGAGGATTTCCGGGGTGGGGGCTCAATTCAAAAATCCCAATAACTGCCCATGTAATGAATGTATCGACATCAAATATCGTATTTAAAACTAAAATCCACTTAGGACATAACCAGTCAAATTTGAGCGATCTCGGCTGAGAGAAGGGGGGAGTTCCGGGGAGGGGCTCAGTTCAAAAATCCACAACCTCCCTCCCGTTCGCAATTTTGTGACGTCGCACACTTTTCTTTTCTATTTGGCCTTCAAGAATACTACATATGAAATTTCATGACAATCCGACCATTAATCAATGAGTTAGCACTATTTTTATGCTTAGCCCCCTCTTACATACCCCCCTCCCGTTCGATATTTTGGGGCGCCACATAGCCTATTATTCAATCGGTCTTGAAAGGATGCTACATGTGAAGTTTTATGAATATCCGTCCAGCCGTTTGGGCGTGATGCTGGTATAAACATACAAACAAACCCCGTTTCAGTATAGAAGTATAGAAGCCGGTGGAAGAGAATGGGTAGATAAGCGAAACTGAATTTAAAAATCCCAATAACTGCCGATGTAATGAATGTATCAACTTCAAATTTCGTATTTGTAATTATCATCCGCGGAGGACTTAACCAGTCAAATTTCAGCAATTTCGGCCGAGGGGAGGGGGGAGTTCCGGGGTGGGGGCTCAATTCAAAAATCCCAATAACTGCCGATGTAATGAATGTTTCAACTTCAAATTTCGTATTTAAAATTATCATCCGCGGAGGACTTAACCAGTCAAATTTCAGCAATTTCGGCAGAGGGGAGGGGGGAGTTCCGGGGTGGGGGCTCAATTCAAAAATCCCAATAACTGCCGATGTAATGAATGTATCAACATCAAATTTCATATTTAAAATTAACATCCACTTAGGACATGACCAGTCAAATTTCAGCGATATCAGCCGAGGGGAGGGGGGAGTTCCGGGGGGGGGGGGGGGGGGGGGTTCAATTCAAAAATGCTAATAACTGCCGATGTAATGATTGTATCGACATCAAATTTCGTATTTGAAACTAAAATCCACTTAGGACATAACCAGTCAAATTTCAGCTATCTTTGCTGAGGGGAGGGGGGACTTCCGGGGAGGGGGCTCAGTTCAAAAATTCACAACCCTCCTCCCGTTCACAATTTTGTGACGTTGCACACTTTTCTTTTCTATTTGGGCTTCAAGAATACTGCATATGAAATTTCATGACAATCCAACCATTAATCAATGAGTTAGCACTATTTTTATGCTTAGCCCCCCCTTACAACCCCCCCTCGCGTTCGAAATTTTGGGGCGCCACATAGCCTATTATTCAATCGGTCTTGAAAGGATGATACATGTGAAGTTTTATGAATATCCGTCCAGCCGTTTGGGCGTGATGCTGGTATAAACATACAAACAAACCCCGTTTCAGTATAGAAGTATAGAAGCCGGTGGAAGAGAATGGGTAGATAAGCGAAACTGAATTTAAAAATCCCAATAACTGCCGATGTAATGAATGTTTCAACTTCAAATTTCGTATTTAAAATTATCATCCGCGGAGGACTTAACCAGTCAAATTTCAGCAATTTCGGCCGAGGGGAGGGGGGAGTTCCGGGGTGGGGGCTCAATTCAAAAATCCCAATAACTGCCGATGTAATGAATGTATCGACATCAAATTTCGTATTTAAAACTAAAATTCACTTAGGATATAACCAGTCAAATTTCAGCAATCTCGGCTGAGGGGAGAGGGGAGTTCCGTGGAGTGGGCTCAGTTCAAAAATCCACAACCCCCCCTTCAGTTCACATTTGTGTGACGTCACATCCTTTTTTTTCTATTTGGCCTTCAGGAATACTACCAGTGAAATCTTGTGACAATACGACCAACCGTTAATGAGCTAGCTTTATATTTATACTTAGGCCTACCCTCACTACCCTCCTCCTGTTCAAAACTTTGGGACGTCACACACCTATATTTTTATTTGGCTTTGAAAAATACTACATTTGAAATTCCATGATAATCCGACCAACCGTTAATGAGCTAGGACTATATTTATACTTAGGCCCCCCCTACAACCCCTCATCTCGTTCAAAATTTTGGGACGCCACATAGCCTATTATTCAATCGGGCTTAAAAGGATGCTACATCGCAAGTTTCATAAAAATCCGTCCAGCCGTTTGGGCGTGATGCTGGAACAAACATACATACATACATACATACAAACCCCGTTTCAGCTTTATTAATAAAGACTAGCTGTAATACCCGGCGTTGCCCGGGGAACTTTGATTTTTGTCCCAATATCTTCTATAAAGCTATTCAGTTCCTCGACAGTACATTCATGATGTTATAATTTTCAATTATTCATACGGAATAAGGCTTATAGTCTTTCAGCTGTTGTAACGCTAGTAAGTTTTTAGGACTCCTGGGCACCACAGCTAGTATGCGCCTTTCAACGGCGGAAGCCACACCTAGTGAATACTTAGCATCGCTGGACGTCCTAGTCAGTGCGTACTTAAGAACGTTTGTGACCACAGCTAGTATGTGGCTTGCAACGCTGAGCACCACAGCTAGTACGTAGTTGGGAATGCTGGGCATCATAGCTACTATGTGCCTTGCGACGGCGGACCCAACAGCTAGTACGTAGTTAGGAACGCTGGTCACCACAGCTAGTATGTGCCTCGCAACAGCGGACCCCACAGCTAGTACGAAGTTAGGAACGCTGGGCATCACAGCTATTAAGTGCCTTGCAACAGCGGACCCCACAGCTAGTATGTAGTTAAATACGCTGGGCATTACAGTTAGTAAGTGCTTTGCAACAGCGAACTTCACAGCTAGTACATAGTTAGGAACGCTGGGCACTACAGCTAGTAAATGCCTTGCAACGACGGACCCCACAGCTAGTACGTAGTTAGGAACGCTGGTCACCACAGCTAGTATGTGCCTCGCAACAGCGGACCCCACAGCTAGTACGAAGTTAGGAACGCTGGACATCACAGCTATTAAGTGCCTTGCAACAGCGGACCCCACAGCTAGTACGTAGTTAAATACGCTGGGCATTACAGTTAGTAAGTGCTTTGCAACAGCGAACTTCACAGCTAGTACATAGTTAGGAACGCTGGGCACTACAGCTAGTAAATACCTTGCAACAACGGACCCCACAGCTAGTACGATATTAGGAACCCTGGGCATCACAGCTAGTATGCTTTTGCAACGACGGACCCCACAGCTAGTACGTTTTTAGGAACGCTGGGCCCTACAGGTAGTAGGTGCCTTGCAACTGCGGACCCCACAGATAGTATGTAGTTAGAACCACAGGGCATCACAGCTAGTATGAGTTTTGCAACGGTGGACCCCACAGCTAGTACCTACGTAGTTAAATACGCTGGGCCAAACTGCTAGCGCCTTGCAACAGCAGACCCCACAGCTAGTACGTAAGTAGGAACGCTGGGCATCACAGCTAGTAAATGTCTTGTAGGTACCTTGCAACAGCGAACCCCAGAGCCAGTACATAGTTAGGAACGCTGGGGCTGAGCACTACAGCTAGTAAGTGCCTTGGAAAAGCGGACCCCACAGCTAGTACGATATTAGGAACGCTGGACATCACAGCTAGTAAATGTCTTGCAACAGTGAACCCCACAGCGAATACATAGTTACTACTACTACTACATGTGAAATTCATGACAATCCGATTCATGACAATACGATCAACCGTTAATGAGCTAGCTCTATATTTATACTTAGTCCCCCCCCCTCAACCCCGCCACCCGTTCAAAACTTCAGGACGCCATACACCTTATTTTTCTATTTGGCCTTCAGGAATAATATATGCGAAATTTCGTGACAATACGACCAACCGTTAATGAGCTAGCTTTATAGCCCCCCCCCCCCCCCCCCCCACAACCCTCCTTCCTGTTCAAAATTTTGGGCCGTCACACACCTAATATTTCTATTTGACCTTTAGATGGTATAAAGCCGAAACCGGTAGTTATATATGTATATATATCTTTAGTGGAATAGACAATATTTCAAAAATAAGTTTGTTTTATTTAAATATTACATGTGAAATTTCATGACGATTCGCCCATTAGTTAATGAGTTAGCTCTATATTTATACTTAGGCCCCCCCACTACCCCCCCTCCCGTAAAAACTTTTGATCCGTCACACCGCCTATTTTTTTATTTGGTCTTCAGGAATACTACATGTGAAACTTCGTGACAATCCGACCAACTGTTAAAGAGTTAGCTCTATATTTATACTTAGGCCCCCCCACAACCCCCCCTCCCGTTCAAAACTTTGGGACGCCACACACCTTATATTTCTAATTGGCTTTTAAAAATACTACATGTGAAATTTCGTGACAATCCGACCAACCGTTAAAGAGTTAGCTCTATATTTATACTTAGGCCCCCCCACAACCCCCCTCCCGTTCAAAACTTTGGGACGCCACACACCTTATATTTCTAATTGGCTTTTAAAAATACTACATGTGAAATTTCGTGACAATCCGACCAACCGTTAAAGAATTAGCTCTATATTTATACTTAGGCCCCCCCACAACCCCCCCTCCCGTTCAAAACTTTGGGACGCCACACACCTTTTTTTCCTATTTGGCTTTTAAAAATACTACGTGAAATTTCATGACGATTCGCCCATTAGTTAATGAGTTAGCTCTATATTTATACTTAGGCCCCCCCACAACCCCCCTCCCGTTCAAAACTTTGGGACGCCACACACCTTATTTTTCTATTTGGCCTTCAGGAATACTCCATGTGCAATTTCGTGACAATCCGACCAACCGTTAAAGAATTAGCTCTATATTTATACTTAGGCCCCCCCACAACCCCCCCTCCCGTTCAAAACTTTGGGACGCCACACACCTTTTTTTCCTCTTTGGCTTTTAAAAATACTACGTGAAATTTCATGACGATTCGCCCAACCGTTAAAGAATTAGCTCTATATTTATACTTAGGCCCTCCCACAACCCCCCCTCCCGTTCAAAACTTTGGGACGCCACACACCTTTTTTTCCTCTTTGGCTTTTAAAAATACTACGTGAAATTTCATGACGATTCGCCCAACCGTTAAAGAATTAGCTCTATATTTATACTTAGGCCCCCCCACAACCCCCCCTCCCGTTCAAAACTTTGGGACGCCACACACCTTTTTTTCCTCTTTGGCTTTTAAAAATACTACGTGAAATTTCATGACGATTCGCCCAACCGTTAAAGAATTAGCTCTATATTTATACTTAGGCCCCCCCACAACCCCCCCTCCCGTTCAAAACTTTGGGACGCCACACACCTTTTTTTCCTCTTTGGCTTTTAAAAATACTACGTGAAATTTCATGACGATTCGCCCAACCGTTAAAGAATTAGCTCTATATTTATACTTAGGCCCCCCCACAACCCCCCCTCCCGTTCAAAACTTTGGGACGCCACACACCTTTTTTTCCTCTTTGGCTTTTAAAAATACTACGTGAAATTTCATGACGATTCGCCCAACCGTTAAAGAATTAGCTCTATATTTATACTTAGGCCCCCCCACAACCCCCCCTCCCGTTCAAAACTTTGAGACGCCACACACCTTTTTTTCCTCTTTGGCTTTTAAAAATACTACGTGAAATTTCATGACGATTCGCCCAACCGTTAAAGAATTAGCTCTATATTTATACTTAGGCCCTCCCACAACCCCCCCTCCCGTTCAAAACTTTGGGACGCCACACACCTTTTTTTCCTCTTTGGCTTTTGAAAATACTACGTGAAATTTCATGACGATTCGCCCATTAGTTAATGAGTTAGCTCTATATTTATACTTAGGCCCCCCCACAACCCCCCCTCCCGTTCAAAACTTTGGGACGCCACACACCTTATTTTTCTATTTGGCTTTCAGGAATACTCCATGTGAAATTTCGTGACAATCCGACCAACCGTTAAAGAATTAGCTCTATATTTATACTTAGGCCCCCCCACAACCCCCCCTCCCGTTCAAAACTTTGGGACGCCACACACCTTTTTTTCCTCTTTGGCTTTTAAAAATACTACGTGAAATTTCATGACGATTCGCCCATTAGTTATTGAGTTAGCTCTATATTTATACTTAGGCCCCCCTTACAACCCCCCCTCCCGATCAAAACTTTGGGACGCCACACACCTTTTTTTCCTATTTGGCTTTTAAAAATACTACGTGAAATTTCATGACGATTCGCCCATTAGTTAATGAGTTAGCCCTATATTTATACTTAGGCCCCCCCACAACCCCCCTCCCGTTCAAAACTTTGGGACGCCACACACCTTATTTTTCTATTTGGCCTTCAGGAATACTCCATGTGAAATTTCGTGACAATCCGACCAACCGTTAAAGAATTAGCTCTATATTTATACTTAGGCCCCCCCACAACCCCCCCTCCCGTACAAAACTTTGGGACGCCACACACCTTTTTTTCCTCTTTGGCTTTTAAAAATACTACATGAAATTTCATGACGATTGGCCCATTAGTTAATGAGCTAGCTCTATATTTATACTTAGGCCCCCCCACAACCCCCCCTCCCGTTCAAAACTTTGGGACGCCACACACCTTATTTTTCTATTTGGCCTTCAGGAATTCTCCATGTGAAATTTCATGACAATTCGACCATTAGTTAATGTGTTAGCACTATTTATATACTTAGGCCCCCCTTACAACCCCCCCTCCCGATCAAAACTTTGGGACGCCACACACCTTTTTTTCCTTTTTGGCTTTTAAAAATACTACGTGAAATTTCATGACGATTCGCCCATTAGTTAATGAGTTAGCTCTATATTTATACTTAGGCCCCCCCCACAACCCCCCCTCCCGTTCTAAACTTTGGGACGCCACACACCTTATTTTTCTATTTGGCCTTCAGGAATACTCCATGTGAAATTTCGTGACAATCCGACCAACCGTTAAAGAATTAGCTCTATATTTATACTTAGGCCCCCCCACAACCCCCCCCTCCCGTACAAAACTTTGGGACGCCACACACCTTTTTTTCCTCTTTGGCTTTTAAAAATACTACATGAAATTTCATGACGATTCGCCCATTAGTTAATGAGCTAGCTCTATATTTATACTTAGGCCCCCCCACAACCCCCCCTCCCGTTCAAAACTTTGGGACGCCACACACCTTATTTTTCTATTTGGCCTTCAGGAATTCTCCATGTGAAATTTCATGACAATTCGACCATTAGTTAATGTGTTAGCACTATTTATATACTTAGGCCCCCCTTACAACCCCCCCTCCCGATCAAAACTTTGGGACGCCACACACCTTTTTTTCCTTTTTGGCTTTTAAAAATACTACGTGAAATTTCATGACGATTCGCCCATTAGTTAATGAGTTAGCTCTATATTTATACTTAGGCCCCCCCACAACCCCCCCTCCCGTTCTAAACTTTGGGACGCCACACACCTTATTTTTCTATTTGGCCTTCAGGAATACTCCATGTGAAATTTCGTGACAATCCGACCAACCGTTAAGGAATTAGCTCTATATTTATACTTAGGCCCCCCCACAACCCCCCCTCCCGTTCAAAACTTTGGGACGCCACACACCTTTTTTTCCTGTTTGGCTTTTAAAAAGACTACGTGTGAAATTTCATGACAATTCGACCATTAGTTAATGTGTTAGCACTATTTATATACTTAGGCCCCCCCACAACCCCCCCCCCCCCCCCCTCCCGTTCAAAACTTTGGGACGCCACACACCTTTTTTTCCTGTTTGGCTTTTAAAAATACTACGTGAAATTTCATGACGATTCGCCCATTAGTTAATGAGTTAGCTCTATATTTATACTTAGGCCCCCCCACAACCCCCCCCTCCCGTTCAAAACTTTGGGACGCCACACACCTTTTTTTCTTGTTTGGCTTTTAACAAGACTACGTGTGGAATTTCATGACAATTCGACCATTAGTTAATGTGTTAGCACTATTTATATACTTAGGCCCCCCTTACAACCCCCCCTCCCGATCAAAACTTTGGGACGCCACACACCTTTTTTTCCTATTTGGCTTTTAAAAATACTATATGTGAAATTTCATGACGATTCGCCCATTAGTTAATGAGTTAGCTCTATATTTATACTTAGGCCCCCCCACAACCCCCCCCCCCTCCCGTTCAAAACTTTGGGACGCCACACACCTTTTTTTCTTGTTTGGCTTTTAAAAAGACTACGTGTGAAATTTCATGACAATTCGACCATTAGTTAATGTGTTAGCACTATTTATATACTTAGGCCCCCCCACAACCCCCCCCCCCCTCCCGTTCAAAACTTTGGGACGCCACACACCTTTTTTTCCTGTTTGGCTTTTAAAAATACTACGTGAAATTTCATGACGATTCGCCCATTAGTTAATGAGTTAGCTCTATATTTATACTTAGGCCCCCCCACAACCCCCCCCTCCCGTTCAAAACTTTGGGACGCCACACACCTTTTTTTCTTGTTTGGCTTTTAACAAGACTACGTGTGGAATTTCATGACAATTCGACCATTAGTTAATGTGTTAGCACTATTTATATACTTAGGCCCCCCTTACAACCCCCCCTCCCGATCAAAACTTTGGGACGCCACACACCTTTTTTTCCTATTTGGCTTTTAAAAATACTATATGTGAAATTTCATGACGATTCGCCCATTAGTTAATGAGTTAGCTCTATATTTATACTTAGGCCCCCCCACAACCCCCCCCCCCCTCCCGTTCAAAACTTTGGGACGCCACACACCTTTTTTTCTTGTTTGGCTTTTAAAAAGACTACGTGTGAAATTTCATGACAATTCGACCATTAGTTAATGTGTTAGCACTATTTATATACTTAGGCCCCCCCACAACCCCCCCTCCCGATCAAAACTTTGGGACGCCACACACCTTTTTTTCCTATTTGGCTTTTAAAAATACTATATGTGAAATTTCATGACGATTCGCCCATTAGTTCAAGAGTTAGCTCTATATTTATACTTAGGCCCCCCCACAACCCCCCCTCCCGTTCAAAACTTTGGGACGCCACACACCTTTTTTTCTTGTTTGGCTTTTAACAAGACTACGTGTGAAATTTCATGACAATTCGACCATTAGTTAATGTGTTAGCACTATTTATATACTTAGGCCCCCCCACAACCCCCCCTCCCGATCAAAATTTTGGGACGCCACATAGCCTATTATTCAATCGGGCTCAAAAGGATGCTACATGGGATGTTTCATAAAAATCCGTCCAGCGGTTTGGGCGTGATGCTGGAACAAACATACATACATACATACATACATACATACATACATACATACATACATACAAACAAACAAACAAACCCCGTTTCAGCTTTATTAATATAGATTATATCACAATGTACACAAGTTTTAATTTGTGTTCATATCTATACATACATCTTTTTTTTTTTGGCATTTTTCTTCCATAGTGGATCGGTGTCACCATATTTAAAGTCAGTCTGAACGTTGTGCTGACGTTGGCATAATCCGAAACCAGCACACTCTATGGCTCTGTCAGTTAACAAATATTAAATCTATAAACCGTTAAAAAGCAAGAAATTTCAAGAATGGAGTCTACCGAGCTCAGGATCGCCACTTACAAATCTAGCTGAGGCACTTAGGTCAGATGTTTTAATCGGGAAGTTAAAAATAACTTTGAGCACTTCGTCCTTCGGATGGGACATTAAGCGATGATCCAGGGCTTTTTCGAATGTGAGGTACTCGATAATGAGACGTATGTTATGTAAATAAACCTGGGTAGGTCAATTTCCACTTAGGTTGAAATCCTTGAGCACGTCGTCCTTCGGATGGGACTTTCCGGATATATCTGAATCTGTAGTATCAGTTTTAACAATTATTAAGCCTATAAACCGTTAAATAGCGCGAATTTTTTGAAAAACGTTTTCATTTTGATTTTTGTGTGGGGTTCAGATAATCCGGTCGTTCTCTATCAGTTTTAACAAATATTTAATCTATAAACCGTTAAAAAGCGAGAAATTTGAAGAATGGAGTCTACCGAGCTCAGGATCGCCACTTACAAATCTAGCTGAGGCACTTAGGTCAGATGTTTTAATCGGGAAGTGAAAAATAACTATGAGCACGTCGTCCTTCGGATGGGACTTTAAGCGATGTTCCAGGACTTTTTCGAATGTGAGGTACTCGATAATGAGACGTATGTTATGTAAATAAACCTGGGTAGGTGAAATATCACTTAGGTTGAAAATAGCCTTGAGCACGTCGTCCTTCGGATGGGACTTTCCGGATAAATCTGAATCTCTCGTATCAGTTTTAACAATTATTAAGCCTATAAACCGTTAAATAGCGCAAATGTTTTGAAAAACATTTTTATTTTGATTTTTGTGTAGGATTCAGATAATCCGGTCGTTCTCTATCAGTTTTAACAAATATTAAATCTATAAACCGTTAAAAAGCGAGAAATTTCAAGAATGGAGTCTACCGAGCTCAGGATCGCCACTTAGAAATCTAGTTGAGGCACTTAGGTCAGATGTTTCAATCGGGAAGTTAAAAAACACTTTGAGCACGTCGTCCTTCGGATGGGACTTTAAGCGATGATCCAGGGCTTTTTCGAATGTGAGGTACTCGATAATGAGACGTATGTTATGTAAATAAACCTGGGTAGGTCAATTTCTACTTAGGTTGAAAGCCTTGAGCACGTCGTCCTTCGGATGGGACTTTCCGGATAAATCTGAATCTGTCGTATCAGTTTTAACAATTATTAAGTCTATAAACCGTTAAATAGTTTTTGCAACGGCGGACCCCACAGCTAGTACGTAGTTAGAAACGCTCAGCATCACAGCTAGTATGTGTTCTGCAACGGCGGACCCCACCGCTAGTACCTAATTAGAAACGCTGGGCATCACCGCTAGTATGTTTTTGCAACGGCGGACCCCACAGCTAGTACGTAGTTAGAAACGCTCAGCATCACAGCTAGTATGTGTTCTGCAATGGCGGACCCCACCGCTAGTACCTAATTAGAAACGCTGGGCATCACCGCTAGTATGTTTTTGCAACGGCGGACCCCACAGCTAGTACGTTTTTAGGAACGCTGGGCCCTACAGCTAGTAGGTGCCTTGCAACTGCGGAGCCCACAGATAGTATGTAGTTAGAACCACAGGGCATCACAGCTAGTATGTGCCTCGCAACAGCGGACCCCACAGCTAGTACGTAATTAGGAACGCTGGGCATCACAGCTAGTAAGTGCCTTGCAACAGCGGACCCCACAGATAGTACGTTTTTAGGAACGCTGGGCCCTACAGCTATTAAGTGCTTTGCAACAGCGGACCCCACAGTTAGTATGTAGTTAGAACCACTGGGCATCACAGCTAGTATGTGTTCTGCAACGGCGGACCCCACCGCTAGTACCTAGTTAGAAACGCTGGGCATCACAGCTAGTATGTTTTTGTAACGGCGGACCCCACAGCTAGTACGTAGTTAGAACCACTGGGCATCACAGCTAGTGTATTTTTCTATTTGGCCATCAATAATAGTACATGTGAAATTCCATGACAATCCGATCATCCGTTAATGACCTATCACTATCTTCAAATTTAGGCCTACCCCCATACCCCCCCTCCCGTTCACAATTTTTTGACGTCACACCCTATTTTTCTATTGGTCCTTTATGAATACTACATGTGAAATTTCGTGACAATCCGATCATCCGTTAATGACATCACTATACTTATACTTAGGCCCCCATCAACCCACCCTCCCGTTCAAAATTTTGTGACATATACACCCTATATTTCTATTTGGCTTTTAAGAATACTACATGTGAAATTCCATGACAATACGACCAACCGTTATTGAGCTAGCACTATATTTATACTTAGGCCCCCCCGCCACTACCCCCCCTCCCGTACAAAATTTTGAGCCGTCACACCGCCTATTTTTCTATTTGACTTTCAGAAATACTACATGTGAAATTTCGTGACAATCTGACCAACCGTTAATGAGCCAGCACTATATTTATACTTAGGCCTATCCCCACAACCTCCCCTCCCGTTCAAAACTTTGGGTCGCACACATCTTATATTTCTATTTGGATTTTAAAAATACTACATGTGAAATTTTGTGACAATCCGACCAATCTTTGAAGAGTTAGCACTATATTTATACTTAGGCCTACCCCCCCCCCTCCCCCCGTTCAAATTTTTGGGACGCCACACACCTTTTTTTTTATTTGGTCTTCAGGAATACTACATGTGAAACTTCGTGACAATGCGACCAACCGTTAATGAGCTAGCTCTATATTTATACTTAGGCCCCCCTCAACCCCCCCTCCCGTTCAAAACTTTAGAACGCCACACACCTTATTTTTCTATTTGGCCTTCAGGAATACTACATGTGAAATTTCGTTACAATCCGACCAACCGTAATGAGGTAGGACTATTTATATACTTAGGCCCCCCTTACAACCCTCCCTACCGTTCAAAATTCTGGGACGCCACATAGCCTATTATTCAATCGGGCTCAAAAGAATGCTACATGTGAAGTTTCATGAAGATCCGTCCAGCGGTTTGGGCGTGATGCTGGAACAAACATACATACATACATACAAACATACATACATACATACATACAAACAAACATACATACATACAAACAAACAAACAAACAAACAAACAAACAAACCCCGTTTCAGCTTTATTAATATAGATTAACATCTTTTTATTATGTGTAAATATTTATTTTTTGGTTCAAAAAATATTGTTCTAACTCTTAAAATATGTATTTTTTAAGAGAATAAAGTTGGGCAAATACTTTTGACTGGTAATGTATAAGTCACAAATAGATTTACCGGCGTACTCAGAAATTACTCACAATCAGTCGGTGACAATACTCATAATTTTAAGTAAGTGTATATACTGGTAGTTACTGAGACGCGTTATACGTTTTCTTTTCCTGTAAATAGTAGGTATCCAATATATGCCATTATTTTTTGTATATACTTGACTCGAAAAAGATTTTTTTTTTTCGCAAATGTTATCCTATGATTTTGGGATATTTAGTAGTGAAAAATAACCATCATAATCAATAGCTGCTATTTATGTTAGGTGCTGCATTGAAGAAACACAGCAGCAGTTTGTCGGCCCTTGACCTTACCGTTACACTCAATCAGTATATATTTTAAATATTAAAATAAAGATGATATCTGTCACTTTCTCTGAAGAGCCCCCGTGGGGTTAGTTATTGTTCTTGATAGCGGTGAGCCCATTGTGGCTTCCTCAACGGAGAAAACACAATTAGCAACCATTGTTGTGCGGATTTCATTGTTATTTGTTGACAATACTATGCATGGTTGCAAACAGAGGCCAATACTGACGGATTGTGTTTATCCAAACTAAAAAAGAAACTGTACCAATCGCAAGATGACAAGCAGTGAGGACGCAATATGTCTGTCCTCCGTAACGTTTAGTTTCAAAAACGTCCAACGAAAGAAAAGCGATATAGGTTAAAAAAAACCTTGATCATTCCGTCCTTCGGATGGAACCTTAAGCGATGGTCCCGAGTCTGCACAATGTCAGATACTCGTTAAAGACCCCTAGTCTAGGTGAATAAATCTGGGTAGGCAAAATTTAGGACTCCCATAGTAGAGTCGGGCTCAAGTCAACCAGAGTAAAGAAAGAGCGCTCTGGTAGTAGGCGATATGAGGTTTACCCTAGTTGGATATTCTACTCTGTTGACAAGATTTGGAAGGATGTAGGACAGGGGGGCTAATGATTTGGCTGGTTTGACGAAGGGCATGAATTAATAATGAAGACTGAAATATTATAAAATATACCTATATATATTTAATTATATGAATACATATTAAAGCAGCCAACTAGAGAGTGGCTTAAATATCACATAGTTACATGGTGATGGGATAATATTATCAAATAACAATAACAATAATTATATCACAATATTTAAAAAGAATCTAGAAACCAACAAAAATGTCTTGAAATACACAAAAACCAACAACAACAAAATTAGGTTTGAGTATTCGAATCTAGTCAATAAACAAGAGATAAAAAAATACTTAATATATCATTAAAGTCTGTGCGCAAGACCGCAAGAGGTCCTTGGCGCATCACTAGGACGTCTTTCCCAATTTAACTTGCATATTTCTTTATCCTTAACGAAACTGACTTGAGTGCCTCTGTGCTGGGGGGGGGGGGTTCTGCTTTATCCCCCCCCTTTGTATCCGCCACTGATTATATAACATCTGTACGACAAAGAGAGAATTGTGAGCCTCCCCGTCGGTTCTTTTAGTGAAGTGGTATCGGTTCTAACAAAAAAAAATAGTTGAGCCAAAAAAGCGACGATAAGATGAGGTCCTCCCAATAAGGTGATGACCTGCCGGTATCGTGTACGATTAGTTACTATTCATTCATAGGACGACATGCTTCTTGTACCCAGCCCTGCTACCTCGTGCCATTCTGGTCAACTGGTGGTTGCTTTAGCAAGTGTAGGGGCAATTATGTAATCGGTCAGAAATTCGATGCGGAGTTTTCAACGGAATTTCATGTGTTCCGACCTCGAAAAAATTAAAATGTTCTGTCTGTCTGTGAACATAATAACTCTCGATAGAATGAATTGTTCGACACGAAATTCTGTATTTGTATCCAAAACTCTCTAAGGACAACGGCTATTGATTTTCAGCCTAATCGGCCAAAGTGAAGGGAGAGATTAGGGGGGAGGCTTAACACAAAATATTGAATAACCGTTGTATTGACATGAAACTGTATTGACAAGAACGACACCTAATACATTTCAGCGGAATCAGGGGCTCAACTCAAAAATTCCAATAACTGCCGATGTAATGAATGTATGGACACAATATTTAGCATGATGATTCAGAAACCACTAAGTAAGTCAAATATTGAGTTTCACCCCAAACGTTCGATTGATTTTGGAGGGAGAGTGAAAACTTTATTGATAATTTCTGCTGGGGAAATACATAGCCGGTGATTCACCGACTACTTTTTATATTATCTGTGATGGCTGGCTGGAAGTGCCACAACATTTTAAAGGCACTCAAATTACTGAAATGTCCAGTATCTCTAAAATTATCTAATTTAAACATATAAAGTAAAAAATTAAACCTCTCTAATCCTTAAATATGTTCGTCACCTTACTTTATTAAAAAAATACATAACTTAGTTGGATTTGAAATAGAAACTACAGTGTAATGTAGTAGGTATGTTCGTTTTGTGTGGGGGGGGTCCCATGTCTACCCTAACGTAACAGAGGGAGCAGAGTTGAATAATCCACAATCTCCACTTTTCTGGGCAAATAATAGTTTTTCTAATCATTTTATTCATGTTGACATTGTGCACTTCTTATTAAATATATATTAATTCAAAAAACTATTAAAACAAGGAACAAGCATGGCTAACTTGACTCCAATCTGTATGATACAAGATGCAGGTGTCATAATCTAGTGTTAGTGTTGTCACCACCTCCCACTTTTGTTTAACACCAGAAACCTAAGGTTTCTATTTTTCATATTTAGTTTTTCAATTTTACCTCATTATATTATTTTTCCTGAGTATATATTTTTTTTACATTTAGTTTTATGAATTGGTTATTGATATGCCTTCAATCAGATCAACGTACAACGAAGATTGTATCAATGAGTGATGTAAGTTTTCAGAAGAACTGCCTTTAATATTAGTTTAGTTATCTTCATTTTTTTTTTGTTTCCGTTGTTTTAATTTTTCTACTTTATTTTTATTTAAAAGATCTCTAATCTGTGTCTAATGATATATATATATATTATATAAAAATATTAAGCACCTAATCAAAAAAACAGTTTTTGAGCCAAATATTTTTTCTGACTTTCATTTAAATTTCAATCTATAGAATAATATTACAAAAGGTGTGAACTGACAAGAATATCATTTTTTTTAAAATATACAATTCAGAATCTGGTTGATAATCTCTAACTTATAATTGAAAATATTAGCTCACTGTACAAATATAATTATTGATAGTTACAAATTTCTTTTTAAAATTGCTTCGAGAATTATATTAAATTGAGTTAGAATCTGTATCGTAGCTATATCGTGCTCTACAGGTTTTCATTAATATAGAAAAGTTAGTCTGTCTGGATATCTTTGATTCTAAAAAATAAATAACTAGAATAATCTGGGGATGTTAGTTGAATAATCCTCAGTGAGTAATAACGATGAATCTACTTTCGTGCATACAGTAATTTGTGTGTATTTTTATATTTTGTTGATTTCACATATTTGCCACACTACAAATAATGAAGTTTAGTTAATTTTAATTTTATTTTTTTATTTAATGAAATGACCAAAGGATAATTCTTGAAGTTTTAGAAGGCTTTTTAATAAAAGTGAGGCTACAACATCAGGTTTCTTGAGGCGCCGGGAGTTGCTAGCCTACTAAGCTTAAGATCGCGGGGTTGAAACCCGACCAAGACCCTCAGGTTTTTTTAAAAATCTGGGCGGTGAAAAAACCTTGAGAACGCTGTCCTTCGGATGGGACGTTAAAGATCTGTGCGATCTCAGGTACTCGTTAAAGACCCCTATCCAAGGCGAAGAAACCTAGGTAGACAAAATGTAGGATTCCCACAGTAGAGTCGGGCTCATATCCACCCGTGTGATAAAAGAGCGCTCTGGTAGTAGGCGATATGACCTCATAGTTTAAGCCCGGGCATGTCACAATAACTAACTAACAGCAAGTTTTTGTTCTTTTTTATGGATATTACTTTCTTTTCATGCCTAGATTACGCTAGGCGTCAGTTTTGGCGATTATTCTGTTGTGATCCCCCTGGCTATGCCGGAGGTTGTGGACTACATATATAGTCTTGGGCTCCTAGAGAGGGGATGATCCTCTGACACATATAAGAGGTAAGTCTGCTATGACAGCATTGTTCCAGCTCCAGCCTCTGTCTCCAACATCCTCCTAGGTAAGTTCTCCTTTCTTAGCTGTTCCAGTATCCTTCTAGACAGGGCCCTTTCACAAAACTTTTAGAGTCTTTAATTTGATTGTAATAAGTGTGTCTGACTTATTTATTAGACCAAATGTTTTCGAAGAATTTGCCGGATGAGAAACATTAATACAGCGATGTCGGGAGATAGGCTCCAACCAGATACGATGATAGCCCATTAGTTGGGATGGTAGACGTTCTGGATGAACCGAAGCCGGTTCCTGGGGACTGCAGAACCGAGTATCTGAATTTCCGAGTACCGAGTTCACGGTTCCAGACCCGCATTTGGGATTTTTACAAGTTTCTCGATAAGATGAAATCTTTCAAGTTTTCGCTCTCTCTAAATCTTCGCTATCTTTATTTGATTGACCATTCCTTCTGTTTTTGTTTTCTTGAGGGTCCTTTGATATTCGAATTTGAGGCTAAACCCCGATTCACACGTAAGTCTCCGCGCTGCTTCTAAACGTGGTTCTAGACCTGGACTCGAATCCACGATTCCTGACCTAGACCCGGGTCTAAGCATGATTTGAGACTTGGATCTGGGTTTCCAACCTACGATTTAAGGAAACAAAGAGAAACAGATAAAGAGAAGTATAGAGGGAGAACGGAAACATGAGGCGGAGTGTAGCCTAAATTTCCTAAAGGGATGACCTCAAAAGTCCAAAACAGAAGTCAAGTGTTCACCAGACAAGGAAATTCAATGTTTAGAGAGGGAGAGCGGAAACATACATGTGAGTCGAGGTGCAGGATCAATGTCAAGGGTCGAAGGACCCTCAAAAGAGGAAACACTGAAGGTAAGTTCCAGCAAATAAAGATTTCGAAGGTTCAGAGGGAGAGCAGAAACTTAGGTTTAAGTTTGGGTGGGAACTTCTTTAGCTTAGTTTCAATCAGATCCGATGAAGTCAACCACAAATAAAGATGCAAAGTAGTTTTGGTTGGATTAAACCAAAAAAGGCAAGAAAGAAATATAGAAGGAATATCAGCAATGTCAGGAGAAAGGCATCAACCAGTTATCATGATGGCTTATCATAAGTAAAGAATAAAATGTCTTCTGCTTGGTTTCAACCAAAAAAGTCGTAGATGAAATATAGAATATAGTTGGACCTTGTTGCAACGATTCTTCATATTTTTTTAAAAACATTAATACGAAATGTCCGTAGATAGGCTGGTAAACGGAACCGAGACCGGTTTCTGGCAGAACCGGGTTTTTGAATTTTCGATTGCGGATCCACGGGTTCTGATTTTCACAAGCTTTGCGATAAAGTGAAAGCGTGGTCGTTTTTTAGTCGCTTTCGAAGGTCTTTCAACTTCCAAATTTGAGTCGAAACCCAACTTTTACATATGTTTCCGCTCTCCCTCCAAATCTTCGATTTCTTTATCCTAAACTGTTCCTGCTCTTTTGTGGGTTCTTCGATCTCCGAATTTGAGGCTACACCCAGATTCACACTTGAGTTTCCGCAGTATCTCTAAACCTGTTTCTGAACCCTGCATCCAGACACAGCGTAGAACATCTAGCCAGCGTCCCACCTTTATCCCGAGCTCTCTTGGCGCGCAAAAGATCAAATTGAAACATATCAACATCAACAGTATATTCTGTAATTAATTATCAATTCTTAGATCCTATAAAGATTCAAAATATGTCTAAGTTAAAAATGGAGATGATCTCAGAATTTGTAGAAGACATGAGCCCGAGTGTACTGTGCGAGTTTAGACTTCCCAGGTTTATTCACCTACTGTGCTTAACGTTCTATCCGAGGGACGGTATGCTCTACGTTTTTCTACCAGAGAGGGTTGTGGGAGGGACATAAAATGAAAGTTAGCTATTTAATAGCTGATCGGATTTTCATGATATTTTCCAAGTAGCAACTTACAAGCCCATAAAAGGCTCTATGGTATCGTGAAATTGTGAACAGGAAGGGGGTCTGGGGGCCGAAAAATAAAATTACTAGCTCTTTAACGTTTCTTCAGATTTTCATAAATTACAAAAGTCCTGTTACAGTTACTAACCGGGCACAGAACATTTTTAAGCTGCCTAGAGTTCCTAACCGTGGTAGGCTGGCTAACCTGTGTTCTGTATTAATATTGTAATTTTTTCTCTACCATGAACTGAAAAAGAAAATTTAAGAGCAACTTTGAAGAACTTCTAAAACCCAGAAAAATTAATTAAAATATTCTTTGAGTCGTAGTTATCAGTAATTTTTTTTTTTGTTTCGACTTTTATGGTCAATGCATATCAGCCATGACACACATATCAGTAATTATAAACGCTTATTTAAACTAAAGAAAAAAAAAAATTTTGAAGTAGGAATACTTTGTCCATCACTTGCCACCCTTGTTTTGTTATAAAAAGGCAAAGTAGTTTTGTTTTGTTTTCGCAAGATATGGTTTCATATTTTACTTTCATAACTAATTTTAATTTAAATTCTGCCAGATGGCCCACACGGTGCTGCCACCTCGGTGGGTTGTTGTGTACTACAATCCTGCCTTATCAACTGTCAGTTTTAGAGCCAAAAAATGAAAATACCTGAAATTGACATGATTTCGGTATTGTTGTACGCCTTCTCATTCGTCACGATATGTAATTTATGGAGTCATTTAGGTAAAATAAGTATTTAATAAAATATTTCCCTTTTCAAGTTTTTAAAAAATATATGTTATTTATTTATTTATCTCTTGTAAACATTTTGCTTAACTGTTCTTACTGCCTTTTTTATTGACTATGGAAAATCAAGATATTTATTTATAGACTTTCATTAATGACTTTTTTTTTCAGAAAATTGGCAGGGATTATGCTATTTCAGTTGATCTCGTCGTTATGTCTTCTTTGGACCTGTTATCAAGGAGTATTTTCTGAAGAAAACTTCAAAAAATGGCGTGAGTATCTACTATTTTCATTAATATTGTGTAATGTTACCTGCAATAACTGTAAGAGAAAATTACAAAAAAAATATTTTTTCAAGAACGATCATTCCTTCCAATAATTTGCTGTTGCAAAGTAACTAAAACTTTTTAATTTTCCTGTTTGACTTGGATTTCTTTTGTATGTTTACAATTTTATTTTAAACTAATGTGTCGGTGATCCAAAAGTTAGGTAAATTATTTACGTCGTTAGAATTATTTCAATCCGATATAGTGCTACAACAATTGATATTCTTACTGAGCGACTCGAGATTTCTTTTTTTCCTGTTAAAGTTTTAGGAATTGTAAGGAAGGGTTTGGTTTTTTCTTTGTAAAGTGTGAACTTTCATTTTGTTTCTTTTCATGGCTTGTGTGTCGAAGTATACAAGTTTTATTGTTTCAGCCTCCAATCTGCAGAGATGTTCTATAAATGATCCTGCTCTGAACGAATGTATCCTGCAGGCTGCCAAACATGCCATCCCAAAACTGGTCAAAGGTCAGATTAATATGAATAGATACAAATTTAATATTTTTCATTGTAATTCTTAACATTCGCGAGGAATACTTTGTTGTGAACTCCTCTGAATGTTGCGATTATAATACAACGAAAAAACGCGGCTTAAATTCTTCAGTAAAAAAACTTCTATGATAAATAGGGATAGTTGACAGTTTTTGAGATTTTGAACTAAATGTGCCCTAGAAATAATTATGGTCATATTTACCACTACAAGTACTCATTTCATTCATAAAATATACCAAATCAGCAAAAAAAATAAAGGTATTTTTCATTATGTTTGCCAAGAAACTTTTTGATACTGCCAAAATTCATTAAGTTGCTTAATATGATTGTTTTAACATATTATGTTACTTAATACTGCAATAGACGAGAACATAACAGTCATATTTTATATTAATAAAAAAGTTTCTATCTGTCCATTTTAAAACCTACGATTTTCAAAGTAGGTTGCAATTTTCAAATGCTCGTATCTCAAAATTTTGGAAATCGCAACCTACTTTGAAAATAGTAAGTTAACAATGGACAGATAGAAACTTTTTTATAAATATAAAATATGACTGTTATGTTCTCGTTCTCTCTGTAAGTGACTTTTTGCAGGAAGCCGACGATATATTTATGTGAACAGTTAGTCAACTATCTTCTTATAGGTAATTCTTATTACATATCCTATTGTTTTCATTCTGAAGAGTTTGAACCTCGTAATGTTAAAGTAATCTTTTAGCTATGTAAAACGTAATGTATTTATGTTTTTTGAGGCGCTCACAGGACGGTCATCCATGCTATCAAACTTCACTTTTCTCTTATCTTCATTGGAATAGCCACTGTTGTGTAAGTGCATTTAGGAATGCCTCAGCAGCGCAGGTCTTTCATGGGGCAGAGTATTAATGGTTGGATCTGATAGTCTCAATATAAATTAAAATCGTCCTCTCCAAATCGAACGAAGAAGTTCAAAAAGTCAGAGGAAAAACATATATTGAGACATTATATATGTATTATATACTGTCCACTTTGTGCGTAATGCTCTACTGGCCTTCCTGGGAAGTGCACCAATTTTCTTGAACGCCATATCTCGGCTTCCAATGGACCTAGACGAACGTGTTATTCTTCAAGTTAAAGAAAACACTATATAATCTATTCTGATTGGAAATGAGGGATCCAAGTGTAGTGGGAAATTACGAGTTTCGAAGATTTAACCCCTATTTCCCTTATTTCCGGTTGTCCGATCAATTTGATATTACGGTAGGACCAATGGGACGCCAAACTGAATTCACCTTGCATATTTAATCAAAATCCTTTCGGAAGTTCCGGAACTTATCTGGTTACAAATCAATGAGTTCCTCTTTGTATTTTTTCGCAATTATTTACAATTTTTTTTAATGTAAAATAACTTTTGCTTAAGTTTCCATTTCTGTATTTAGTCTCTTTTTCAGGCAAATTATTTTGTGAATTCTCAAAGTCTCCCATTCCGATGCTTAGTGTACATTAATGTTCGTTGATCCTAGTTTCGACAGACAACCGAGTGGTAATATAAGTATTCTCGTTGGAGACAGAGCCTCGAAAATTGATAAAATGAATTAAAATCGAAATAAATTATAAATTTTCTCTAAATAAGTGTATTTTGTTGACAGGGAGCAAAGAGCTTGGTCTGGTTAGCCTGGATCCGATGAGTATGGGCAACTTCACTCTGGTCGCCTCCAAGGGGCCTATCTCGCTTCGGATAGACATGGCAGAGGCACAACTCGCAGGACAGTCACTCATCAATCTGAAATCTGTCAAGTGAGTCATCCTTTTATATACGTTGGGCTCCCAAATTCTTCTCCAATCTTAGGATTGTACATTGCACTTTTCTCAAAGCCTGAAGTTTACCACTTTTTGGACTTGGGACCTCTCAAAGTTTAACTTTTAACCTAGGATTAGGAAGTTGCCCAAAGACCGTCCGAAGCTTGGAACTAAAACAATATTACATATAAAAGTAATTAAGATTTGTCTTATTTTGGGCCGGCAATCATTAAATTATTTAAACAGAACTGTTCTGCATTAGCAAACAGATGCTTAAGTAATTAACGTGACACATCGAAATCAGGTTTAGAGAACATCTTAAACATTGCGCCCCCTACATTTAGCCCTCTTATTAGCAAACAGATGCTTAAGTAATTAACGTGACACATCGAAATCAGGTTTAGAGAACATCTTAAACATTGCGCCCCCTACATTTAGCCCTCTTATTAGCAAACAGATGCTTAAGTAATTAACGTGACACATCGAAATCAGGTTTAGAGAACATCTTAAACATTGCGCCCCCTACATTTAGCCCTCTTATTAGCAAACAGATGCTTAAGTAATTAACGTGACACATCGAAATCAGGTTTAGAGAACATCTTAAACATTGCGCCCCCTACATTTAGCCCTCTTATGCCACTAAAATATAATTTAAAATATGAATAATAATTTTGAGTGGCTTAGAAAGGACAATACTTTGGTATTTCAAATATAATAATTAACATTTTAAATTGTAATATATATTTTTTTTAATGTTTCCTCAAAACTCTCTCGAAAACTAATCTAAATTTGTTCCTTTCATCATTTTCTTGTTTCTTCTAAAAACTAGTGCCCCGCAAATCCCTTTAAACCTCCTCCAACCCCCCACCCCCACCCAGTCGAGGGGCGGGACCTCTGGTTTCCGTATCTCCGTAGAAAAAATTGATATTTGTTAAAACAGTTTAACGTTTAAGTATTTAATCTTTTACTGGCCGAATTTCCATGAGCTGAATGTTGTGACATTTTTTTCAGGTATTGGTAATTCCTGTGCCCACACAACAATGTTTGGTCGTTTTTACACGTTCAAAACCCGAAATAGAACTTGATTTGAGCTTTGGACGTTGTGCATTTTACCCCGTCTAGGTTTTGTTATATTAAAAGCTTCAAAGCGCAAAACGTTGAAAATTCTGGGCTTTGTAAGTACATAGTGCAATGTAGAGTTCCCAAACCTAGAAAAAACGCAAAACCCATTTTCAAATAGGATAAACATTATTAACAACTCTAAACCAACTGGGCAGACCAACTGATAACATTAATTAATTATTCCCAAGCCCATTGACAGCCCTATGGGAGAGTTTTGTGCACCTTCTCATATTTGTTCCGAACGGAACCCTCCTTCTATTATGTCTGTCTGTCATATAGTCGTCTAGATCCTAAACTATGAAAACTACATTAATGAAATTTACATATATCGTGCTAATTGATGGCACCAATGCAGACAAATTATAATTTCTGTATTCGACACATATTTTCGGGGTCCTAAGCCCTTACGTCGAAAAGCGGGTGAAAATCAACATTTTTGAGAATAGTCATCTCTCTGAAAAGGTCTCATCGACTGGACTAAGAAACTAATATTATTGATTATTTAGATGTTTTTTAAAATTCAAATGGCGTCCTGAGGGGCTTGCAAAGTCAATTTTGATGTTCCCAGGTCACATTTGGAAACTATTTGACCTAGAAACATTTTTAGTAGTTATATATAGTCGTCTCGATTAGATAGAACTAAGGACAAATGATTTCATCAAAATTGATTAAGTGGTTTCTGAGATAGATAAATAAGCGACTTGAAATGTCATGCGATTGGCAAAAATGAAAAAAAAAAAAAAGTCTGTGAAATGTAACTTGTGCACAGCAACTAGACTCCTTATCGCGCGAAGCCCGACTCTTGCAAGACAGATTTTCCCAATGTGTATTATTTCCATATTCCTGTAAGGAAATGGAAGCTCTGCTGATTTTGGGGCCAATCAGATGAGCTTTGTAGGAAATATGTGCAATTTCAGTCCACTGCACAGATTGTTACTCTATTGTTTCATCTTCACAGTTGAAATATAACTTGATTATCACTTGTTAACACATATTCCTTTTGCGATACAGCCATTTATATGTATGTATATATATGTCATGTGGATATATATATATATTTTCTCTCGATCTTTAAAATAATTTAGATATAACTCATTATTGCTTACTTTATTATTCTTACTTTGTTTTCTGAAAACATTTCCTTTTTCTTTTTCTCTTGTTTATTTCCATTGTTTTTTTACATTAATATTTATATTTCTTTAATTAATTCTTAGCGGCCTCTTTTCTTTTTTCTTTATTCTTTCCCAATTGGTAGATACTTGTATCCTTTTGTGTATCTTCTTATGTAATTAATCTTAGAGGACGTATGCCTCAGAATAAAGACTATTTTTCATTTTCATTTAATGCATTTTGCTCTGTCTACTTTTTTTTATTTATTTAGAAATTTATATACATAGATACATTTATTTTCGTTTATTTCTTCATAATTATACTGTTCTTTTTAATTTTTTATTCATATTTATTTATTGTGGTCTAGTTTATCCTCTGCAGCACACTTTTATGTATTTTTGTTGTAGGAATATTGAGGGTCAGTCAAAGATGGAAGAAAAAATGGCAACACTATTCAAACGCCAACGTTTCGATATATTTTATATCATCATCAGGGCCTACAAACATGGGGGGGAATCAAGATTAGAATCACAATTAAACAAAATTAGTGTGTTGATAAACATTACTGAACGTTAAAATAGACATTATAACGAGTTAAAAATTGAAACTGACACTATGAATACATTACTAAACATTAAAATTGAATATAGATATATTGTTAACCATAAACATGAACGTACACTAATACAAAGTAAAATTAAATATGAATTCATTACTAAACATAAACATTAATAATGGAAATAGACAAATAGGTGGAACATAATAAAGAGTAAACATTAAACTGACTTACTATGAATAAGCAGGGTTGGGGAGAAGGCATATACACTGGATGGAGTCTTATTTATTTTTGTATTTTTTGTGATAATTGATTTAATATTTTCTTTTCTTTTTGAGTCTATGTATTTATTCTTAGGGAACCTTGGTCCCAGAATAAAATTTATTTTCATTCATTTCAGTCAATTTAGTGTATATTTTATACTTGTAACAATAGTATCATATAAGTATGGGTTTTCTAGCAAATTCCATAGAAATAGCTGAACAATAATCATATATTTAATTTTTTTTTAATGGTTTAAATTTCATCAGAAGTTTTGAAAGAAATATTTCACATTCTGTATTGTTATACATTTTTCATAATACAAATTATTTTAGTTTGGAAATCATATATGGTTCTCCATATGGATATTTTCGTTTTGTCTAAGCAGGTATCTTGTTTCAGGTACGACAAAGAGAAGTTTCGCCTGGAGATGGAGGGCCTGCACCGGGACATCCAACTGACGGGTTACTACACGACCAAAGGGAAGCTGTTCCGAGTGCCTGTCAACAGTAAAGGGACGCTCCTCTTCAATCTCAGTAAGTGCTCTGCTCCTTTCTACTTCCCCAGCGGGGGAGGGGGGGGGGGGGGGGGGGGGGGCATTATGCAGACGGTGAGCAATTCCATGTTAAGCTCTCACCGCCCACCGCTGAGTTAGAAAAGAAATGTACTCTCACAACATACACTAAGTTTCCAAACTTTTGTGAACAGAAAGTTGTACTGATTGATAGAGTCGCCCGTATCTTTTCAATATTGAAGGAAACCGAGATTCTGTCTTATAAATAAAAAAAACGTAGTATTTGGCCAACGTTTCGGAAACTACTTATTTCCTTCTTCAGAACCTTATATTGACCCGAGTGGATGCGTGTGGTGAAGGTGTGTTTGATAGAGAACTACCATACAAAAACCCATACCACTTTCACCACACACATCCACTCGAGTAAGACCCAGAAGGAAATAAATAGTTTCCGAAACGTTGACCAAATACTGAGTATTTTATTTACACGACAGAACCTCGATTTACTTCAATATTATAAGGTTGTACATCCATCACTTTGCGCCAGTAGAATGACCAATGTAGTGTCTCCAAGGAATGACTTCTATTTAATTTATTTTAAATACTATCAGGAATAATGACAACAATAAATTTGTTCAGACATATTCATAGAATATTCATTAGTTTGTTCAAATACATCTTTGCAATCTGTGTCGACGTAGTGGAAAAAATAATAGAATTAAATTTATATTATTAAAAAATAATAATATAAATTAATAATAATTGTTTATATTATTAAACTTATATTATTAAAAAATAATAGAATTAAATTTAAATTAAATAATATAATAAAATTTGTTCAGACATATTCATAGAATATTCATTAGTTTGTTCAAATACATTTTTGCAATCTGTGTCGACGTAGTGGAAAAAATAATTAAGACAAAAAGTAAGGACTTATTTAATATTTATATTGTCTAATTCTATAAAAATATATACATATAGTGAACAGGTTTGGGCCTAACTCCAGCGTCAGCACAAAGTTCAACAGTAACATGTAATTAGGTAATTAGGCCCTTATCTGCCACCCACTTATATGTACATGTAGTGGTTTGATATTATGTTCTTAGAGGTCATCTTTACTCTTGTTTGTCATTTTACTAATGTTTGTGATGATATTTCCTCTTATGTTGGTTCACCTTATTTAAAACACCTCCAACATCTAACAATGAATTTCGTCCGTTTAGTCAATTCTGCAATAGCTATTGCCTTTTCCCAATATTGTGGTATTTCTCTCAGTCCAAGAAAATGTTCATTTGATCATGAAAAGATTTTTTATGTGTGTGTGTGTGTGTGTGTGTGTGTGAAAGATGGCTATGTGAAAAGAGAACATGCCTTGAGGAGGAAGAGGTTCTATTGAAGGCTCTCTGGGTCGACATTGTCTTTAGAAAAAGTACTACATTATTAGTTGTTGGGCACATGAATATACCTCTATTGAAGTTTGTGAAAATGAATTGGATTTAAACCACTCTACAATTCTAGACTAGAACAATTACTTGAGAGAAGTCTGTGCAAATTCATTATTTAAAAACCCACAAGTCATTGGTGGTCCTGATGATATAGATGAAAGTGTCTATTTGTTCGAATAAAGCATAATAGAGGAAAAAACAGCACAACTACAACAAGGGTGAGTTATTGGCGGAATATCTCGAAATACAAGAAATAAAAGTTGTGTTTCTTATAGTGCTCCTGAAAATAGAGATACGGCTATCTATTTGTAAGGGGATGTATTCGAACTGGGACAACGGTAATATATGATCAGTGGAGGGCTTATGTACACGGTACAATGTAGGTTAGGAACACTTGAACTGGTTGTGTTGGTAACAGTGTTAGCTTGGTTGATCCTCAAGCAAGAGCTCACACTCAGTCGATGGAAATTTTATGGAATAATGCCAATTTGAGAAATAAAAAAACAAAACAATGTGCTACCCTACGGGCTGACTACTATCTACGTATATTTATGTGGCGAATAAGGAATAAAAATGAAGATCCGTTTGAAACATCCTACATCAGATGAAAGCAATTAATGCCTCCTCATTAGATTTGTTTTCTTAATGAAATCAATCAACATAGAGTCACTATGCTAACTTACTGAGCTCAAAGTCGCAGGTTCGAAACCCGGCCGAGGCCCTTAGGTTTTTTGTCTGGTAAATGACGTTAAGCGATGATCCCGAGCCTGTACGATGTCAGGTACTTATTAAAGACCCCTATCCTAGATTAATCAAGATTTAGGGTTGGCAAAATTTAGGAGTCCATAATTGAGTCGGGCTCATGTCCAGCATAGCAACGAAAGAGAGCTCTGCTAATAGGCGATATGATCTAGTAGTTAAAGCCCGGGCATGAGTCACAATATAAATTGGAAGATAAAATAAAAGTAATGCTTGTTTGTTTGAAATTGTGTTGTTAATTGTTTTGTATTCATTTCAACTGTCCATTTCTGCTTAATTTATTAAATTAGCGTTATTACGTTATTATGACTCATTGCCTACTACCAGAGAGCTCTTTTGTCAGTCTGGTGGACATGAGCCCGACTCTACTGTGGGAGTCCTAAATTTTGCATACCTAAACTTCACCTTGGGTAGGGATCTAACGAGTACCTACACAGGCTCGGGACCATCGTTTAACGTCTCATCCGAAGGTTGGCGTGCTTCACTTCCCAGATAAAAAACCTAAGGGCTTCGGCCGGGTTTCGAACCTGGGGTCCATAGCTCAGTAGGTTAGCACACTACCTATTGATTTATGTGAGCTCGCATTAAAAGTTTCTTTTTGAATTTTAGGAAAGTTAAGAGAATTGATGTACAACGTTTGTGAACTAAGTCATCATTTGGCAATAGAGACTAGGATTAATGAAGCCAGCAATGAATAATCCTCTTATTAAGGACAACAAACATATTCGTTATCCTGAATTATAAAACTTTTATTTATAAATATATATATTTATTATATATAATTTTGTGTTTTTCAGGAAACATGGACGCAACGCATGTAGTTCAGTTCAAACCAAGCTCAGACGACAGCTTAACCTTTCTGGATTTGGATGTTATATTTAAAATTAACCACGTGGATCTTTTCAAAATGGATATGTACAACCCCAGCGCAACGCGATTCTCAGGTAGATTCATTCATGTTACTTTTGCTCATTTGAGGAAGTTGGACTCAAACCCGACTTTCTACTGAAATATTAGTTGAGAGAGTCTTTTTACAGGGATGATTTTTTCCCTGAGTATAGCCCAAAGGGAGTAAAATTGATGTTAGCTAGTTTTGTGCAAGATATTGTTTATAATTTAGTTAATTCAATTGGATGAATGGAAACAGTCGTTGGATGTGATCAGTTTTTCACTTCCCCGCTGTACAAAGTATAAGGGAAGTTCAGGAATCATTCAGAAATTTCATGCTGAGTTTTCAACGGAATTTCATGTTTTCCGATCTGCTGAAACAAAAAATCAGTCTGTTCACACGATAATTGCCGATAGAAATCTGCCGAAGGGATGGGGGGCTCGACGTAACAACCCTAATAACTGCCGATGTAATGAATACCTCGACAGAAAATTTAATATGAGGATTCAGAAGCCACTATTTAAGTCAACTACATGTTATCAGTCCAAACGGTTCTTGGTTTTATTGGAGGAGCGGAAATGTAATATATTAATTCTGGGGAAGTACTTTGCCAGTGATTCACCTACGACTTTTTTTCTATCTGGGAAGTAACAAAACGTTGAGCACACCTGCGGAGGGACGTTAAATGATGGTCCTGAGTCTGTGTGACGTGAGGTACCCCCACCCTAACTAAACCTGGGGAGGGGATAAGAGCCTTAGCCATGTGATGTGGACCCTGAGATGCCAGCCTACCACATTGGTCTCCTTAGCCATGTGATGTGGACCCTGAGATGCCAGCCTACCACATTGGTCTCCTTAGCCATGTGATGTGGACCCTGAGATGCCAGCCTACCACATTAGTCTCCTTTTCCTGCCTACTTCTCTATAAAGAGAAGTATCCTATTCATATTATTGAAATGTCCACTTACAGAGGACGTTGTAACCTGCTAGCTCTTTAACAAATTTCACTTGTAGATAGCGTCCTTATAAGCCAGGATCAGCGGAACAATAATCAATTGAACAATAGTGTAATACCATATTATATAATCTAGGGTGTTAACCCGACGGGGCAAAAAAGCGGCACCCCACCCACTTCTATAGCCTCAACATCATAGAAAATTTCAACTTAGAATAACTTCTAATATGAAAAAAAATTATGTTTAGTACGGAGGTAGTACAGTCTTACTGTAAGTAATGGAATTAGAAATAATTAAAAACCTAATATCTAGTGAAGTATAACAACGGAACGATTTTAAATAACTGCTATGACAGAAAATAGATTTAATACATAAATAAGAAATATATAGATAAGTTAGTAGCCAGTAAAGTAAAATAAAATAAAATGATTGAATACAATAATATTTTTAACCTTATTTGTATTTAAAAATAAGATTTAAAAAATGCAACAATTAATTTGAAGATGACTATAGCATAGTTTTGAATTTTATTTGGTTAAGGATCAATAATGGCTTCGGTACTCCATTTCATTCATCAATTAAAATGAAATAATCTTTTAATAATGATAATAAATATATGGTTTTAATTAAAATTCAAACTTCCGATGTACTAAGCAAAGACAGCTCACTCCAGTGTTGCCATGTTAGCGTTTGCTTTTAAGTAACCAAATATTTTTCTAAATATACCAAACAAATTGTGATTTGCAGTGAATCCTACTCTAAAAATTATTTTAATATTGTAAGATGGCGTACTGAACTAAAGATAGCAGGTTCGTAACCCGGCCTAGCCCTTTAGTTTAGTTTATCTGGGAGATAAAATAAACTTAAGCACGCCGTCTTTCGGATGGGACGTTAAGCGATATTTCCGAGCCAGTACAATGTTAGTTACTCGTTAAAGACCCCTAGCCTAGGTGAATAAAAATTTATGGTAGGCAAAATTTAGGACTCCCATAGTAGAGTCGGGCTCACGTCCACCAGAGCGACGAAACAGCGCTCTGGTAGTAGGCGATATGACCTCGTAGTTAAAGCCCGGGCAGTAGTCATAATAACTAATTAACTAAAATGTTTTTTTTATTTTAAAAAAAATGTATATATATATATATTTTCCGTTCATTTTAAGAAAATATATGTTAACTATTATTTAACTTTGTCCTATTAACCATATTTGCAACAACTATGTTTAGGTGCGACATTGAACAAACTGCTGAACGACAATTGGCGGACTGTGCTGAGCGCATTCACGCCCTCCATGGAGAACGTAGTGCAGAAAGTGTTCACAGAGGCCTTCAGACCGATGTTCCTCAACATACCTTACCAGGAAATACTACCCACCTACCAAATTGTATAGAAAATAACTTTCTTTTTTATTTATTACAATGGAGTCCTGATATTCCGAACTGATGCTAATCCCAACTCTGGCTAAATCCAATTATAATTTTTGTGTATTGGATAATAAAAAAAAAAAAAGTATTACAGAGAAGTGTCATCAGATCGCACACTGAAGTGTTCCGTAGGTGAACATTGCCTTGGGAGTTTTAGTTAATACACATTTAATAATTCTAATGTTCCGAAATATAGTATGTAGTATCTGCCTTGACCACTGCAATAAATCGTAAAAATTTGACAATTTCATGGTTTTGGATCTCTCTATTAAGATTTTATAGTTCCTAATTCTACCACTAGAATACTCTATGAGTTCTTTGTTTGTGGAATCTTAAAAAAAATTAGTTATACAAAAGTATTAAAGACAATGTGATGTGTTATATGATGTCTGTATATCCCCAACTATTTCGTTTCGTACTAAACATTTAAATAAATATTATTTGAAGTAACCTCACGAAATATTTAAAGCACCGTCGAAACTACATCCCATTTTTTTTTTTCGCTTTATATTTCCTAATTTTATTTTTTTGCTAAATTTACTTATCATTTTTTAATTTTGAACAAAATTTGAGTAATATAGCTTCAATAGTTTCCCAAATATCGGGATGGAAGGAACTGGCATATTTTGTCTGATTCACACAAAGAGGCCCAGGTTGGAGAACATGCTAAACTTGTCTGGTTCTCCTACCGGCTCTGTCTCCGCGGGTAGTTCATTGAACAGAGCTCTGCAGGAGATATTATAAGTGAAGACGACCGTTTAGTCTTATGAGAAAAGTGGTCTTAGAACCATTGATGTAGCTAAAATGTTTAAAAATTCCTTTAATTTTGAATGTTCTATTATCCGAACCACCCCTGCAATCAGTTCGGATTAACGGGACTCTACTGTATTTTGTTCCTTTTGTTATTTTTTTACTTAATTTGTTTTGTTAACATTTGTTTTCTTTAATAAATCAATAAAAAAATTATGTTATTTTTTTTTAGATTTAAAGTTCTGAAGTTCAAAATTAGTACCTTTCCCTATAAATGAAAACTGACATTATTGCAGAGATATTGTGAAATAATTCAAATGGACTTGAAAAATAAAATAAAACTTGTTTATTTGATATATTGTCTAATTTCACTAACTATATACATATACATGGGAGTACTTTCGGTATTTCTACCATCCTAAGATAAGTCTTATCTCTTATGCTTTTGGCCGAGGATGGTAGAAATACCGAAAGTACTCCCATGTATATGTATATAGTTAGTGAAATTAGACAATATATCAAATAAACAAGTTTTATTTTATTTTTCAAGTCCACTTTCCCTATAAAGAGTAGAACTAGAAATGGGAAGAATTGCGTGGTCCTTATTGCCATATCATAGTAAAAACAGGAAATATTGAAAATATTTCATTGGATCATCTCGTGTTATTCTGCACTTGTGTTAGCGGTTTTCGTTTTGATGATGATCGTGCGTTCAGGCTGCACAATATTTTTGGATCAAATGAAATTCATCATTTAAACAGAGTAAATTCTTAACTTTTATATTCTTTATATATTTCTTGCTGTGGGCACATTTTTTATGAACATAAATTTAAGGCATACATTAATTGTTTTCGTAGTTTGAATTTTATTTCGAACTTTTCCAATTTCAAGTCCTGGATGCTTTTCTTGTTCGATCGGAACAGTATTTTTATTCATTTCAATGAAATCAAGAAAGTTGCGGAGTGTTTTGAAAATTATTTTCTACCCCATATAGTTGAGAACAGAGCTATGAGTCCAATATATTTGTTTACACCACAACTAGAGTATTTTCAGTGACTATTTTAAATAACACTTTTTTTTTCTTACACAATTATTTACTTGAACTGTAACAGTTCGTAAATTATATTAATTTTTAAAAATATTTTTTTGTTTACGTCGTTCAGATTCACTACCTGAGGATGATAGTTTCCGAATCTAGTTGTGATATAAATATAATATATTGTTGAAGTGAAACCTCTGATTACTTGTTTAACAAGTAAGTTCACTACAACCGCCTAACAAGTAACTATGCTGCTATCGTTCAATGTACAAAAATTAGCTATCATTTAACTAATTTCTGGGGGCCGTGCGGGCTTTAGTCGCATGGTCTCACCATGGTTTGCGGGTTCGAATCCAGTCCGGTAGTGAGTTTTATTTCGTAGATAGAACTCCCTATATGCGTAAATAGAACGCCTTTATAAGAGACAAGGCTATTATGCATCGTACATAAGGCCAAAAATAAAAAAAAAAATAATTTTTGTACATTTTGAGGTCGAATACGTGTTTTGGCGGACTCTCATCAAAATGTTCGTTACTTTTTTTAAATTCTACCTCTTTTCACAAGAACAATAATACATGTAGGGATGTGAGGAATATTCACAATTTGTATTCGAATCCACTTTAAATTGCGAACGTTGTCAATTAGTAAATGGTTTGTAATACAAAGAAAACAACAGATTTTTTTAAACAAATGGTTTTATTATCTGGAAATTCACTTACATAAAAACATAATAGATATTCCAATTTAAAAACAACAAAAAATATTAATTTAAAAGTATTTGTAAATAATTATTTTAAAGAAAGGTTTGCTATGTACCATAATATAAAAAAAAAACATCTTTTGACTGGAAGAATACAACAAATATTATTAAAGTTTGGTTTATCGGCCTTCTGACAAATATTATTAAAGTTTGGTTTATCGGCCTTCTGACAAATATTATTAAAGTTTGGTTTATCGGCCTTCTGACAAATATTATTAAAGTTTGGTTTATCGGCCTTCTGACAAATATTATTAAAGTTTGGTTTATCGGCCTTCTGACAAATATTATTAAAGTTTGGTTTATCGGCCTTCTGACAAATATTATTAAAGTTTGGTTTATCGGCCTTCTGACAAATATTATTAAAGTTTGGTTTATCGGCCTTCTGACAAATATTATTAAAGTTTGGTTTATCGGCCTTCTGACAAATATTATTAAAGTTTGGTTTATCGGCCTTCTGACAAATATTATTAAAGTTTGGTTTATCGGCCTTCTGACAAATATTATTAAAGTTTGGTTTATCGGCCTTCTGACAAATATTATTAAAGTTTGGTTTATCGGCCTTCTGACAAATATTATTAAAGTTTGGTTTATCGGCCTTCTGACAAATATTATTAAAGTTTGGTTTATCGGCCTTCTGACAAATATTATTAAAGTTTGGTTTATCGGCCTTCTGACAAATATTATTAAAGTTTGGTTTATCGGCCTTCTGACAAATATTATTAAAGTTTGGTTTATCGGCCTTCTGACAAATATTATTAAAGTTTGGTTTATCGGCCTTCTGACAAATATTATTAAAGTTTGGTTTATCGGCCTTCTGACAAATATTATTAAAGTTTGGTTTATCGGCCTTCTGACAAATATTATTAAAGTTTGGTTTATCGGCCTTCTGACAAATATTATTAAAGTTTGGTTTATCGGCCTTCTGACAAATATTATTAAAGTTTGGTTTATCGGCCTTCTGACAAATATTATTAAAGTTTGGTTTATCGGCCTTCTGACAAATATTATTAAAGTTTGGTTTATCGGCCTTCTGACAAATATTATTAAAGTTTGGTTTATCGGCCTTCTGACAAATATTATTAAAGTTTGGTTTATCGGCCTTCTGACAAATATTATTAAAGTTTGGTTTATCGGCCTTCTGACAAATATTATTAAAGTTTGGTTTATCGGCCTTCTGACAAATATTATTAAAGTTTGGTTTATCGGCCTTCTGACAAATATTATTAAAGTTTGGTTTATCGGCCTTCTGACAAATATTATTAAAGTTTGGTTTATCGGCCTTCTGACAAATATTATTAAAGTTTGGTTTATCGGCCTTCTGACAAATATTATTAAAGTTTGGTTTATCGGCCTTCTGACAAATATTATTAAAGTTTGGTTTATCGGCCTTCTGACAAATATTATTAAAGTTTGGTTTATCGGCCTTCTGACAAATATTATTAAAGTTTGGTTTATCGGCCTTCTGACAAATATTATTAAAGTTTGGTTTATCGGCCTTCTGACAAATATTATTAAAGTTTGGTTTATCGGCCTTCTGACAAATATTATTAAAGTTTGGTTTATCGGCCTTCTGACAAATATTATTTATTTATTTTATTGTAATATGAAGGGTTCCATTAACATGTGTATTACGCATTTTTAAAGGATATAACAAATCATATTAATTTTAACACGTAACAAAACAAATCTCTATGAAATACACAAGAAATCTTATTAATAATTATAATTAATTTATCTGAAAATACAAAATACAACCAACTTGTTATAATACATTATTGAAGGAAAAAAAAAAAACATTTTTATTGACTCAGCACACTTAGTGCTCTACATATTTAAAGAGAAACTTAAGGGGTTATATAATGTGCTGGTAGTCGCCTGTTGGGGGTGGTTCGACCGAGGGTGAAGAAGATAGCGGCCGGCACATCGACAAGACCATCGTGGAACTGCTGTGTAACCTGGGTCTTATGGTCTGCTACTTCCGGCACTCCCAGCTCACGCCGGATTGGACTGTTTCGGACGAACCAAGGCGCCTTTACTGCAAGTCGGAGAAACTTGTTTTCAAACATACTTAATTTGTAATGATTGTTTTGCTAGCCCCCAGCCAGACGGGGCAAGCGTATGTGAGCAGTGGTCGGAGTAATGAGGTGTAAAGAAGTGTAGTACATTTGTGCTTGAGTGGAGTGTTTCTGTTTATGAGTGGTTATGCAATTGGGTCAGTCGGCTGTATGCTCGTGTGAGTTGTTTGTTTATGTGTTGGGTCCAAGTAAGTTTAGTGTCGAAGTGTAAGCCGAGATATCTGACTGGTCATTGGGTGTTCAATGTATATCTGTATTATTGATTTTGAGTGGTGTTAGTGTTAATTTTACGAAGTGAGAAAACTTTGGCCTTCGTTTTGGCAGTATTGAGCTTCAAGTTCCACCTGTCGAACCACTCTGTCATACTCTCCACCCTCCGCCGAAGGGCTACGGCGGCCAAAGACAGATCCTTGTGTTGAGACACAAGCATCGTATCGTCGGCATAAGTAGCCAACAGCGTAGGTGGAGAGTCTGGCATGTCGTAACAGTAGAGGTATAACAGTATCAGTGTTAGAATTGTCCCCTGTGGTACTCCGGATTGTATGGACGTCTTCTCACTGATGGAGTTCACTCTGACCTGAAACGTCCGCTCAGAAAGGAACCCTAAGATGATCCGTTGGAGGTACCCATACTCCAAAGCTTGAAGATAAGGCCGTCGTGCCATACGCTGTCGAATGCAGCAGCTACATCGAGGAAGAGTCCTACAGAGTACTCCTTCCTCTCGAAGCCGGTGACAATGTATTCTGTGACTCTCTGCAGCTGGTGAACGGTCGAGTGTTTCGGCTTGAATCCAAATTGGTGGTGGGGAATACAGTTGGTGTCTTGGAGGAAGCATAACAGCCGACGGTAGAAGACCCTCTCGAACAACTTTGAGAGAGTGTTAAGGAGACATAGATCTGTAGCTAGATGCTTCGTCCTTGGGCTTTCCGCTCTTATGGAATACAGTGACAATGGCATTCTTCCATTGTTAGGCAAGTTATTCATGTATTTTCTGTTATGATTACTGCTATATGAATGAATACAGAATCAATAAAAAATATATTTTCATTTTGAACATGTTTTGTTCTTTAAAATTTTTCACCAAAATTGAAAAGAACGGAGATAAGATTTTTATTCTTTGTCCGAGTATCGCACGTAATCAGCTTCAGGTGAAGTGATATGTTACTTTTTTCAACTTGCTAGTATAATAATATTTATTTAAGCACTTAGTATAATATAGTTTATTGTAACCATTAATGAGGTTAACGCGCTCCCTCTCGTATCAGAAAAAATTGTTAGTGAAAAGTATCGGGTTCAAGTAAGTAGCCTTCTTCTTCTTCATCGGCGCAACAACTCATCTCTGAGTCAAGGCCTCCTGGATCAGCCTTCGCCAGTCGTCTCGGTCCTGTGCAGCTGCTCTCCAGTTCCTGACTCCAAGTAGGATCCTCGCATCATGCGCTACACCATCCCTCCAACGCAGCTTCGGCCTCCCAACACGTCTGGTCCCATGGATTTCCTCCAGTAATGTCATCTTTGGCACATCATGTTCCCTCATTCTTGCCAAGTGTCCTGCCCATCTTAGTCTGTGAAGTCTTACAAACCTTAATACGTCTGGTTCTTACGACAAAGCGTATAGCTCCTGATTTGTTCTTCTCCTCCAGTCCTGTCCGTCGTAGACACCTCTATAGATGCAACATAGGACCTTCCTTTCGTGAATCAGGAGTGCTTGTTCGTCAGTCTTTGCTATTGTCCATGTTTCAAAACCGGACGGATCAAGGTTTTGTAGAGTTCCAGCTTTGTTGCCCTAGAAATCAAGTTACTTTTGAGGTGACGCCGGAGTCCATAGAAACAGCGGTTGGACTTGGTGATCCTGCTCCTTATTTCATTTGAGAGGTTATTGTCCACATTAACCTGACATCCTAGGTAAGTGAACTCGAAGTAGCCTACAACTATAATACTACAGATCGCTGACAAAACCCATCCCTACACTGACCAGATCGCACAAATCAATATTCGCTTCCGCGTTCGCATATTCGAACGTCGATTACGAATATTCGCAAATGATAAAAATCGTACATTCGTTGTATCCCTAGAAAATGACTGCATTGAGATATATCCCCCCTTTACACATATCGCACCCCCGCTTCAGAAGTGACATAACTCAAAATTCGTCAATTTTTTGTTTATGTCGCAAATGAGGTAAGAAATATGATCTCTTTATTCAGGAAAAACGACACTTCTCGGGTTCCAATAGATTAGAAACTAGAAATAAAAACGTACGAGCCCTCATTACTTCAAAATAGTTATTTCAAATTACAGTAATTTTTCCGTGTCGTTTTACAGGCATTCATGATTTTTGACTTCTGAAGTTGGGGTGCGATATGTAAAAACATTACAACAAAAATGTGAACTCCAATTTGGCCTACTTGGATGCTGTCTCTTTTCCCTCTCATGCGCCAATAATGAACAGGTTTGTTTTCTTTAGATAAATTCTGTTAATGATAGAAACAATGGACCAAATTGGTGCTTAGTTTAGTTAGAGAAGGGATGGTCCGTCTGTTATCTGCAGCTCTCCCCTCTCTCAGTTAATCCGAGTCTATTACCCTTTTGAGTCTGCAGGGAGGCAGGGATTGGTGAACAACGTCTGTGTTAATTGGTTAGACAGAAGAAGTCCGCTTTGCCAACTGGCAAAACTTTTTAGAGCTTACGAAAACTGCTTCTTTTCTCCGTAAAACGTTCGCTGCTGAGGGGCTAATTCAGTAGTTTGACCAAAACATTATTACTACACGTACATTACCTTTACGAGGAGGTCTTGGAGAAGTTGGTGCTGAACCTGCTATAATATAACGGAAGAGCGACAAGTTGGTGCTGAACCTGCTATGATATAACGGAAGAGCGACAAGTTGGTGCTAAACCTGCTATGATATAGCAATGAAGTCAAAATGCAAAGTATATGAGATGTTAAGTAATCGGTGGGAACTTGGATGGTGTAGGTGAACATGAATGAAAGAATCGAATATCGACACGAAATTTAGTATCAAGATTCAAAAGTCTCTGTATAAGTCAACTATTCATTTTTAGCCAAACCGGTCAACTGGTTTTAGAGGAAGAGCGTGGTTAGTTGATTAATTTGTTCTGTTAAGTACATTTCTGGATGATTTTTTGTAACCAAATTTCACTCTCGTTCGTGCTACTTTAGTGTCTTCGAATGGCAAAATGTCAACGTTAGTGCTCCATTCCTATTTCCGATCAGGTTCTATCTAGACTGAAGACATGTGACATCCAAAGTTCTATGGCACTGTTGATGTGCGAAGAATTTCGTTCAAGTAAGTCGATTGTAACTTAATCCCGAAGTTGGGTGCCCTAGACGCTTCAATTTTGCCAATTCGGAGCACTAACGATGGGTAAAATTTGGTTAATAAATTTTGATTAAGTCCTTCCAACTTGACAACACCTCACCGCTGGGTATGGGGTAATTCCTCTTTTGGGAGTGCCAAATGGTAACATATGTATTATACATATACAGGGCATGTCAGCAACCTCTGGCAATCGGGATATGGTTCTTCACTTCATTTGTAACAAAAAAGTAGTAATAAATCATGGTCCGTTTCGTTCACCTTCACAAGTTCACCTTCACAAGTTCACCTTCACAAGTTCACCTTCACAAGTTCACCTTCACAAGTTCACCTTCACAAGTTCACCTTCACAAGTTCACCTTCACAAGTTCACCTTCACAAGTTCACCTTCACAAGTTCACCTTCACAAGTTCACCTTCACAAGTTATTCTTGATTTCGTAAAATTTTTAATTTTCCTACTTTTTTTCATAAAATCGATCATATCTCAAAATGTATTTATCATAAATCAAATTCAATTACAACATTGGAAACAGCATTAAATTTCCTATAAAGGTACAGAAGTTTTATTTAGAAATTTAATTCATTATAGGTTTTTACTGCGACATTAATCTCAACTCTACAGCGCTTCGACTGTTGAAAACTTTTGAATGGTGTTTTCTTACAATTTCTTCAAGGGTAGCGTACAGTCCGATTACGGAAACAGTATCTACATTTCATCAGCTTTCCAAGAATATAAATATCATGGGGTTTCTTTTTCGTTTTGTCAAAGAAAATGAGAAAGAAATGTAAAAACCAACGAAATACAAAATTGAGAACTATGAGAAAAATACCCTAAGATTAGCTAATATTGCCTCTATTTTTTTTCTCATAAATCAAAGTTTTTTACTATGGTTAAAATGGTGGAATTGGGAATGATAAAAAAAATAATAATAGAAAAATATGATTTAATTAACGAAATTTCTAGTTTAACTGAGAAAGATTAGGGGTTAGGGTTTATGACTCATGCCCGGGCTGTAACTACGAGGTCATATCGCCTACTACCAGAGCGCTCTTTCGTCACTCTGGTGGACATGAGCCCGACTCTACTGTGGAAGTCCTAAATTTTGCCTACCCTAAATTTTTTTATTCATCTAGGGTAGGGATCTTTAACGAGTACCTGACATCGTACAGGCTCGGGACCATCGCTTAACGTCCCATCCGAAGGACGGCGTGCTTAAGTTTATTTTACCTCCCAGATAAAATAAACTAAGGGCCTCGGTCGAGCTACGAACCCACAACCTTGAGCTCAGAAGTCAAGCACGCATACCACTGAGCTACCTGCGCCCTCGAAAGATTAGATAATAATGCTGGAATGAACTTCGGAATCGTAATCTCCAGTATCAATCTCAAATCAATGTTTGGATGGGAATCATAGGTCGACATGTTCTTCCGCTGATTATCATTGATAATCGGTTTAATGCGACACCTTTTTATGACGCTCGTTGACGATCTGCCGGCTGCATTAGAAGACATTCCATTTGTAACAAGGCTTGGGTCCTGGTTTCAAATGGACGTTTGCCCTGCGCATAATTCAAAAGTTGTAACAGACTGGATGAATGTAAATTATGCAGTTATGCAGGAAGGTGGGTGGGTCGTTTTGGTCCAGTCTTGTGGCCTCCAACAAGTCCGCATTTAACACCTTCAGATTTTTATTTACGGGGCAACACGAAATGCAAAGTATGCACAGAGCAAGTGGATACCCGGGAAGAGCTGGAGCAACATGTATGAAGCTGCACCTTAACAACCATTTACCTATTTTAGCACGAACATTCGACACCTATTTCTTCCTCGAGGCCATCGATATACGCCCCGTATCGCCACAAACGTTCATAGTAAACAAAAAAACTCTCAACTGAATGTCGAAAGGTACTCTCTGCTACTGAAATGTGGTCGTATGGCAAATTGTTGCAAGTCTCTTGGTATAAACATTAATAACAGAGACAACTATTAACTTGACATGTCAGCTCTTCAGTTGACAATACTCATATTTCCATTCAAACGACTTACATTGGCATCCAACATTGAAGATCCGGAAAAGTTTAGTTTAGTTTTTGTCTCAATTGTCCTGCGGAGTATAGGAGAGTCTGGAGTGAAGGGAATTGAAGAAGATGCCCCGAAGGAAAAGAGGACTGGACATAATTGGAAAAGGAGTGTAGAGAGAGGACTGTATATGGCAGGGGAGGATGGCCAGTGAGTGGCCCATCCCGACTTACTTATCTGGTGGCCAATCCGGGTCCATTCTATCTGAGCCATACTTGGCCAACAATTATTTAAATAAACAAATCTTCGAATCATCTGTTTTAATAACAAATAACGTTATTTTAAACGTGTATCTCCTATTTCTTAGATTTGTTACTGGTTGGAGGTGTTTTCAGATTCGACACAGCATTCACCTGATTGAACTATAGAGGGTACCATCCATACAAGACCTGAAAACTCAAAAATAGGTCATGTGATATCTCAAAGTGTTGAACGGAAAGGAAGAATTGTGGGGAGGGCATATTACATAAAACTGTTGTAAGGATTTTCATGAAATTGAGCATAATTGCATTCTTATGAGCACGGTTCAAAAATAGGCCATAAGGAACAGGCTGCATAGTAATTAACTGAACAATAATGGGGTGAACATTGAGTTACTATAACTGCTACTATAAGTTAATTTGCTACAGCTGAGATGCCTTCCTACATTAACACTAAACAACTTCAACTTGAGTAATGTGACATCTCAACATTTTGCACGAGAGAAGGATGTAAACGTTTTAAATAATATTTTCTTTGCATATTTACAATCGGCTTCAAGTAACCAATATAGGTGTATTGGATCACTGTTTGACTACAATATATATATACGAACATTTTTGGTTGGCTAATATGCATCGTTCATAAGGCCAGAAAAAAAAAAAAAAAAAAAAAAAATTTTGGTCGCATGGTTTCACCATGGTTGCGGGTTCGAATCCCGTCCGGGATAGGAGTTTTATTTAGCAGATAGAACTCCCTCCCGGGGCCATGGATGTTGTAAAGAACTAAATAACACCATTATGGAGACATGGCTAATATGCATCGTACATAAGGCTAATAAAATTAAAATATATACGAAGGAGAACAATAATAATATACCTCGTAGAGAAAAACTAGACAATAAATATAGATAAATAAAAAATTAACATGAAAAAACATAAAATTAACAACTTAATTATGAAGAAATATATAGTGAAGTTTGACAAAGAAATTGTGTATTTTAATTATCTATTCCAATAATAATATAAATAAAAAGTGTAAAAAATAATAATAAAAAATTAAGGTACAAATAAATTAATAAAATAAAATATATGTACAATGATAAAGTAAAATGCATGAAGAAAATATACACTATAAAATAATAAAGAAAACTATATACAAAATAATACGATGAAAACAACAGTTGGGCTCCGAGACTCCCCGAAACACCCCCGGCATACCGCCCTCATTCCATCTAAATGAAGGTAGTAAGAGGAGGTGCCGGATCTGTCTAGACACTGACTAGCAGTGGAGGCAGACCGAGAGGGATTGGTGAGCTGAAGAGAGAGACTGGTCACTATATAGCACTCCCAAGGCACTTGGTATGTTGTGGCAGGTTTCACAGCCAGCACCGCCTCAGTCTCCGGAGAGGATCTAATCGTCTAGGTGGGAGCGTGATGACAAGGATCGAGTAACGGGTTCATCATGGTAAGTGAAATTGGAGTGAAACTTTGAGAAGCGGGACTTAATAAGGTCGGTGACATAAGGAACTTTGAGGTCATCATTGACTGTAAGGTTGGATATATAATAGGGAGCATCAACAATGGTTATTAGGACTGGATGGCCACGTTAGATGGCTTGGCACAACCCACAGTTCTAGTCCATATAGGTCTTAACATGTCTTGTAGGTAGTTCATTCTCAACGGATAATTTGGACGGCCTCCTTAGCAGTCGGAGGATGTAAACTAAAGTTACTAACTGCGCAACGCCGGGAGAACCTGAAAATTAATGTGAAATGAAAATGAAAAAAAAATTTATAATTCTGGGACCGAGGTCCCCTAAGAATAAATACATACAGAGTCAAAGAGAAAACGAAACGATGAAAGAAAGTATCAATGTGCCGTACAAAGCAATAACTAGAAAAGTAAATAGATTAGGGCTTCCGTAGAGAAAAACTAGACAATATAAATAAAAAATTAACATGAAAAAACATAAAATTAACAGCTTAATTATGAAGAAATAAAAGTATCTATATAAATAGAAGAATGTATGAAACAGAATATCTATATAAATATGAAGAAAATAAAATAAATTAATAAAAATCGACAGAGCATAATACAATGTAGTTCGTATAAAACAGAAGGAAGATGCCCAGAGAAGGTTTGAAATAAAATTAATTTTAGAAAATAGAGGCTAGATAGAAACAGTGTGAAGAGAAAGAAGAAAATAATCATAATAATAAAATAAGCCTCTCCCCTATGGCGGGTTGACTGCAGGCCACAAGAACGGAGGTGCGATGGACAGGATGCTCCCCCATGGAGCCATCCAGGAGTTATATCTACTATAGTAATAGTTGTGCTGGCGCTAATGGCCTCTCAAGTCCATCCGCCTAATAAGAAAAGAAAATAAATTAATGATAAAAATATGTAAAATTAAAATAAGAATAATATTTACCATGATTATATCTGTGCCGACATGCCAGAACCAGTTATGTCCAATTTTTTTGAAAAATGAGATAATGACGGAAAGTTGTATATTTTGACGTGAACTTTTGTTTTTTACAAAAAATAACCGATTTTGATGAACATTTTTATAGTAATTCTGGGAAAACGTAATGAGTTAACTGCCATTTACATGCCAAAACCAGTTAACTGCATTTTTTCATGCAAGCCAGTTTTCAGTGTAATCAACAACAAATAAACTCATTTTAATATCTCTGAGCATCTTTTTATTTATTTATTTTTTTTTTTTTTTATTTTATTATTTTTTTTTTAATTTTTTTTTTTTTGCATTGGAGGGGGAAATGCTGTGACGCACATCCAGGGAAGGTAGCCCTGGATAGTGTGGGACTCGAGACGGTTCACCATCACCATACCCACTAAAACCCCCTCCTTGCCGATCCTGATTCCCTTCCGCGGAACTGACGGTCTGTCATTACTTCGCGGAAGGGAGGAAGGGTGGCTGGTAACGCCCCTTCTTCTGTTTTATTACCGCTACTGTTCCTTGTCAGCCCTCTCCTGAAGGGCCAACCCGCCCATGATGAGCGCTGCAAAATCGCAGCCTTCATCCCACGACTCCTGGGAGCGCAGCATAGCGTCCACGTAACTGGTAGCAGTCAGTGGGGCGCCCATGCTGCACTCCAGATTTTTCCTTCCCTCCTCAAATCTGGGGCATTTGAGGAGGACATGCTCCGCCGACTCCGTCTCACCAAGGCACGCGGGGCAGTCTGGTGTTGTTGCTGCCCCGATTTTGTGGAGGTACCCCCGGAACCCACCGTGTCCCGTGAGTACCTCGGTGAGGTGGTAATTCACCTCCCCATGCTTTCTGGTGAGCCAAGGCTCGACTCGAGGGATGAGCCGATGGGTCCACCGTCCCTTTGTGGACTTGTCCCATTCTTCCTGCCACTCCCTAATTGTCCTGGCCCTCTCTGGCTCTGCTGGACCAGGGCTGGCCCCCGCGTCCTGATAGAAGACCCGGTTTCCCCTGTGGTCGAAGCGCTGCACCACCTCTTCCACCTGAACCGGGTCTTGTTTCCTTTTGAAGTGTCGCGTACGTTCCCGTGCCAAGAGGTCAATGGGGGGCAGCCCAGCAATTACATAGGCAGCGTCGCCAGAAACTGTTCGGTAGGCGCATGCGACTCTCAGTGCGCTTCGCCTGTGAGCGGGGGCGATCAGCCTCAGGTATGAGGGAATCCTCGTTGCATCTGCCCATGTCGGGGCCCCGTGCAGAAGGATGGAAGTGCTGACTCCTGCCAGCAGTCTTCTCCTGCTCTGCCTAGGGCCACCGACGTTGGGCAGAATTCTCGAAATCGCCGCCGATGTCCTGGCGGCCTTCGCTCCCACGTATTTGAGGTGCTCCCTAAAAGTGAGCCTCTGATCCAGCATTACTCCCAGGTACCTGATTGCCGGTTGGGTCTCGATAGTATAACCCTGGAAGGTCAGTGACATGTTGGTTCTGGCCTTCCTCCCGGTGAAGAGTACTGCATCCGTCTTGTGGATGGCCAGGGAAAGGCCCACAGAGCTCATCCAATGGTGTATCCGCTCCATGGCAGCCTGGAATTTGCGTTCCAGGTTTTCCAGATCATCAGCCACTATGACGATCCCTACATCGTTAGCATACGCCACCAAGGTAAGGTCTTCTGGCATTGGCAGGCTCAGCAAGCCATTGTACAGGATGTTCCACAGTGTGGGGCCAAGGACTGACCCTTGTGGAACTCCTGTAGTGACCTTGAATTCCCTGGTTCCGTCAGTGGTGTCCGCGAACAGCATCCTCTCGCTTAGGTAGTTCCTGATGATCTTCATCAGATACCTGGGGATCTTGAAGTCCCGTAAGAGGCTCTCCCAGATCTTGTCCCACCGAGCCGAGTTGAACGCATTGCTGATGTCCAACGTGACCATAAGGCAACGCTTCCGGTTCCTTAGCGTCCCGGTTATTGCTGCACACACCAGATTCTTCACCTCTTCCACTGCATCTGAGCATCTTTTTATTATAATTAATTAACCTTTCGTCTATCATCTCACGGTCACTAACGGCTACTGATTAGTGCCACGAAAAGGAAACGCGCGGCGCCACTGTCAAGCAACTGCTCCAAATCAAAACATTGTTGACATTCTCATATAATATATATGACTATATTATAGCAATACATCTAATATGAACGAATTCATAATCCAAATTAACAATGAAAAATTAAAAAAAAAAAATTTCGTAATTAAATTACAATAATTATAATTTTATAAAATTATTCGAACTTTTTAAAGGCGTAAACAATATTCAAGAAGAATTAGAACTTTTTATTTGAATATAACAGAAGTAACACAAAAAACTTTAAACCGTAATTTCTCAAAATCATGTTTAATGGAGTTAACTTGTTCTGGCATGTAGCCATAGATATATACTATATGACTATGATAAAATATAATAAAAATAAAGAATTAAAAACAGTATATAATTAATTAACCTCCTATTAGTACACCTAAAAAAAAATCAGAACCTAGGTCCTATCCTAACCAATAGGTACATTTTACAGAATACAATACTTTTTACAATTTTAAACAAACTATAATAAATAAACTATCCAATGATTAGGTTTACAATAATGAAATATAAAAGTATTCTACAGGCAGAGCAGTGTTAGCTTCAGTGTTAGTTGCATGAATTAAAAGCGTTAACTTATGGATGTTTAAAATAATTGTGTTATTGTTTGTAATACGTCATGTTGAATCTAAATGTTGTAAATAAACTTGTTTTCATTAGTTTATTATAATTTTCATTGGCGGCACCCCCACTCTCGCCACCATTCGCGGCACCCCCACTCTCGCCACCATTCGCGGCACCCCCACTCTCGCCACCATTCGCGGCACCCCCACTCTCGCCACCATTCGCGGCACCCCCACTCTCGCCACCATTCGCGGCACCCCCACTCTCGCCACCATTCGCGGCACCCCCACTCTCGCCACCATTCGCGGCACCCCCACTCTCGCCACCATTCGCGGCACCCCCACTCTCGCCACCATTCGCGGCACCCCCACTCTCGCCACAGCTCACCTGTCAACTACTATCGCGGCACCCCCACTCTCGCCACAGCTCACCTGTCAACTACTATCGCGGCACCCCCACTCTCGCCACCATTCGCGGCACCCCCACTCTCGCCACCATTCGCGGCACCCCCACTCTCGCCACCATTCGCGGCACCCCCACTCTCGCCACCATTCGCGGCACCCCCACTCTCGCCACAGCTCACCTGTCAACTACTATCGCGGCACCCCCACTCTCGCCACCATTCGCGGCACCCCCACTCTCGCCACCATTCGCGGCACCCCCACTCTCGCCACCATTCGCGGCACCCCCACTCTCGCCACCATTCGCGGCACCCCCACTCTCGCCACCATTCGCGGCACCCCCACTCTCGCCACCATTCGCGGCACCCCCACTCTCGCCACCATTCGCGGCACCCCCACTCTCGCCACAGCTCACCTGTCAACTACTATCGCGGCACCCCCACTCTCGCCACAGCTCACCTGTCAACTACTATCGCGGCACCCCCACTCTCGCCACAGCTCACCTGTCAACTACTATCGCGGCACCCCCACTCTCGCCACAGCTCACCTGTCAACTACTATCGCGGCACCCCCACTCTCGCCACAGCTCACCTGTCAACTACTATCGCGGCACCCCCACTCTCGCCACCATTCGCGGCACCCCCACGCTCGCCACAGCTCACCTGTCAACTACTATCGCGGCACCCCCACTCTCGCCACAGCTCACCTGTCAACTACTATCGCGGCACCCCCACTCTCGCCACAGCTCACCTGTCAACTACTATCGCGGCACCCCCACTCTCGCCACAGCTCACCTGTCAACTACTATCGCGGCACCCCCACTCTCGCCACCATTCGCGGCACCCCCACGCTCGCCACAGCTCACCTGTCAACTACTATCGCGGCACCCCCACTCTCGCCACCATTCGCGGCACCCCCACTCTCGCCACCATTCGCGGCACCCCCACTCTCGCCACCATTCGCGGCACCCCCACTCTCGCCACAGCTCACCTGTCAACTACTATCGCGGCACCCCCACTCTCGCCACAGCTCACCTGTCAACTACTATCGCGGCACCCCCACTCTCGCCACCATTCGCGGCACCCCCACTCTCGCCACCATTCGCGGCACCCCCACTCTCGCCACCATTCGCGGCACCCCCACTCTCGCCACAGCTCACCTGTCAACTACTATCGCGGCACCCCCACTCTCGCCACCATTCGCGGCACCCCCACTCTCGCCACCATTCGCGGCACCCCCACTCTCGCCACCATTCGCGGCACCCCCACTCTCGCCACCATTCGCGGCACCCCCACTCTCGCCACCATTCGCGGCACCCCCACTCTCGCCACAGCTCACCTGTCAACTACTATCGCAGCACCCCCACTCTCGCCACAGCTCACCTGTCAACTACTATCGCGGCACCCCCACTCTCGCCACAGCTCACCTGTCAACTACTATCGCGGCACCCCCACTCTCGCCACAGCTCACCTGTCAACTACTATCGCGGCACCCCCACTCTCGCCACAGCTCACCTGTCAACTACTATCGCGGCACCCCCACTCTCGCCACAGCTCACCTGTCAACTACTATCGCGGCACCCCCACTCTCGCCACAGCTCACCTGTCAACTACTATCGCGGCACCCCCACTCTCGCCACAGCTCACCTGTCAACTACTATCGCGGCACCCCCACTCTCGCCACCATTCGCGGCACCCCCACGCTCGCCACAGCTCACCTGTCAACTACTATCGCGGCACCCCCACTCTCGCCACAGCTCACCTGTCAACTACTATCGCGGCACCCCCACTCTCGCCACCATTCGCGGCACCCCCACTCTCGCCACACCTGTCAACTACTATCGCGGCACCCCCACTCTCGCCACAGCTCACCTGTCAACTACTATCGCGGCACCCCCACTCTCGCCACAGCTCACCTGTCAACTACTATCGCGGCACCCCCACGCTCGCCACAGCTCACCTGTCAACTACTATCGCGGCACCCCCACTCTCGCCACCATTCGCGGCACCCCCACTCTCGCCACCATTCGCGGCACCCCCACTCTCGCCACAGCTCACCTGTCAACTACTATCGCGGCACCCCCACTCTCGCCACAGCTCACCTGTCAACTACTATCGCGGCACCCCCCACTCTCGCCACCATTCGCGGCACCCCCACTCTCGCCACCATTCGCGGCACCCCCACTCTCGCCACCATTCGCGGCACCCCCACTCTCGCCACAGCTCACCTGTCAACTACTATCGCGGCACCCCCACTCTCGCCACAGCTCACCTGTCAACTACTATCGCGGCACCCCCACTCTCGCCACAGCTCACCTGTCAACTACTATCGCGGCACCCCCACTCTCGCCACCATTCGCGGCACCCCCACGCTCGCCACAGCTCACCTGTCAACTACTATCGCGGCACCCCCACTCTCGCCACAGCTCACCTGTCAACTACTATCGCGGCACCCCCACTCTCGCCACCATTCGCGGCACCCCCACTCTCGCCACCATTCGCGGCACCCCCACTCTCGCCACAGCTCACCTGTCAACTACTATCGCGGCACCCCCACTCTCGCCACAGCTCACCTGTCAACTACTATCGCGGCACCCCCACTCTCGCCACCATTCGCGGCACCCCCACTCTCGCCACCATTCGCGGCACCCCCACTCTCGCCACCATTCGCGGCACCCCCACTCTCGCCACAGCTCACCTGTCAACTACTATCGCGGCACCCCCACTCTCGCCACAGCTCACCTGTCAACTACTATCGCGGCACCCCCACTCTCGCCACAGCTCACCTGTCAACTACTATCGCGGCACCCCCACTCTCGCCACCATTCGCGGCACCCCCACGCTCGCCACAGCTCACCTGTCAACTACTATCGCGGCACCCCCACTCTCGCCACAGCTCACCTGTCAACTACTATCGCGGCACCCCCACTCTCGCCACCATTCGCGGCACCCCCACTCTCGCCACAGCTCACCTGTCAACTACTATCGCGGCACCCCCACTCTCGCCACAGCTCACCTGTCAACTACTATCGCGGCACCCCCACTCTCGCCACAGCTCACCTGTCAACTACTATCGCGGCACCCCCACTCTCGCCACAGCTCACCTGTCAACTACTATCGCGGCACCCCCACGCTCGCCACAGCTCACCTGTCAACTACTATCGCGGCACCCCCACTCTCGCCACCATTCGCGGCACCCCCACTCTCGCCACCATTCGCGGCACCCCCACTCTCGCCACAGCTCACCTGTCAACTACTATCGCGGCACCCCCACTCTCGCCACAGCTCACCTGTCAACTACTATCGCGGCACCCCCACTCTCGCCACAGCTCACCTGTCAACTACTATCGCGGCACCCCCACTCTCGCCACCATTCGCGGCACCCCCACGCTCGCCACAGCTCACCTGTCAACTACTATCGCGGCACCCCCACTCTCGCCACAGCTCACCTGTCAACTACTATCGCGGCACCCCCACTCTCGCCACCATTCGCGGCACCCCCACTCTCGCCACCATTCGCGGCACCCCCACTCTCGCCACAGCTCACCTGTCAACTACTATCGCGGCACCCCCACTCTCGCCACAGCTCACCTGTCAACTACTATCGCGGCACCCCCACTCTCGCCACCATTCGCGGCACCCCCACTCTCGCCACCATTCGCGGCACCCCCACTCTCGCCACCATTCGCGGCACCCCCACTCTCGCCACAGCTCACCTGTCAACTACTATCGCGGCACCCCCACTCTCGCCACAGCTCACCTGTCAACTACTATCGCGGCACCCCCACTCTCGCCACAGCTCACCTGTCAACTACTATCGCGGCACCCCCACTCTCGCCACAGCTCACCTGTCAACTACTATCGCGGCACCCCCACTCTCGCCACCATTCGCGGCACCCCCACGCTCGCCACAGCTCACCTGTCAACTACTATCGCGGCACCCCCACTCTCGCCACCATTCGCGGCACCCCCACTCTCGCCACCATTCGCGGCACCCCCACTCTCGCCACAGCTCACCTGTCAACTACTATCGCGGCACCCCCACTCTCGCCACAGCTCACCTGTCAACTACTATCGCGGCACCCCCACTCTCGCCACCATTCGCGGCACCCCCACTCTCGCCACCATTCGCGGCACCCCCACTCTCGCCACCATTCGCGGCACCCCCACTCTCGCCACAGCTCACCTGTCAACTACTATCGCGGCACCCCCACTCTCGCCACAGCTCACCTGTCAACTACTATCGCGGCACCCCCACTCTCGCCACAGCTCACCTGTCAACTACTATCGCGGCACCCCCACTCTCGCCACAGCTCACCTGTCAACTACTATCGCGGCACCCCCACTCTCGCCACCATTCGCGGCACCCCCACGCTCGCCACAGCTCACCTGTCAACTACTATCGCGGCACCCCCACTCTCGCCACCATTCGCGGCACCCCCACTCTCGCCACCATTCGCGGCACCCCCACTCTCGCCACAGCTCACCTGTCAACTACTATCGCGGCACCCCCACTCTCGCCACAGCTCACCTGTCAACTACTATCGCGGCACCCCCACTCTCGCCACCATTCGCGGCACCCCCACTCTCGCCACAGCTCACCTGTCAACTACTATCGCGGCACCCCCACTCTCGCCACAGCTCACCTGTCAACTACTATCGCGGCACCCCCACTCTCGCCACCATTCGCGGCACCCCCACTCTCGCCACAGCTCACCTGTCAACTACTATCGCGGCACCCCCACTCTCGCCACAGCTCACCTGTCAACTACTATCGCGGCACCCCCACTCTCGCCACAGCTCACCTGTCAACTACTATCGCGGCACCCCCACTCTCGCCACAGCTCACCTGTCAACTACTATCGCGGCACCCCCACTCTCGCCACAGCTCACCTGTCAACTACTATCGCGGCACCCCCACTCTCGCCACAGCTCACCTGTCAACTACTATCGCGGCACCCCCACTCTCGCCACAGCTCACCTGTCAACTACTATCGCGGCACCCCCACTCTCGCCACCATTCGCGGCACCCCCACGCTCGCCACAGCTCACCTGTCAACTACTATCGCGGCACCCCCACTCTCGCCACAGCTCACCTGTCAACTACTATCGCGGCACCCCCACTCTCGCCACAGCTCACCTGTCAACTACTATCGCGGCACCCCCCCCCTCTCGCCACAGCTCACCTGTCAACTACTATCGCGGCACCCCCACTCTCGCCACAGCTCACCTGTCAACTACTATCGCGGCACCCCCACTCTCGCCACCATTCGCGGCACCCCCACGCTCGCCACAGCTCACCTGTCAACTACTATCGCGGCACCCCCACTCTCGCCACCATTCGCGGCACCCCCACTCTCGCCACCATTCGCGGCACCCCCACTCTCGCCACCATTCGCGGCACCCCCACTCTCGCCACCATTCGCGGCACCCCCACTCTCGCCACCATTCGCGGCACCCCCACTCTCGCCACAGCTCACCTGTCAACTACTATCGCGGCACCCCCACTCTCGCCACCATTCGCGGCACCCCCACTCTCGCCACCATTTGCGGCACCCCCACTCTCGCCACCATTCGCGGCACCCCCACTCTCGCCACAGCTCACCTGTCAACTACTATCGCGGCACCCCCACTCTCGCCACCATTCGCGGCACCCCCACTCTCGCCACCATTCGCGGCACCCCCACTCTCGCCACCATTCGCGGCACCCCCACTCTCGCCACCATTCGCGGCACCCCCACTCTCGCCACCATTTGCGGCACCCCCACTCTCGCCACCATTCGCGGCACCCCCACTCTCGCCACAGCTCACCTGTCAACTACTATCGCGGCACCCCCACTCTCGCCACCATTCGCGGCACCCCCACTCTCGCCACCATTCGCGGCACCCCCACTCTCGCCACCATTCGCGGCACCCCCACTCTCGCCACCATTCGCGGCACCCCCACTCTCGCCACCATTCGCGGCACCCCCACTCTCGCCACCATTCGCGGCACCCCCACTCTCGCCACAGCTCACCTGTCAACTACTATCGCGGCACCCCCACTCTCGCCACAGCTCACCTGTCAACTACTATCGCGGCACCCCCACTCTCGCCACAGCTCACCTGTCAACTACTATCGCGGCACCCCCACTCTCGCCACAGCTCACCTGTCAACTACTATCGCGGCACCCCCACTCTCGCCACAGCTCACCTGTCAACTACTATCGCGGCACCCCCACTCTCGCCACCATTCGCGGCACCCCCACGCTCGCCACAGCTCACCTGTCAACTACTATCGCGGCACCCCCACTCTCGCCACCATTCGCGGCACCCCCACGCTCGCCACAGCTCACCTGTCAACTACTATCGCGGCACCCCCACTCTCGCCACCATTCGCGGCACCCCCACTCTCGCCACCATTCGCGGCACCCCCACTCTCGCCACCATTCGCGGCACCCCCACTCTCGCCACAGCTCACCTGTCAACTACTATCGCGGCACCCCCACTCTCGCCACAGCTCACCTGTCAACTACTATCGCGGCACCCCCACTCTCGCCACCATTCGCGGCACCCCCACTCTCGCCACCATTCGCGGCACCCCCACTCTCGCCACCATTCGCGGCACCCCCACTCTCGCCACCATTCGCGGCACCCCCACTCTCGCCACAGCTCACCTGTCAACTACTATCGCGGCACCCCCACTCTCGCCACCATTCGCGGCACCCCCACTCTCGCCACCATTCGCGGCACCCCCACTCTCGCCACCATTCGCGGCACCCCCACTCTCGCCACCATTCGCGGCACCCCCACTCTCGCCACCATTCGCGGCACCCCCACTCTCGCCACCATTCGCGGCACCCCCACTCTCGCCACCATTCGCGGCACCCACACTCTCGCCACAGCTCACCTGTCAACTACTATCGCGGCACCCCCACTCTCGCCACAGCTCACCTGTCAACTACTATCGCGGCACCCCCACTCTCGCCACAGCTCACCTGTCAACTACTATCGCGGCACCCCCACTCTCGCCACAGCTCACCTGTCAACTACTATCGCGGCACCCCCACTCTCGCCACAGCTCACCTGTCAACTACTATCGCGGCACCCCCACTCTCGCCACCATTCGCGGCACCCCCACGCTCGCCACAGCTCACCTGTCAACTACTATCGCGGCACCCCCACTCTCGCCACAGCTCACCTGTCAACTACTATCGCGGCACCCCCACTCTCGCCACAGCTCACCTGTCAACTACTATCGCGGCACCCCCACTCTCGCCACCATTCGCGGCACCCCCACGCTCGCCACAGCTCACCTGTCAACTACTATCGCGGCACTCCCACTCTCGCCACCATTCGCGGCACCCCCACGCTCGCCACAGCTCACCTGTCAACTACTATCGCGGCACCCCCACTCTCGCCACCATTCGCGGCACCCCCACGCTCGCCACAGCTCACCTGTCAACTACTATCGCGGCACTCCCACTCTCGCCACCATTCGCGGCACCCCCACGCTCGCCACAGCTCACCTGTCAACTACTATCGCGGCACCCCCACTCTCGCCACCATTGGCGGCACCCCCACTCTCGCCACCATTCGCGGCACCCCCACTCTCGCCACCATTCGCGGCACCCCCACTCTCGCCACCATTGGCGGCACCCCCACGCTCGCCACAGCTCACCTGTCAACTACTATCGCGGCACTCCCACTCTCGCCACCATTCGCGGCACCCCCACGCTCGCCACAGCTCACCTGTCAACTACTATCGCGGCACCCCCACTCTCGCCACCATTCGCGGCACCCCCACGCTCGCCACAGCTCACCTGTCAACTACTATCGCGGCACTCCCACTCTCGCCACAGCTCACCTGTCAACTACTATCGCGGCACCCCCACTCTCGCCACCATTCGCGGCACCCCCACGCTCGCCACAGCTCACCTGTCAACTACTATCGCGGCACTCCCACTCTCGCCACCATTCGCGGCACCCCCACGCTCGCCACAGCTCACCTGTCAACTACTATCGCGGCACCCCCACTCTCGCCACCATTGGCGGCACCCCCACTCTCGCCACCATTCGCGGCACCCCCACTCTCGCCACCATTCGCGGCACCCCCACTCTCGCCACCATTCGCGGCACCCCCACTCTCGCCACCATTGGCGGCACCCCCACTCTCGCCACCATTCGCGGCACCCCCACTCTCGCCACCATTCGCGGCACCCCCACTCTCGCCACCATTCGCGGCACCCCCACTCTCGCCACCATTCGCGGCACCCCCACTCTCGCCACCATTCGCGGCACCCCCACTCTCGCCACCATTCGCGGCACCCCCACTCTCGCCACAGCTCACCTGTCAACTACTATCGCGGCACCCCCACTCTCGCCACAGCTCACCTGTCAACTACTATCGCGGCACCCCCACTCTCGCCACAGCTCACCTGTCAACTACTATCGCGGCACCCCCACTCTCGCCACAGCTCACCTGTCAACTACTATCGCGGCACCCCCACTCTCGCCACCATTCGCGGCACCCCCACGCTCGCCACAGCTCACCTGTCAACTACTATCGCGGCACCCCCACTCTCGCCACCATTCGCGGCACCCCCACGCTCGCCACAGCTCACCTGTCAACTACTATCGCGGCACCCCCACTCTCGCCACCATTGGCGGCACCCCCACTCTCGCCACCATTGGCGGCACCCCCACTCTCGCCACCATTCGCGGCACCCCCACTCTCGCCACCATTCGCGGCACCCCCACTCTCGCCACCATTCGCGGCACCCCCACTCTCGCCACCATTGGCGGCACCCCCACTCTCGCCACCATTCGCGGCACCCCCACTCTCGCCACCATTCGCGGCACCCCCACTCTCGCCACCATTCGCGGCACCCCCACTCTCGCCACCATTCGCGGCACCCCCACTCTCGCCACCATTCGCGGCACCCCCACTCTCGCCACAGCTCACCTGTCAACTACTATCGCGGCACCCCCACTCTCGCCACAGCTCACCTGTCAACTACTATGGCGGCACCCCCACTCTCGCCACAGCTCACCTGTCAACTACTATCCTTCCCAACAATATAAAAAAAAAGAAACCTATTATCTTTCAATATAGGTTTTTTTGTGTCGCTAGATGCGTATCTGTCACTAAGATACAAATATATTCAGAAATTCAGTTTTTTGCACGAGGCTGCCCCCAAACAGAACAAGATCGAAAATGTGCGTTGTCTTTGACGTACAAAATGTTTAGAACGCAACTTTCTACAGAAAATAGTTAACAATTGGAAGGAAGTAGAATTCAGAGAACTTGTTACGATATATTAACTGTTTCTAAGGGATTATGACACTAATGATAGAGTTTTGTCAAAGTCTGGAAGCGGTTATCAAAGTAGAGCCTCGGGGTCTCTCCAACAGTGGGTTTAGTGTTAAACTTTGAAACTTTCGGCTGGTTCAGATAGTAGACTTTCATGTTAATATGTTCGTACCAGCTGAAAGGGCATGTAATATCTCTGTTTGAACTGATATCATACAAAATGCAAGTAATTACTTTGTGGAAAAAACTTTCAAAGAAAGTGAGCAGGTCGGAGCTACCTCATATATCGGGTCTTTTCATTATTTTTAAAAATGAGAAAAAAGAGTGGTTTGTTCACTATATTTTTGTACCTACTCTAAGCAGAAAAATCAATTTCTGTTGCTGCAAAATGTTCAACGAAATGTTTTTCATGTTGACAATTTGTTCTAAAAAATAAAACTGGATGGCTAAGCAATCGGCTTCTAGCCACTCACTCATTCTTCCTCAAGACCAAAGTGACAGCATGAAAAAACATTAGACGGATATTTTGCAGAAACAGAAATGGATTTTTTACTTATGAGTATGGCACAATATACATATGTATATGTGTCTAGACTACTGAAAAACATGTTTTACGCTCATTTTTTAGAGTTCTATAGGTTGAAGGATATCTACGAAACTCTTTTAACGAGTGTTCAACATCAGTCTGCACATTTTTTTGTGAACAAATACATAATAAAAAACTGATTCGAGGCGTAAAGTTTTTAGTTTTTTCTTAAAGAGTACTATAAAAATATAGAAGAAATGACTATAGTCAGAACAATACAATTATTGAACACCAATGCAATGTTCGTCTGCGGAACTCTTCAGTCTCTTGTGGTCACATTTGTCAGTAATATTTGTTATTTCCTAACGTTTAGTTATTATAATTTGTGATGTTATAATAATAATATAATAAATACTCCTCGTTTAATGTTTATTTATAAACAACATCAATTCCTAATCTCCCCCTCCATAAGTGCATCTTCACTGTATGAATCTGTCTCCGTTAAATTTACTTTCTGCAATCTTACCGACAACTTTCGGAAAAACAAAAAATAAATCCTCAACTTCGATTGAATTTTAGTTGTACTCCAAAACCCTAAGAAATGTCGATGTAACGCATGTACCAACATGAAATTTAGTATGGATTCAGAAATATTTGAGTAAGACTCATTGATTTTCATTCAAAGTTCATCGGAAAATTACAATAATAACATACATACTTACTATCCTATATATAACTTCATCCTCGTTAGTCCTATCTCGAATGCATTTAAACAAAAAATTACACAGAATATTTTGTTATATTTAAAAAAGTATTACCTACTAGAGTGATAACAAATAAGTTAGGTATCTCATGGCGTTTTATTCTCACGAAGCACAACCACACAGTGTTGCCACCTGGCTTTTATTCTTACAAAATATTCATAATACAAATATGACACTCTGATAATATTGAAATAATACAATGATATCTGTTAAACAAAATACATAATATTTGATAAGCAAAAAAAAAGAAAATTAAAATTTTCTTTCACGGGTTCCAAAATAAAAATATAGTCTGATCTCTCACAGATTTTTCTTATATTTTCGTTCCCTTTTCCAAGTTAGCAATTAAATGGTTAATAAAAAAATGTTTACCGTGGAGCTATGAATATAAAATATAGAAACACAAAAATAAGAATAAAATATTGTCTTGGATTATAGAAGTATGTAATGGATAAATAATGTCTGGAAGGAATGAAAATGAGATCAAATACTTGAAGTAATTAAACCATACAGGTTGTAGGATAGTCGTGGGATCTGTACTTAGGGCGTTGTGTCGGAGGTCTCTGGACGCTGCCGCTGTGGCTAGTCGATAGAGGACAGGCTCAGAACAAATCATATGACTTGGAAAAATTGTTTTTTTTTTTTTTTTTTTTTTTTTTTAAATTTCTTTCATATGAACCTTATATATGGATGGAGGTAAACTCGAGGGATTAAGGAACTTAGCAGAAATCCACCTTAAACTTCTCTTTAACAGGTTTTTAATTAAGACACTTTCTCCTACCGTAAATATTTAATTGGGGAGAATGCTCATTTAAAACCAAAGGGATATTTTCATGATGAGATTTTAATAAATCAACTAAAGTTGTGTGTTTAGGATTCGGCTAGCAGATATATGAAGGGTCATAGAATAATTGAAGAGAATCTCATTAACGTTCTTTTGATTAAAACATTTAAGAGTCGGGAATTTCTTTCGTATTGCATTTGTTAGAATTCCCAGAACCCGCTCTACTAAGCCACTGGATTGGGACTGTAAGGGGGGAATGAACAAACGAAATTACCAAAAAGTTTAAATTCTCGAGAGAATTTTCTTGATCAATTTGGGAGGAGCGAAGAGAGAAAATGAGGCAGCTGCAGACTGCAAGATCACTAATATTGGTTAAAACAGAGGCTTCATCTTCCCATCGAGTAGTCAGCTCCACAACAACTAGGATTTGGATCCGATAAATGTCCATAAGATGGATGTGCAGTCTCTCTCAAACAGTTACTGCATCGAACTGGCTACTCCTGGCCTTGTCTAGAGCTTCTATTTGACGGTTGGGACATGATTTAATAAATATTTCTCATTATCTCCTTAAGTCTCTAAACATCAATCCCTGACAACTGTTTGCTTCTCACAATCCTCGAAACCCCTTTATGGATAACCAACAAGGATATGGGTACTTAAATTGGGTGTGATTTCTTCCAGAGTCCTTCCAGGAGGATAACGAAGGTATTTATTGGAGAGTTAGTTATTGTGACTCATTCCTGGGCTTTAACTACCAGGTTATATCGCCTACTACCAAAGCGCACTTTAGTCTCTTTGGTGGACATGAGCCCGATATGACCTCGTAGTTAAAGCCCGGGTATGAGTCACAATAACTATCTATTATACAACTGTATCCATTAAAAAATAAATTTAGAAAAATTAAAATGTTGCTAAAACCATGGATTGGTTGCGTCATCACTAATGGAAAAAAATTACTCTCACAGACATTTATGAAAGAGGAATATTATCGGCTTTTATTCTTCGAACTACTGGTTAAGCAAAATTCAGATGAAACATTTTTATGTATAAATCTGAGCTTATAAACACGGTTAGAACATAATGTGGATTAAACACACTTTTCAGATTTGAAAATAGTACTTCAAACCAAAACAAAAATCTTCCGTTTCAAAAAAATAATAGCCGCCCTCGCGACATTCAAAAAATCTCTCCAATCATACGTGCCCCCCCCCCCCCCCTTCCCTTACCCAATTATGAGCATTCATTTGAATTATCATTTGTAAATTAGTTATTTCTAGGAGGCATTAACTAACCTATATCAAAATACGGGAGTGCGGAAACATTCGTATGTTGCAGGATGTAGCCTTAAATTCAAAGGAAAAAGCAAAAAAATAAGTTAAGGATCTATTAAATGGAGAGACTGGAGGTTTAGAGGGAGTGCGGAAACTTACGTGTGACTCGTGACAAGATGGAGTGTTTGGAAACTGGTGACTGGCAGCTGGTATAATAATGAACCTTGTTTTCCTTCAGGAACTTCCGTTAACTCAAAATAAACTTCTAATTTCTCTAAATAATCTTCTTAAGACTCTTCACCTCCCTCTTCAAGTTATGAGAAACTGTTGGAGCAATGTTTGGCTCAGTAAGACACCAGTCACTCATGTTGAAATAAAATTATTTTCAAATTTTAAAAAATAAGGCCAATATTAACACCATTAGATTTGTAACATAAAGCATTTAGAGGGGGCTGTGGGATATCAGTTCCTTGTTCTCCAGGTAGGAAAAATGTAGGATTCCCCCACTGAAGCTATTAGGCTTAAGTTATTTTTTCAGAGATGGATACGAATTCGATAAGCTGGGTGCTGAAGGTACGAGGTGAACTTCTTTATCTAAATAAGTATTGCTACACTAAAGAAATCAAACTTTGCTGCATGTGCAATAACAAGCAAGATGACGTGTTACTTTATTGCCTTATGCCCCATCTTTAAAGAAAACAAACAATTTTTTATTTTCTAATAAAGCAGTATTAAGCTATAATCAGTTTATTGAATATCTAAATGGAGGAAATCACAAAAGTTTAATTAACTATTGCAAAGCCGCCTGGAATTACAGACTTGAGCTAGTTTCAGAATTTAATTATTAATAATATATACACAGGAAGATGTTATTTGTATTATTTTCGAATAGAAATAGAAGAGACAACCCCTGAGACGGTCAATTTGACCATGAGTATTGTCTGTCAATGTTATTGTTATATCTGTAATAAGATAAAGAAATAAAGACGTTTATTATTATTACTCGTTGCCTTGATCCACATTAGATGTAGAGAAGTGATGATCGAAATAAACTGTTTCGAGACTTTGAATAAGTACATTAGTAACATAAACGAATCACCCGTTGCTAAATAACGAAGTGCAATAGCTAAATTGGCTGGTATTGCATCTCTGAAATTGGTGTCCTGCTTTGCAATTTTGGGCTCAACCAGTAGTAAAAGTCTGTAGAAATCAGTTTTGGACATGCGAGAAACATTTTTAAATAGAACTCCATCATCAACATATTCCAGTTCATTTATGCAATTAAAGTTGCGTGCATATAAGAAATCCTTCATCCAACGTCGTTTTTTCTTACTTTGGGTTTTACTTTTTTTAAATTACGACAAACTCTGCACTAACTCCCATTAATAACTCCGCATTAACTGACATTTTCTAAAAGTACCAGACTAGAGTTAAAAAAATGTATTAGGTACCTACAAAATGTACTATTAACTATTAACTAAGTTGTTAACAAATAGGTATTGATAATTTATTAATATTGAACGAAAACAACGAAAAGTGTCGAATCAATGTGGACACTTCGACGCGTGCGTCAACCTCTGTTCAACAAGGGCATGCAATGTTGAAAAATGAAAACACAAGTTGAAACGCATGTTGAATTGAAAGGGTCGAATTTTAATTTTAAAGAATTTCTGAGAGCCGTTAGAACGCTGTCGGATTGTATTGATTAGCTTAATTTTGTTAAAATATAATACATTATTTTAAATAACAGGTTATGCTTCTGGTTACACTTCATCTTTTTACATAATATTAGTAAACAAATAAAAGTTCTGTACTTATAAGGAATGAAGTATTGGTTAAGAATAATTTGGGAATGAACTGAATATATCGATTTCCATTAAACTTTTGATATAAAAAATTTGAGGTGTCCTATTAGAGATAAGGCGATATGTGACCATCGGCTTGATGAAATGGCTTCACACTATAATTGTTACTAGATAAAAATAAAACACAATTTGAACTTATCAACTAAAACAAATAACTACAGCGACCAAACCGGGTGGTTCTATCATTGTTATATGATCAAAATCTACATCAGAACACATCAATTGTTGCAACCAAAAAGTTTGGCTGGGCCATATGTAGAAACAGGATAATTGAAAACTGATCACTGGTAGCCCGCTTGCCCATTTAGCTGAGGATGGCGGGTTTGAATCCAGGCCGAGGCCCTTAAATTCTTTGTTTGCGAGGTAAGAAAACCGAAGGACGTTAAACGATCATCTCACGCCTGTCAGGTACACGGTAAAGACCCCCAACCTCAGGTAGGGGCAATAAGACCTCATGGCTAAAGCCCGGGCATGAGTCACAATAACTAACTAAGATCTTATACCTATCATAATGCTATTAGAGCAATGATGTTGGAAGCCATGGCACAATATTTATTTCATTTTTCAACGGAATGGAAGTCATCATTTTTAAATGATGATAGTGAGAAATGGCCTTTATAAGCTGAACTTGGCTGAGGGCAAATAATGCCCTGCTCCCGGCGAGGACTCTAATACAAATCAAATCGAAAATCCAATTAATGTTGTTAATTCAAGACCATTATAATTAATTCTATCAGTTGAGGACTGGTGACAATATCTTCGTAGAATGCATATAAAATTAAGGAGCTTTCAAGGGAAGGGAAAGGGGGCCCTTTTTGTTGGCTGCTTTCAGAGCGGGGGGGGGGGGGGGGGGGGGGGGGGGCCTTTGACAGGACGGGTGTGTCCCGAAATGAGATTAGTAAGAGGGGGAAGTAAGGTGGAGGTGGAAGGGGTTGAATGAGAGCACAAGTCTCGTAGCCACTGCCTCTCTGTAGATTGAAAAAGTTGTCAAATTTACATCCCCCCCCCCCCCCCTGCACCGCCTGCTAACACCGTCCTAACTGTCCACCTTCAACCTGCAACACTCGATTCACTTCAGAGAATTTTTTATTTGATTTTTTACTTCTTTTTCTGTACACTGGTAGATTTTCCACTGGTTTTCCGACCTCTCGGACACAGATCGTAAACATAACTGTCCATAGAATAAATATACACTGATAACATGCAATTTTTTATGTAACTCCAATACTTTCAAAAGATTTTCAATGAAAAGGGATGAGAGGAGAACACATAATTTAGGATGAGGATTCAGAAATCCTGGAGTGAAACACCGGGGAGAGCGGAAACTTATTTGATTTGGGCTGGGGAAATACATTGTCCATTGTGACGTACTACGTATAGCAGGCGTAGTAATACTTCAGGACTGTATGTGTGTGTACACGATAAGAACAGACGCAGAACACCAGAAGGGTGACATCTAATGGCCAAATCTGCCAGACAGGAGAGAGGGGAGCTTACATCAAAAACTGTGAATGTAATGGAATGTATCGATTACCTTGGCATTGCTGCTGGTTCACCCACCGTTTGAGATAATCGATACATAAAACTTCAGGAGGGACACAACCAAAAACTACAAAACTCTTCGGTGTTGAAGTATAAAATAATAAATACAGTAGAACCTCTTTAAGTCGAACCTCGATAAGTCGAAAACCTCCAAAACTCGAAAAAAAAAAATTTGCTCCTTTCCCTTCAAGCCCCAAAACCTCCATTACTCGAAATCTCAACCCTCTATTAGCCGAAATAATCAGTGAGCCCCTTTCAAGCCATTTTGGTATATCTTTTCCCTCTATAACTCGAAAAAATAAATTGGACCTCTGTATCTCGAACATAGCAATGTCTTATTTTACAACCTTTACAACTCGATTATTTGAAACTTATTACCTCTATAGCTCGAAGAAAAATAAGTTACCGACTTAAAGAATTTGCCGACAATGTACACCATTGTTTCTTAGAAAACAATTGAGGAGTATACAATAAATAGGATTACCAATTATCAAAAGCAAAAAAAAATTACTGACTTTTTTTAATACCTACAGATACTACGTATTTTTTATTTTAAGGATGTTTAGAATAATGTTGATTCATAATAAATATAAATATGTTTGTTACCTCTGTAACTTGAATTTTTATTTATTTCACCTCTCTAACTCAAAAGATTAATTTCATGAATGAGTTACTGTCGGAACTGTACGTACGCAGTCGCACAACTGAGTCGTTTTCAACGTGAGTGCCTAGCATGATTATCATGTCATTTATATTATTGACTAGATATCTTCCGTGTTGATCGAAAAGCTGTTTATCGATTATACTGATTGATTTGTTCATCATTATAATCGAGTTTCCATTCTTCCTGAATGACACATAAAGATGAAAGAAAGATAACTAACTATTGTAGGTGAGGTGAAACTAAAACAACTCAATGCTACGTAACATCTTTGAACTTCCAGCTATAGTATAGGGGCAGTTATGTAATCGGCCAGAAATCTAATGTTGATTTTTCATTTAAATATCATGTTATCAGACGTCTTGATTCCAAAAATAACCTAAATCCTCATACTAAATTTTGTGTTGATAAATTCATTTCTTCGGCTGTTATTAGGATTTTTGAATTGAGCCTCAGCTGAGAGTTACTGGAGTTACTGAATGAGTTACACCTCTACAAGTCGAATCAAAATTCGCCTAAGTCGAAATCCTCCATAAGTCGAAAACTCTATAACTCGAATTTTTTGGCGTCTCCCTTGATGTTCGACTTATAGAGGATCTACTGTATATATTGTAAAGTACATTTATAATAATGGTCGATATGTATAGCGGAATAAAAATGCTACATATTATTGAAGGAGATCGAGATTCTGTTGAGTAAATAGAACACTCAGTATTTGTTTGAAACACCCAACTTTGTTTTTCTCCATCTTTTGTTAAGATTATTATTTAGTTTTTCTAGTTATCCAACTAATTTGTTTGTTATATTCCGGTAGGCCCTAAAGAAGGAAATAAATAGTTTCCGAAACGTTGAGAAAATAATAATAATAAGCCCTAAACTTGCATAGCTTAATGTGAACTTGTCTTTCAAGAAATAGGGGGAGAGGCTGAGTAGTTTTGGGGAAGCCCATTAAAGTTACCGATTCTGGGTGATGAATGTAGCTAAATGTTGAGGGGGGGCTACGATGGCGCACAGAATCATCTCATTACAAGGCAGATTACAGCACAAACACAGAGCTAGTTTGTAAAAGGTTTTCCCTGTTTGCAACACATTACTTCAGAACACCCACCTAATTAGAATAGATCTGACAAAAGATTAATTACAACAATTCCAAATTAAACTGTTACTAAAAGAAATTGAGAAAGGAACATATTGAGGAAACTTGTAATAAATAAGTTTGTTTTGTTCATTTATTAAAATTACAGTTCTATGGGGGTTACTTTCCCTTAAGGAAAATTATCGTGAGCCAAAACGTAGTGCCTTATAAACAATATAACAGTAGTTACTAATCTATATGATTGTTGACATTGTCATGGGCGTAGCGAGCCCCCCCCCCTGGCCAGAGCAAAAAACCAAGATAAAAATTAAATAAACTAAAAAAAATGGTTTTTATTCAAAATGGATTGCTTGCAAGTTACCAATAGGATCTTCAAATTACCCATGCGTCTGATTCCTAAATCAGCAATCAGCTGTTACATAAATGTACATATATAAAACAAGTCATATTAAATTTATTTACGATACTCGTAAATATACATGAATTCGATCATTTCATTTCCTCGCTCAAAATCTTCATTTATGTTATACTTTATACTCTTAAAGCTGATTTTACATTAAAGTAAAAATGCAAAGCGCAGCAGCAGCAAATGCACGCTATTGGCTGTGAGTAATTTAATTCTAAAACCACAGAAACCACAGTGTGCATTTGCTGCTGCTGCGCTTTGCATTTTTGCTGTTCATATAAAGTCAGCTTAAGTACATATTACAGTCAGTGGTTACCTCAGGGGAAGCTTCTAGGGGTCCGAGTCTCCCTCCCAAGGCAGCATAATCTGCATTGATGTCTAAGCTTTGATCATATTCATAATAAGGAAAATTCTCAAAAGCAAATGAGTAGGCCGACATATCTTTTTTAATTGAGAAAAAAAATTCTCATGTTAAATCCCAAGAGGCACAAGATAATAGGCCTATCGTCCTGAAGAAGAGACCCCAAAACATCTACACTGGCTACAGTCTGGATTACCAATTTTAAAGAAGGTTTATATGTGTGAGAGCAAGGCCCTCGTTAGAAGATACAAAACTTCATTCTTACTTGTATAGGCGAAGATAAGTAATCGGTGAAAAATTCGATGTCGAGTTTTCAACGATATTTCATGTTTTCTAACCTGATTCCAAATATGAAAAATAAAAATCTGTCTGTCTGTGAACACGATAACTCCCGAAAGAATGAATGCAACGACACAAAGTTTTATATGTTAATCCAGAACCCTTTAAGGACGTCACCTATTGCTTTTCAGCCAATTCGACCAATAAGGGGGGGGGGGGGGATTAGGGAGGAGGCTTAACTGAAAATCCACAATAACTTTAATGAATGTATCGACATGAAATTTCATATTTAAAGTCAAAAACCAAAAAGACTGTAACCTTTCAACGTTCAGCAATATCGGTTGAGGGGAGGGGGATTATCGACACCAAATTGAATGTGAGGATTCAGGAGCCCCTCACCAGGTAAGTCAACTATTGAATATTTTTTCAGTAATTTTTTGTTATTTTTTATTGCTCTATTTTCTGACTCACACATATATAAACAGTGCTGCTATCTGGTTCTCAAGAAGAGACCACTTTATTTTATGTCTGCACTTCCTTCTATCTTATAGCACAGCATGTAACCTGCTCAACTACTTAAATAGAACCTGAAATTAATTTATTATATTTCCGCCGGTTTTGGTACACATCTACAAGTTAATGTCGATATATCGATCGTCGTCGATATACATGAAATTCCACTGAGAACTCGCCATCGAATTTCAGACTGATTATATACTGATACCCTATATCTGGGGAAGTGAAATGAAATGAATAACAACAGTTGGCATTGACCGAGTGAACTTGGCATCTGAACAAGCCCCCCCCCCCCCCCCCCCCCCCCTCTGTCTCCGTCTGGTATTTTTATAAGGGTATCATACCTGCTGATTTGTCAGTATTAAGACCGCACTTCCTTTCTTAACAACAGTTATTGTGCTATCATTTATACGTCACTTTAAAATGATATCTTTGTAACAAAGAGGTTATTTTGAGACATTGAGGTATGAAACTTCCTCAGATCTATACAATTTCTGTTTGAGGTAAGTATATTTTCTTTATTTTAAGAGTTGATAAAAACGGCTGTGATGGTCCTATCTTGAATTTTATTACAATGTTTCCCGTTTCGGCATCATAATGTCATTATCATTAGTTATCTAAAAAGCAGAATGGAAAATCATTAGTAAAGCCTGTCTAAAACATACAAAAATGTTACAATGGAAATGTCATTTTTGTCATTATGTCAAATAGCATCTTTTATATTTCTAGAAATATTCTGTAGGATAGTTAGTTGAGGGTGATGCCCGAGCTTTCAACTACGAGGTCATATCATATCGCCTACTACCAGAGTGCTCTTTTGTCACTCTAATGCCCCTCGTGCCTGACTCTGCTGTAGAAGTCCTATATTTTGCCTACCCAGACTTAGTTGCCTAGGGTAGGCGTCTTCAACCTGCGGCCCGCGGGCCACGAGTGGCCCGCTGAAGGAATTTCAATGGCCCGCCGGCATTTTAGTGGCCTCACATTTGAATTTAAGTCATTTTCAAGAAAAATCACTTTCACATTAAGACGACTAAAATAACTACCATCTCCCGCCAATAATGTAAATTTTTTTTTGATTGTAAATGTATTTTGTAACATCGTTCTGTACAATCACCTTCATTATTTTCATAATAAAAAAAATATTACGAAATATTTTAATTCGACTTCCACTTAACTTTTTTGGAACCAATATATATATATATATATACAAATCTGTGACACCATCTCTTCCCTTAGAATCTAAGGCTTAGACTCAACTGTAGTCTTGTAAAATGTAAAACAAACCTTCCTTTTTTATATAAATTTTCTGACTACACTATTTTTTTGACAGACGTGTGGCCCGCGGATCTTTGTGAATTTATTGATGTGGCCCTCGGACGAGGAAGGTTGAAGACCCCTAGTCTAGGGTATGGGTCTTTAACAAGTACCTGACATCGCACTGGCTCGGGACCATCGTCTTGAGCTAAGTAGGCAAGCACGCTATCTCTAACCTACTGGTGCCTCTATATTCTCTCTATAATATATATATATAATGTTCCTACATTGTTTATATCATTATTCATATTTAAAAATTGTTTATTAAATGTTTTTATTTAACTTTTACATCGATAACAAAGAGTATATCGATAACAAGAGTATATCGATAACAAGAGTATCAACAAAAATGAAATAATAATAAAAGTATAAAGAGGGCGCCGGTAGCTCAGTGGTATGCGTGCTTGACTTCTGAGCTCAAGGTCGTGGGTTCGTAGCCCGACCGAGGCCCTTAGTTTATTTTATCTGGGAGGTAAAATAAACTTAAGCACGCCGTCCTTCGGATGGGACGTTAAGCGATGGTCCCGAGCCTGTACGATGTCAGGTACTCGTTAAAAACCCCTACCCTAGATGAATAAAAATTTAGGGTAGGCAAAATTTAGGACTCCCACAGTAGAGTCAGGCTCATGTCCACCAGAGTGACGAAAGAGCGCTCTGGTAGTAGGCGATATGACCTCGTAGTTAAAGCCCGGGCATGAGTCATAAAACCTAACCTAACCTAACCTAAAAGTATCAAGGTTAAAATGTTCTTATAATATATAACCCTAAATCTATCAAAGTCCCGATTGTCTCATCACTACGACTCCCCACTTTACTCACCCCGCGCCTTCCAATTACAAACAGACAATGTTTTTTATAATATGTGGCGACCTTCATATTGTAATATTTTGTTTTATTTAGTATTCAATTATTACAACATTTGAGTTAGCAGAAATGACAATTTGTAGTTTTGATGTCAATAAGTTACGTTTAGGTTTTATGACTCATGCCCGGGCTTTAACTACGAGGTCATATCGCCTACTACCAGAGCGTTCTTTCGTCACTCTGGTGGACATGAGCCCGACTCTACTGTGGGAGTCTTAAATTTTGCCTACCCTAAATTTTTATTCACCTAGGCTAGGGGTCTTTAACGAGTACCTGATATCGTACAGGCTCGGGACCAGCGCTTAACGTCCCATCCGAAGGACGGCGTGCTTAAGTTTATTTTACCTCCCAGATAAAATAAACTAAGGGCCTCGGTTGGGTTACGAACCCATGTTCTTGAGCTCAGAAGTGAAGCAGGCATACCACTGAGCTACCAGCGCCCTCTGTCAATAAGTTATCTAATAGATCAAGTGTTGCCTGGCAGCGCGCTGCAGCTCCCAGAATCACGGTCCACCAAGGAAGGATAATATAAAGTTTCAAAGTTAATATTAACATGTCTCCAGTTAAAATACTGCAATGTAAATTATTAAGGGCATTATTATACAGTTAGAATGTTATTAAATTAATATTAAAATTTATAAATTACCGAGGTTATTACACTAAGTTTATTAAAATGTAAAATATTCCTGTAATAGGTATGATTTATTACCACCCTAACCTCACATAGTGGACCAATGGTTTATAGAGATAGATAGAGACAGCCCTGCCGGCACAGAGGGGCGGGAAGGGCGATCGCCTAGGGCGCCTCGATGTTAGGGGCACACACAAAGAGTTGTTGACTCTTTGACTTTGATTGAAAGAATTGAAAAAAAAACTAATACTTGCGACTTATTCACGAACTTGTGGATTGCGTTACGCATACTTTTAACGATTCCAGTATCAGTAGCCAGTTGCGAAAGGAGTTTTAGCAAATTGAAATTAATAAAAACATATATAAGATCAACTATGACACAAGAAAGACTCCATGCTCTTGCTGTTCTTGCAATGGAAAACGAACTGGCCAAGAACATAAATTTCAAGGATGTAATTGAAATTTGCTAATGCTAAAGCCCGAAAAATACAATTGAATTTTTCCAAAAATTGATACAATTTGACGTCTTTCAATCATTCTTTCAGATATATTATGATAATATATGTAGCTTTTATCATTTTTTTATATATAGTATATATATATATATATATTTTTTCTTTTTTATAATGAATTTAAACCTTAAAAAAATGTTTTATGAAGTTTTATTTTTTAATTATTGAAATTTTCTCTCCTTACAAAAGGGCGCAAGATAGATTTTCGCCTAGGGCACTGATATATGTTGCGGCGGAGCTGGATAGAGATACGCCTTCCGAGAATCCCGTTTTATAATTGTACTAATATTATTAGTCAGGATGTTCAAATTACAAGTTACTAGTTCTAGTAATTTCTGTTCCATAATACATTTGGAAATTACTGGAAAGGATCTGGCACTTCTATAGAATTATCTGAAGCACAGAAAGGAAATTATATCCTTTGAGAACGAAGGGTGGCTGATGACAACTGGTGTCCCCCAAGGCCCAGTTCTCGGTCCGTTGTTATTTCTAATTTCTATCAAGGACTTTGGGGCTTACCTGGAATCAGATGATCAATATTACTGAATGCAGATGGTACGATGATTGAAGCAAAGGTAGTGAACAAGTTCCAACTAAGTAATACTGTTTGAGACCTGATCAATCCGAGACTTCATGGTATTAGTACTTGACACTCGACTCAACTCGACAACCCAGACGCAGGTAGCAGTTGAAAAGCTGAGCAGATCAATACACTTCAATAATATATATTTAAAAAAAATTGTAATATAGTTGACAGCTTTTGAAATGTAATGAAAAAAATCAGCAGAGGAGCGATCCATGACTCTGGAAAAATAAAGAGATGGAATAGAAAAAAAATCTAAGTTAATGATTACTTACAGAGTGACCTACCATTGTCAAGTATTAGATTAATAATTAAACTTAGAGGTGAACTGTTGAATTTCCTGCTTTTTAACGGTTTATAGTTTTAATATTTGTTAAAACTGATAGACAGATTCAGATATATCGGGAAAGTCCCATCCGAAAGACGACGTGCTCAAGGTTATTTTTAACCTAAGTGAAATTTAAGGCTACCCAGGTTTAGATACATAACATACGACTCATTATCCAGTACCTGACATACAAAAAGGCCCTCGATCATAGCTTGAAGTCCAATCCGAAGGACGACGTGCTCAAGTTATTTTTAACGTAAATGAAATTTCAGCTACCTAGGTTTAGTTACATAACATACGACTCATTATCGAATACCTGACATACGAAAAGACCCACGATCATGGCTTAAAGCCCAATCCGAAGGACGACGCGCTCAAATTTATTTTTATCTTTCCGATTAAAACATCTGCGCTAAGTGACTTGGCTAGATTTCTAAATGGCGATCCTGAGCTCGGTAGACTCCATTCTTCGAATGTCTAGCTTTTAAACGGTTTTTAGATTTAATATTTGTTAAAACTGATGATCAACCGGGATATCTGAATCCTACACAAAAATCGAAATAAAAATGTTTTTTCGAAAAAAGTCGGGCTAAATACCATTCTTCAAACTTCCTGCTTTTTAACGGTTTATAGATTTAATATTTGTTAAAACTGATAGACAGATTTAGATATATAGGGAAGGTCCTATCCGAAGGACGACGTGCTCAAGGTTTTTTGAACCTAAGTGAAATTTTAGCTACCTACGTTTAGTTACATAACATAAGACTCATTATCGAGCACCTGACATACAAAAAGGCCCTCGATCATAGCCTAAAGTCTAATCCGAAGGACGACATGCTCAAATTTATTTTTATCTTCCCGATTAAAATATCTGACCTAAGTGCCTTGGCTAGATTTCTAAGTGGCGATCCTGAGCTCGATAGACTCCATATGTGTGATAAAATAAGTTACCGTTTGGTTCCAACTAAAATTATCAAGGAAGAATTGTGGAATATAAGTGGGCTTGGAGGTACCGTTTTGACATATTTTCTGAAAAACAAATTAATACAGCTATGTTGGTAGATAGGCAGCATCCAGAAACGAAGATGGTCAACCAAAGAAAGATTCAGATGTATCGGGAAAGTCCCATCCGAAGGACGACGTGCTCTACAAAAATCGAAATAAAAATGTTTTTCGAAAAAGTCGGGCGAAATCCCATTCATCAAATTTCTCGCTTTTTAACAGTTTTTAGATTTAATATTTGTTAAAACTGATAGACAGATTCAGATATATCGGGGAAGGACGACGTGCTCAAAGTTATTTTTAACCTAAGTGAAATTTCAGCTACCCAGGTTTAGATACATAACATACGACTCATTATCCAGTACCTGACATACAAAAAGGCCCTCGATCATAGCTTGAAGTCCAATCCGAAGGACGACGTGCTCAAGTTATTTTTAACGTAAATGAAATTTCAACTACCCAGGTTTAGATACGTAACATACGACTCATTATCGAGTACCTGACATACGAAAAGGCTTTCGATCATAGCTTAAAGTCCAAACCGAAGGACGACGTGCTCAAATTTATTTTTATCTTCCCGATTAAAACATCTGACCTAATTGACTTGGCTAGATTTCTAAATGGCGGTCCTGACCTCGGTAAACTCCATTCTTCCAATTTCTCGCTTTTAAACGGTTTTTAGATTTAATAATTGTTAAAACTGATGAACAACCGGGTTATCTGAATCCTACACAAAAATCGAAATAAAAATGTTTTTCGAAAAAGTCGGGCGAAATTCCCTTTCATCAAATTTCTCGCTTTTTAACAGTTTTTAGATTTAATATTTGTTAAAACTGATAGACAGATTCAGATATATCGGGGAAGTCCCATCCGAAGGACGACGTGCTCAAGGTTATTTTTAACCTAAGTGAAATTTCAGCTACCCAGGTTTAGATACGTAACATACGACTCATTATCGAGTACCTGACATACGAAAAAGCCCTCGATCATAGCTTAGAGTCCAAACCGAAGGACGACGTGCTCAAATTTATTTTTATCTTCCCGATTAAAACATCTGACCTAATTGACTTGGCTAGATTTCTAAATGGCGGTCCTGACCTCGGTAAACTCCATTCTTCCAATTTCTCGCTTTTAAACGGTTTTTAGATTTAATAATTGTTAAAACTGATGAACAACCGGGTTATCTGAATCCTACACAAAAATCGAAATAAAAATGTTTTTCGAAAAAGTCGGGCGAAATTCCCTTTCATCAAATTTCTCGCTTTTTAACAGTTTTTAGATTTAATATTTGTTAAAACTGATAGACAGATTCAGATATATCGGGGAAGTCCCATCCGAAGGACGACGTGCTCAAGGTTATTTTTAACCTAAGTGAAATTTCAGCTACCCAGGTTTAGATACGTAACATACGACTCATTATCGAGTACCTGACATACGAAAAAGCCCTCGATCATAGCTTAGAGTCCAAACCGAAGGACGACGTGCTCAAATTTATTTTTATCTTCCCGATTAAAACATCTGACCTGAGTGACTTGGCTAGATTTCGAAATGGCGATCCTGAGCTTGGTAAACTCTATTCTTCAAATTTCTCGCTTTTAAACGGTTTTTAGATTTAATATTTGTTAAAACCGGGTTATCTGAATCCTACACAAAAATTCGAAATAAAAATGTTTTTCGAAAAAGTCGGGTGAAATCCCATTCTTCAAATTTCCTGCTTTTTAACGGTTTATAGATTTAATATTTGTTAAAACTGATAGACAGATTTAGATATATCGGGAAAGTCCTATCCGAAGGACGACGTGCTCAAGGTTATTTGAACCTAAGTGAAATTTCAGCTACCCAGGTTTAGATACGTAACATACGACTCATTATCGAGTACCTGACATACGAAAAAGCCCTCGATCATAGCTTAGAGTCCAAACCGAAGGACGACGTGCTCAAATTTATTTTTATCTTCCCGATTAAAACATCTGACCTAATTGACTTGGCTAGATTTCTAAATGGCGGTCCTGACCTCGGTAAACTCCATTCTTCCAATTTCTCGCTTTTAAACGGTTTTTAGATTTAATAATTGTTAAAACTGATGAACAACCGGGTTATCTGAATCCTACACAAAAATCGAAATAAAAATGTTTTTCGAAAAAGTCGGGCGAAATTCCCTTTCATCAAATTTCTCGCTTTTTAACAGTTTTTAGATTTAATATTTGTTAAAACTGATAGACAGATTCAGATATATCGGGGAAGTCCCATCCGAAGGACGACGTGCTCAAGGTTATTTTTAACCTAAGTGAAATTTCAGCTACCCAGGTTTAGATACGTAACATACGACTCATTATCGAGTACCTGACATACGAAAAAGCCCTCGATCATAGCTTAGAGTCCAAACCGAAGGACGACGTGCTCAAATTTATTTTTATCTTCCCGATTAAAACATCTGACCTGAGTGACTTGGCTAGATTTCGAAATGGCGATCCTGAGCTTGGTAAACTCTATTCTTCAAATTTCTCGCTTTTAAACGGTTTTTAGATTTAATATTTGTTAAAACCGGGTTATCTGAATCCTACACAAAAATTCGAAATAAAAATGTTTTTCGAAAAAGTCGGGTGAAATCCCATTCTTCAAATTTCCTGCTTTTTAACGGTTTATAGATTTAATATTTGTTAAAACTGATAGACAGATTTAGATATATCGGGAAAGTCCTATCCGAAGGACGACGTGCTCAAGGTTATTTGAACCTAAGTGAAATTTCAGCTACCCAGGTTTAGATACGTAACATACGACTCATTATCGAGTACCTGACATACGAAAAAGCCCTCGATCATAGCTTAGAGTCCAAACCGAAGGACGACGTGCTCAAATTTATTTTTATTTTCCCGATTAAAACATCTGAGCTGAGTGACTTGGCTAGATTTCGAAATGGCGATCCTGAGCTCGGTAAACTCTATTCTTCAAATTTCTCGCTTTTAAACGGTTTTTAGATTTAATATTGGTTAAAACTGATGAACAACGGGTTATCTGAATCCTACACAAAAATTCGAAATAAAAATGTTTTTCGAAAAAGTCGGGTGAAATCCCATTCTTCAAATTTCCTGCTTTTTAACGGTTTATAGATTTAATATTTGTTAAAACTGATATACAGATTCAGATATATCGGGAAAATCCCATCCGAAAGACGACGTGCTCAAGGTTATTTTTAACCTAAGTGAAATTTCAGCTACCCAGGTTTAGATACATAACATACGACTCATTATCCAGTACCTGACATACAAAAAGACCCTCGATCATAGCTTGAAGTCCAATCCGAAGGACGACGTGCTCAAGTTATTTTTAATGTAAATGAAATTTCAACTACCCAGGTTTAGATACGTAACATACGACTCATTATCGAGTACCTGACATACGAAAAGGCCCTCGATCATAGCTTAAAGTCCAAACTGAAGGACGACGTGCTCAAATTTTTTTTTATCTTCCCGATTAAAACATCTGACCTAATTGACTTGGCTAGATTTCGAAATGGCGATCCTGAGCTCGGTTAACTCTATTCTTCAAATTTCTCGCTTTTAAACGGTTTTTAGATTTAATATTTGTTAAAACTGATGAACAACCGGGATATCTGAATCCTACACAAAAATTGAAATGAAAATGTTTTTCGAAAAAAGTCGGGCTAAATACCATTCTTCAAACTTCCTGCTTTTTAACGGTTTATAGATTTAATATTTGTTAAAACTGATAGACAGATTTAGATATATCGGGAAAGTCTTATCCGAAGGACGACGTGCTCAAGGTTTTTTGAACCTAAGTGAAATTTTAGCTACCTACGTTTAGTTACATAACATAAGACTCATTATCGAGCACCTGACATACAAAAAGGCCCTCGATCATAGCCTAAAGTCTAATCCGAAGGACGACGTGCTCAATTTTATTTTTATCTTCCCGATTAAAATATCTGACCTAAGTGCCTTGGCTAGATTTCTAAGTGGCGATCCTGAGCTCGATAGACTCCATATGTATGATAAAATAAGTTACCGTTTGGTTCCAACTAAAATTATCAAGGAAGAAATGTGGAATATAAGTGGGCTTTGGAGATGGTAGTAGAAAGTTGGCAGGAGTGTTGGGTGATGTCACGTACCCTATGAGTTGTGTTGGGTGATGTCACGTACCCTATGTTGAGCAGAACGTTTAAGGATGCTAGGAAATTTGCTAATTCAATGTTTTATTTAACGTTTTTGTGAACTTTTGTTTGTTTAAACACGTAAACAAATTGTCTCAAGAAAATTTACCTTTTTATTATTTGAAAAGTTATTTATACCCATAAAAGTGAGCAAAATTACTTACTTTTCACCCAAGTTACGGGTGAGAATGAAACCCAACATCAACTCGACCGAAAAACCGGTCAACACGAAAAATGGACTCACGGATAACCTCAAAGCACGACTGAACAATACAGGTAACCCAGATCAGTCGAACTCACCCCGACTAGTGAGCCAGCCGAAGAGACCCTGTCCCCCAGAAGAAGACATGGAGTTCCCAGCACTCCCGGAGTCAGCCATGCAGCTAGACGGAGAGCCCTCACCGGGGGCCAGCCACACCCAGCCCAAGCGGAACAGGTACGCAATTCATTCCACTATACCCACGCACAACACATTCGCGCCACTCGCAGCACTCATCACCGACCAACACACTAACGATACCACCCCACTGACCGAAAAACAACTTAAAATCCTCCCAATTTTCCTTTGTGAAGCCGACGATTTTCAAAAAGTACTGACAGACATTAAAAGTGTCACAACATCTCCCTTCGAAACAAAACAATGCCACAAAATAATTAAAATATCCCTTATGACATCTGAAGACTTTAGGAAACTGACCAAATTTTACCAAACAAATGACGTAAAATACTATACTTTCCTGAACCCCGAGGTTAGGAAACTTTCCCTTGTTATCCGAGGGGTTCCATACTCCCTGACTGAAACCGAAATCCAAGACGAACTAACCCCGACATACCAAGTCCTGAGTGTAACAAGGCTACTGAACAAGGACAAAGGCCCCACTCCACTGTGTGCTGTCGAGCTCCAGAATACTCCGGAGGGGAAAGCGATTTTTCAATTATCTCGTCTCTTTTACACTATAGTTACTGTCGAACCGCGGAAGAGGTCTCAACGCATTGTGCAGTGCACGAATTGCCAGCAAGTGGGACATAGCAAGAACTTCTGCCACCTTGACCCAAAATGTGTCAAGTGTGCAGGAGATCATCATTTCACAGCTTGCCCATCACGTACTCTCCAAGAGTCCCCAAAGTGCTCTAACTGTGGTGGATGCCACCCCGCCAATTATAGAGGCTGTGAAACCTTCTTAAAACTTCAATCACGAATCACAGACAGAAAACACATACCAACCCACATTCATGGCACAACAAATGCAAATCCATCTAGACTTACTCCCCAACCAGTCTCAGAAAATCCTCCACAGTCACAGCAAAACATCCCCTCAGGAGCTAAATCAAACCCTTGGTTTACCCGGAGCAGACACCACACACAGACACCAGCAAGCACCCCTCATCAAACTAACCTCAACGAACAAGACCCCTCATCAAACCTATTTGACATACTACTAAATTTAATTAAACCTTTCATTCCCAAAATCAAATACTTCATTTCCACAATACTCAATAACATACTTTCTTCCAATTATGGTCAGCCCTAATTCCACAGTTGATCAAAATTTAACAATCCTAAATTGGAACGCGAATGGGTTGAAAGCAAAGCAACAGTCTTTCAGTAACCTCCTAACACGATACAACATAGACATAGTTTGCCTAACAGAAACACACTTCAAAGCGACAGACACATTCAGACTGACAGGATACGTGACATACAGATGAGACAGACAAACCCGAATAGCCTCTGGAGGAGTAGCTGTTTGTGTGAAGAAAAAAATAAAGCATTCCCATCTACTTCTTCCTGAACTGGAGCACCTGGAGGCTGTCGGGATTCAACTGACACTCACCAACAACAGAGGACTCAACATCATCTCGGGATACCAACGACCAAACTTAAGAATAAAACAGACAGACCTAGAACACATTTTTACAGGAGACGCGACTGCACTTTTCGGGGACCTCAATAGCAAGCACACAATCTGGGGCTGCAGAAGAACCAATAACAATGGGGTCAGACTTTTGTCGGCCACAAACAACCTCGGTGTTCAGGTCTCAGCCCCAGACGAACCAACCTTCTACCCGTCACAGCACAGATATCATCCAGACATCCTAGACATCACACTTATAAAAAATTTCACATTCCCAATATATCACGAGACACTAACAGAACTCGATTCAGACCACGTCCCCGTCCTTAACACATTCACAGCACACAAACACTACACCGAACCGCTTCCACGACTTATAACAGGAAAAATTGATTGGAAAACTTTTCAATGGGAAATGGATCAAACTCTTGAAATTCCAATCTACTACAATCACACAGACGACATAGACTGGGCAATACAGACATTCACACAAACTGTTTACACATCTGTTCACAATGCTACATATCACCACTTCAAAGACAGACGACCACATATACATGACTCCACTCCCACTCAAATCCTAGCACTAATTCACGAAAAAAACACGGCTCGCAAACGCTGGCAAAGAACAAGAAGTGATGTAGATAAAAGAGACCTCAATCGCTTGACCCGACGGGTGAGATGGGAGCTCGACAACCACAGAATTTGTAAGTACAGGGCTTACTTGACCGACATGACCCCCGGCGATAGTAGTCTCTGGAAAGAAACCTGACGAATTTTGAGACAAAACACATCCTTGCCCCCACTGACAGACGGACATCAGACAGTGACGAGCGACGAAGACAAATGCGACGAAAACACACCTCGAACAAAAGTACCGCACACACGACACTGCTAACACAGACATGAACACCACAGTACACACATATCTATCCATACCGACACAAACTGTTGAAAATTTCATCAAGTTCACCACTCCCTCAGAAATCACAACATTAATAACAAACTTAGCAAACAACAAGGCCCCCGGTGAGGATCTCATTCCAAACATAGTGCTGAAGAAGCTGCCACCCAAGAGTATAGCCTTTCTAACCGGTCTGTTCAACGCATGCCTGCGATGCAGCTATTTTCCTCGAAATTGGAAAAACGCGGTTGTAATCGTCTTCCATAAACATGGTAAGCCCAAGCAAGAGCCGGACAGCTATCGGCCTATAAGCCTTCTGAACTCATTGTCGAAGATCTTCGAACGACTAATATTGAGAAGACTGGGTTCTCACCTGGAAAGCGCAGGAATTGTTCCAGCTCACCAGTTTGGTTTCAAACATAATCATTCATCTGTGCACCAGCTACAGAGGGTCTCGGAAAAGATTGTGAATGGTTTCGAACAGAAGACATATACAACCTCTGTCTTTTTAGATGTAGCTTCCGCGTTCGACTCGGTGTGGCATGAAGGTCTCCGCTATAAGCTGAGGAAGACATGGGCTCCACAGTACTTGGAAAAGATCGTTGATTCCTTTTTGGAGAACAGGACGTTTCAAGTGCGGGTCAACAACATCCTCAGCTCCAAGCGTAGTATTCTGGCGGGGGTGCCACAGGGAGCTATCCTCAGTCCCCTCCTCTTCAGCTTATACTGCTGCGACATCCCCGAGCCATGTAATACCACTCTAGCACTATACGCAGACGACACACTACTCATGTGTCAACATGAAGACCTCCAGACTGCAGTTGACATGTTACAAACTTCTCTCAACCACGTCTTTTCATATTGGACCAATTATGTACTTTTATACTTCCCCAGTTATACTCAATACTTCAACTTTCTAAGGGAATTTAACATTTTTAGCCGAGATATTTTGAAACACTTAGTAAAAAATAAAGAACAACCTATGTTTAAAAAAAAAAAGTATTGTCTATTTCACAAAATATATATAATATGGGAGTACTTTCGGTAATACTACCATCTTCAGAGGCGATATACTTAAAAAAAAGGACTGTTGGGTATGCTCCAGAAAATATAATACTTTATAATGTATTTCTTCTAATATAGATACATATTAGTAAAGCTGAAACGGGGTTTGTTTGTTCCAGCATCACGCCCAAACGCTTGGACGGATTTCCATAATAAACCATAGAACTTCACGGCTACGTGGCGTCCCAAAATTTTGAACGTGAGGATTGGTTGTGTGGGGGGAGGGGGGGCTAAGCAAACCAATTGTCCTAGCTCATTAACGGATAGTCGGATTGTCATGAAATTTTCTATTCCTGAAGGGCAAATAGATAAATAAGGTGTGTGGCGTCCCAAAATTTCGAACGGGAGGGGGGTTGTGGGCGTAGGCCCAAATATAAAGGTACCGGTAGGTCTTTAACTAATGGTCGGATTATTACGAAATTTCACATGTAGTATTCCTGAAGGTCAAATAGATAAATAGGGTGTGTGACGGCTCAAAATCTTGAACGGGAGGGAGGATCCACCCCTCAGCCGATATCGCTGAAGTTTGACTGGTTATGTCCTCATTGGATTTTAATTTTAAATACGAAATTTCATGTTGATACATTCATTACATCGGCAGTTATTGGGTTCGTTGAATTGGGGGGCTCTTATCCTTCTTATGTTATAAAAATTGCTCTAGCGCATCAACGGATGGACGGATTATCATGACATTTCACACGTAGTATTCTTAAAAGCCAAGTTGAAAAATAGGCTATGTGGCGTTCAAAAATGTTGAACGGTAGAGGGGGTTGTGGGGGGCCTAAGTATATATATAGTGCATGCTAATTAACGGATGGTCGGATTGTCACGAAATTTCACATGTAGGTATTGTGAAAAGCCAAATGGAAAAATATGGTGTGTGACGTCTCAAAATTTTTGAACGGGAGGGGGGGATGAGGGGGTAGGCCTAAATATAAAAATAGTGATAAGTCATTAACTAATGGTCGGATTGTCATGGAAATTCACTTGTAGAATTGTTGAAAGCCAAATTGAAAAATAAGGTGTGTGACGTCACAAAAAGGAGGAGGTTGTGGGGGTAGGCCTACATATAAAGATAGTGATAGGTCTTTTAGTCATGGAATTTGACTTTTGACATTTAATAGCTGGTTGCACGGAGTTGCAAGGCGCATACTATCTAGGTGCCCGGCGTTCTTAAGTAGGAACTATCTGTGGTTCCAAGTGGTCCGAAGAACTTACTAGCTGGGCTGGCCGCCGCTGCAAGGACGATACTAGCTGTGGTCACGAGCGTTCTCAAGTACGTACTGGCTAGGATGTCGTTATTTTCGTGCTTCCAAACTAGAAATAAAGAATGTAAACAAACTCTCCTCTCATGTCTTGTTTTGCTTTACTGCCTACTTTAATTATTTCACATCTTATTGTATCACACGTTGTATTCTCTTGTAGTTTATGATGTTCATGTTGTATGTCTTATTGTGGGTACCATTCTTTTTTTATGCATATAAACAAAAAAAAAAAAAAACTTGTATGAACATCATAACTAGACCTGACGATGGTATAAAGCCGAAAGTTGTATATATTTTTAATTGGTAGTTGTATATATATATATATATCTTTAGTGGAATAGACAATATTTCAAAAATAAGTTTGTTTTATTCATTTATTACAAGTTTCCACAATATGTCCGCGTTCCTCAACTTAGAAGTTGTGAATATAGGAGAACCAAAAATCCACATAAAGCAAGCAGAAGCATTATTGTTTATATATAAAAAAATCACTAATATCAGTCTAAATAAAATATTCATTTTCAATTGTTATTCCAATATTTTTTGTTCACAAATCCCTTTTTTTCGTAAAATATCATATAGGAAGTATGTGAGCAGTAGATTAAAAAAACAAAAAAAAAAACATTTGCAGAAAAATGAAATTCCTTTGAAAACATAGTACTTCACAGGTTTGAGACAGTTGGGAAAACGATTGACTTTGAGATGAGTTTTTTCCAAAATATTCGATTCTTCAAGCTTCGAGTCTATGGAGACATTTGTTCAGGAGCTCAGTATCTATCACAGGTAACACTTTCAACCAATTTAACCGGGGGTCAATTTACATAAGAAATGTGCGGGGTACTTTCCATCTTTACTTATGGTTGACTTCATGTAATCTTATTGAAGCCCTCTCTACTGACATTGTTTCATTAAGTGTTTTTCTAGGCTAAAGAGACTATACCCATACTCAAACATAAGTTTCTGCTCTCCTTCTAAACTTTCAAAATCCGTATTTGATGTTGTTACTTAACTTCAGTTGTTACTGTTTTGTGTCTTCTCCGATCTCTGAAAATAAGGCTACACCCCGCCTCATACGTATGTTTCCGCTCTCGCCGTTAACCTTCAATCTCTCTATTGGGGGATTCTTACTTTTACTGAGCGTTCCAGACCAGGATTCTGGTCTCGAACCATGCTTAAACCTGTTGCCATGTCAGGAATCGTGAATTCGAGTCTAGGTTCAGAACAAGATTTAGAGAGAGCGCGGAAACGGTCTTCTGGTAGGTAAAATTTAGGACTCCCAGAGTACAGTCCGGCTCATATTCACCAGAGCGACGGAAAAGCGTTCTGGTAGTGGCGACATGACCACGTAATTAAAGCCCGGGCATAAGGCACCATAACTAACCATTGTTTTAAATAGGACACCTTATATACTTATATGATGAACACTTTATTCAAGGCAATACTCAAAATAGAATAAACAATACATTTTTTATACGCCATTACTTATAATTATCCAGCTAATAATCACTAATTAATGTTTCATTGATGAAGAAAGTATAACCACTGAATTGATATGGTCTGAATAGTCTCCTATTCACAAACACAAAATGACTCTCTAGATGTTCCATTGACTCAAGTGTTCTGCATAGTTTGGTGAGTATTTAGAATATTTAGGAATAATTGTTATTCCTGATTCCTTCATTACAGAAAACTTTCAAAATCATGAGTGGGGCAGGAAATATCTTTATATTTTATCTGAATTCCAGGAATCAATATTCAATATGTTATTTGTTCAGAAAAAAATTAAATAATGTTTGAATTATATATGTCTGAATGATATACATAACAAATAATTTAAGTTAAATAGTAATATTAATGGTCTTGGTTCTACAACATTAGTATGTTTCACTCGTCCGTTGATGGCTGACTGGCCGAGGTTACATTTCAAACAGAGTAAGTGACTTCTGTTACAGGTTAGAAAGTTAGGTAATAAATAATTTTTAATATTTCTAATTATTTATTTTTTCTATAAATTTTAAATAAATGTTGAATAAATGATTATTTAATAAATTAACATTATTGTTATATGTAATCTAAAAGAAAAAAAACAAGCAAACCCAAGTGAGTATCACTTATCATCTTGATGTAGAGTCTAGTACTGCAATTTGTGTTCATTTAAATATTATTTTTGTCCTCGTTTTACTCGACTTTTGAATTTATTTTTATATTTTCCTGTAGTGCCATTTATCATTGACACAATGGTAATATCTCGGGGCGTAGCGAAAAGGTTTCGTCCGGATTCCGAATAAATTCTATCACGTCAATGTAATTTTGGTGCTTAGCATTGAGGAAAAGTCTATATAATGTCACTTTAAAAAGTATTATTAGATATATTCGTTATCATAATTTGATACTATTCAGTTTGGTGTGTAACCATTGTCAGATCTAGTATTGTTATCATGTTAATAAGTATTCTAGTTAATATTTTTGAATGTAATAGGAAGGAGGAGAAATGAGGATTGTGTTCGATAAAACAAGCTTCTACAATTTCTGCCAAACTTTTGTCACTGAGTGTGTCTTCTTCAGGGTTTGTATTGCCATACATAGTATATACAATATCAGTGAGGTTATACGTAATTACATTACAAAGATATAATTTTTAGGTTTCATCTTTACGTAATTGTAGCTTATATAACCTTACTGATAAAGTACAGGCCTTGAAGAAGGCACATCTGGTGCCGAAAGTTTGACAGAAATTCTAGAAGTTTGTTTTTATTGACCACAAGCCTGATCTTTCCTTCTTCCTTTGTATACATATATACAGTATCAGTCCAGCTCCCGCGCTGTACACAGGTATTTTGGTGCGCTCTGCCTTACTATTTTCTTTAGACTCTACTTCCCCAGTCCAGTGTTCAGTTATTTATTTATTTTTTGTCGTATACTTCTAATCCTTTCTGGAACCTATCATCTTACTATACTTACTTCAATCTACATTTTCTTCATTTCTTTCATCGCCTATCTGGTATTATTTAACTTTTTTTTTCTTTTTTTTCCTAATCATTATCAGTGTCACTCTTTGTTATTTAAAATTTTTACAGTAATTATTTTAATTTCCTCTTAAATTGTTTTCCTATCTAAATTCTTATATTTTATTTAATTTTTTTAAATTTTTATTAATTTTATTTTATTATTACTATTTTTTACTTTATTTTTTGTCAAATTGTAAACATGGGCAAATGCTCAAAATGTCACACGACCGTGCCCCGCGACGGCTCTGGTATTGAGTGCAATTGGTGCTCCCACATTTTTCATGGGCAATGTTCGGGGCTCAAGGACACGGACATCCAATTTTTGAAATCACAAAAAAAATCTTGGAGTTGCCCGCAGTGTGCGGCGTCCAAGAGGGCAGTACCAGTTGACGAGCGTCCTGCCACTCCTCAGAAGGGCCGATCAGAAGATTCCCTCCTCAAAGAACTGCTCGTCAGGGTGACACAAATGCAGGAGGAACAGAGGGACTTAATACGGACGGTGACCGCAAATGGAGAGGCCATCGTGGAGGTGGAACGGAGGCTCGGCTCCATAGAGGGGCAGTTTGCCGCTCTAGACGCGAGGTGTGGGACTCTGGAGCGGTCCAACCTAGAGCTCAGCACCAGAGTGGTAGACCTCGAGGCCAGGCTTAATGAGGTTGACCAAGATAGCCGAAGGAACATCCTGGAGATCAGGGGGATCCCGGTAAGGCCAGGAGAATCACCTGAGAGCTTGGTCTCCAACGTCGGACTCGGACTAGGGCTCAGGCTGGCCCCAGAAGACTTGGACTACGCATTCAGACAAAGAACCCGACCGACCACTGAAGATCCACCGCAACCACCTGCCATCATAGTGCGGTTTGTACGCCAGTCCGTCCGGAATGAGGTGATACGCCTGAAGAAAGTGAAGCGAGACTTCGGGACGCGGCACCTCGGCTGGACGGACAATCATAGTATATACATAAATGAGTCGCTCACTCTCCATAATAAAACAATGTACGCTGAGGCTGGACGGTTGAAGAGGGAGGGTAAGGTGAAGTTGGTCTGGGTGAACGGAGGCAAGGTCCTCGTCCGGAAGGATGTAGGACTGCCCGTTGTTATTATTTCTAAGCCTCCCGATTTGAATCCATTTATTTAGTTATTGTTGTTCCGTTCTCTCCCCGTTTCAAACTGACCCCCTCCACCTGGCTCCTCCTCTCTCTCCCACTCTCTCGTTCCTCCGCCGCGCCCTCCCCCCTCCACTTCATAATATCTCAGTCTGTCCTAGCCTCTCAGCGTACATTCATTCCATCGGTTATTGTTTCTTAGTTTTCTATTATAAGCCCTTTTTTAATTTTGTTTTTTGTTATTCTTTTTTTTCCTTCTGTACTTTACACATATGTAAGAGGAAGTCGATGCCTAGCCTTGGTCTATTCATAAATATTTATATAATTTTACTTGATGTTTTGTTGTCTCCTAATTTCTCTCCTTTACCTCCCTTCCTCACCCCTCCCTCTACTTTGTCTGTGTCCTTCCTCATCACCTCTCATGACATATAATACCCTTCAATGTTGCCATGTTAATGCCCAGTCCCTGCCAGCCCATCACGATGAGTTCTCCGATTTCCTCCTCTCAAATAGCTTCCATATCATCGGCATATCTGAGAGCTGGCTCAAACCCTGGATCCCCTCCTCCTCCGTCTCTCTTCCTGACCACCATCTCTTCAGAAACGACCGGCTAGACAGACCTGGCGGCGGGGTTGCTGTTTTTGTCCATAACAGCCTCAAGTGCCGTCGTCTTGACTCCTCATCCCCGCCTTCTTCTTCCCAAGTTGAATTCCTCTTCCTTGAAATACATATCGATTCCACCAAACTCCTTTATGGAGTAGTTTACCGACCTCCTAAAGTCCCTTTTGACCCCACCTTTGAGTCAGCTCTCCTCCGTCTGATTCCCCTCTATAGTTGCATCCTGATCTCCGGTGACTTCAACTCCGACCTCCTGTCTCCAGCAGCTCCCAACTCCAAGTATCTCCTGGACCTCTGCTATTCTTTAAACCTTTTCATAGTTCCCTACGCCCCGACTCATCATACCCCTACTTCTCACTCCTGGTTGGATCTCCACCTGGCTGACTCCCAACAGAAGATTAGTTCCTCCGCCCAACAGCTAGTTCCCTTCCTTTCTGCTCACGACCTTATCCAAATCTCCTACGACATACCATCTCCTCACCTTACTCCTAGATCTTTACTCCTCCGAAACCTGAAGTCCTTAACCTTCGAGACGCTCCAAGAGGACCTTGACGCAGCGGACTGGCAAGCTATCTTTTATCTGGCCTCAATCGACGAGAAGGTGAATACTTTCAACCAGATCCTCCTGAAGCTGCTCGACAAGCACGCTCCTCTGAAGATGAGGCAGCTCAGACGACCCCCGGTCCCATGGATAACCCTAGAGATCCGGGAAATCATGAAGGAACGGGACTCTGTCCGAAGGAGGTTCTACCGATCCAAGTTGGACGTCGACTACTCTTCCTTCAAAGTCCTGAGGAATTGTGCCCAGTCGCTGATCAGGGCGGCTAAGTCAAAGTTCCTTCTGAATCTGATAGCGGAGGCACCTAACGCCAAGTCAAGATGGGCAGCTCTTCGGAAGCTCTCGTTAGGTTCCCCCAAAAACCGTCCTTCTCCTTCAATCTTCTCTTCCGACACACTTAATTCCTTTTTTGTCTCCCGTCCTATTCTTCCACTAGCGTCTCCAGCTGAGATTACATCTCCCCAGCCCTTCGATTCAAATAATTTTTTCTTTTTATATATTTACCCTGACACCCTCCTAAAGATCATCCTTAATAGTAGCTCTAATGCCCTTGGCCCTGACGACATCCCGCTCCTCTTCCTTAAAACTTGCTTACCAGTTCTACTCCCAGTCCTCTTACATATCTATAATTTCTCCCTTCAAAACTCCGTCTTCCCTTCCGCCTGGAAAGAAGCATTTGTACTTCCTCTCAACAAAGTCCCTAATCCTGCAGCTCCTAAAGACTTTCGCCCTATCTCCCTTCTGTGTTCCACATCCAAACCTTTAGAGCGTATAGTTCATTCCCAAATCTCAGATTTCCTTCTTACCAACAAACTCCTCGACCCTTTCCAATCTGGTTTCCGACCCGGTTATGGGACTCAATCTGCTTTACTGAAACTAACAGAAGACTTCCGACAGGCCATTGACGCTAGACAACTTACTCTGCTAGTACTGTTCGACTTTTCCAAAGCCTTTGACTCCGTGGACCACTCCATCCTCCTCTCCAAGCTGGCCAGTCTCCCTCTCTCCAATAATGTCCTCCTCTGGCTCCAGTCCTACCTTCCTACCTTGCAGATCGTTCCCAGTCCGTCAAGTTCCCCAACTCTCCCGCCTCATCCTCGCTTCCTCTCCACTCAGGAGTTCCTCAAGGATCCTCTCTTTCCCCGCTCCTATTCTCCCTTTTCCTCTTGGATCTTCCTCCACACATAAAATTCTGTAAATACCACCTCTACGCGGATGATCTGCAGATTTATTTATCCTTTCACCCCTCCAGTTTCCCTACCGCATACTCGCAAATATCTGATGACATCAATTCCATATCCTCCTGGGCCAAACAGAACAAACTCCTCCTTAATCCTCACAAGACTCAAGCGATAATATTAGGTAACAAAAAACTTCTCAATAACTTAACTGACCCCCCTCTCTTGACTCTGGACAACACCAACATTAACTACTCTAGCAGAGTAAAAAACCTGGGTATCATCCTCGACCAAACCCTTTCCTGGAAAGACCACGTATCCTATATTTCCCGTAAATCGTTCCAATCTCTTGCACAATTTAAACGTTCCCGTCACTCTCTTTCTCAAAACTCCCGGAAACTCCTCGTATCATCCTTTGTTTTCCCCCATTTCGACTACGGGTGCCTGGTTTATAATGATCTGAGTAAGGGACTCGATACCAAACTCCAGCGAATCCTGAACGCTCATGTCAGATTTGTTTTCGATGTCCCTAGAGACGCTCATATTTCGCCCTGGTACTCCGAGTTGAAATGGCTCAAACCCTCCTACCGCCGAAACTACCTCCTAGGCTCCTTCCTCTTCCTAATGCTTAAATCCAAAGAACCCTACTACCTCTACCAAATGTTTCAATTCCAGTCCTCGGTTCACCAGAGGCACACTAGATCCCGTCCTTCAGATCTCTTCATCCCCTCCCATCGCTCCTCAGCCTTCCACAATTCATTCCTTTAACAGGCCTCCTCTCTTTGGAACTCCCTGCCTCCCCCAATCCGTCACTCTCCTTCCGTGGCTTCCTTCAAATCCTCAATATTCCAATTCCTCTTCACTAAACAATCCACTCCTCTTTGATCTCTCCCCCGTATTCTATAATTCGTCAACCTTAATTATCTAATCATTCAAATTACTTTCCCCCCCCCCCTTTTTTTTCTTTCTCTCTCTCTTTCTTGTCTTTGTCATTCTCTAGTTTTATTATATTTTTTTATCATATTTTTTAAATTATTCGTTCATAATCAATAATATTCATTTTTGGCTCATTTACACATTAATATATTTTTATTATGCATTTATTTATTTTTTATCTATCTTATTTTCTGCTTTCTAAATTAATTTTATTTATCCTTCCTTCTCTTTTATAATCAACCATCATAGTACTATGCTCGGTCGATTTATATTTATATTTATATATATTATCAATTTTATCTCTTTCTTAGTTGTATGGATTTTCTTTGTTTCTTTTTTACTTATTCTCTTTTATTTTTGTAGATACTTTTATTTATTTTGTTTCATCATATTGAAGTTGTTAATTTTATGTTTTTTCCTGTTTTTTTTATTTGCTGTTTATCTATTTTTTAGTTGTATAGTTTTTCTCCAATGTAGCACTAATTTTTATTTACCTACCTATCTTTTTATTTCTTTGTTCTGATACTATATTTCATTGTTTCATTTTCATCACTCTCTGTATGTATTTATTCTTAGGGGACCTCGGTCCCAGAATAATAAAATTTATTTTCATTTCATTTCATATATGTATGCATATTTCTATTTTATTGTTGTTCACATTTTTTTGCGGAGTAGGCCTAAAACGTTTTCCAGTTCATTTTTGTCATGTATTTTGGACAATTCTACCTTTAATCAATATATTTTTGCGATATATGCCGATATAGTGGTCTACTAATAAAAGTATAGAACATGTTAAACATTTTTATTGTCTAATTCCATTTTTTTTTTAATGTGTACTTACATAAAATGTGCCGGTTTCGAGTTCAACAATAACATTCAGGTTTGCTAGGTTGCCATATTTATACAATTCTATGACCAAGAAAACGAGCAAACAATAACTTTTGAACTTCGTGCTGGTGATGGCTTAAGCTGAAATCGGTACAATACGTATATATATATTTTTTTTGTTTTCTGAAACTAGACATTATAAACAAAATTTAATAATTCAATATTATTGTAATTGCTTTCATTTTTTACAGGTACTACATTTAATATATTTTGAATTCAGTTTATTTATTTTTCTTTTCTACGTATAGGTAAATTTATTCTTTGTTCTGTAATTGAGCGAATAGTCTGATGATGGGAGACTTTGTAATGTCGGTGGACCGGAGTCTCATTTTCCTCGTCACAATTCCTGCATTGAGGATTTCTGACGATGCCCATATTGTGCAGGTGTTTTGTTCATAGGACAGTGTCCTTTTTTTTTTTTATCGGAAGGCTCAGTGTTTGTCGTTGTGTTACACGATATCTGGGCTCAATATAAAATAGCTCACTGGACAGAACCCTATTGTATTTTTGTTATGACCCAACTAGTATCTTGAGAAAATAATTAAATCGACCAGCTTTTGTCAGTTCTACTGCCAATTAATGTTTTCATATGTCACATTGTTTTTCTGGACGAGTTGGGTTTATCAAAACAAATAGAAAATCAAATTAATTTGATTAAAGAAAATTATTTTACGATATAAAAATAATTTTTAAAATGCAATTCACTGCAAATCAGAGGTTTTCTGTATATTACAAAATATATTTGGTCACTTAAAAACAAACGCTAATGTGGTAACACTGTTAGCAAGTTGACCTTGCTCAGTTTGTACATGTCATTACAAGTGTAATTCAAAATCTTGTATGTATTTATTATTATTAAAAAGACAGTTTCATTATTAAATGAACTCAAAATTGAACGTAAGTCTATATTTTTTCTTTACTATTAATGCTTAATTGAATAAAATACAAAAGAAGACTATAGCTTTCTTAAAAATAATAATAATTTTTTTTTTTTTTTCAAATTTTATTCTTTAAAGACCTACTTTTCTGATTAAGATTATTCTTTTATTCATTCCTTAGTTATTTTCTTCTACTGGGTATTTATTCTTTTAAAAGTTATTTTCTTTTACAAGGTACTTACTTACATTATCTATTTCTTTTTCTATGTGATCAGTTTTATTTTCTGTTTTAGCAAATATTTGAAATCTTTCTGTCGCTGTATTAAACTAGCTATAAGCTTTTATTTATATCTTATTCTATGAATAGCGCTAAAATATTTCTATTAAAAAGCAATGAAGTTTCATTTCATATACATTAGGCTTATTTTTTAAATATACGGTTGAATTACACGAATCACTGGTATTTCGATGAAACGTACAAAAATTTCAACTAAACACGTTTAAAACCTTTATTAAGGCATTGAATATCCGTTTATTCCAAGCAATGAGATCATTAATCTTAGTCATTAAAACGTGGGAAACACATCAAATAAATCATTGAAGTTCAACATCAAATTTTATTTATCAAAACGCAAATAGAATAACATCAAATTTTACTTATTAAAATACAAATAGAAATTTCTTATAAGCATAGGTCCTCTTCATCATCACTTTCCATTTCACCTTCTGATTTACTGTCATTATCATCTTTTTCAATTACTTCTGGCTCGAAAACAATATCGGATCGCCCTCAAAATCACCGGGATCCTCCAATTCGTCAAGAATTCGCGTAATATCATCTGGTCTGTTGTACCATTCCATAAAACATAAATATAAAAGAAATGCTAGCGGGTAAGTCTGTGACTGGGTCGGCATACCAGACAGATTTGAAAAAAATATAGTTGAAGATAAACAGATTTGAAAAAAATATAGTTGAAGGTAAATAGCAAAAAAATAAAACATATAATAATCATACAAACAATGAATGAATTAAACGAAAATGTTCAGTAAAACTATAGAACGTACAGAAGACAAAAAGACGAGAAAAATATATTTACATTGTTTTCACAATGGCGACAAGACTAATCGCAAGGTAGCACTTGCATCGCCGTGACCGACGTTGCCGGAGGTGGTAAACTTTGCAACTGACTTGTGACCAGTACACGATAGCTAGAAGAATGGAACCATCTGTCGCTGGAACCAACTCGCTATCTGTTGTGTTAATAGTTATCTAGAGAAAACCTAACGGTCCCGCCAATCTAATCAAGCGAAATTTTCTGATAAGGCGGTGTAAATGCCGCCCAAGCGAGCGCCCGAAGGTAAAACATTTATTGTTGAGGAAAATCTTAGAGGTCTTAGGGCAGGTAATGAAACCATATACCTAATGGCAGGTAATCGTTAAGGATGTTTACCTAATTGGACCTGGGTAGGGAACCTAAGGCTCTCATAGTGGAGGGCGGCTCCTGTTCACCAGAGTGCTCTAGTAGTTAGTAGGAGACACAACCTCGCTGTCGGAGCCCGGGCATGACAGCATTTTGACAGGGTCTATCTATTTATTGGAACAACACCAACATGTAAACTTGTCTTTACCTGTTGTGTTTTAGTGTGTTGGTGAGCGAGGCGATGGCAGTGCTGACAGAGCCGGACGAAGATCAGATAGCAGCACTCTACCGACAACGTGGCGCCTCCCTTAGCCAGGTCCAAGAGTTGGGAAATAAGCTGAGACAATGGGTGACCCTTCAGCCTCATCTGCCTCCAGTCTCAGTCTTAGGCAAGTTTGTTTAGAGCAGGCGAGGGCTCTGGTGGCTCAGAGAGTAGTGTGCTTGCCTGGGTAAAGAAGCATTCGGACGGGAGATTAAGCGATGGTCCCGAGCCTGTACTATGTCAAGTACTCGTTAAAGGCAACTAAACCTACGTATGCAAAATTTAGGAATCTCACAGTAGGGTCGGGCTCACGTCCAACAGAGTGACGAAAGAGCGCTCTGGTAATAGGCGATATGACCTCGAAGTTAAAGCATGATTCACAGTAACTAACTAATACCTGTTTTATTTATTTTTTTAAATATTTCAATTAAAAAATTGAATAGTATTTTGTAAGGATGACAAATTTTTCATTTCTTATTTTACAAACATTATTATTTTCTTGGTAGGAAGACGGGCTAAGGGCACAAATGAGGGTTTCATCTTGGAGATGTCTAACGAACACATAACCTCTGACTAGACTAGTTTCTATATTCAACCCCAGAGGTTCAGTAAGACCTACCAAAGGGTACATAAGAAACATCAAAAACAATAAAGAGAGAAATAAAACAAAAACAGTTCGTTCTGTTCTAAGTACATTTATTTAATATTTATACATATATAATAATATTTTTTCTAAATATTCCCATCGCTATTGGAAAAATATTTTTCTGTTCAACAAATTGAAATAAATAAAAGTAACAACTTATCCAATTGATTAGTCGCACGGAAAAACGTAACCATAAATTTTGACAATAATCCGAGACTCGCAAAATAAGGTAAATAGTCTAAAGTCTAAAGCTCATAACTTTACCAATACCTGCGCATTATTTGATTAACTTTACTGCGAAAGGTTTATAGTGATAGCTATAATACTTTTTAAAATTATGTTTCAGATGACAAAATCATCTGTAAATTTGCCCTGGGAGGTAAATGTGACTTGAAGCATGCGTGCACCAAGCTGGACGGCTATTTCACCGTTCGAGGCCTCATTCCTGAGTTGTTCACCCATAGAGACCCTTTGTCCCAAGAGATACAATGTTCTGTGAAGACAGTGTAAGTTGCAGTTCATATCAATCTTTGTCTTTGTTGTTTTATATCTCCAGATAGGCTGAAACAATGCGTGGAGCATTGAGTAGGATAAGTCGTAGTCCCGTTAAACTAGCCTCCCGGTAGTGTCCCGGGAATTGCCCCATTAGTACATTTAAGCAGGTTTATAACTTTAAGTTGGAGAATTCTAGAAATAAGTTGACATTTTCAATGATTTTGAGACTAGAAGTGTTGTCACTTTTATCTTATCGTATATGCGGGCACATTCACTACTATTATCTTTATATTATTAATTTCTGTATTCATTATTATTCATATTAATTATGTTAATTTTTGTAATAATTTCTATATTTTCTGTATACCTGTAATGCATCACTTACTTCAGAGTATCAAAAAGCCATTGCTGCGAAGCTCGCTCTTGCTTTAGTTCGTATCCATCTTGCTAATAGATTCATTTATTAGACAAAATAAAATAATATGTAAGTATCCATTATAATACCTGTAAAGTTTTTAAACTTAATTTCATCGGCTCGTAATTCTGCGATGCAGTTATCGAAAATGCTTTCTAATGTTCCTTTTCTATTTATAGGATGCACTCATATAAGTTTAGTTTTGTCCATATTATATTGCTAGTACCACATGACACAGTCCTCGTCCCACTCCACTGGATTTTTTATCAATTTTATACAAAATGTTTTTAGTTGCAACATTTTGTTTGAAGAGCAATCTAAACATCGCAAACAAGCTAGGCGAAACAAAGAAAAGTTGAATAGCCAGACTGTTGTGTTGCGACTGAGGATGAGTTGGACCTCTCTGTTACAGATATCTCGGATTGTTGCCCGGACTGACTCCAGACGGTAGCAGGGTCATGTTCCTTGGTCTTCGGCTCACTGACCCGGCCCACTTTGAAATCCTCCCCCTTCTCCGCAGATTTTACAGCCTGATGGACACATGGCTACGCCAGGACCCCCATGTCAACTCTATGTATCTTCTCTGCGACGCTAACGAAGGTACCCTCGCCCACATGCTCAAAGTGTCACCCAGGCGAGCTAGGGATGCTTCATTTTGTCTTCAGGTAAATATATTTTTTAACCCTTCAACTAAAAAAAAGGGAAGTTATGAGTTAGACCTGTTCCTTCACCAGATTCTCCGGGGTTGTTTTTAAGATGTAGTTTACTTCGAAAATTCTGTCATTTTCTTTGAATTGTCAAAAACCTGTATAAAATAAGAACATTTAAAAAGCCTTAACGAGAGAAGGCCCGGGGCGCCAAACTCGTATTGGAAAATATTTACACGAGGAGAGGTGAGGTCCGCTTAAGAAATAATGGTGCGGCTGGTTCACTCAGGGGGGCGTCAAATGGCATATTTGGACCGACAAGTTCCCACCATCTTGTCCCGTGGTTTCTCCTAAAGTCTAAAATTTTAATTTTAGATAATGTATTTTTTCTCGAATAATCGATATTGATTGATAGATATAAGAAAGGCTGACATGCGACATGTGACTCACGTTCGTACTATTATATAAGTATCCCTTATTAAGTTGTAGATATTTCAGTCCCTTTTGTGAACTGTTTATATATACTAACTGTCTTTAGTTATGAATTTCCAAATCGCCTCGCCCGAGATGATAACGCGAACATCAGATGTCACCAGTATTTTTCAATTAAATTGATATCATGACTACTAATCAATCCTTTTATTATTAATAATACCAATAATATTTTTTATTTTTTATTATTTATTTATGTTATTTTTATTGGTTTATTTTTTTCTTTCTATATTTCGTGAAAGAAAATACTTTTTAAATTATAATATAATAAATTATATATAATAATTAAAAACTGTATCTATTGTATTTATTAGTATTATTATTTTTACGCTCATTTATTTTCTTTTATTTATTCATTTTTACCATTACTGTTGTCTTGTGTGCGCCCGGCTCTAAGAAGCTCTAATAACTATCTATGTATCTATTTTATGAACTATCTTGCTGTATACATTTTTATGACATCTTATTACCATGTCATGTTTTAACCGAAATGATTATTATAATTATTAACGGGGTGTGGTTCATTGGTATGAGAATGGAGGCCATCTGTGCCTACTTGTCAATACATTCGACGGGTTGCTACCAGCCTGTAATCTAGTCTTTCAAATGCTCTCTTATCTGGTAGAATTTCCTCTAGAGAGAGCGACCATTTGCTCAACCAAGGAACAGGCTATCTTCGATGAATTTCCTCGAAGTTGGTATAATTTATTAACGACGAGGATGGGTTCCGCCCATCGAACTGGGTCGCGGTCATTTCAACCTGGGTTCTTGACGGAATGATGGATTCGCATTTTACAATCCTCGCTTATCTCTTGAATATTTGTTTTTATGATCTTCAACTTGGCATTAAGTAAACAAATTTAAACATTTTAAATGTTATATTTTGACTGCACTCTTTAACATTTTTGTGGTTGGGCAGCTGTGTAAACACCGTTTATTTGGTCACGTTTTGATCGATTGCATTTATCAATTCTAATTTGCCCATCTCTATTGTCTAAATTGATTTCACAGCCCCCCAACCGAAAGAATGTTAACCTGCATCGTCCAAGTACAAGTTTTTTGACTGTTTTTTTTTTATTTATTTTTTTTTTATGTTTGTAAATTACTTTAAAGATTTGGAATCTGGGGGTAAAAATTACTAACCGTTTTCTGCTCTTGTATTAGTACATTTTCAATTTCAGTTGTTCGGACTACTTTAAAAAAAATCCAATATGGCGGAAATTAAGAATATAGCTCTAGAACCGTGCTTTCAATAGTGCTATTAAGTTTTCAATTTCCTTTCGATCGGATAATTCAATATGGAAAATGCAATATGACGATCGATTTTCCAAGTAAAATATATCCTATCAACATGAAAAAAACCTCACCCAAATCGGTTCAACGTTTAACAGTTATTTGGGTTGCTGCAAACAAACGTTCACAAAAGTGAAACATATGATCTCCCTTTTCTTGTCGTGGGTTAAAAATAAAAACAAAATATCAAATTTTTAATTGACACCGCCATTGTAACTGAAAAAAAGGCGACATATGCGTTTTTCTTATGAATAATGATCTGCGACTTCTGATTCTTCGTGACGTTTACTCAGGCCGATTATTGTCAAAAAATAATAAAATGAACCCGAGATGGCTTTTCCGGGACCTTATATGGGGGTTGGTTTTTCCACACAAGCAGAATTATCATCTTGTAATGCAGTGTCTCATTTCTTGACACCCTCTAATTTTAAAGAAATTTCCAACGAAGTATCCATATGACCACATCTGGAACCATTTTGAGTGCCGGATGTTACTTAACCGTGCCAATTTGTCGGAATTGTTTCAAAGATGTCGGTTTGGAATTATTTCCTTTTCTAGAAGGGTCCCTCTCCCTCCTAAAAATATTTGCTACAATCCATCTTTTTCGAAATTTAATTCAATTATAACTCTGGACTGAACAGTTTTTTTTTTTTTTTTTTTTTATTTGATGATTTGCGACCGAAATATTTGGCTAAATGTTTTTTTTTAGGTTTGACTGAATTTACGTTTTTGAAGAACGCATAATATTATTTTGGGCTTATTTGATCCTTCGTTGTAGCCGTTTCATCGTCCACATAACAAATCTGGGTTCGTTTCAGTATATACCCAGCACTATTTGAAAATTTGCAGTGATGATTGAATACATTTGAATATACGCTTGAATGAAATATTGGGTGAACTTGCGTACCCTTTCCAGAGTTTAGAGCAGTGTTAGCCATTAAATAATAAAATGAAGAACGGCTGCCCTGCGATATTACACTTAGGTTAATTTGACTATTAATACAGTGGCCAAAGAGGTACCGTTCTTGCATATTGTGTTCATAATCGCGGGTTCAAACCCGGCTGAGGCTTTTAGGTTTTTATCTGGGAGATAACAAAACATTGAGCTCTCCGTCCTTCGGTGGGGACGTCAACGTTCCCAATTTAAACCTGGCAAAGTTTAGAATTCCCACAGTAGAGTTACGCATCCTAAGGAGTTTTTTTAGGCAGTGATGTATTTAATATTTAATCAAATATTTCTTTATTTTAATTTCAGAATGTCTACCCTGTGAAAGTAAAAGGAATGATCTTCATCAACGTTCATCCCTTGGTTCGAACAGTTTTGGAGAAGATTGTAAAACCACTTTTCAAGAAGAAATTAGCGAAAAGGGTAAATATCTATATAAAGCCATATAAAGATATAAATGGAATGCTCCTTGCTTCTTCCAGTTCTGCACTTTTGGGAAATTAAGTTTTTTTTAAAGAATATAGGGTATTTAACTTATATTCTAACTTTAAAAATGTCTACTAAGATGATTATGGAATATAGCAAACCTGATGGGTTTGTTTTGCCAACTGACACGTCTAGATTGTTAAGCATATCAAATAGCAATGAGTAACTGCTCTAGTAACTGCCAATGTAATGAATGTATGCGCACGAAATTTGAAATGAGGCGACACAAGTCTCTATTGTCTTCAGCCAAAACGATTGATATGTTTTAGAGGAAGAACGAAATCAAATGTCATAAAATATGTGTTTTAAAACTACATTTCAGGACTGTTTTGGACATGTATCTCAAAACCGGACGACCTGCAAAAAGTCGTATTTTATATAGAATGTTTATTTCAGTTTTCTCTACAACTATTGAAAAGAGTTTTGATGAGATCATAAACATAAGCGGCATTTTGTAAAATGTGCTTAAGCCCCGAACTAAAGTAGTTGCAATCGTCGTCTTATTTCGGTCAAAATCTAATCTAACTAACACATTTAACCCTCTCTTCCCAAATTTCATGTTCATAGCTGCAATCTTTTTTGCGGTAGAGCTCTAACAACTTTCCAAGCACACGCACAGACAGATATCATTGCAAAAATGGTCAAAACGTATTCAGGGGACCTTGAAACGTGAAAATCCGTTGAAAACTCGATCTCGGATTTTCGCACGATTACAATACTTGCTTGTACTATCAGAAGGTAAAAAAATGTACCAGCAAAATTCTCGTAAAAGTCCTTAATGTTTTTCTACGTGAAGGGAAGGGTTATTATAAAAAATACACTTGAAGGGCCAAAAAGGACACTATGTCATTTACCAAGAGACTTATGTTTCCCCTACACATGTACTTAAAAATACTCGCAATATAGAAATAATAGTTACTCATAAAAACGATGAAAGAAAGAAATGTTTGGAAAGGCCTACCGTATAATTAGTTATTGGTCTGCGATTGATTTGTTGAAGGAAGTAATACCAACGTCATATTTGTCTCTTCACACACCTTTATTAAAATTTTCCTCGTTGGGTTATTGGTTTTCTGTACTTGTACAGTGGCACTACATAAAGCTGCCAACTCGACTGGGTATTATTAGAGATTTGTAACTCATATTGGACTAAACCCTTTGACGATCTAAACTTCATTATTAAGATGAAGGCATCTCTGTTCTCATTTTGAATCCACTAGACAATAGGACTGAGCTAGATTCCTCTAAGTGTTTTCAATATCTCTATATTAATAAAGCTGAAATATATGTATGTGTGTTTCTCTATCTACTATAATTCTAACAACGACTATGAGTGCTACCGAGTGCATTCAAACGTTTGACCAAAAGCGTCATTTGAACTCTTTTTTTCAATTACAATCATATAAATTACAATTTAAAATTATTCTAATTAAAAATTGTATCCCGCGAACCTTGCGTCCTTCGAAAAAATTAGTTAGGCCCAGTAGTAAATTGGCCTTAATTGTAGTCCGATGTCGGGTCAAAGTCTAGTCAGATATAAGTTAGCACATGAGACATCTTCCCCCTCTTTCCCCTCACCACTCTTCCTTCCCCTCACCACTCTTCCTTCCCCTCACCACTCTTCCTTCCCCTCACCACTCTTCCTTCCCCTCACCAGTCTTGCTTTCCCCGCACCACTCTCTCTTCCTTCCCCCTCATCACTCTTCGTTTCCCCTCACCACTCTTCCTTCTCCCCCACCACTCTTTGTTTCCCCTCACCACTCTTCCTTCTCCCCCACCAGTCTTCCTTTCCCCTCACCACTCTCTTCCTTTCCCCTCACCACTCTCTTCCTTTCCCCTCACCACTCTTTTCCTTTCCCCTCACCACTCTCTTCCTTTCCCCTCACCATTCTCTTCCTTTCCCCTCACCACTCTCTTCCTTTCCCCTCACCACTCTTCCTTTCCCCTCACCAGTCTTCCTTTCACCTCACCACTCAGAATGTCTAACTGGTGGTCTCTATTATAGTTGTTAAGTACTTTTTTTCGTTCTTCTATTTTCCAAGATAACATCTAACAATAAGAAAAGAGTACAGCGAGGTAACAGCTACAAAGGAAGGTTTGGGTCATTAAAGACAGGATCTAACTAGAATCACTGCTAAGATGGAGGGACCCTTGGTTTACATTTAGTTGGAGAATTTTATGTGAAATTTCATTAAAGAGGGGGGTGGGGGGGAGGTCTAAGGTAATGGCCGTCTTTAAGGATAATGGCTTTTCTCTGGAGTTGGCTTTTCAAAGACAACACTCCCCCCCCCCACCCTTTCATTTACCTTTTGACAATAGTTGTAAAGATATTATCATAATGTTGCTTTTGATGTTCTATTTTACATATTTTAGTGAACAATTGTACATTTTCTGTAAAGTCATAAGATCATAGATTTTATCAATTTTCTGTGTTATTTAGTGTTGTTGAGAACCGGCTGATTTGTACAGTCGGCTGGTTTACTGAGAGCTCAGTACAAAGCTGCTGCTGTACCATCCCTCTCCCGCCAAAATCACTGAAAACTCTATTTTTCAATCTGAATTTCCCGGTTTAGGAAAAATAACAATTGTTTTGACTAAAAACCTGAAGTTTTTTGGTTAGACATTTATACTTTTATACTTATTGCAACTCATGCCCGGGCTTTAACTATGAAGTCATATCGTCTACTACCAGAGTGCTCTTTCGTCTCTCTGGGGAACATGAACCCACTCTATTGTGGGAGTTCTAAATTTTTGTAGGGTAGGAGTCTTTAGCGAGTATATACAGTAAACTCTCGATTATCCGCGGTGCCTGTAGGAGGCATTTTTATAAAAAAGGAAGGTTTTGAAACCGAAAATTATTTCACAAAAATTGAAATAAAGTTACTAAATACATACTTAAACATAATAAAAATCGTAAATCACAAATATACATACAGTACAGTACACTTAATAATGTATGTACAGTACAAAACGTTTATGTAGTTCAGTATTACTGTGCAGTACATATATTGGTATATACGTAGTGTGTGCTTGAGTAGTTTTGGACGCGACTAGCGGCACTGCAGATGTTTGCTTACTTAGCGTGCGAGTGAATCGCCTGACCAGTGAGTCATCTGCACGTGATGCAGCATTAGGACACATTGACAGCATTATTCAATACCTTGAAGAGCAAGACGACGCATCACTTTGTGACAAGATGGTGTTGAGAAAACTCAAATCACAAATAAAGATAAAGTGTTTCACTACGAAAAAGCAAAAGCAAATGACTGACTTTTTTGTTAACCTACATGACATTGATTGAGTTTTGTTATCAGGTACGTCCTTTCATTGTATAATAAACTTATTTAAAGCACTACTCGTGTGTTGTTTTTTTAGTGCCTTCGGCCTTTGTTTAACCATCATCGGCAATTTTGCGGCTTATCCGCGAAATTCGATTATCCGCGGTATCAACGCCAGTCAATCCCGCGGATAATCGGGAGTTTACTGTATAACTAAGTTGGTTTATTCGCACTGGGGAAGTACATTGATTCCCCGATGACTTTTTTATCTTATAAATATATATATTCCATTATTAATTTTCAGTTTTCCATCTTCAGTGGTGATATGGAAGATCTGTCTGGAAAAATTCCAAAGTGCATGCTGTCTCAGGACTACGGAGGTTCCGCTCCTTCACTGGAACAAATGAACGGTTCGTACATCTCAAATGTGGATACTTTTAGTAACAATTAATGTTCTTTAGTTTTATTTTTCTGTAGAAGAAACCAAATATTGAAAGTCTCAGGAACTATGCTGCAATTCTGATAATTTTTTGTGTGATTAATAAATAAAGCAATAAAACTTATTTTTGAAATATTGTTTATTTCAAAAAAATGTGCACACACTGCCAGTTTAGTTATACATAACACCGATAGCGGTGTGGTGATGTATGTGTACAATTTTTATGGAATAGGCAATATTTCAAAAATTATTTTATTTTATTTATTTATTAGATTTTTCCGCAATATGTTCGCCTTTCTCAACTTACAAATTGTACCTTAAATGACCTTATATCCTTCGCTCCTCAAAATTTCCTAAGGGGAATATATTATATTTCTTATTTTTCTCTCTACCTCATTTCCTCTATCTTCCTTGCTATTTAGGTATCCCTCATTCTTTTTAGGAAGACAAAAGGCTCACTCAAAAAATACCAAAATGAAAGTTTTGTTTGTTTTGGTTACATGATTATAAATATTCCCGCGCACTCTCCTTTTTATTTTAGGATCCGTGAGATTTTCATATTACTTCCCCGGGTAATCGTAGTTTAGGGGTAAATCGCAAATTGAGTTTTTATTAGAATTTCATGTTTTTCGTTCACCTGAATCTAAAAATGAAAAAAAAAAAGTGTGTGAATACGAGGACACTTGAAAGAATGGATGTCAGTATAATAATAAATATATTTATTTCTGTTAAACCAGAACATGGTAATAGAACATGTCATAAGAATGTGTAATGTTAGCTGAATGTGGAAGCAATTTGGCAATAATAATTACAACAATTATATTTGAAACTATTTATCAACAAAAGTAATATATAAACATATATTATTATAATTAAAAAATAAAAATAACGTTAAAACATCTAATATTGAAACAAATAATTCAAAACAAGTCCCAAAGATACATTAAGTGTTAATATCATAAATAATTTCTTATTTTCTTTAAAACTATTCATTGCATAGTTACAAAAATTATTATTACAGTTATTATGTATTGTTTTCACTAAAGGCATCTAAACTATACTTTTTTAAACCGGTTTATCCCTATTCTTCATGAAAAAGTAAATATTTTGCGATTTTTAGCACATATTAACACTGGCTAAACGTTATTCGTCGAAGCAGAACTTGCTGGTGCATGCGGCTTGTCCACCCGAACAGAAACAAGTGTTGCACTTTTCCTTCCAGGTTTCCCCTTCTGCGCAGCTCACTAAAAATACAAAAAGTTCATTAGTAGGATCAGCTGATTGAAGTAGACAAAAAGTTTGATGTAGTGTAAAAAAAAAAAAAGGAAACACTTCCTTATTTAGACATTTCATAAGAAATCAATTTTGTCTAAGCCAGTGGTTCTTATGCCCTAAGAATATATACATTAAGATAGCTTAAAAAATAAATACATAAACAGCTGTTAACATTTAGAGTAGTCTCGACCTTGGCTTTGACCAGTGAGCACGCCATTTTTTTTTGTTCTAAAGTGTATTTTTTTTCTCTCTTTTTAAATGTAAAAGTACATAACATGTTCTAAAACGTGGATAAAGTGTGTTTTTTTTGCTTTGTTTCGCCAATGTGCAAGGACAAAATAGTAAGTGAACTTTCACAAACAATTCCGTATAATTTTTTATATTACGTGGAGTGAGTCTATTTTACTTTTTTTTTAATCTTTCATAATTTATTCTATTTATTCATTATTAATTCCTTACAATGGGAAAAAGTAAAAATAAAAGAGCAATATCAGCTCCGAACTCCCCTGAGAAGGCACCAAAGCGTCCTGCCAGGACTAGTTCCACCACCAACCTGTCTCATCCAGCTCCCGATTTCACCTCAATTAATCCTTTTGCAACTTTAACACCGGAAGAACCTACTACATCACACAACTCTAATATGGAAGATAACACTCAGAAGACGGATGACCCTAAACCGCCTCCGATATTCATAAAAAATATTTCAAACTATGCTGAATTTGTGAGACGTTTGGAGACGATTGCGGGAATCAACTCATTTCTCTGCAAATCTAAACCAGACCACACTATAGTGTCCTGTCTATCAATTAATGCATACAGGACTATAGTAAGGTATCTGACTGAACAAAACTGTCAGTTTCATTCATATCAGGTTCAAACCGACAAACCATATAGAGTTGTCATCAGGAACCTCCACCATACAACTCCCACAGAAATAATTAAGGACCAGTTGGAAGAGCTGGGACATTCTGTGAGGAATATCACTAATGTGATTCAACGGAAAAAAGACCCGATTTCCGGTACCGTGGTGAAATATCCTCTTCCTCTCTTCTTCGTGGACTTAGAACCACAAACCAACAATAAGGATATATTTCTCCTAAAAACACTATATTATACCAGAATAGTGATTGAGGAGCCCCACAAAAAAACTACGATTGCACAATGCCACCGATGTCAAGCGTATGGACATACGAAGGCTTATTGTCACTGCCTTCCAAGATGTGTTAATTGTGCTGGAGATCATTTAACACTTGAATGTAAAAAAGCACCAAGCAACCCTCCTAAATGTGCCCTCTGCTTGGAAGCACATCCTGCAAGTTACAGAGGCTGTCTGGTCCACAAGAAGCTTCAAGACTTTAGCCCGACCAGCCCCAGCTCCAGCTCCAGCAGTAGTGCAGGGCCCACTGGCTCCTCCTCCGGCCCACACTTCATTGGCAGGCGGACATCTTTCCTCGTATGCGGCCACCCTCAGGATTACGGACCCCAGTGTTGTCAGTGAGGTTCCGAGGCTACTTCCGCCTCTGCCTTCAGCTCATATTCCTCCTCCCCCATCCTCCTCAGACCTTACATCCCTCCTCAACACTTTCCTCACAGACATGAAGAACCTCATCTCTCCTCTCATCGCCCTGCTTACCCAGGTGGTGAGCGAACTCCTATCCAATCGTCCACGATGACCTCCTTGACCCAACATTCCCTCACCATCTTTCTATGGAATTCGAATGGTTTAAACCGACATAAAGACGAACTTGACATACTACTGCATGACAAACGTATAGATATAGCACTCTTGACAGAAACACATTTTACTGACAGATCATACTTTAATATAAAAGACTATGTAACGTATAGGACAGACCACCCGGACAATACAGCCCACGGTGGCGCCGCTATCTTCATTCGCAAATCCTTGTCTCATTTCCTTATCCCTGGCACTTGTACCGACTACCTCCAATCCACAATTGTTGCCGTTAATAACCAACACTTCCAGTTTTCCGTAGCAGCTGTATACTGTCCTCCTAACAAGCCCATATCACAGCTCCAGTTCCAATCCTTCTTCCATTCCCTTGGCTCTCGATTCATTTCTGGTGGCGACTATAACGCAAAACATCCCCTATGGGGAAGCCGCGTGACTAACCCACATGGCCTCACTCTCCTTAGATCTCTCAGTTCTATTAATCCTCAGTTCCTCTCCCCTCCAGAGCCGACGTACTGGCCTACATCATTTACAAAACGTCCTGATCTGCTGGATTTCTTCATCTCCTCCCAATCATCCGCTCTTCACCACCAAACATTCAATCTTTGTCATCCTTCTTCAGACCATAGTCCAGTTCTCTTAGTCCTAGATACACATCCTATTCTTGTGAATCCACAACCTAAATTAATATCCGGCCAGGTTGATTGGAAGTGCTTCCAGAGATGCTTGAATGAATCCCTAGATCTTAAAATCCAATTAAAAATTTCAGACGACTTGGACAATGCAGTACAGCATTTGACTACATCAATACAACAAGCCATCTGGAACTCAACTTTACAGACGAAGGAACGTGTACCATTAACCAAATATGTACCTCTTCATATTAGACAATTAATAACAGAGAAAAGACGAGCCAGAGCATTGTGGCAAAGAACGAGTTACCCGACAGACAAAACAAACTACAACAGACTTACCAGAAAGCTGAAAGCAGAACTAGCCCAACTGAGGAACTCGAGATACCAAGACTATACATACTCATTGACAACAGACAATTAGTCTCTCTGGACAGCAACCCGACAAATCCTATCCTATAAAAATACTTCCCATCCTCTTCGTCATGATTCTGGCGAATGGGCCAAATCTGACGAGGAGAAATGCAACCTGTTTGCTTCCCACCTGTCTAATATATTTATCCCTCATGCCAATATCCTCGATCCATCTCATGTATCCCAGACTGAGGCTCAACTCAATATTCCTCTCCCTCTCTCTCCTCCACCTAAAGCCTTTCATCCTTCTGATGTTTAGTTTGTGATCCGCAAACTTCCTTTGGGTAAGGCTCCGGGTTACGACTTAATTACGTCCTCAGTCCTCCGACATCTTCCCAAAAAAGCTATCATTTTCCTTACCTATCTGTACAATTGTGTACTTAGGACATCCTACTTTCCTGCCCTTTGGAAATTTTCAATAATAAAAATGATTCCCAAACCTCATAAACCTTCTCAATTTCCCTCTTCCTACCGTCCTATTAGCCTCCTATCGGTCCTAGGTAAAATTCTAGAGAAACTTCTTTTGAAGCGCATTTATCCTATTTTTGATTCCCTTAATATCATCCCAGATCACCAATTCGGCTTCCGTTCCCAACATTCCACAATCCAGCAATGTCACCGTGTTGTAGATGCCATAGGCTCCTGTCTTGAGAACAAGGAGTACTGCTCCAGTGCCTTTCTCGATGTTGAACAAGCATTCGACAGGGTTTGGCATTCGGGGCTGCTCTGGAAACTCAAAAATATCCTTCCTCAAACCTACTACCTTATTTTAAAGTCCTACCTTACAGATCGCTACTACTCTGTTTATCACGGTAGTGCGCAATCCTCCTTCCTTCCTCAGCTAGCTGGTGTTCCTCAAGGGGGTATCCTAGGACCCATCCTCTATACAGTATACACGGCCGATATTCCTTCCCATCCTAATACCTTGCTATGCACTTTTGCGGATGACACCGCCATCCTTGCCTCAGACAGTGATCCACAAAAAGCTTCCGATTCCCTTCAGGAACATCTTTCATCCCTTGAGACATGGTTCCGCAGGTGGAGAATCAAGGTCAATGATAAGAAATGTACACACATCACCTTCACCCTGCGACGTGCAACCTGTCACCCTGTCAATCTTTATAACACACCCCTTCCCGTTGCGAATCGGGTCCGCTACCTTGGGTTATTTATTGACAGACGCCTGACATGGAATCCTCGTACTAGACTTAAAAGACAAGAACTTAATCGACGATACAAACTCTTATTACGACTTTTAGACAACAGATCGAAACTTACATTAAGTAATAAAAGACTCATTTACAACCAATTACTGAAGCCAATATGGACGTATGGAGCTGAACTCTGGGGCTCAACTAAACCTTCGAATTCTTATAGAATCCAAACCTTACAATCCCGTATCCTTCGTAAAATCACAAACGCTCCATTCTACGTCTCAAATGCCATCCTTCAAAATGACCTGCAGATTCCCTTTGAGAGGGATGTAATTAAATCCCGCTACAGAAAATTCCACTCTACCCTTTCCTTTCACCCTAATCCTTTAGTCCGCAGACTTGCCACAAGAACCCTTCCTAATGTTCATGTTCGGAGACTGAGGCGGCAATGGCCTCGAGACCTACTAGTGCATTGAAGTCACACTGAAGTCACACTGAAGTCATCTACAAACGTTTCATGTTTCTTTATCATTTAACTATTTATTTTTTAATTTCTCTTATCCGTATTAACAAGACAATGGAGTGTCATTATTGAATGATTTCTCCTTCAAATTCCAAGACATTTATTTATTATGTATCACATTTACTTATTATATATTGTATATATGTAGTTGTAAATAAAAAAGAAGATAACCTATAATCTAATTGACTCGTTTATATGTTGTACAGATAGCTGGAACTGTGAGATGTGTAAAGAGAGAGAATGGCTTCTGACGATAGGGACCGCCACCACGGATGAAGCAAAAAGGAAGAACAAATGTGAGTTTAGTTGTTTTCTTCACTCTATTGGAGGGGCAGTCGTGGGGAGTATGATGGAAGTGGAAACTTGGCGTCAACGGAAAAATACATTTAAATGAACTTTGCATCAATTAATAAATTAAAAAAAAAAACGTAGATGAATCACCGGCTATGTGCTTCCCCAATCAATAATTAATCAATTAGGTTTTCGCTCTCCCTTCAAAGCCAATCGGCCGTTTGGGCTAAATCTCAGTACTTAACTTACATAGTGGCTTGTGAAACCTCAGACTGAATGTGTCGATATATTCATTACATCAACAGTTACTAGGGTATTTCAGTCGAGTCCCCCTTCTCTGAACTCCTTCCCTTCGACCGATTACGCGGAAAATTAATAGGTACCATCCTTATTGGGGTTTTGAATCAAATATAATCTCACATATCGATAAATTCATTACATCTACACTTCTAAGGATTTTTGAGTTGAATGGCCTCTGTTCCCCCCTCTTCACCTGATTCCGCTGAAAATTGATAGGTGATGTCCTTACGGAGTTTGAATGTACATATTAAAGTTCGTGTCAATACATTCATTACAACGGCAGTTATTAGAGTTTCTGTGTTAAGCCTTCCCCGTAATTTCCATTTTCCTTCGGTCGATTTGGCTGAAAATCTATAGGTACCGCGATACATTCTTTCTATTGGGAGTTATCGTGTTCACAGACATATAAACTCAGATTTTTTTTTTTTTCATTTTTGGAATCAGGAGATCGGAAAACTTGAAATTCTGTTGAAAATTTCGCATCGAATTTTTGACTAATTACATAACTCCTCCTATACTTCGTGAATCTGAGGGCGTAAAATAGAAATCCTGTGTGACGCTGTGGAGAGGTAATGCGGACTGATCATGTGTAGGCATTATCCTAAACCTCTAACGGCAGCGAGCGAAGCTTCGCGCTCCTCGCATGTCTAGGACCCTTTCAGGCTGTGTCTTCTATGCAAGATGTTATTGAGAGAACATCTCAGAAATATCATGTTTTTTCAGACATGTTTTGGTTAACCCACAAAATACTCTTGTTATCCAACAAGTACACAGTCCGACCTTCCATTTAAAAAAAAATACCTTAGAAACAAAGATATCGGTTATGCTGTAAAATCATGGTTATGAAATTCATTTAAAACGAACATCAGTGTTTCTCCTTGGTAAAGAAGACTAACACAATAATAAGCTAAAGTAATTTCTTGAAAAAACCGAAGTAATTACTTGACTTTATGCCTCCTGTCTACTGGCATTACAAGGAAAAATCATGTTTCATTACCATGTTGAACATTTTCTGTTCATTTTCAATGAATTTCATAAGTGGCAACCGTTACTGTAACTCCGCGCCTTCCCTCTCCGCTGTAACTCCGCGCCTCCCCTCTCCGCTGTAACTCCGCACCTCCCCTCTCCACTGTAACTCCGCGTCTCCCCTCTCCACTGTATCTCCGCGCCTCCCCTCTCCTCTGTAACTCCGCGTCTCCCCTCTCCACTGTATCTCCGCGCCTCCCCTCTCCTCAGATCCTTATTTTGAAGTGGATTTGGATAGAATGAGTATTTTGTGTTAGCTACCAAAATGTTTGTGTTTTTCTCTCAATACATTAAAAAAAAAGTATTTCCGGGCTTGTGTTTATATTATTTTTTTTATATTTCCGAGCTACCAAACGCGTCCCGGAGTTATGGACACTTCAACTGAAACACTCTGTATATTTAACCTACTGACAGAAGTAAATGAAACAATTGTCAGAGTGTGCTTTATTTGCGAACTGAAGCTTTCAAATAATAAGTCGAGCGACATAATTGCTGTTTTGTTGGCTAACCTGCTGTTCCCCCTCCACCCAATGAGGTGCTCCTCTTGGCTCCCTTCCTCGGACTATTAGCTCTTACTTTTCCTTGATGACATTCATAAAACAACACATTCACTAGATTTAATACAATAAAATCATTTTTTCTATAAATGCTAGCGAATATTGTTTGGTTATTGTGACTCATGCCCGGGCTTCAACTTCGGGGTAATGTCGCCTACTACGAGAGCGCTCTTACGTCGCTCTGGTGAACATGAGCCCGACGACCCGGCAAACGGGTGTTGTAATAAGCGCCCCCCTCCCAAAAAAAAAAAAAAAAAAAACTTGGAGAAGGATGACCAACACTAACCTTCAAGGTGAAGTGTACAGACTCCTGCCGTTTACTATACACTTTATTTTTCTGTTCTAGGTCCTATTTCCGCTCCTGGCTGCTCAGTCATGTGATCCTGCCTCAAGTCAACTCTATGAATACTTGTACAAAATATTTTAAATTATATGTGTTTTATTGCATTTTATGTTAAAAGTAAAGACTCCATGAAATAAATAATTTCAATTTTTATAGTTCACCAAACATTTCTTCAAATAGTAAATATCATTCCTTATATATTATAGTTTATATAGTTGCATAATAATAGATTATGGAAAAAAAAAACTTTAGTAAATGAATAATACATTTTTGTTTTTGCTAGTAAATATTTATAATTGTAAGTCCTGACCTTCTCAAAGGAAAGAGGTGATAGTTTTATTTAGGATAAAGTTTTATTTAGGATAAGCAGGTTACCGTGCGTTGCCGGGTTACTAACTGTAAGCTCAAGGATGCTAACTGCGAAATTTTATGAAAATGTGATCAACCGTTTTAGAGCCAGCACTAATTTCAGTCGTTTTCCCGCGAAGCTCATACAAACATACATACAAAAACTGAACGTCTCTAAGGCTTCTATATAACTTGAAACGGATGTCTGATCAAAAAAGTCATTCTGATAATGAAAATATGCTTTATATTATCAACAATTTTAATAAATTGTATTCTTGAGGATAACTGGTTAGTTGTTTGATAAGAAAGGTGTGGCGGTAGCTGACAAATACCACCCGGTAATACTCTATAAAACTGAGCCTTTATACAACGGAGAAAGGTCAATAAGGCGAGTTGTGGGCAATGGAGCTGTAAAAGAGACACCAGATGACCTCCTCGGGGGCGAAACTTGTTTAATTAAACTGGAAGAAGAGGCAAGGAGAGTGGAGAGAGAGTGAGGAGTGACATGTTGAGGACAGAAGGGCTCATGAGCAACTAATAGAAGGGAGGCCCTCAGAAGGAACCCTTGGAAAAGTTGGCATCCCTTGTAGGATCCGCCATTTGGGTGTGCAACTTGGCCTTCTGTCAGGGGACGATGGTCGAATAATAACCAGTTCAAAAAGGGCCTCTTCCACAATTGGAGTTCAACTTACTGTGCATTCTAAGAGAGTGCATTCTTGGAGAACTGGGAGACTTGTTGGATCTGTCTTCGGCTGGAAACTTGGTCAAGAGGACGATGGTCAAAGGATCTCTTCTCCTTTATTGGCACAATTAAACTTCTCACATGTTGGATATCTAAATGAAAAAGGTTCTCGTCCTAAATTGAAAATTTCTCTCTGAAGGAGTTTAATTTACAGTGCGTTCTGGACAACTGAGAGGCAGCTCTCTTTAAAACCACCAATGAAATAAAATGAAAAATAAATTTTATTTCAAAAGTACGTCTATTATTCTTATGTGAGGACCGCCTCCTTTGATACAGCGCGGAGGCTCGTTGGCCCACTCGACTCAAGTCCTGGTGACCCACTGCGGAAATCTTAAATTTTGCCTCCTATCCGCTGTACAGGCTTGGGACTAACTCTATACTCCTCTATCCGAAGGAGGGCGTGCTCAAGGTTTTTACTGCTTAGATAAAAAAACAAAAATGTAAGTCCCTCGGCCGGGTATTGAACCCCTTATGTTTCGTCACAGCCTTCTGGCTCCTAAACTGTTTGAGCTACAATAATGAAATTTACATATAGTATATAAGATGACGGCCCAAATGTCCATCTGTTTAGGAGAGCCACTACTTGATACTTGAAAAATATGTCCTATTTTTACAAATGCTTATGGTATTTTTTGAAAACACAATTTTGATGATGTCTCTTCAATTCATTCAGTTTTCTATAATACAATAAAAGAGGTCAAATTTTACCAACCACAGACATACAAAACAATCGTAATTAACAAACAAGATATAGTCTGCATATTCATAAGATTATTTCAGATGTAAATCAGGACGCTGAGCTGTGCTCCTTACAACAATAGCAACAGAGGTATCTGGAGATATAACGAAGAGAGATATATACATGGTGTGCAGGGCTCATGTGAGCCCATTCTGTTGTTTAGCGAGCCCATTGTTAATTGTGGGCCTTGCGCTATAAGGGTTCCGTACTCTCACTTTTTTGAGAAACCTCCGATTGTTCTCTATTTTTTAAACGTTTTTTTCAGAATTTCCTCATGAGGAACGGGACCTGGTGACTGTGATGGATCTGGGATTTAAATTGGAGCATTTGGAAGATGTAGATGTGATTTTCATTGCTACCAAGGAACTGTTATTTGTCGACTGTAACATTCATCAGGGCGCTGTATTATTGAAGGCAGACTACAGTTTGGGATTGTTTCCTCGGTGCCAGCTCTGTAAATGGCTCTGATTACATTTCTACGGGCCTCTCTCGGCTGCCTTCATCAAAGTTACACACACCCTCGTCCCCCCCAATATTACTTGAGCCAACAAAATGGAAGCCAGCGCTTCCACATCCAGGCTAATTTTCCCTCTTCGGGGAAATTTTGAGGTCAAGAGGAAAAGAAACTAAACTGAAGATAGTCCCCTCTTATTTGATCTTCCTTCCTACAATATTTAGTGCTGGACAACTGTAGTTATTAAATATCGAGGTTCCAGACGCAAAACATTCATTTTGTTATCGATGCATATAATTTTCATTTTTCACAACAAATTTACTGATTGATATCTAACATTTTTGCAGAGAGATTGTGAAACACTTAATAAATTATAAAGAAAACACGAATGTTTTTTAAATATTGTCTATTTCACAAGATATATAAAATATTGCTACCATCTTCAGCCACGACTTAACGAATACTAAATGGAAGTTCAACTATTTTTACAATCTCACCGGTAGGTAAGACCCTTACTCAGCTTGTTGCTTAGTATTTGTTAAGTCTGGCTGAAGTTAGTAGCAATACCAAAAGTACTTCCATATATTATATATATCTTGTGAAATAGACAATATTTAAAAAAACATTCGTGTTTTCTTTAAAATTTACTTATGGTTATATTTTGTAAATATACAAAATGAAGAATAAAAAAATAAATTAGTAATTGGATTTTTTTTTTCATTTTTATATTCAAGGAAGTGAAATACAAATATTAGGAAGTGAAATACAAAAAATAGATACAAGTAAAATAACATTTTAATTTTTTTTTACACAAAGGAAAAAATACGACAAACGTCTGACATGTTCTGGTTTGTTTCAATTATTTGTATAAGATATCACAGTCTTAGTCAGTTATTATGCCTAATGCCCGGGCTTTAACTAGGAGTCATATCGCCTACTACCGGAGCGCTCTTTCGTCCTTAATTATGCCTACCCAAGTTTAGTTATCTGTAATAGGTCTCTTTAACGAATAACTGACAGCACAGGCTCGGGACCATCGCTCAACTTCCTATCCGGACAGCGTGCTCAAGTTTTTTTTTACCTTCCAGATAAAAAACCTAAGGGTCTCAACCGGGTTTCGAACCCGCTATCTTAAGCTCCGTAGCCAAGCATGCTACCTTTCAGCTACCTGCTTAGTCCCAGCTCAAATAAAAACACTTTTCTCACTGATTTTTCTGCCATTTTACCAATCTTCACGACAAATGCAGGCGTTGATTGTAACTGAACAACATACCAATGTAGTTCTCTGTTTATCTCTAAAGTATCTTCAGAAGGATCTTCTATTTCGTCCTCGATCTCTGGCTCCGGGTCTGCGGCATCTTACTCCTTCAAACCATCCTCTTCGACTTGGGACAAATCATCCTCCCTCTTGAGCTCTAGAAGTGCTGTAGTTCTACCGGGGTAAAAAATATGTTTTGTATTGCCATACATTTATAGAACAATAAAATGATTATATAATGGTAAGAAGATAGTCTCGAAAAATAAGCATATAAAGAAAAATTCAGATTTTACCCTCTAAAAAGTGTTCAGCCCGTGTTGAAAATACAAAACGATTCTAACCTGTGTTGGCATCTTCCTTGACTCTAGACACGTTCAATATTATTTACGTGGATACGGGAACCTCTCTAATATCTTCAGACATGACAGAACTTTTAAAAGCCCGAACACCTCTGTGCCATTCTAGAGATAATGGACTATGGAGAAATTCAAAATAAAAAAACAGTTTTAATTTTTAGATATAATATTTAAAATTGCACCATAGAATATTTTAAAAATAAATTCCTACATTATAAGAAAAAAGCTTAACGTTCAACAAAATATAAAAAATAGCAAACAGGGACATCACTTTCAATAGTTCTAAACGATAGTTCCAATTTTTTTTAATTTTCGTAAGTCATTAATACTGAATCAATATTTAAAACTTCGTCTCTATTTGGATGCAGTAAGAGTCCCATTTTGTTAACTAAAGATCTGTTACCCAAAATATCTATTAAAAAAAAAAATATTTATATTTGAATTTCATCCTGCTCTCTTCGGCGCTCTTATGAAAAAATGGATCCTTCCAAAATTGCTTCTCATAAAATTTCCTGTTTCTCCTAGATAATTTTTTTTATTTATTCTTCTCGGCACGTCTTTATTATATTCATATATTTCTTCCACCAAAGGATAATTTCTCATAAATTGTCGACTGATATGGATTTTTTTTTAAAGTTTGTTTTTTGTTATGTACTTCAGACCAAGTTCGATGATAGGTTTACCCCGTGCTCTCCTAAAACTTCTTGCCAAAGTTGTTTTAAACAAACTTCTTACGAAGCTTAGCTCAATTTTTAAGTTTAAAGTTTGGTTTTTGGTGGATTATACGCTTCTAAATCTTTCCAAAAGTAGGTTGATTATTTAGTAAAATGTTAATTTTAAAAGCAAAAAAAAAAAAAACATTTAGGTAACTAACTATTTAATAATTTATTAACTTTTTTCACTACTTTCTTGTTCCTTTATATATTCTTAATGTATTTTTTGTTTATTATGTATGGGATAACAGTAAGAGGGATATCATTTTTTTCCCCTCAACTAAACCTATTTCATATGAAGCGATTGAATCGATACACATAACTTCAAAATTTACAAAACATTCCTTCAATCACAAATGTCACAGCGCATACAACGCGCACACATAAATATATGTGTATATATATTATATATAGTGTGGCCCAAATTCAAAATGTGATCCTATTATTTTTCCCAAGATGGTTGCTGTTACGAACACCACTTTTCACTATTTTTTATCCTGATTTCAAATCCATCATTGCACTTTCTCCCACTCTTTGGGAGCCCTGCTCCAACGATACAAACTTTTTTCTTTTTCAAGGAGGTACTGTTTTTCTTCTCAAACTCTGAAACTAGATTTTTTTAAATCTCAGAAAAATATATTGGTCGGATTAGTGTTTAACTAAATATAAACAGGATGGCCTAAATTTCAGTAGGTGCCTCCCCATCTCACAAAATTGGTATTATTATATTATGTATTATTATAATAACACGTTGTCAATACCAGTAACCACAAACTTACTTCGTTAGGTAGGGATTATGTGTTCAAACTATGGAGAAATCCCTCATTTCTCTCTAAGCAAGATGTTCTTTAGGTCCGAGAGGAAAATATAAAAATGTTAAACCAGTGTTAAATGCAGAAGATCTGACAGAAGTCTGTTCACAACACAGACGTCATCCTCCCTTACATTGTTAAAATAATTCATTTTTATGTCCAAAAACATACAATTTCTTAATAAATATTTTCTCTAGTATGTATTGAATAAAATCGAATTTATATAATTTTTTTGAGTGCCATTTCCTTTTGAAAAAGTGTGGGCTGTCAAGGAGGTTTCAAGGAGGCAGATACACAGCCTTCCCTACATCATTGCACCTACCTTAATTCAATGCCCTTCCCCACTTCTTGAAGTCAGTAGAAACAACAAGAACATTTAAACTTCAACAAAAGACTATACTTATGAGACTATATTTATGCTAGAGGAAACCTTCTATTCGGAAAAGGCATTTTTTCCCCATTTTTCAAAAATAATAATATAACTATAATAAAAAAATCTTGTTTTATACTAAAAAACTTTATTTGATGTATAGCTTTCATATTTATTTATTTTGGTAGAGTTCCTCCATAGATATCCTCCTTTAAGGTCTGTCCAATCTACATTTTAATCATTATTTTTTATTATTTATATACTAATTTATATTTCTTGTTTTTCTCTTTTATGTATTTTTATTAGCATTGTATTTCTTTCTTTCATTTATATAAATATATATTTTTTGTAATTGTTATTATTATTTCGTTTTCTTTCTCTTTTCTATATTTCGCACTTTGTGACCTGAGGAAGGGACGTGAGAACCTCCCGAAATGTAAAAGGCTCGTCGTGAAAAAGACACTTCCGGAAAAGTTATCAAAAATTATTATCTTCATTTTGATTAAATTAAAAAATTGATCTACTGTATTTGTTATATACTTCACATACAGTATCAGTATAATATAATTATTTTTGTACTCAAATTTTCAAGTATTTATTTATTAATTTCTTTTTACTTTTTAGTAGTATTGTTAATTCTAATGCATATCAATCCGACCCAATAGTTAATAACTGTTTATGTATCTAATTTATAAGCTATCTTAATGTATACATTCTTATGACCTATCCTACTACCATGTATTGGTTCAACGGAAATAAATAAATATTATTAATACATGAAAACAAGAATATAGCCTACACTACCCCTAGCATTAGAACAATGATACTGTCAATGCCCCACACTTTCATTTTGGTTGTCAATTTTCAATGATGAAAAATCAATAGAGAAGGGTAATTTTTAAATGATTTTTTCATGATAGTGTGAAACCACCGCAAGAGATTCTTCTTCTACAGTATGTCGACCATCAGATGCATTCTCTTCCTTTCCATGACGATAACAACTCATTTAAAGCCTGCGGAGAAAATACCTTCTATTAAACTCATATACGTATAATTATATTCTTATATAAAATGTAGATAACTGGGAAGACCAAATTGTCAATTACGCTGAATATATTGTTTCACTTCTGTGTAATCTTAATGTCTAGATGTGCAATCTGTAATAAATTTAAAAATGGTTATGTTAGTTTTTTTTTTCTTGTTATTATCGACGAATGATGATGTATGAACATAGGCGAGCATGACCTCCTCACCCAAGAAAGATTACAGAATGGCGTGAAAAATGCAAACATAAAAATATAAATGATTTCAATAACATTTTTATTAAGATTGATGAGTTGGGTCAAGGTGACTTCCCCGGCACGAATTAATCAATTAAGTTGTCGCTCTCCCTCCAAAGCCAATCGACCGTTTGGGCTAAAACTCAATATTTGATTTACATAGTGGCTTCTCAATGCTCAGACTAATCGTTGTGTCGATAGAATCATTACATTGCCGGTTACTAGGCTATTTGAGTCGAGCCCGCTTCTCTGGTCCCCCTTCCCTTCGACCGATTACGTGGAAAATTAATAGGTACCATCCTTAGAGTGTTTTGAATTTAAAAAATAAAATTTCATGTCGATAAATTCATTACATTGGCAGTTATTGGGATTTTCGAGTTGAGCCCTCACTGATCTCCCCATCCCAGTTTGCTGATTCCTCTGATATAGTTGTCGTCCTTGGAGGGATTTGAATTCACATATGTAATATTGTGTCCGTACATTCGTTACAACCGCAGTTGTTAGAGTTTTAGTATTGAGCCTCCCCTATCGTCCCGTCGCCCCTTTGGCTGAAAAACTATAGGTGTCGTCCTTAGAGGGTTCTGGATACACATAACTGCTTCTATACTTCGTATTGCTGGAGAAATAAAAATCATGTTTTTGTGTGTACAGGTATCTTCAGATATATTGAAATTAGAAAGGATGACACCTATTGATTTTCAACCGTCAGCTATAAAAAAACAATGTTAACAATGGAAATGGACAATTAACAATGGAAAAAGGGCGACAGATTGTTTTTCGGAGAAATTGGCCGAAGAGAGAAGAGGGGAGGATTTTGTGTCGATACGTTCATTACTACATCGGCAGTTATTTGAATTAAGTCCATCTTCTCTGATCCCCCTCACCTTCGGCTGATTCCGCTGAAAATTAATAAGTGTCGTCCTTATAGGGCTTTGAATTTACATATGAAATCGTGTCGATTTATTCATTACAACGTCAATTATTAGAGTTGTGTAAAGCCTCGCCCCTAATCCCCCCTTCTCTTCGGCCGATTTGACTGACAATCAATAGGTGTCGCCCTTAGACGGTTCTAGATACACACAGAATTTCGACAATAAATTCATTCTATCGGCAGTTATCGCGGTCACACACACAGACTCAAAAAGTCTAATAACTGCCAATGTAATGAATGTATTGACACGAAGCCTTATAAGAGTCCCTAAGTAAGACAGATATTGATTTTCAGTCATATGAGCCTATTGGTTTTATGGGGAGACTACGATTTTTCGGTACTTACGTATTAACGCCACCGCGGCAAAAATTCTGCTAATGCGCCAATAAAGAGCAATCAAGTTGTTCGCTTAGAGCAACCTTGTTGTTTGTACACAGTAACCTTCTTGTTCGTACTCGCACGAAGGTTATCTTTGGCTTCCTTGTTGCCTTGTTGTTTGCTGATTTTTGACCCCATTTTTTAGTGCTATGAAAATGCGTATGTGGGATTTGCCAAAAACAGAACAAGATGCTATTTTATTTCTTCAGGAGTGAAATATTTTACCTAAAAAACGTACATGTACCAATTCCCATGACATGAAACTATATTTTGGTAAACGTAACTTTTGGAAATGTAATTTAAGACAGTGTGATCAGCAAGTGGGACTTAGAAAAGACACCTGGTTTGAGTTGAGCAGAATTCCATTTTGTTCTATTATATGTATGTTTTGTTCTATTATATGTTTATATAAATAAAATGTTTTGAATTTTAAAGTGTTTTAATTTTACAGAAAGTTTTTTATTATATAATTCGTTGCAAAAACTTTAGGTGTAGCTTGGCGCATTAGCAGAATTTTTGCTGCGGTGGCGTTAATACGTAAGTACCGATTTTTCTTTTTTAAAAGCAAGAAGAAAATTAATATTGGCGTAGGTACATACCTAATTCATGAATGGATCCATACGTTGTCAAGAACTTCTTCAATTATTCACTTGATTCTAACGTGGTCTATAGCAGCATTCAACTCCGACTGGAGTTCTGAAAAGGCAGAAAACAGGCAATGCAACTGAAATAGAGTTCTTAAGAATATGTAATTCTACGAGTTGTGTTATAAACCATGTAGGTTTATAACACAACTTACATATCTCACAAAACTATGTTGAATACTTTCCGAACATTTTATAAGATATGAGTAAAGTGGAGAACATACAACCGTGAAAATTCAAGGATAGGCCTAACTATAGAATAGTTTTATTTGTCGGCGTTCAATTGCCTAGACTTTTGACGCCGTACAAGTGATTAGATTAATTCGATGAGATCGTCTCCGAGCATCTCAAGTAGGTTTCTTGTTCGCAATCCCGTAGCCTCTAGTACTTCCTCATATCCAGGGCACTCCTCCAGGATGGGGCTCACTGTGAGAGGCCAGGCCCTACACTTGCCACAACTATATACATATAAAATTCTTATAACGGAAATTCTTTGTACGACGAATAACAGTCCTAATATAACTAGATCTGTAGCTAAAGAATTTTAAATTAAGTATTAAATATCAATTGAGAATTAAGGTGAACACCGAAGTCTTTGATAGTTTCAACTTTAATAGTATAAAAGTATTACTCTGAAGAAATATAAAAGCATATAAAAATATTAAATTAAAAAGACCATTAATGGAGCAACATGAGAATAAAGAATTGAACTATAATTACAATATTCACAATAAAAATAAGAATAAAAAATAAAACTACCCATGTTTATGAAGATGAAAATACTCTAAAACAGACACCTTGAGTTTGAACTGTTTCTTCAATGGTTGCTATGATCACTAAAATTGACATAACACTTTTTCCCCCCTCATTTCTTGATAAATAGCAAAAAATTAACGAGGCGATCTAATAAAATAAAAAAATCAATATTATACTGATAAAGGCGGAAGGCTAAAGTGTGGCCAATAGGGATGACCTGTTCTTATCATACCAGCAGCTATTATTACAGATATTTGTCACCAAAACAATATGTTCCTGGCTAATGAAAGTCTTAGCTCCTTTTAACGCACGTATTTTTTACCATATAACAGAGTGAGTAAGCAGCAGTGACTGGCAGGAGCCTATTGAACCAGAATTTAGCTTCAAGTCACGTTTTATGTATTCTTTCCTAACCTTGTTACACTTACGGCGAGTTCCAATATTCAACATTACGTTCACCGGTTACACTAAAATCAACTTAAAATATTAAAATGCGATAAGGGAAACTGGGCAGTATTTAATTAATTGTTTTTATTGAATAGTAGAAATTAAATACTAATGTATTATAATGCGGAAGGGGGGGGGGGGGGGGGGGGAAGGTCAATCAAATGTTCAATCTTGTATGTAGTTTAACCGGTGCGCTCATTGGAGTGTAATGAACTCGAATTTTATGAAGAGTAACCAACCTTTTTGCTCTTGCATACTAAATTACGCCAGGTGCGTCATATATTAAAAATAAAATAATCACAAAGATGTGCATAAAATAAGTAGAAGGGTTCGCAAATTAGGAATATTTCTTTTATAGCCCCCCCCCCCCCTTTATGTTATTAAACAACCGATTTTCATAACTTCAATGTAGTATATAAAAAAAAAAAGCTTTATAAGAAAGAAAAGGGAAAACAAATCCGAAGCAACATTCATTTATAAATAACAGGAAAAAGGAACAAAAATAACGGCTGTCAATTATATTCTGACTTCGCTATTTTCATAACAAAAAATCATTTAATGAAAATGTTGCGCATTTACATTTTTTTTTTTTGCAATTAATAAGACAGTATACTTCTTAAAATGAAAAAACAATTATTTTAATGAAAATTAAATCTCTATGAGAAACCTATTAAGTCGTTATAAGGGGGATGGGGATATCTGGTACTATCGATAGTGACGGAGTTGCTAAAATATGAAATAAATGCAAAATTAATCAATGAGAATGAGACGAAGCTATTTCTATTCAGAGTGGCAGATTCTCACAATCATATGGCCTCAAAAGAAGAGAAGTAAAACTGAATATGAATTATACTGTATGGAAAAAAAAAACCAAGAAATACATTTAACACACGTTTGGCAATTAAAACTATATTTACAAAAAGCTTGCGCTCCCCCCCCCCCCCCCCCCCCACCCCCCCCCCCCCCCCCCCCCCCCCCCCCCCCCCCCCTTCCTGAATATTGAAATCTAATATTTCCTTATATGTAGTAATGATCCTGAGATGCGATAATTAATCACCGCAAAAACATTTCTGGCTACATTACTGGTAATTTGCATAGTTTTGTTTCATTATGAAAAACATAGAATTTAACATAGGTGTTTAAAAAAAAAAAAAGGCAAAAATGAAAGGAATGTTTAAGTTATGGCTATGGAATCATCTTCATCCACTAACAATATCAATAGGTGAACAATGTATTTCAAACATTAGTACATGTAAGGATGTATACAGCAACTAATTAATTCAAACTGAAATTGAAGCTATAACAAAGATTATTTAAAAACAAAATGGAAATCGGTTACAAAAAAAAAAGTATGTACGATCAGACATAGATGATAATTGATGAACTCGCATCAAGGATTTCTTTGCGCATTCCTCTTCACAAAGTCGATGAAACTGGGGGGAGAAGTGTGCTTTTCTGTACTATTCAAGACGTACATGGCTTCTGTTATGTGAGAGACAGAGGTCTGTCTAGAAGGGCTTATACTGCTCTTGTTATATCGGCAGAGCGTGACAAAGGTACTTGAATAAGAATGAGATAAAACTCTTCTCAAGGAACAAGATCAACATCCCTTTCAAATAATGCTCAGCAATGTCCGCAACAAGAAGGATGCTAACCCTGAGACAGCAGTCTTTGGTGGTCCCTTCGATGCAACTGGGTCTACTGCGTCTGTACTCATCTTGGCGAAACAGGCTCCATAATCGAATCGTGATCCTTCTTCAAAAGGAACATTAACGCCCAAAATTAGTGACATTAAGAGGGCGCCAGTAGTTCAGAGGTAGAATGCTGGCCTAGTGAGCTCAATGTCGCGGGTTAGAAACTCCGGTCGAGGCCCTCACTTTTTTTATCTGGGAGGTGAAAATTGAGCACTCCGTCCTTTGGATGGGACGTTAAGCGATGGCCTCGTCTATCCAAGATTAGTCACCTAACGTGACTAATCTTGGATAGACAAAATGTAGAACTTCCACAGTAGAGCTAAGAGGAAAGGGATAAGAGTATTGGATGCTTAGGTTCCTGTACACATCAGCCCTCTCAATAAATCTAACTAAGGGACATTAAAGGGCTGTTGAAAAAGAGTTGCATGTAACAAAAGACACTAAAGAGTAGGGAATGAAGGGAAGTAAGAAGACAACTATTTCTCCAGAGAATTGAACGAACGTAACCTGTTCAAGGAACCTGCCTTGAGTCTACATCATAAACATGCAGTCTGTATTGAACATTCCTAATCATGAGATGAGGGAGTAAACCATCGTTCTGATGACAACGGTAGGAGTCTTGTGACGGCTCTAGCAACTCAACAAGGACAAGTAGATGTTCTTGTACAGGTGAAAGACAACCAGTAATGAACAGTGAATCGAGAGTGCAGATATGAAAATGTTTTCACAGAATAGTTACAAGAGGTAACTCTCATCCTACAGTCCTTACCACTAAATGCTTCACTCAACCAAGAAGAGGAGAGCAGTCTCTAGTGTGACTACAGACAAGGAACCTCCATGGAAACTAGCCATGTCCCTTCTCAGTAACTCTGAGCAGCGCCAAGCTAACGAAGGGCTATCAGTCAACATGTCTTCTTACTTATGCAAGTAGAATTGCAATACAGGTATTCCTCATCCACTCCTCCCACATCCTATTCCATTTTTTATTTGTCTAACAGGATGAGTTAGTTATTGTGACTCATGCCCGGACTTTATCTTCGAAGGCCATATCGCCTACTACCAGAGCGCTCTTTCGTAGCTCTGGTAGACATGACCTCGCCTCTACTGTGGGAGTCATAAATTTTGCCTACCCAAGTTTATTCATTTTGTGAGTAGAGGTCATTAACGATTACCTGACATCACACAGGCTCGGGACTATCACTTAACGTCCTATCCGAAGGACGGAGTGCTTACATTTTTTTTTGACCTCCCAGATAATATAAAATAACTAAGTGCCTCGGTGCGGTGATCTTGAGCTCAATAGGCTAGCACACTACCGAGACTACTTTTTGTCTAAATATAAGGCTCGAATATTTTTTTTTTGTTTCCCTTAGAATTTTTTTGAGGCTTCATCTATATTACATTTTTTCTTTGCTCTTACCTATTCATATTCATATTGCGTTAATACAGACATCACCTTGCTCCTACCATTGACATCAGAATGATTGCTTATGCGCATTTCTGATATTTTGGAAAGTACAGTTAATGTCCAAATACACTTGTGCGATCTGTGTTGATATAAAGGAAAGCTAATAAAATAAATGTAAAAAAATAACAACTTTTCTATGTACCTTTTGGACTTTGTGCTGACGATGGCGTAATCCGAAACCGGTGCACTTTATGTATACATTTTTGTGGAATTAGACAATATAAAAGGTAAACAAGTGCAATAATTGCATAATAAGTGCATGAGAAGACAGGTTGCATGGACAGCTACCGTTGACACGTTGCATCCCCACTCTCCTGTGTTAGTCCGTCATATGGTCTACAATGGCCCCCAAGTATTTCCTCCTGTCTCAAACAGCTTATGTAAACCTTTATAGAAGGAAATATATTGAAACATCTTAGCTTTTAATTTATATATTTTTTAAAACAAAAAAAATTGTTCAACATTTATATTATCCATTTATTATATACATACGAGTATAGTGTACCAGTTTCGACTTATTATATACATACGAGTATAGTGTACCAGTTTCGACTTATTATATACATACGAGTATAGTGTACCAGTTTCGACTTATTATAAACATACGAGTATAGTGTACCAGTTTCGACTTATTATATACATACGAGTATAGTGTACCAGTTTCGACTTATTATATACATACGAGTATAGTGTACCAGTTTCGACTTATTATATACATACGAGTATAGTGTACCAGTTTCGACTTATTATATACATACGAGTAGTGTACCAGTTTCGACTTATTATATACATACGAGTATAGTGTACCAGTTTCGACTTATCCCATTAAAGGGAAAACAGAAAGAAAAAACTCGTCGGTGAATTATCGGCTTTATACTTCCCCAGCACGAATTAATCATTTACGTTTTCGCTCTCCCTCCAAAATCAATCGACCGTTCAATAGGACCGAAAAATATTTTTTTTTCAAATTTCGATTATGAATAGGGTTCGGAGTTTCTTTTTATAATGTAGTAAAACCATGTAATAGCGTTTTTTAAATAATTGACTTCATTAGGTATCGCCAGCGCCTCAAAGTTTCAAAAAAGAGGCTACTTTTTGCTCTCAGGGCCGGACGTGGATACGAAATGTTTTTATAATAGATTTGTATCATGCACAATATCCGATATGTTGTAGCTCGCCACGTTTATGAAGTTATGCTAAGTTTTCAACAGAATTTCATGTTTTCCCACCTTCTGACCTTCTTCTTCTTCCTTCCGACCTTAAAAATTAAATAAAAAAGTTGTCGGTGAATGACCGGCTATGTACTTCCCCAGTCCGAATTAATTCATTGTTCGCTCTCCCCTCAAAGCCAATGAACCGTTTGGGTTAAATCTCAATGTTTTACTTACATAGTGGCTTTTGAATCCTCACAAAATTTAGTATGATTCCAGAAGCCACTATTTATGTAAAATATTATGTTTTAGCCCAAACGGTTGAATGGTTTTGAAAGGAGAGCGAAAATGTAAGTAATTCCTGCTGGGGAAGTACGTAGCCGGTGATTCACCTGACTTTATATATATATATGTATAAAGATGAAGTGGGTCCATAATGATATGTTTTCTTGTTCTGAAATGATATGAACATTTAAAAAAAGAAAATCCCAGATACTTCTTTGGCTATCCTATAAGTAATTTTTACGCAGAACAGAACTGTTCAAAATACGAAATTATTTATGATTACTTCTAACTACTGCTCTAGATTGTTCAAAATTTAAACAGTTTGGAAAATTGGTATTACATTTTGTCAACACTAAAATATATCTTTTACGTCGAGGAAAGCTGATATATTATGGAAACTTATAATAAATTAAACTAATATCTTTCATAATATTCAACAGTTTATAAGAAAACGTGACGATAGTGTGATGCATGCCGAAATCGGTAGTATTGTAAAATAATATGTTACATATTGAAATTATTAACTTAAAAATCATCACCTTTGTATTAAATTTTTTTTTACCTTGACCTGGAACAAGATAAGCAGCTTCTACATTCGTTTAATTGAAATACACAATGGTAAGAGAGAGATGGAGCTGGCCACGACAGATTGCTTCAACTGTCAGAGTTACCTCGCAACGGATTTATCTTCTGCACTTGGTCACAAATATAACCTACATACAATTCTCAATAGGACAGTTTTACTATTGAAAAAATACCCCATTTACCATGTTTTAATATTTCAATCTCAATTTCTTGGAAAAATGAACTTAACAAGATTTGCCATTAAGGGAAGAAAATATACTGCATGAAGTTTCTTAAAATTCGCAGACTATATGAAAGAGAAAGTTACGAAACTGCAACATAAACAAAAATGCTAAATTAATAAATACATTCATTGCAGTGGGTTTTAACACACTAACAATAGTCAAAAAGTGTGCCAAACCTACAGGCATTACTCAAGTTGTTTCTTATTTTGGTTTCTAGAATAGACACAGCTATTGTACAATATTCTGGTTACATTCTGTAGAGACAACAATAAAAAAATATCTAAATCTCTCCATTTTTCTGTACACTTGGAGAGGTGCAAGATTGAACAAATCCAATTTTATAGATCAACTTTGTACTTGTTTCGACAGAATATAAATATTTAAACTTGTTTGTTTTTTAATCGAGCACCATATTACTTTTACATTTTGTATTTAATAAATATAAAAAAATCATATATCCAAAATGTCTTATATTTTCTACAAAACCACACACGTTCACAGATCCTAAGCACGTAACTTCCAACTTTGTTATGAGATTAGTTTCATAATTAAAACATCGTGAATCTGGGAATATCTGTCAACGATTATTACATAAATGATTACCTTTTCCTTATGTTGACAATTAATTATAATGAGAATTTCAAAACAGGAGAGTAAAACTTACATGAGGGGCTTTCAGAGTAAGAAAATCATTTTCATCCCAACTCTTTACTAACAATAAATAAATAGCATCTGAGATATAATAATTATATAATTAAGAAGATATCCTCGCTCGAACAGGCCCTGCCGGAGGTATGGGAACGGGTGCCCCAAGAAGATATCCTCGATCGAACAGGCCCTGCTGGAGGTATGGGGACGGGTGCCCCAAGAAGATATCCTCGCTCGAACAGGCCCTGCCGGAGGTATGGGGACGGGTGCCCCAAGAAGATATCCTCGCTCGAACAGGCCCTGCCGGAGGTATGGGGACGGGTGCCCCAAGAAGATATCCTCGCTCGAACAGGCCCTGCCGGAGGTATGGGAACGGGTGCCCCAAGAAGATATCCTCGCTCGAACAGGCCCTGCTGGAGGTATGGGAACGGGTGCCCCAAGAAGATATCCTCGCTCGAACAGGCCCTGCTGGAGGTATGGGAACGGGTGCCCCAAGAAGATATCCTCGCTCGAACAGGCCCTGCCGGAGGTATGGGAACGGGTGCCCCAAGAAGATATCCTCGCTCGAACAGGCCCTGCTGGAGGTATGGGAACGGGTGCCCCAAGAAGATATCCTCGCTCGAACAGGCCCTGCTGGAGGTATGGGGACGGGTGCCCCAGGAAGATATCCTCGATCGAACAGGCCCTGCCGGAGGAATGGGAACGGGTGCCCCAAGAAGATATCCTCGCTCGAACAGGCCCTGCCGGAGGTATGGGGACGGGTGCCCCAAGAAGATATCCTCGCTCGAACAGGCCCTGCAGGAGGTATGGGGACGGGTGCCCCAAGAAGATATCCTCGCTCGAACAGGCCCTGCCGGAGGTATCGGAACGGGTGCCCCAAGAAGATATCCTCGCTCGAACAGGCCCTGCTGGAGGTATCGGAACGGGTGCCCCAAGAAGATATCCTCGCTCGAACAGGCCCTGCTGGAGGTATGGGGACGGGTGCCCCAAGAAGATATCCTCGCTCGAACAGGCCCTGCCGGAGGTATGGGAACGGGTGCCCCAAGAAGATATCCTCGCTCGAACAGGCCCTGCTGGAGGTATGGGAACGGGTGCCCCAAGAAGATATCCTCGCTCGAACAGGCCCTGCTGGAGGTATGGGGACGGGTGCCCCAAGAAGATATCCTCGCTCGAACAGGCCCTGCCGGAGGTATGGGAACGGGTGCCCCAAGAAGATATCCTCGCTCAAACAGGCCCTGCTGGAGGTATGGGAACGGGTGCCCCAAGAAGATATCTTCATTCGCAGCATACTTCAACCCAGTCAACCTGACTGCATGAGGGACACACCTGTTATTAACGTACAAAAAATTGGTATACCATACTAGGCTCAATCATAAAAATAAAAGTACCTCTAACTACGTAAATTTGATAATGTAAAAATAACAATCTCTGTTTAGCACAAGAAAAAATAAAAATAGTAAAACATTTAGAATATGTTACAAAAAGGTGAAAATTTGTAAAAAATAAAATAAAAATATTATATTCGAGATGCCAATTTTTGCAAAATTTAGGTCAATAATTGTAAAACAATCCCAGTTGTATTGCACATGTTGTTATCACGATGAAACTGTTTGGAGTTTCTGAAAATTTCATTTGATGTCACCTTGTTGCACAGACTACCGGGCGCTACACTGCATCACCGTGCACTTCTGAAATTTAAACTTTTCTTCTGCACTCGCTATTAGAGCCAAGTTTCTCTTTTTTATACACAGTGTATTAGAAATATAATAAGGATTATTTATGATTTTTTTTTTTTCCTGACTTATAGTAACACTCTAATGAAATTACAATTTTAAGTTTTCAATCTGAATACAATAATCAAAAGGTGTACAAAATAAAATTATCGACTAATTATGCACAAAACAAGACAACTAAACGTCTAAGTAGTTAGTTTTTTGACTTGTTAATTACAAAAAGCTACTAGGTGGTCAACATGCACAGCACATAAAGTCAAATATATAATATATACTATATTATTTATGTGAGATACTAAACTAATAACGACTGATAGAGTCGACAGTATCTTTTCAATATTTATTAAACTAAAATAAATGTTCCTTCTCTTTTTAAGATTATTAGGTATTTATTTTTTCTAACTATATTATTGTCCGTAATGATAAAATCAATTAATTAGTTTGTTATATATATATTAAAGAAGAAAATATATAGTTTCCGAAAAGTTGGCCAAATACTGAGTTTTTTATTTATATGACCGAACCTAGAATTCCTAAAATATTTAACTAATAACATTTAGTCCTATATGCTCTGTACATAAAATGACTTTTAAAATATACTATTTCATAACAATTGGTTTCCAGTTCTTATGAACTTCACGTAAGAGAAGTGTAATATCGTTTCCAACATTTTTTTGTCATGTGACGTTATAAGTACAGCAAAATATTTTGAAAACTTGTCATTTACCACTGCCAGAGATTTCCATTTTAACTACTGTAATTAAATATATGAAACTTTTTAGAATGCATCAGTCTGTACAACAAAATGTATTCTAAAATCTTGAGAATCTCTAATTGGTCTAAGATATAATAGTTACTAGATATTTAATATCTCTGCTTACCCGAAACATCAATTAGATTTTAAAATAGCTTCATCACTCCATCCATTATTTCTTTTAGCGGACAGTTTTTGAACTTGTTCTGCTGTAAGAAAGCCTTCAAATTTCCGTTTGTAATTAAAGGTTTTCCTTCAGCTCTTTAATCTTCTTTAGGGAGTTTAGAAAGCTCCATACTGATGTTGTCGATTGTCTGAAACATTTTAATTCAGTTTAAGTCAAAATTAACAACAAAAAAAATGTACAAAATTATCACACAGTTAAACATTGAAGAGTTCCGCATGTAAATTTCATACAATTCCCAAATAGTCAAGAAATCAATAATTATGTCAATCACCAATTGTGTCGATGTGTACATCAACAGAATAATTGAAATAAAGATTATGAAAATATTGTGAACTAATGTTTGTTATTTATAGTTAATTATAAAGTGCATTGACATTGTATAATGTAATTTGTAGAGCTTTCCATGATTTGGAACAGCTCAAGTAACACAAAAGAGCAATTTAAAAGAATAAAATGAGAACTGGTAAACTCAACAAGGCTTATCAGTGAATAAAATGTAACAGGTGGGGATTGTTGAAAAAATACAAAGCGATAAATCAGGAAACGGCTCGGGCATGATGGAGCTCCACATCTGGGGCAGAGGTTCTTGTTGGGAGACAAGCAACTAGAGGACCGTATCAAGGTGGCTTCAAGCCCTCTATTGGGGAAAGCTACCACTATCGATAGTAATCACATTGTTATCGATAGTGGCACGCCTGAAACATGAATTGCGTCAGGCAGTTTGTCTCCTCGCCCCCCCCCCCCCCCCCCTCCACCCCCCCATCACAAAGTGTCACATTCTTCTCAACCCCATAAAGTTTGCTTCGAGAAAACAGTTAAAATTGATAAAAATGTACATTTGTTAAAAAATATTTTTTTAATTAGGAAAGTCTCATATTTGAATGTATCAGCTGAAAAAAAAACAAAATTGTGTAGGTGCAATTTGAACTGAGATAATATACTTATGTCAAATACCAAGATTACGAATATTCGCCCAACATTTTCGACGATTTTTTATTTTAATTTATTTTAAGGAATTGACCGGATTTACGCTAAAGCTGTACAAAATAAAGCTAACAACTTCAACACCAGGTTCAGAACCTGGCCGAGGCCCACAGTTTTTTTTTTAATGAGGGAGGTGAAAAAAAACCTTGAGCTCGCCGTCCTTCGGATGGGACACTCGTTTAAAAACCCCTACCGGTGAATAAAAAATTAGGGTAAGTAAAATTTAGGACTCCCAATGTTACCTAATTCAGCAATGTTGCTGAACGGGCTACAACCATATACGATGAAAGTCAACCATAAGTTAAGAAGAAAATTATTTCCGACAAATCCAATCAAATATAGTCGAAGAGGAAATATAGAATATTTGTGGTCCTTGATAATTCACTTCATAATTTTTGAAGAAATCATTAATACACCAATGCCAGTAGATTAGCAGCAACCAGATATGATGAAAATCAACCATAAGTTATGAAGAAAGTAATTTTTTTTATTTTAAGAATTTGACCAGATTAGCGCTAAAGTTGTGCAAAATTGTTATCCTTATATGTTCACATCTGAAATTACTAGAGCATAATACGTTATGTATCTCCACAGAATAATGTTCCAAATTTAATCTAAATCTATCCATTATTTTGGGAGATATGAGGAATGACAGAAATACTCAAGTCCACACATATGTACGTACATGCAGATAGTTTCCAGAAATGGTCTTATTTTGATCCTATGGTTATAAAACATGAAATTTACGCCAAGACCTAATTTTGAACTCCCTAAAGAATACATAACTTTCCCTATGTCAATATGTTCATAAAATTACTTAACATATTAGATAATAACTAAGGAAACTATCGATAGTGTGAAGTAGCAACATCTCTAGTGTTAAAAGTTTTTTTTTTTTTTTTTTTTTTTTTATAATGTTGTTCGCAACTGTTGCCATGATGCAACAACCAGCTACCAAGAGGACTTCATTGAATGTGGATGACTTGATTGGCGTGAGAGAGGAAGGCCACCCAGCGGTAGCTCCTCAGGGCGAAATTTAAAACAATGAATATTATGGTTATTATCAATGAATGGGGATTTTATGATTTTGTTTCAAGAAGTGGGGGGTTGTAATTTGGGATTATATTAAGTCACGGTTCCACCTCCTCTTCAATCTCCTGGGAGGATTGTGTGGCAAGTGTGGTGAAGACAGTGAGTGGATGTATGGATTTGGGTGTGAATGCAATTTGCTGTGGAAACGTCTGTAAAGGTCCTGAATTGTGTCGTGTACTGTGTTTATCATGAGGTCATTGTGAAGTGTTCTGTTACTTACGTATGGTGGGCATTGTGTAATGAGTCTGAGTGTCTTTGACTGGAAAACCTGGATACGTTTCAGGTTAGATATTTTAGCCGAACTGTAGATTTGTGAGCCATACATCCAGAGTGGCTTTAGTAGAAACGTGTAGCAGTTACGCTTTTGTGTTAAGGGTAATTTTGAATGTCTGTGCAGAAGAGAATAAAGCATATTAAATAGTTTGTTTAGTGTATTACGTAAGAGGCTTGTATGTGGGCTCCATGTCAGTCGTCTGTCCAGAGTAAGTCCCAAATATCTTACTGTGTTAGTCTGAGGGAGGGGCTTGTTGTAGATAAAAACGGCGGGACATGTATCTCGTCTTAATGTAAATGTGATATGTTGTGATTTGTTCGTGTTGAGTTTAATTTTCCAAATGTTGCACCAGTTCTCAATTTGAGTAACATGGTGTTGTAATGTGAACGAGGCATGTATGGAAGATTCAGCAGCAGCTAAGATGGCAGTGTCATCGGCGTATGTAGCTGTCAAGGTATGTGGTGACGTGGGCATGTCTGAGGTGTAAAGTGTATATATACCAAAGGTGTAAAGTGTTATATATAACACTGAGGTGTAAAGTGTTATATATAACAAAGGAGATAAAATATACCCTTGAGGCACGCCTGCCAAGATGGGCTGCAACGAAGAGACAGCAGAGCCCTGGCGGACGACGAAGTATCTGTGTGGTAAATATGATTGTAGGATGAGGTAGTATGTGTGTGGAAGTGAAGGCCTCAGTTTGTACAGAAGTCCCGGGTGCCATACTAGGACAAAAGCCTGACTTACGTCAAGAAAGGCCCCTGCTGCATACAACTTTCTCTCTAAGGCAGAAGCTATGAAATCCACAACCCTGTGTAACTGATGTGTTGTCGAATGTTGTGAACGAAAGCCGAACTGATGATCTGGGAGTACTTGCTGGGATGTTATGATAGTTATGAGTATTTTATAGAGTAATTTTTCAAAAAGTTTTGAGGAAAGAGGAAGAAGACTGATAGGGCAATATGACGAAGGGCAGTGTGATGGTTTGTTTGGTTTTAATATCATGATAATATGTGAGTGTTTCCATTGTATGGGGAAAAATGTTGTGCGAAGTATGCAGTTATCCAGGGTTGTGAGAAAAACTATAGCCTTACGGGGCAATTCTTTGAGAATTTCAGCCATAATGAGGTCTAACCCCAGGGACTTCTTTCTGGGCAGTTGTTGAATTTCGTAGGTCACTTCGGCCGGGGTGAATGATTTAGGAGGGAGTGAAAGTGGGAGTGGAATGTGTAATGCATTTAACACAGTGTCGTCATGTGGAGTGTGGGGTGAGTCATGATGTGGAGTGAAGGTATGTGCGAGATATCTACCGAAGAGCTCTGCCTTTTCATCATCCGTTATTACCCATGCGTCATCATCATTACGAAGCGGTGATGACACTACTGGTTGACGCAGAACTCGACGAGTTTTTCGCCAGAGACTGCCATTTTCAGCACCTAGGTTAGAGAAGTAGTCATCTTGTTTGTCCTGTCTGAATAATTTAATTTCTGTCTTAAGTTTATTATTTAGCTGGTTGTAGGTTCATTTGTCAAATTGAAGTCTAGAGGTTTGCCATCTCTGTCGTGCTCTCCGTTTCTCCCTGATCAGTCTCCGGATGTACTCCGGGTACGATGGTTGATCTTGTGTACGGCCAATTATTTTTGGAGTTGTAGAGGTCCATGTAGCTTCTTGGACGCTTCGTATGAAGTGTTCCACAGAATTTTCAAGCTCCTCCTGTGTTTTTAAAGCATAAGGAATGGAGAGCTTAGAGCTTAATGTTGACTGGAATAACTGCAAGTCTGTGATTCCTGGGGTTAGCGGGTTTCATCTCTTTCTCACACGGTTCTGCCCAGAGGTTTAGAATCACGGACGAGTGATCAGAAGAGAGGTCGGGTGGGCAACTGACAGTATAAGGCAAACCTCGTAGTCCCTTATGGATGAAAAAATCCAATAAGTCAAGTAATTTCCGTCTTGAAGTTGGCCAGTGAGTCGGTGAGTTAGGCGAAATTATTTGTAAATGGTCCCTATAAGGTGTGGTGTTAAGACTCCTTCCCCTCGGAGTACAGAGTCGCGAGCCCCATTGCTTGTGTTTCGCGTTGTAGTCACCTCCAGCAAGGACCCCATTTCCGAAAAAATGCTGAAAATGTACCAGGTGCTATGGCGAACCTTGGAGGACAGTAAACGGCCACAAGGGCTATTTTTTTGTGTTTTGTGTGTAGTGATACAGCTGCTGCCTGTATATGAGGTGTTGTTTCATTGGGAAGTGGGTAGTGTGTGAGTGAAGACTTGATGAGAACAGCGGCCCCGCCGTGACTGGTGTCGTCAGGATGGTCAGCTCTGTGTATTGTATAGTCACGTATGTAAAGTCTGGATTTAAGTGAGTCTCAGAGATCAGTGCTACGTCTATCCGTCTCTTATGTAAAAATATGTCCAGTTCGTTTCTGTGTTGTAGAAGTCCATTAGCGTTCCACAGAAGAACTGACAAGGAACCAGCGGTGAGTAAATTAGTTGACATTTTGTGTGAAAAGTTGTGTCATTTGTGAAAGTTGTGTGAGGAGAGTGACGAGGGGTTGGATAATGTTTTGAAGGCTTGAAATGAAATTTGAAAAGTTAGGAGGGATACCTTGACAGGGAGGAGACGACTGGGGCCCTTCCACCCCCACGCCAGTCGGAGGGCTGTATGCTGAATATTGGTTGGACGTCCCAGGTGAGCCTCTCTGAAGACCTGCTGCCTCTGCGTAGTTGGAGAAGGTCCTTCTTGGCTGCGGTATGGTTGGGAGTGTAGCAGCGGGAGGTCCGTTTACTTCCTTAGCTGGGAGTGCGGATCTTGCTGCCGTTGGAGCGTAATTCGTCTGTGCACCATGCATTTGCGCCTTGTCTCCTCTGCTTTCGGTAGTCCTTCCCTTTTGAATGCGCAATTGTTGATACGTGGCGCACCCTCTGTAGTTCGCAGGATGTGAACCATTGCAGTTTGCACATGTAGCGGGGCTAGTCCTAGGCTTCTGGCATGTACCAGAAACATGTTCCTGGCCACAGCGCACGCATTTGTGCATTAATCTACAATATGAATGCGTGTGCCCGTAACCTTGACAACGGTTACTGGACGATTGAGTAGGGTTCTTCGATGGTTACTTTTGAGTAAAGTAAACTCCGGATATCGAAGATTTTTTCGTTGTAGTGTTTTGGGTCCACGTCAACAAAAAAGATAGGCAGAGGTACTTTAACAGGCTCTGAATGTGTAGCACTGGGTTCCTGAACCCATGTTTTTTTGAATACGTTCATAACAGCTCGAGCCGGATATCTCTTCTCCTGAAGAGCTGTTTTCAGATCTGCATGATCTGTGGATGGATGGAGGCCGCGGATCACGACCCTCGGTACTCTGTCAGACTTGAGTTGGTACGTGTGGTACATGACCTTCTTTTTGTCTAGTAAATGTACAAATGATCTATAATGGGCCGGTGTGGTAGGGTAGAGTGTGATTCCATTAGCTGTAGATTTTAAAATAAATGAATTTTGACCACAAGTATTTTCTAATAAAGATAAAAAGTTTTTATAACTACTAATGTTTTCTTTGATGAAAATGGGAGGTGGTTTTTCATTTACTATTTGTTGGCTATTTGATGATGACTCCATTGCTTCATCTTGCGACAATGGTGTATAGTGGTTATTAAGGGGTACCTGCTGAATGTTGCTGTGCAGCCGCGCAGCCTTTCTGGGGTCTCTGGAGTCTGCAGCTGGTCTCTTCCGGTCCCTGACAAACACTTCCTGCCATACAGAGGTGGAGGGAGTAGCCTCAGTAGTTGCGGCTTCTGCTTTTTTACCTTCGTCACCCATGACTGATTGTAAGTTAAAACTTACTCATCAAAAAAAATTTGCAGGTCAAGAGGTAAAAAAAAAAAAAACAACAAAAAAACACACACGAAACAATAACATAAATTAAAACATTAAACGAACAAAAGAAAGTAAAGATAAAATAAAGTAAAAGGAATAAACTGAATTAAATTGAAATATTTTATGTAAGGTTATGTTTTTCAAGTTTCTAATGAACACATAAAGTTTCAAGTTTCGAATGAACACATAACATAAAATTCAAACAGAAATTAACCACAGTTCTCTTTAAAAAAAAAAAAAGAATCGAAAATATTTTAAACAATAAGTTTAAATAGCCTTCCAAAGAAAACGAATATTGAGGAGCACAAAAACGTGTTGTTCACAATACGGTAGTTGGCCACGTCATCAGTGTTAAGAGTAACAGTATTTTTAGATAACCTCGTAAATGAAATGACCTCCTCCAGTGATTTCTCACCGCAATATAAACATTTCGAAGTCATAATGAAATAATATTATACAAAAATCAGTTAAAAATCATATGAACATTCAGTTATCAGATAGGATAGTCGTCATGTTGCTATAATGGCGACTTTTAGTCCTAAAAAAAAAACCATTTTTGTATATCTAGTTATATGATTTTTTTAGTTATCCCTTACTATGATTATGAGTAAAATATTGCTTGTGCAAATACTTTTGAACGCCACAGTATGTTTTAGGGTAGTATGGTTTTTGAACCAGTCGACCATTTGTGCTAATGTTCAACAGTTGATATATGTATATATCAGGTCGAACCCTGAGCCTAAAAGATGTATTTCCTAAAGGCTAATAAAGAATTGAATTGAATTAGTTATTGTGTTCATAGACACACACAATTATTTTTTCCAAATTTGAAATCTAGAGTTAGGAAACATGAAATTCCTTTAAAAACACAACATCGAATTTTTGACCGATTATAGAACTTCGTTTATACTTCATATAGCCGGGGGAGTAAAATTATTTAGGAACATGAAAGTCATGTCTGGTTCTCCATATCAATATTTATATGTTATAATAAAAAAATTGTACAATGTAGGGAAATATATTATTGTACAATTTTAAAATGTAACAATATTTTATGAAACCAAAACAATAGAATATAAATATAGAATTAATATAAAGAAATATAATATCTAGGCTGTGGGTGGACTGTGTTGAATAAAGGAGGTTTAATTTGTGGTCAAATGGAATCTTTAATTAGATTGGACAACTGTGAGAGGGTGGGGTAGCCGAGGGACAAAGCGTTGAGCATGCTCAGCTGCCCTAATTAGGACAACAGGACCACACCATCCATACCACTTCTTTCTCTTCTCCACCTCTAAAGAATACTAAATGAGAAAAATAATTCAAATGAAGAAATAACAATTGTATAAAAGGAGCAATGTTTATGAGTTCAGATGACATACTTGTAGGGGCGTACGGCCAGTCGTCCACTGGGACCGGAGAGTAGCGAAAAGTAGCGAAATCAGTTCGTCAGAATTCGGCCGAAAATGCACGAACGATCCAAACATGTGACAAGGTGGGGGACCGCGTCCACTAGACCCGTATCGTTCGTCAGTTTTCGGCCGAACAGGTGCGAAGTGATCCCATTCTGCTGGGATTTTACGGACGAACAGGTGCGAAAGAGCTTAAAAAAACATTTAAAAAAAGTACAGTGATTTTTTCTTTCTTTCCACTTACCTTAATGTAACAGCCAGCCGTTCTTGTGGGGAAATCGCCACACGAAAATTACTGCATTTTTCGAGTCTTGAGTAGATGTTGTCAAGAATGTATTGAAAAGTGTCCTTTTCCATTCGAAAATAGGATCATCGATTTGAAGGTCACGCCACAAATGAGAAAATTCGCCAAACTCTTTTTTTTTTTTTTCGAAAATGGGATTCACCCACATTTCCCGTCTACGTCTTTATCGCCTTCGTCGATAAATCAAAGGTGATAATTCCAACGCTAAAAATTCGTCGTCAGAATCATCGGAAAAACCGTTCCGAAGAGCCATCCCGTCTACGCATTCGGACGTACTGAGTGGACCAATGGACGATCGGCATTCGCACGAACGGCTTCGCCCGATTTTGGTGCTTCGCAGTTCGCAACTTTCCGGTCCCAGTGAACGACTAGGCTAATAGCCGGCGTTCCGATAATAATTTTATAATATAAATAATGATAAATAATAATGTGAACACTGATCTTGACACTGGGACACTGACCTTGACACTGGGACACTGAGCGACGGTTGCTTTCCAGACGGATGCGTGAATGGTGAGGAAGGGGTGGTGACGGAAAGTAAACAAGATCATAGGTGAGAGGAAACCTGCCAGGGGCTAAACGCAATCAAAACTGCATATAGAGGCATCGTGGAGGTCGGAGAGGAATCGTGCATCTCCCGAGCAGACTTACAGTTAGAAGACTTTATTAACAAAATGGAGAAATTAAAATATAAATAATAGTAAAATAAATAAAAAAAAGTCTTCGTTGAATGACCAGCAATTTAAACTAATCGATCATTTGGCTAAAAATCAGTAGATTCTTCTGAATCCTCATAATAAATTGTGTATCGATATATTCATGACATCGGCAGTTCTTAGGCCTTTTTAGTCGAGCCCCTCTCTGATTGTTTCCTTCCCTTCGGCCGATGACACGGAAAATTAGTAGGTGTCGATCCAAGAGAGTTTTGAATTTACATACGAAATTTTGTGTCAATACATTTGTTACATCAGTCATTATATAAAATAAAATAAAATGATAGATAAAACACTTTTTTGAACACTTATATTGTCTAATTCCACAAACATATACTTAAATGTGTACCCAATTGTTGAACATTGTGCTGACGATGGCGTAAGCCGAAACCGGTACACATTTAAGTATATGTTTGTGGAATTAGACAATATAAGTGTTCAAAAAAGTGTTTTATCTATCATTTTATTTTATTTTATTTATTAGTATTTCCACAATATCAACACAGAACGCAAAAAATGTATTCGGTCAGTCATTATAGTTTTTATATTAAGCTTCATTTAGAGATTTTTTTTTTCTTCATATTTTGAATTAGTGGGTCGGAAATCATGAGATTCTGGAGAAAACTCTACATGACATTTACAGAATTTCTGAGTGATTACATAAGTTCCCGCATATTTCGTTAAGCTGGAGAAGTAAGAAGCAAATAATAGTTCGAAAAGTAGATCTAGAATTAGTCCAATCCTATTTGTATTGTATTGTTTATATAAAGGGCTGAGGGGAAAATATGCTATAGTCTTCTGTTTACGTTTGTAAACTGTAAACAACTGGGTGAAGATAGGATGTCGGATTGAGTTTGGGCCACCCTGTATAGGATAGTATATTATAGTGAAATATTAGGTAGGTAATGAATGGTTTATTAAGGACATTGCCATCTATACGTGTGGTAAAAAAAAAATATATATAACATGATACTTCACATTTCCTGCAGAGGTATTGTGAAACATTGATTAAAAAATAAAGTAAAATGTATGTTTTTTTAGAAATATTTTCCATTTCACAAAATATATATAAAATATGGGAGTACTATCGGTATTTGTTAAGGAATAGTATTTGTTAAGTTGTGGCTGAAGATGGTAGCAATACTGAAAGTACTGCCATATATCTGTATAAATAAAAATGAATGGCTAAATGTGTTGCTAAGCGCAAAACTCGAGAATTTTCAATTCGGCTAATTTTTTTCTTTTTCAAATATTCGTTGAAGTCCGAGGAAGGTTCTTATGAGGAGAGTACCTAGCTGTCAATTGTAGGGACAGAAATATAGAATATAGGGTGAGCTTTGTGGTACTTTTTTCACATATTTTCTGAAAAACACATTAGGACAGCAATGTTGGTAGATAGGCAGCAACCAGAAGCGATGATGGTCAACCAAAGACAGTTTTAGATATATTGGGAGGGTTGTTGTGTACACCTAGGGACTTAAGCATCCAATGCTCTTATCCCTTCCCTGTGTGCCCAGGGGTCCCAAAACAGTTACTAGCTGTGGTGTCCGCCGCTGAAGCAGATACTAGCTGGGACTTGAATAATTGAAAATTGTAACATCATAAATGTATTGCTGAAGTATTGAATAGGATTCGAAAGAGAGATATTAGGAGAAATGTCAAAAATCCCCGGGCAACACCGGATATTACGCTGAACTTTGACTGGTTATGTCCTCAGTGGATTTTAATTTAAAATACGAAATATGTCCTCATTGGATTTAAATTTCAAATACGAAATTTGATGTTGATAGATTCATTAAATCTTAGGGATTTTTGAGTTGAGCCCCCACCCCGGAACTCCCCCTTCCCCTCACCCGATATCGCTGAAATTTGACAGGTTATGTCCTCAGTGGAGTGTTATTCTAAATACGGAATTTGATGTTGATACATTCATTACATCGGCAGTTATTGGGTTTTTTGAGTTAAGCCCCCATCCCGGAACTCCCTCTTCCCCTCAGCCGATATCGCTGAAATTTGACTGGCTATGTCCTCCGTGGATTGTAATTTGAAATACGAAATTTGATGTTGATACCTCCATTATATCGGCAGTTATTGGGATTTTTGAGTTAAGCCCTCTCCCCGGAACTCCCTCTTCCCCTCAGCCGATATCGCTGAAATCTGACTGGTTATGTCCTCCGTTGATTGTAATTTGAAATACGAAATTTGATGTTGATACGATCATTACATCGGCAGTTATTGGGATTTTTGAATTGAGTTTCTCTTATTTCCCTGTTCTCATCGATAGACTTGCATAATGAAGCTGAATAAGGGTTGGTGTGTTGGTATGTTGTTCCGGTATCACGCCCAAACGGCCGGACGGATTTTTATGAAACTTCATATGTAGCATTCTTTTGAGCCCGATTGAATAATAGGCTATGTGGTGTCGCAAAATTTCGAACGGGAGGGGGGGTTTTAAGGGGGGCCTAAGTATAAAAATCGTGCTAACTCATTAATTAATGGTTGGATTGTCATGAAATTTCACATGTAGGATTCTTAAAAGCCAAGTTGAAAAATAGGCTCAGTGGTGTGCATAAATTCTGAACGGGAGGGGGAGGTTGTGGGAGGCCTAAGGGAGCCACCACCCCTAAACTCCCCCCTCCCCTCTCCCGATATCACTGAAATTTGACAGGTTATGTCCTCAGTGGAGTGTAAGTTTAAATACGAAATTTGATGGTGATATGAGCATTACATCAGCAGTTATTGTGATTTTTGTGTTAAGCCCTCATCCCGGAACCCCATCTTCCCCTCAGCCGATTGCGCTGAAATTTGACAGGTTATGTCTTCATTGGATTTTTATTTCAAATACGGAATTTTATGTTGATACATCCATTACATCGGCAGTTATTGGGATTTTTGAGTTAAGCCCCCACCCCGGAACTCCCCTTTCCCTTCAGCCGATATCGCTGAAATTTGACAGGTTATGTCCTCTGTGGATTGTAATTTTAAATACGAAATTTGATGTTGATACGATCATTACATCGGCAGTTATTGGGATTTTTGAATTGAGTTTCTCTTATCTTCCCGTTCTAGTCGACAGACTTACATAATGAAGTTGGAACAGGGTTTGTGTGTTCGTATGTTTTTTCGGCATCACGCCCAAACGGCCCGACGGATTTTCATGAAACTTCACATGTAGCATTCTTTTGAGCCCGATGGAATAATAGGCCATGTGGCGTCCTAAAATTTCGAACGGGAGGGGGGGTTGTAAGGGGGGCTAAGCATAAAAATAGTGCTAACTCATTAATTAATTTTCGAATTGTCATGAAATTTCATATGTAGTATTCTTAAAGGCCAAATAGAAAAAATAGTGTGTGACGTCACATAATTGTGAACGGGAGGGGGGTTGTGGGGGTAGGCCTAAGTATAAATGTAGTGCTAGCTCATTAAATAATGGTCGGATTGTCACGAAATTACACATGAAGTACTCCTGAAGGCCAAATAGAATAATAGGGTGTGTGACGTCTCAAAATCTTGAACGGAACGGGGGTTGTGGGGGTAGGCCTAAATATAAAGATACCAGTAGCTCATTACCTAATGGTCGGATTATAATGAAACTTCATATGTAGTATTTTTAAAGGAGAAATAGCAAAATACGCTATGTGACATCTCAATAATTTGAACGGGAGGGTGGTTGTGGGTGTAGGTCTTAGCATAAAGGTAGTGTTGGCTCATTAACGAATGGTCGGGTTATCAAGGAATTTCGCATGTAGTAGTAGTAACTTCGTACTAGCTGTGAAGCCCAGTGGTCCTAAAAACGTATTAGCTGTTGTGTCCGCCGCTGAAGGTTTATAAACCTTACTCCATGGAATTGAATAGGATTCGAACGAGAGATATTAGGTGAAAAGACAAATTTTCTCGGGCAACGCCGGGTATTACTGCTATTTATATATATTTATATATATATATATATATATATATATATTTTTTTTTTTAACACACGTTTCTATTTATTATGTTAGCAAATATGCCTGACTCGCTGCCATTTATAAGCCTGCCACAAGGTTCTGCTGCTTCATGAATATATTTTCACGAATACCTGACATTGTACAGGCTCGGCACAATCGCTTAACGTCCCATTCGAATGATGACGTGGTCAAGGTTTTTTCATCTCTCAGATAAAAAATCTAAGGTCCTCGGCTAACACTCGGGTGTTGGAACAGAATTTCATTATGGCCAGTACACCAAATGTTGATCAATGACGCTTTAGTTGAGGTTATCTAAAATTAATTACTCCTGGGTGGCTAATGCACAAAGAGAGGAGCGGACATTGTCTGTGAGAATGGCGCCCTACGCTCCTAGACAGTGGCAGTGGCGTCTCATCCCTCCCCCGCGTCTACCTTTCATTAGGTAATGGCTCTTGATTCGCCCCCCCCCCCCCCCCCTCCAGCTCATCCTTCTGAATTATTTAGCCCCCTCAGTCGCTCCTCGTCTCACTTATATGTTCATTGTTCAACAGGATATTATATTTTAATTAATTAATATTAGCAAGTTCATCCGGAAGCAACCGCCATCTTAGTTTCATGGAGAAAATAAAGTAAAATCTGAAATTTGAAACAGTTTACGTTTATTATTTCACTGTAGGTCCGCCTCACTGGGCTCCACGAGGCTCGCATTCTCTGGCGCACGTACCTTGATGCACTATATCTTTGTTCTTGTTGGTCCTTCCTCAAATCTGAGGACATTTTCATGGTTGGTCCTCCCATTCAGACTTTTCAGATATACGTTGGCCCATCTTAGAAGGGGTCTTATAAGGATACTACATGTAAAATTTCATGAAAATCCAAGCAACCATTTTAGAGCATGCAAGCCTAGTGAGCTCAAGGAGGGTTCAAAACGCGGCCGAGGCCCTTAGGTTTCTTATCTGAGAACTGAAAAAACCTTGAGACGCCGTCCTTCTACTCTGGGAGCCCGAAATTTCGCCTAGTAAAGTTTATTTACCTAGGCCAGGGATCTTTAACGAGTATCTGATAACGTACAGGCTCGGGATTATCGCTTAACGTCCCATCAGAAGGACGGCATGCTTAAGTTTATTTTACCTTCCAGATAAAATAAACTAAGGGCCACGGTCGGGTTTCGAAACCACGTTCTTGAGCTCAGAAGGCAAGCATGCATACCACTGAGCTACCGGCGCCCTCTGATAAGAATATTAATAAAATTAAAACCAGAGGATTTTTCTATCTTTAAAATGAATTAACTAAATTTAAAAAAATGATTCGACAATGATATTATTATCATGACACCAACTACTTACATGTACATAGTGGAAACAAAACATGTCTAAACGTATTAACAATGAGGTGTGGTTAAAATAAATTTGGTCATTCAAACAAATATTATTTTTGATGGTCTCGGAACTTACGCTTAATATTGCAAACATAGTTTTATAAAACTGGGTATCTTGACACTCCCTTGTGTATGTGTATATTCTACAATGCTTGATTTATGCAAAAAATCATTTATCAGAATTTGTTAAATCAAATGAGGTCCATACTCATTTAAGAAAAAGATGCAACAATTTAGTCAGTAAATAAATGAATGAGGCTCGGTAGAGGTCAGAACATTTTTTAAATTATTGTTGCATCAAGCATAATAATGGTAAGAAATCTACCTTGTGCCCAGTATAAAACACGAGTGTCAACGTACCAAAGGCTTTCTATAAGGTGGAACATTGTCTGAAAAGTGGGTTTTGTGATATCCCGTGTAATTGAGGGATGCATATTCTTGTCATTGCAATAGCAATTAAATTGCTTGCTACTTAAGAAAAAAAAAAAGTCCTTTCTGCCCTAGTTGGGAGTAGACAAGGGGTCGTTAAACAAAACAAACAATGCAGTAACAACAACAACATTACAACTTTCATTTCTTCTCAAATTTTTTAAAAGTACAATTACAATTGTTAATACACACAGATATTTTACAACGTTTGATTCTCTTGAAAAATAGTCCTGTTTCGTTCTCTGGAAATAAAATAAAAATTGTTTGTCAGTGAATTTGTCAGAACTCTTTAAATTCATTCGCAAACATATCCACTTCAGCTACAATGAGAGTCTCTTCTTCGTATGTGTCAAAATGGGATGCGTCTCCGAGACCTTTTATTTTGGGGATGTACGGGGCTAGCAGTTCCTTATTGGAAACGTCCAACCAGTAGATATTTCTGTACCATTTGTGATTTTTGATATCATAGACGCCATCTTTAAGTGTTCCATATCTCTTACTGCTGTCTATTTGTAGAAGATTTCGTATCAAATCTTTCAGTTCAAAAGAAAAAGATGGTAAAAGTCTATATTTCCCTGATATAATTTGTTCGTAAATTCTCATTGGATCCGGTGAGTAAAATGGGGGATATCCGGCGCACATTTCGTATATTAGTATACCAAGTGACCACCAGTCTACGCTGAGACCGTACCCTTTACTAAGTACGATTTCTGGAGCTAAATACTCCGGAGTTCCACACAGTGTGTATGTACGTCCTTTGACAATTTTACAAAATCCGAGATCGGTTATTTTCAAATAGCCTTGACTGTCAATTAAGATATTTTCAGGTTTTAAATCACGATAGACAACACTTAAATAATGTAAATATTCTAAAGCTAGTACAATTTGAGCTGAATAGAATATGGACATATGTTCTGAGTATTTTCGCACTTTCCTCAAATGGGAGAACATCTCACCCCCGGGCACGTAGGGCATAACCATATACAAATAGGAGTTATCTTTAAAAAACAGTTCCATATGAACTATAAATGGACATATTATTGACTGTAGAAGCCTTTTTTCATTGAGCGTATGGTCTAGCTGTTTCATTTTGAGAACTGCCGCCTTTTCCAAAATTTTGATGGCATAATAGCGATCAGTTTTGAAGAATTTGGCAAGAACAACTCTACCAAATGATCCGGTTCCAATCGTCTGGATAATGTCGAAGTCGTCCACTTTAATTGTCGTTGATCCCTTTTTGTACAGATTTTCTTCAAAGTAGACTCGTGCTTTTTCTAAAAATGTTTCCCAATTTTGAATACTGTTTCTTTTATCTATTGTTTTTTTTTCGCTCATCTGAGTGTTTCGCAGTCTTTTCACAGTTAAATTTTGCCAATACATAAACTAACCTATTACTGGGATTACTATCCAATTTTTCAACAAATTTATAATGCCTAACAACAAAAACATCTGTTTTTATATTTCAAAAAAATATTCTTTTATAATGCTCTAAAGCCCACATGTGAAACGTACGCCCACTACTGAAAATAGTTTAGTTTTGTTTTTGAATGTGGTACACAAGGTCCATATTTGTTTATGTTTTAAATTGTTTTTTTTTTTAAACAGTTCAATTTTAGTTTCACGTTTCTTTTAATCTATGTATCAACTTTGCTATCAGCATTTTTCATTGCTGACGTCAAAGATTTGAAGCGCCATAGAACTCTTTTTATCAATCTTAAAATGCATGTTTTCCATATCATATTGGTATTTATTATAATCATTTTTTCACACTGATGTAAATCTTTTAAACAATAGTTTATTATTATATAACAAAGTGTCATTGTTTTTAATAATCTGCTTCTAGTTTCAAAGATTTTGTTAGTCTAAATTTTCATATATTTAAGGCAAATTGCCACTATTTAGTACAGTGGTAAATAAAATTTGAAAAATGTATCATGGATAAGGGGATACCAGAGACGTTCCAACAAACCTAGGAAGGGTTGGTAATCTTGTCTAATTATGACTAATATGTGTCAAAATGCGACTTGCGTGTGTCTTAACGTGACATGGAAGTCATGTGTTCTTCTCCATACAGATATTTTCATATTGTATGTACAATAAGTATGTAGGATCTGTAATGTTCGGAAGCGATACTGACAGGTAAGTGATGGAGTAAAACTACCTCGCCTCCAAGATAATACGGCTGTTTGCATGATTTGTTTATTTCGTCGCTGCGCTGTATTGACTTTGTCCTCTCTAATTACCAAATATTTCATATGGAAATTTATTGTACTTTCTTGAACTATAATATTGGTCTTATTAATTCTATCTCAAATCAAAAGCATTTTATTGTTTTTATATATATTATATTTTATATATATAATATGTAATTCATTAGCGATCAAAAAATATTCTTTTAAAAAATAAATATTTAAAGAAAAATTATCTATAGGTCTCGTTAAGAAGTTTTAAAAGTTAAAAACTATATATTAATAATTATAAATTTTAAAAACCAACAACAATCCCACCTCAAGAATGATCAAATAGACAAGCATAACACAAGTTGGCTAGCATAACACAAGTTGGCTAGCATAAATGTAATAAATTATTTATTATTTAAGACTGTAATTGTATCAAGGCATTTACTCCCTCTGGAACTCTCTCTCTCTCTCTCCAGATTCGCCATACTCCTACTCTTCTTTCATTTAAGTCCTTACTTTTCCACTATCTCCTAACTCAACAAACCTCTGATTCCTAAGGCTGGCTCCTATGAGACAGTTCTCGTCTTTCTATAAGTCTCTTCTATAACTCCAACTGGACTGATTGTTACTCTTCTGTAAAAAAAAAAAAAAATAGTTGGTACCACACGGGCTATGTACTTCCCCAGGTCGAATTATTTGTAATGAACTAAGTTTCCACTTTCCCTCTAAATCGTACTGAAATCAGTAGACACTGCAGTGGTTTGTTTGGTTTAAAATATTTCATGGACTCTCAATTGGGGTAGAAAGGGCGAGCTCTCTACACGCTGATGCTCTTTCTAGCTAAAAATCGATTCAGTTGTAACAGCAGTTTTACCCCAATTTATTCAATTAATTTTCAATTTAATAAGAAAAATTTACGGATTTCTCGATCGTTATGATATTGCATCCTGTTGCAAGTATGAATTTCAATCTTTTAGTATTGAAGGTGTTTCGAGCCTAAGCTCATTATCAGCCCTTTCTCAATGTTGCCATTGTTAACAAAAAATGACCAAATCAAACTGAATAATAAAAAGTGATCGTTTAGACCTAAAGACAACTTCTAAGTTGAGAAACGCGGACATATTGTGGAAACTTGTAATAAATAAATAAAACAAACTTATTTTTGAAATATTGTCTATTCCACTAAAGATATATATGTATATATATATCTTTAGTGGAATAGACAATATTTCAAAAATAAGTTTGTTTTATTTATTTAGACCTGAAGAAACAATCATACAGGTGAGAACGATGTGCAAACCTATGAATAATACATCGTTGGAAAATGGAGATATTTAGAGGACCATCGCTACGTTCTTATGAAAGAGTGAGGGCTTCTGGAGTCAGATATAAAATTTTGTCTATATATATTCATTCATTCAGAAAATTATTAACTCCACAGGCATGTTTTTTTTTCATTTTTGGATTGAGAGGGGACATAAAATTTCAATGAAATGTAGTGTAATGGATTTGCGACTAGGTCAAATATATTGTAGAATGTATTTTTAAATGTAATGTAGTCAATAGTTGCATAGGCCAAATTTATTGTAAAATTCCATTTTATTTATAATTTATTTAAAGTTTGTAAAATAAACAAGGTATATAAGGGTTAGATAAACCATAAACTTCAGAGGCTGAAGAGAGAGGTAGAAAGGGTGACAAGGAGGCTCAGGTAGCTAAGGGTGCAGTAAAAGGATGGAACATCAGTCACCTGGATGAATATTTATATGGCCTTTTACAACCCGGATTTTACAATCTGGCTACAGTCAGGTACCAGATTGGAGCTCCAAGCCCGTTGTTAGTGGCCCATAAAGCAATCTGGAATGTCCAAATTAAAGTGGACAGAGGTCAAATTGATTGCCTCCCAGGCAAACAATTTGCTTTCCGAGATAACAGAGAAGAAGGGAGAAGAAAGAAGAGTAGGGGAAACTGGTAGAAGGAGGGGGAAGAACATCGAGACCCTCCGGGAAGTGCAGTGAGTTACGGTCTGGATCCAAGAGTCAGAGGGTTCACTTCCTGGAGTCCTAGTTGAGAGAGGGAAGTGACCAGTCTCTGATCCACCAGTTGAGGTCTAGAGGTGGAAGTGGACACTTCACTTTTCTGGAGCAGTGGAAGTCTGGAGATTTCATTTCGTCAGTCGAGATCCACCAGTGGAAGTCTTCAGCTCCAGTCTTTATCTCTTTTTATCTCTTGAGGAGGAACTCAGCCAGCCGACATCCTTTCCACTCGAAAGTCCCCGCAGCGATACCCAGGACCCAGCACCCAGTCAGCTATCTATCCAGCCCCTGTCTCTACAGCTTACATAGCAAATAAGGTTATATTGCATATTATATTTTATTTTAATTCTTAATTATTAATTTTTTTATTGTAAATATATCCATTTTTAAAAAGAATTTCTAAATTTTAGTTGTTTGTTCCTATGCTCTATCCCAGGTCAGTTAAGGTTTGACAATTTGGTTTTTCAAAACTCTTTTCGCTGACGAATCCTTCGCCTTTGGTTATAGAAATTCAATTTATATATTAAAATCAGTAAATTTAAATGATCGTCTAGTACATAAGCGATCTGGCATCCTTTGGACATTGTGGATTAGTAAAGACACAGCAGTTTTATAGAAAATCTCCGCAATTTCGATTAAAGTAAATTCAAAATACCACATTTTTTTATTAAAACCGCGACGCGCAACTCTCAATATTGTAGAAAACTGAACATAAAATTACTGACCGGTCTCATAACTTCCCCTATACACTATGTGAAATAATGACATCAATGTAATTAAAGTTTGAAGTCTGCTTATCTTGTGTGGTTACCCAAACATCAGCTGTACATAACGTTTGCTGGTAGTATACTGAAACTTCATTTGACTTCAAAGTGAAATTTTGAAATAAATTAGAAAACATACATTTTTCACTTAAAATGAATTCATACTTTATCGATCTTTTTAATTACAGTAATTTTAAAACTAGATTAAAAAAAATGATGTCCTAATTATAAGGCTTAAGAATAACCTTCGCACTTCGTATTTCCAGTAATCATAACATGTCAGTAATTTTAAATTTTTAAATTTTTATTTTTGGCCTAATAAATACGTAACGAAAGTAGATTAACTATAAGAATTTCTTTCGATAATTTAATAGAGGTTAATAATGTCTACAAGTCGAGTTTTCCGAATTCGATCTGGGATCACTGGGATTGTCAACAGGTGGTTCCTTCTGCAAAGGCAATCTTTCTGCAACAATCTGATATGATAGTCAGTTGTTCGGTTTCAAGGGGCTTGAGTTCTGTCACTGTAAATCCACACATTTAAAGGTAAGTTTATCTTATTTAAATGTTGTTTTTATTCAAAATTCTGCAAGATATAACTTTTTATCTCTTTTTTTTTTCTCTTAAATGGCAGGTTTTTATTAGATAAATATTAGTAACGTAGTCTTCTCTTTTATTAGATAAATATTAGTAACGTAGTCGTCTCGCCCTGTAAGTAAAAAATACGCATGGTATGTTTAATCCATTACTGAAAATATGATTAATCATATTTTCATTGAAAATGAACCTTCACTTCTTCATTCCTATATTAATTTTTATTTTTATGTTTAAATGGACTGAGAATAGGTTATATACCTAAATGGGGAAACTTTTACAGATACATTTTCAAATACCTACAGCCAGTAACAAAAATGTTCGGACGGTTTGATTTTTCAATAAAAAATTATAATAATTAAATGCAAAAGTAATAAAAAATAATTTAAAAAAAATAATTAAAGCCATTTTTCAATCAAGAATAAGAATTCAAAAGTGGGTTAGGATAAAGGAAAAACAGCTTTGATTAGAACAAATAAATATTTTAATTTAATAAATTTTATAACAAGTAATGTAGGTGACAAAAATGTAAACAACTATAAATAAATTCAATGTTTTTTTTACGATTTCACAAATTCAAAAACCATAATGTTAATTAATATTTGGTTGGGTACCCTTTTTGTGTAATAACATCTTTCATTCGATTCGGCATTGATGATGAAACTAATTTTTTGGTGAAATTTGGAGATATTTTACCCCACTCTTCTAATAACTTTTGTTTCAATTCGTTTTTTGAAGCAATGGGTGTTAATCGAATTTTCCTGTCGAGCTCACCCCATACGTGTTCAATTGGGTTGAGATCGGGCGATTGGGGGGGGGGGGGGGGGGGGGGGTCATAACTTTAAGGGCAGTTATACAAAAGCCAAGTACGTACCAATTCACAGGTGTGTTTCGGATCGTTGTCTTGGTAAAAATGAAAAGTCCGTAAAATCCCAAGTTTTTCAGCACTCTTTTTCAAATTGCTCCTTAGTAATTCGGCATAAACTTTTCCAGTCATGGTGGTTTCAATGAAAACCAGTTCACCAATTTCACTAGACGCCATACACCCCCACACCATCACTGAGCCACCCCCATGTTTTACTATTGGTTTTAAATTTTTTGGATTCAACTCCTCATTACGCCTTCTCCAAATTTTGTCGCGACTGTCGGGACTAAATATATTAAACTTACATTCAAAAGTATTTGCTTGCAATAGAACAAACCGCAATAATAAAATATTCTTGTATCTTGTAACTCTTCACAACATAAAAAGAAATCTCAGGTCATGTAATGTCAGAAAACTAGATTTTTGTGATATGACGTTGGAAGAGAGCGACAGCAGCGCTGACCCTCGGCAGAAACCGTACCTTCCAGATCATGTCCGTTTACTTCCATGTAATATATGTATACATATACTATTACTTTACTTTTGTTTACTTCCCTATACATATAATATATGTATACATAATAATATGTACTAAAAATTTTGTAATCGTGTGAACATCAGAGATCAATTGCATGCGTGTGTTTATGTGAGAGCTCAAACGCTTTGACCTGACATCGTACAGGCTCATGACCATCGCTTAACATCCCATCCGAAGGACGGAGTGCTTAAGTCTATTTTACCTCGCAGATTAATGACATTACTCCAAAAAATTTCTGAATGATTCTGGAACTCTTTTGCGAAGCTCAATCTTTTTTTTATATTTTTTTAACTCACAAACGGTTTTTGGTACTCTCCCATTATATCCTGCTTCTTTTAGAATTCTTCGAACATTTTGTGGGTGAACTTTCTTTCCCGTTTCTCTGTATACCTCGGCGACGATCTGAGGTGCACTCCTCGAGGGCTTGTTTTTAATTTTCCGGACAACGCTACACCTTTCTCGGTCGTTTAATACTCTTGGACGGCCAGAGGAAGATTTCAAATCTATCCGATCCTCGTGCTTATACCTTCGAATTACATCGGCTACGGTGCTTTTACTTCGGCCTACCATACCACCGATTTTGCGGACACTTAATCCTTTTTCATAATTAAAAATTATTATCTGTTGAACTTCAAAAGATGTTCGACCCATCTTGACAGCAGGAAATACAAATAACTACTGAATGCAGTAATAGAAGGATATAAACACATTTCATTTGTTCGGTATTAGCGGTTGGTTGAGAAGGGATTAAAGATCATGATCAGAGTCGCATTTGTTTACAAAACAAACAACAGGTGTCCAGAAAATTTTGTTACGTGAATTTCTTGTCTTCAATTATTAATGCAAAAGTTCCTATTAGCTGTAAATGTTTAATTAATTGTTTTACGGAGTTTTGAAATGATTGATGATCTCGAAATTTAAAACTTTGCTTGAATTAAATATTTTGCCATATAACTATGTGTAACTGCAAAAGAAAAACAAAATTATAAATTGTCCGAAAATTTTTGTTACTGATTGTACGTCAGGGTAAGGTTTTTTTCTAATCTTGTAGGTACTTCACTTTTTTGGGGGAGAAAACAAATACATACAATGAAATAATCAAAATAAATAATTATATTCAATGGAGTATTTGCACACCGTTTTTTTTTTTTTGTCTGATTTAAATAATAAATAGATTTTTAATCAATCAAAGGCACTTGAAATTAATGTATATACCTAAACATGTTATAAATATTTTGTCTCCATTCGGTTCAAGTGTACATTTCAAAAAAGTGTTGGCACTCTTGGAATTAATTTCATTTTACACAGAAGAAAGTAAAAATAATTAACTTTTGTGGGATTCGGTTTCTATTTTCATCAAAGCTATTGTGTATGTACATAGGTATAGGCCTATAGTTTGTTAAGAAAAAAAAAAAATAATGTGAAAATTGTTCGTAACTAATTTGTTATCTGTAATAGAGAAATTAATAATAAAATAAGTTAATTAATAAAAATAATAATATATAACTTTAGATAATAACAAATTATTTAATTGCTGTTCAATACATGGCTGGGTGAGAAAAAGAAGACTATAAGTTAATACCCAAGTTTGTTGGGTTATTTTAAGCTCCATCCAAGCCTTAATTCTTTATATACTGATGAGAATGTCGGTTAAGAATTTGTGGAATGCCATTTTTTCTCTTAAAATAATAAATAAAAATACCTCTTCATTAAAAACTTAACGAATTTATAAAATATGACACAAGTATTTATTTTTATTTTGTCAGGTTTCAGAAAACCTTATTATCATGGAAAATATTCCATTTCTTAACAAGTGAAGGAATTGATTCTAGCTATTATTGGCCCTAGACTGGCAACAGTGGAAGATGATATGGCGTGCAGTGGAGCCCGGAGTACAACAAACCGAACAGGTGAGTAACATCCTGGTTGGTGAAATGCATTATTTTCTTACTTCAATTATTACTTTCTTATACCTGCATAGTATAAGCAAGTATTTTAATCATTATCATGTTTGCCAATTTTCTTAATATATATCTGTGTGTATTTGATTGAAACTTTGTAACCGCTCGTAACTGTGAAACAATTGTAGCAATGAACCTTGAAATTTGAAATGAAGATGTCAGTTTTGCTAACTTAGTTCTCATTAGATTTTGACCAAATTCAGATGGAAATTGAGACCACTTTTCCTTATGGGTTTAAGTACATTTCAAGACACCGCTTATATTTATGATCTAATCAAAAATCTCTTCAAATAAAAGTTAGTTAACTTTTTAGAAACTGGAAGAGACATTTTATGGCGCCCGGTTTGCGAGATACAATATATGAAAACCTTCTTGAAATGACATCTTGAAAACTGTTTTTTTATATTTATGCCAAAACGGTTAGTCCTATCAAAAAAAAAAATGTTTTTTAACAAAATACCAACCCCCCCTAAATGGCATTTGAGGAAGGGCCAATAAGATCAATGTTATAACGCTCGAAAGAATGTAAAATAAAATTCCATAGGAAATAATTCAAAGTATTGTTTAGATTAAAACGCAACTGATAGCAACTAATTTAAAAATGTGTTTGCCAATTAATAAGGGTTAAAAATAATTATCTGATATGACCATAACAGGATTTTCTTATATCAACCTCATTTTTACAAACCCCTCCTTTTCCCTTTCAAATTCATTTCTTCCTCATTTCGGAGCCATTACGGCCATTATTGGGTATATGAAAATCACTTTCAGAAATAGGCTGTGCATTAAAACAAAGAAAAACGCTGATCCCAACACATGCCTTTCTTATATCCATCGCCAGTTTAAAATGAGGGAAAAATGAATTTGAGAGGGGGGGGGGGGGGGGGAGTGATCTGTAAAAACGTGTTCGGTATAAAAAAGTTCTGTTATGGCCACAACAAATATATAATTTTTATTGTATTCACTTATTTTAATAGATAGATGAACATTTATTGCACTAAAGATATCAACCTTTATGGCAATGAGTGTTATTTTTTGTTTTTTTTACAATGTACATATTCTTACAGTTATATAAAATAAAATAAAAAATAGATATATATATATATATATAGAATTGTACAAAATAAGCAATATAGCGACTAAATAAAAATATACCAATAATATTAAAGTAATAAATATGGACATGCTCTTTAATATGAATAGTGCAAGCAACCAGGATAAAGAGACAGTTCAAAATTATATAATACAAGATATGACCCCTGATAAGAGAAAATAGTAAAATGGTTGTAAACATAACAAAAAAAATAATACATTCATAAAAAAATTAATAAAATAAAATATATATACATATGTATATCCATCTTATATGCAACAAATTAAATTATATTCTTAATTTTCAAGCCTACAGTAAAAAATAAAATAAATTGTTAATTTTTCTAACATCTATGTTATCAAAAAAAATGCACAATTGATTCTGAATCATATTCTGGTCTATTAGTGAGATAATTGTGGAGAAATGTTTGCCTGGGGATACACAAAGAGGGACAATAGAACAAGAAGTGATGAGGTCGTCCTTTTTGTCTAAGGCACAGAGCCTGCAGGCACTTTCATGACAAAACTAATTCTAAACCACCCAAGTAATATTCTAAAACTTCTATTGTTATTTAAGATTTAAAACTTCTTTTGCTATCAGACGAATTTGAGCTAGCAGTCGGAGTTTTTCAATATGGCAGGTTATTGAGAGAGAGTTTTTTTGATCTAGTTACGTTTCATCCAGGAGTGAGTATTTAACATTTGTGTGAGTGACACCAGTAAATACTGAACCCATTTCGATGGCACTCTCTTTGGTTTCAATTACATATCATCAGTTGAACAATATTCAGATTTATTAAAGACTTTTTGCTTTCATTTCATTGAGTCAGCAATTACCCTATTTGTTATCTTTTACTGTGAATTATAGGATTAAATTACCTTAGGGATAACATGTTAATTTCTTCGAAGAGTTCTTATGGATAAAGGAGAACTTACCGAGAAAGTTCATCAACTTTTGAATGTGGATTTGACCTAATAAGATATTTACGTATCCTATTCTCAGTATAGTTATTCTTAATTGCAGTATTATTCCTAATATTCGACATAGAAATTGCAATTATCTTACCTTTAATTATTACAATAAAAACAAGAATAATTAGAAGATGAGGACAGACCTCTACAGTTTTTTTAATTAACGTTTGTATAATCTTCCTTTTTATATATGATCCGAATTATTACGAGAACATCGAGTGGAAACAATTTGCATCTTAGATCCTCGCATGCTGTTAAATAACCCCGGCTCCTTAAAAGAACTTCCATAATAAAAAATTATTAAACTGCAAGTAAACATAAAACGGTAAAAAAATCAAATATTACCCAAAAAGACAATTTAAATAAGCTCTGAACAGTGAGAATATTGTGTAAAAGTCTGCAGTTGCATGTGATACCTGAAGGAAGAAAATAATCACAATTTTCTGCAACACTAACCTAACTTGGGATTTCTTCAAAAATGATAAAAAAAATTTGCAAAATCTAAGATTACAAAAATGTTGCAGTAAATTGTTCTAATGATCCTTTTCTTGGATTTTATTGGAATGTATAAATTCTTTTGACGTATCCTATTACCATGTATTGGTTTAATGGAAATAAAATGTATTGTATTTGCTACAGTTGCTCAACAATTAAAAGATTGTGTATCAGAATCACTCAGAAAATTTGTACAGTTAAATATGTCTAATTAATTGTGTCATTTTACAGGTGGACAAGAGCAGTCTTCACTTGCTGTGCTCCTGAGTATTCCTGTTGATCAGGACGAGGAACACAAAGAAGAGGAGGAGCTCATCGAGAAATGAAGATCCGAACTCAAGGGAGCAGCAATACGGAATGAAGAACATGAACCCTCCTGCATGACTGTGATGCCAAAGCACTTTGTGAGGGCACAACAGCAGCCATATATGTCTGTTTTAAAGTTGTTCTTGTTCTGAAGGCGCAATATTGGAATTTCAAAAAAAGATCTCTATAAGGTAGATATGACAGATGATCCATATCCGTGAGCACTCTTCTGTCTCAAATAGGCTCTCCCTTTGACAGCATATAACATTCTATAAACCTTTCCCATCTAACGATCCCCCTGTTTCCTGTTGCTCCTCTCTTTTTGAAAAACGTAGAACTCATAAAGGAATCAATTTTCTTAATGCCTTTCCCCATTTCTTGAAGTCAATAATAATAATAATAATTTATTTCCGTTAAGCCAATACATGGTAATAGGATACGTCAAATGAATTTATACATTAAGATAGCTTATATATTAGATATATAACTACTTGAGTCTAACACATCTATGATTAGTAGTAACATGATTTAAACCATTAAAAAAGTAAAATGAAATTAATAAAAACTGTACAAATACTTAAAAATATATGAGTATATATAAAATAATAATAACAATACAAGATACGTTCATAAAAAGTAGACACTTTTTTCAATTTAATACAAATTAAGATAACTATTTTTCAAAAAAACTCTTCGGATGTGTCTTTATCCCCCAACGATGTTACGGGACGTTCTTACGTCCCATCATCAGGTGAGATATAGAAAAGAAAGAAAACAATGTAACTATAACAATATATGAAAAATAATATATATATAGTATATATATATATATATATATAATATATATATATAGTCAACTATAAATGAATGTATAAAAATGTCTAAATAAAAAAATATATATAAATGAATAAATAAAACGATAACGTACATTGGACTGGAGGAACTCTGCCCAAAATATAAAAATGAAAGCTTTGTATCAAATAATGATTTTGGATATGAAAAACGATTCTTTATTGAGATTATATTATTCTTTTTGAACAGTGAGAATAAAATTCCGTTTCCGTGTAAAGGGTTTCCTCTAACGTGAACATTTTTAGTTGAAATTAAAATTTTTTTGTTGTATCTATTGACTTCAAGAAGTGGGGGAGGGCATTAATTAATTCCTTTATGAGTTATACTTTTTTCAAAAAGAGAAGAAGAATGTTTAGTTATTCGAAAGTCTTCTTTCTTCCTATTATCGTAATCGTGACTAGTATTGTTGCGAGGGAAAATATTTATATTTTTCCTAATAACCATTAATGTTTCAAATATAAACAGCGATGGCAAAGGCAGGATTTTAAGTTGTTTAAATATTTCTCTGCAGCTTGTTCTTTGAGTAGTATTGTTTATAATTCTTAATGCTTTTTTCTGAAGTCTGAAAATATTAATACTCGAGCTACATGATCCCCAATGTATTAAACCGTAACTGATTATGGAGTGGAAATAGGCGTAATAGAGAGTAGTTAACTTTTCCTTTGGCACGATCTTTTTAAGATTTCGAAGTAAGAAGCAAATGGAACTCAGTTTCTTACCGATAATAGCCGTATGTTCAGCCCATGTAAGTTTCGTATCAATATGGAGACCTAGGAATTTTATATTATCTTTGAATGATACGGAAAGAGTATCAACAGTTAATGTTTGTTTCTCTTCTGGCAATTTATTCGTACTTTTGAAGTTTAAGATAGTTGTTTTAGACGCATTTAACATTAAATCATTGAAGAGAAGCCATTTGTTTAAAATTCCAAGAGCTTTGGATATGGATTCATTCAAAGCGGTGGGATTTTTTGCCGTCACGAGAATATTAGTATCATCCGCAAAAAGGACCGAATTAAAGGGTTTCACATAACTAGGTAAATCATTAATGTATATGAGGAACAGCAAATGTCCTAAGATTGATCCTTGAGGAACACCGCATGTAATTTCTCTCCATTCTGATGTATACATTTCCCCAGTTACATCCTGAGCTTCGACTCTTTGTAGCCTTCCAGATAAGTAACTACCAAAGAGATCAAGCGCTTTACCTCTAATGCCGTAATGGCTCATTTTTTTAAGAAGTACTTCGTGATTCACCAGATCGAAGGCTTTAGTTAAATCAGCGAATATACCAGACACTTGTTCTTTTTTGTCTAGAATTGAAATTATTTGTTCAATAAATTCAAAAGTGGCATTAGAAGTCGATTTATTTTTTCTAAACCCGAATTGTTCGCCAGTTAGCAGTCTATTAATTTCCAAGAAATCAATAAGTCTTTTGAACACAATTTTCTCAACAATTTTCGAAATTGTTGGGAGCAGTGAGATCGGTCTATAATTTTCCGTTAATAGTTTATCACCTTTTTTGAATAGTGACTTTATTCTCGCTAATTTCAGTGAGTTGGGAAAACAACCTGATTCAAAACAATGATTGATTACGATACTCAGAGGCTCTGCGATATTTTTGGAAAGGCTTTTGATTATTTTGTTCGATAAATAATACGTGTCGTAAGATGCTTTATTTTTCATTTCACTGATAGTATTAATGACTTCCTCACTCGTTGATGGATAGAGAAACATGGATTTAACGTTTGATTTACTAACTTTGTTTAGTATTTCAATTGATTTACACGTGTCGATATTGGAACCATTAGGCTTCAGTCTATCTTTAATTGTTACGAAGTACATATTTATTTATTTCATCAACTGCTTCTTTTTCTATCAGAACCGTTCTACCGTTACTTATTTGTAATTTTTCTATTGTGTCATCTTTTCTTTTTATTTCGGTATTTATTAGACTCCAGGCTGTTTTAATTTTATTATCTGACTCTTCGACCGTTTTTTTGAAATGTAACTGTTTAGCTGCTCTGAGCGTTTTCCTATAGACTCTTTTGTACCGATTTATATACTCTCGTAATTGAGGGTCTAAATGACTCGAAGAGGATTTGATGGCATGAAGCGATTTCATTTTATCCGATGAGATTTTAAGGCCTCGGGTAAACCACCTATTTCGAACTTTTGTCTGTTTTCTAACAGTTTTTATAGGCATTGTCTTGTTCACATGTTCTAGTAGTAATTCTTGAAATCTGTCACAAATGTTATTTGCATTATTTTGATTATTATTGAGGAGATCTTCCCAGGTCTCCTGTTCGAGAGCTTTGTTTAATTCGTCAAGTTTTTGGTTACTAACATTTCTATATTTAAGACTTTGAACAGTGTTTTTAATAGTGTCCGGAATGCTAAATGACATGATAATTCCTTCATGGTCCGAGATCGCGGTTGGTTCTATATTCGCTTCAATAAGATCTAATGGGATATTGGTTGCTACATAGTCTAGGGCTGATGATTTATATTTCCCTATCCTCGTTGGTCCATTAGTTGTTATTGTTAAATTAAAAGAGTCTAGTAATTCTAAAAGCTGGGTTTTCCCCGGTGAGGAACACAGTTGGTCAATATTTAAGTCACCACCGAGGACCATAAAACCTTTTTTCTGATTGATTACCCCTAGTACCTGCTCTAGGTTACGGAAAAATATACCTGGGTCATCATTCGGTGGTCTGTAAACGCAAATAATATAATAATTTTTTGAATTCTTTTCAGAAAATTTAACCTTTAGACCGCAACACTCAATGTAAAATTTATTTAATTCTATTTTTTTATATGCTATTTGCGAGTTATGTTTTTTAAGTATGCAAGCTTCGCCGTGCTTTTTGTGTGTCCTATTGAATGAACTTACAATACTTCTATATTAAATACAGTCATCTGTAACTCATTGAGCCAGTGTTGAGTAAGACAAATAAAATTAATTGGTTTCGAAAATTGTGAAATAAGTATTTCTAATTCTAATTTTTTATTGCTTAAGCATTGAATGAATATTTTGGTATAATACCGTTACCCGATTTGCATCTACTTTAGCCCTATCTTTATTTTTGGTATTTTCTACATATTGCTTTTCACTAATTATTTCCTGGGCAGAGACATTGAGTTGCTAAATAGGCAGCGACCTTTTGATGGGTGAGACTATCTTAGCCAAACCAGCACAGACAACTTGTTTGCCAGTCCTATTGAAATGTAGGCCGTGCCTGGTGTAATGATTCCGAGAAAAATCGCAATTAAGCTTTATAGAGGTAAAATTCGTCAAGCTGCACATATTAGATAAAATCTTACTATAATCTTGAATTTTAAAATTTAGGAAAGGTTTATCGTACCTGTACGGAACTTGAACAAAGGAGACTCGGGGATGGAGGCCGGTAAGTCCGTTGAGCGGAGGTGGTGCAGCTCGGTCGGGGATGTCATTGGTGCCGCCCATGACGATCAGATGATCATCGCTGGTCAGCCCCGCACCGTTCCTTCGAGCAGCATCTAATAAAAAATCCAGTTTTTCTCCCGGGTATGTCATAACCACGGTCTCAAACTGGCTAGAAGGAAGTTGGTCTTTTAGCATTAGACCACAATTTCGTCCATGGCTGTCTGCTATTAATACAACCTTCTTCTTCTTCTTCTTCTGCGTTATAATGATACTCGGTTTCGGCTTCTTCTTGGTAGTAGATTTCCGTGGTTTGCAGGATGGGACCACAGTGATTTCACCTTCGTCTACTACCTCTAATGCCTTATAGCGATTCGCGCACGGGACGTTAGGAACAGCAGAAGACCTGGGTATGAGATCATCGAGTCTCTGACAGAGAGACTGTATCACTCTTTTGGCCTCTTCAAGTTCTGCTCTTAGTTTCTGAATTTCGGAGCAGTCGTCACATTTCCCTTCACGTTGGCGATAAAATAGATACAATTGATACAATAAAATAGATACAATAAAATAAATTCAAAATAAAAATGTTTAATGTTAGAGGTACCTCTCTTCGGAAACGAAATTGTTATCCTTTTATTCAAAAATAATAAAATAATCATGAAACCGTGTTTCATTTACTAAAACATCATTTTATACTTGGCTTTAATTTTTATATTCTTAGCAGAGTTCCCCCACAGATATCCACCTTTAACGTCTGTCCAACTGATATTTATTTTAATATGTTAATTAATAATATCATTATTTGTTTATTATTTACTCATATATTTTATTTCTAATTATTTTTTTCTTTTCTATATTTCGTTCATTGTGACTCGCGAAAGGGCCTTAAGAATATCATGAATTATCGTTGTTTTGAAGAGAGAACGAAAACTTTATTGATTAATTAATTTTTTGAAAGTGCATTGCCGGCAATTCCCCGCCTTTTTCTCTCCCTGTATCTACCAAAGATAACTTCCTGCAAAGACTGCACGTTAATGAACATGATCTTTTCTCTCCCTGTATCTACCAAAGATAACTTCCTGCAAAGACTGCACGTTAATGAACATGATCTTTTTGTTGTTTGTTGCTATAATAGCGAATTTTTCAGTATTTTTATGAAGTTATGGGAGCGAGCGAATTTCTAAAAATTATGCACCAGTATTCATGCTTCAATTTGCTATTTAAAAAAAAAAAAAATTAACTATTCTTTTTCAGAAAGGTTTCGCCATTAATATTAGAGAACATTTCGTTACTTTCAAAAACATTATAACTCTCCCACAAACTGAACAGCAAAAACTCTAAATATAATGGAATACATAGGAATATGCAAAAGTAACTACTGTTTTATTTATGTTATATATTTCAATTGTCGGTTGAGGCTGGAGTGTTGTTCTTCCGTAAAATTGGCATCACTGATGAATTCATTATAACAATTTGTGAAAGCATTCGAGTGTTGATATATATTTTTTTTTTGTCCATTTATAGATTAATTGTTGTAATCTTGCTCAATTAACAACTTTGTTAGGTTTATTTGTTTTGTTGTAATGATGCAAGAAATGATATCTATTATTTACCTTTTCATTTCATGACGAGGCTGTTTTTTTTTGTTTTTCTTACTATCCTTTTACTTTTCAAGCTACACGAAGTATAGCGGAAGTTGTGTAATCAACGGAATTTCATGTTTTCCGACCCCAGGTTTCAAATATGAAACAAAAATTCTATCTGCCTGTGAATTCGATAACTCCCGATAGAATGAATGCACCAATACATTTTATGAAATTTTATATGTGAATTCAGAACTCTAACGACAACACCTATTGATTTTCAGTCAAATTGACCAAAGGAAAGGGGGGGCTTAACACAATAACTCTGATGACTGCCGATAGAATGAATGAATCAACACAAAATTTCATATGTGATTTGAAAATACCACAAATACGTCACTCATTAATTTTCAGCGAAATCGGGAGGAGGGAGGGCTCAACACACAATTAAAATTACAATCCACAGAGGACATAACCAGTCAAATTTCAGCGATATCGGCTGAGGGGAGGGGGGAGTTCCGGGATGGGGACTCAATTCAAAAATCCCAATAATTGCCGATGTAATGGATGTATCTACATGAAATTTCACATTTGAAGTCAAAACCCAATGAGGACATAATCTGTCAAATTTCAGCGACATCGGCCGAAGAAAGGGGGGAATATTAGCGCAAACGGTCGACTGGTTTCGGTGAGGGAGCAAAAAATTGATTAATTACGTTCCAGGTAAGTTTTGTAAGTAGATTCACCGACCTTTTTTTTTCGTACAGGTTAAGGAGTTACAGTGGCTGGAGGCTACATCCTTAAAGACTTATCCGAGGTTTCTTTCTTCTTCCACCAGACTGCAGGTTTGTCCTGAATATTAGCATGGTGTGATGACTGACATTTATCTCAACATTGTTTTTTTTGAACCCAATGAAGGGCTTTCACTTCATACTATTCTTTCTACTAACTTAGTTTATTTTATCTGGAAGGCAAGCGATGATCCCGAGCCTGTATGATGTCAGCTACTCGTTAAAGATCCCTACCCTAGATGGATACAATTTTCAGGGAAAATTTAGCACTCTCTACAATGTGTCTCTTTACACGAGAGTGACGAAAGAGCGCTCTGGTAGTAGGCGATATGACCTCGTAGTTAAAGCCCGGGCATGAGTCATAAAAACTAATTTCATACTATTCTCTGCCGATTTTTATGATGAATATAAGCAACTGTTAGCCCCATTTTACATGTCAAGAGACCACTGTTTTCTGCACCGATGGTAAGTCGGCTTATTATGTTCTTTCCCTAACGTCTTGTTAGGCCATTTCATCGTACTTGTATAACATTGAAGATACACTTGAAAGTGAAGTTTGATGCTTCTCAACTGAAGAGGATCATAACGTCAGAAGTATCTCCATATAAGTTGAGTATCTTACACATGATGAGAGGAAGGCTCGTTCATATATTAATACTCCAAATACTGCGATCTACGTTAAGTATAGGAACAAAGTCGATGATACTTATATTCTTGAGTGCTAAAGAGAGGAGCTTTTCTCTTGAGATGGAGGAGGAAAGCTTATTGAGAGAAGAAAGCACACTTGTTTTTTACTTTCCTTGCAATTGCATGAGGAAAGTTATGTAGTAGGTCAAAAGTTTCATGATAATTTCTATGTTTTCGGCCTTCATTCCAGTGGTGAAGATAGAATTCCAAATATAAAAATAAAAATTGTCTGACCGCCAATTCAGGGATTGAACTAAAAACTCCAGTCTCTGTCCTTGTAATTAATATATCGATATGGAATTTTGTTGGGGATTCAGAAGTATCGAAGATACCTATTTATTATCAACCAAATCGTTAGTTAGGTTTCATAGGGAGAGAGACAACTTATTTGAACAACGATACTTAACATTTTTTGCAGAGATATTGTGAAACACTTGATAAAAATAAAGAAAACGTATGTTTTTTAAAAAATATTGTCTATTTCACAAATAATATATAATATGGGAGTACTTTCGGTGTTAAGTCGTGGCTGAAGATGGTAGCAATACCGAAAGTACTCCCATATTATATATTATTTGTGAAATAGACAATATTTTTTAAAAAACATACGTTTTCTTTATTTTTATTTGAACAATTTTCGATGGGGAAGTACATTATCGGTGATTCACCGATGACATTTTTTTAAATCGAAATGATAATAAAACATTATTTGTTTTAGCTAACTAGCCGCTTTCTTTTGCTCCAATATATACATATATACAGTGTGTCCCAGCATGGAGGTAAAAAACTTTGAGGTCTTAAAGGAAATTTAATTTTGAACAAAAAATTTCCTTTAAACATAAGTCCGATTCGGAACCGTTTCAAAAATATTCAACATCTTCCAATTTTTGTACTTAGCACTATTTTTTTGCATAAACTCTCTTATTCCTCCTTAAGTATAAGAGCTAACACAAAGTTAATTATACCATCGTAAAGAGCGGCAAATTACCTTTAAAATAAGTTATTTATTATTACAATTACAAGAATTTGACAGTTTATAGGCAGCATAAACTGAAGGACTGTGTAATTCGGAAATTCTTTGGCAAACTGTACCTAGCTCACGTTTTAAAAAAAAAAAAAATCCTTATTGTATATCTTAATTTTTATTTAGAAAACTTGTGCATTTAATAAGCTTTCAAGTGATAAAACATTATATTACACGACCCTTATACTTGTGTAGCAATATTATGGTTTTAGTGAAAAAAGAAGGTAAAAGTAAATGACATGTCTCATAATCCATACAGTGTTTACAATGAATTGAGGATTACTATACATATGTATATATATTCTCATGTTTTAGATTATAGCAACATTGGTTGGTAGTTGGCAGTACTGGTACAGTCTGTGCAGATACAATAAAGGAGAAGGGCTGGGGCTGCTCTTGTCGTTATCCTACCAACTAACTAGATAGCTACAGAACAGATATAAATATAGCGACTGTACTGTAGCAGGTGGGTTCAATTATCCAGAGTTGAGGATCAGCTTGGCTCAACTCACCACGCAGTCACTACCAGTTCCAATATCATCGAGGGGGGGGGGGGGACGCGCAAGACAGTGACGTAACTTCACATCAAGAGGGGGCGCAATACAGTGAAAACTATACTGCAGTTACTTTTAAAATAAATTATTTCAGCTCCAGAAATGTGTAAAATAATTCATGTAATTCTTCAGGTTATTTGATAAATTTAAAGAAATTTCTAATAGTGAAACATTTTGGATGAACATTATTGAAATTCCTAAGTTATAATTGTGGAAACTTGTAATAAATAAATAATTTTCAATTTGCACTTACTAACTTTTATTATTGATCTTTATTTTTCAGATGCACTTTTTGATTGTGCAACATCACTGTGCACTTATTAACTAATAACTAAAAATTATTTTGTGAAATATTGTGTATTCCACTAGAAATTATGTCCCCCCAGGAACCTAAGTGCCTTCCGTATTAGCTCTACTCTGGCATTTCTAAATGTTGTCTACTAATGTTTAGTTATCAAAGGTAGGGTCGTTAACAAGTACTTGACATCACACAGCTAGAGCTACTAAAGATGACGTTGGTGTAATGGCGAAAATTGGTTTTTGTATAAATAATAATAAAGGAAGTTTGTTTTATTTAATTATGGAAACTTATGTGGAAGTTACATGTAAGAGCAGGCCTACGTACTGTCATGTCTGAAAAACATTTGTAGAGGGGTTAATCGAAAATTTGAGTCATTAAAAAAGTTAGGAAATATTAGGACTCACTGTAAGATCTCACTAAGAAAAGAAATGAAATAGACTATGATACATTTATTACTTATTACAGATGGAGCGTTCACCGCTAGATTCACAAGAGAAATGTAACGAAACAAATATAGAGAATTTCAAAGAAGATGAAGGCCCGTTAGTATTGTGTTGTGAGGGTGGAGCCTCTATTCCTTGCCGGCAGGCCTACAGTTTGTTGGTTAAAAAAGTCTCCAATTAGATACGATGACGGTCATCCATAAGTGAAAATAAAAATTAACTTCCAGTTAGTCGTAACAAAGCCAAGGATGAAATATAGAATTTAGGTGGTCCTTATGGCACAGTTTCTTATATATTTTGAAAAACACTTTAAGACAGCAATATCGACTGGTAGTTTCCAACCAAGAAGGATAATAGTCATCCTTCAGTGAAAATAAAAATTATATTCTAGTTGGTAGTGTAGCGAATGTGCCCGAACAACGACGGTGTCGCTAAGCGGACAAATACACAAACAACATTGCCAGCCTGCCACCTGATAAGTGCAGACCATATGTATATATATTATAAATCATTCTGAAAATAAATACGATTTGTTTGAACACGTTTTTTTTATACTTATAGTATAAATGCTAAAGTGGTGACCCCGATAGTGAATTGGTGAAAACACCAAAACCGAATTGGTGAGTGTTAGAATATTTATTATTATTTTTTTTTTTACACTCAAAGTGATCACTATGCCAGACACACCGGAGCTACAACAAACCGCCAATGGGACCGAGCAGCCTTTCGAACCGGTAGCATCCTTCGCACCGCACGTGAGGATACCGGCATTCTGGAAGGCGGACCCAGAGTTGTGGTTCTGTCAGGCCGAGGCCGTGTTTTCTTCAAGCCGGGTAACATCTTCAAAGTCAAAATTTCAAGCCATTGTGGCCACCCTGGACTATGACGTCCTTAAGCAAGTTTCGGATCTGGTTAAACACCCCACTGAGACGCCATACGAAGACTTGAAACGGATGCTTATAGCCATATTCGCAGAATCTGACAATCACCGGATCAGAAAGCTCTTAGAGGACAAGCATCTCGGTGACGAGCGGCCGTCGCACTTCTTGCGAGAGTTGAAGCGACTCGCGGGCCCAACAGTCCCCAAGGAATTGCTGCGCTCCCTCTGGCTTCGAGGTTTGCCAGATAGAATGCAGGTCGCCTTGGCCACCACTGCGCAAGACGTCATCGAGAAACAGGCCGAGATCGCCGACAGGATCTCCGAAGTGTACGGGGCCAACTTATGTCAGGTCTCAGCTCCACAGGTTAGTAACTCTTTAGGGCCTTTACTCGAGTCTATTGAAAAGCTGACCGCTGAGGTTGCGGCGCTGAAGGCACATCGTGACCACAGCCCATGGCTCGATAGGCGTCGCGGCCATAGTCGCAGGAACGTAGAGCTCCGGCAGGAGAACGATTTCAGGGAGTATGTCGACGGCTGGTGTTACTACCACCAGCGCTTCAGGGAGAAGGCCGAGAAATGCCGGAAACCCTGCACCTGGAACTGTAAGAATTTAAACTAGCTGAGGCGAAGGCGGACTCCGTCGCTGACAACGTTCACCGCCGACTGTTTGTGTACGACAAGCACTCCGGAGTACAGTATCTCGTTGATACGGGGGCAGCGGTATCAGTATGGCCGGCGAAGAAACTAGCACGTAGAAAGCCAACAGACTTCGTGCTGTACGCTGCCATTGGCACTGAAATCCGAACTTACGGCGATGCTAGCTGCCAACTTGATCTTGGTCTGCGCAGACCCCTACTTTGGCGGTTCACCCTTGCCGACATCAACCGTCCAATCATAGGTGCAGACCTGATGTTTCATTACGGTCTGATGGTGGATCTGCAGGGGCAGCAGCTAGTCGACAGGAAGACAGGGCTCACTTCTCGAGGCAAACAGGTATTCGAACCAGTCGCCACCATCTCGACCCTACCAGCCGGACACCGGTATGCTGACCTGCTAAACGAGTTCCGCAGCATAGTGCGACCATCGGCAGTACTGAAATCACCGAAGCATGCAGTAAGGCATGTAATCGAGACTACTGGGCGTCCTGTAAATGCTAAAAAGCGTAGACTGGCACCAGAAAAATACAACGCAACGCGCGAGGAGTTCCGAAAGATGATGGCCGAAGGCGTGTGCAGACCGTCGAAAAGTCCCTGGGCCAGCCCGTTACACGTTGTCTACAAGAAGAACGGCGGTGTCAGACCTTGTGGCAACTCAACGCCCAGACTTTGCCCGATAGATACGGAATACCCAATATTCAGGACTTCAATACCAACTTGCATGGGAAGAAAGTCTTCAGTACCCTTGATCTAAACAAAGCTTATTTTCAAATTCCTATTGCAGAAGAGGACATCCCGAAGACGGCAGTCATCACACCTTTCGGACTCTTCGAGTTTACGCGAATGTCTTTTGGCTTAAGGAACGCTGCACAGACGTTCCAACGGTTTATGGACGACATCTTCCGAGACGTGACGTTTGTTTACGTCTACATCGACGACATCCTGGTCGCGTCGAAGACCGACAATGAACACCGCGCGCACCTGAAGGAGGTTTTCCGACGCCTAGACATGCATGGTGTCATGCAGGAGGAAAACAATTGGAGGCCACTTGGTTTCTTCTCCAAGGTCTTAACGGAGGCGGAGCGCAATTACTCGACATACGACAGGGAATTGCTGGCTATTTACTATTACTTCACTTTCGGCCTATTCTCGAAGGCCGGCAGTTCGCAATACTGACGGACCACAAGCCGCTAGTTCACGCTTTTCACCAGAAACCGGACACAGCTTCACCCATGCGAATCAGGCAGCTGAACTTCATCAGCCAATTTACGACAGACATAAGACACGTCACTGGCGCTGAGAACACCGTGGCTGACGCACTGTCGAGGATGGAGGAAATCAACTGTTCTGATGACTTGACGCAACTCGCAGAAGCCCAGTCTAAAGACCAAGACGTTCCTGAACTCCAGAAGAATTCCAGCTTGCAGCTGAAGATGATCGAGGTTCCAACGTTGGGCAGGCCTTTGCTTTGTGAAACGTCTACAGCAAAAGCGCGGCCCTACCTTCCAAAAGGTTTCAGGGAAGCAGCCTTCAACCGACTCCATGGGCTCAGTCATCCAGGAATCCGGGCTAGTCGCCGTCTTATTTCGAACCGGTTCTTCTGGCCGAGTATGAATGTCGACATTGCGAAGATGTCCAGATGCTGCATCGCATGCCAACGAGCGAAAATTCAACGCCATACGACAACCCCGCATATCGCACACGAGCTGGCAGGCTGGCAAGACCGACAGTCCGTTTCTGCGACTCCGTCGTTGGGGGGGAGTGATGTAGCGAATGTACCCGAACAACGACGGTGTCGCTAAGCGGACAAATACACAAACAACATTGCCAGCCTGCCACCTGATAAGTGCAGACCATATGTATATATATTATAAATCATTCTGAAAATAAATACGATTTGTTTGAACACGATTTTTTTATACTTATAGTATAAATGCTAAAGTGGTAATCAAGCCAAGGATGAAATGAATCGTTTATTTCAGAAACCCCGTAAATGCATAATTTCAAGTTTTGAGGTATTTAAAAAAAACTTCTAACTTAACGAAAAGCAGATATTTTTTTATGAAAAAATTCCTGAATGTAAAGGAATGTTTTATACATAATATGGAAACGTATTATATTCATTAAAGTGGGGGAAGAGGGTTAAAAATATCCATCCTCTGCATTTATGGGGTTTCTGCAATAAAATAAATTTATGACACTTTTTTACCAGTTTTATGATATTAATGAGTTCAGTTAAGGGTAAAAATGAACAAAGCTGTCTTCTAATAACATTGAACTTTATTTTGTTAAATAAAAAGGTATTTTGTAAAAATAAAGTACATAATATGATGCATTATTCTGCAGAGTTCTTTAACTTCAGATGTTGGCCAACTCAAAATCATGGTGTAGAATTCAGCATAGTCTGAGGTGCATTGAGCGAGCTTTTGCAGATCATCAATTTTTTTTTTGTTAATTGGGATTTTCTCAGCAGGATAGACTTTCATAGTTGGCAGCTCAGGAGGGAGAGTGGTCTTTCTCAAAGAAAATGTTGACGTAGTAATGCCATTAATGAACGTCTTGGCTTTGAGTTTTCGATGAAAACAGAGAACGGAAAATAATCGCTATAAAACTCAAAACCGAATAATACTAGAAACGGCCTTTATAATCTGTATCGATTGTGGACAAGTAATTAGTCGATTGTGACTGTGCGAGTTGTAATATTAAATATTATTCGACCTTTAGAACGTTCTTATATCTGATAAATCCCACAAATAACTTCAATGCAAATAACATGTTACAAGTATTTAGCGCAGAAACCCCCTAAGTGATGTTGCTTATGGGGTTTCTGCACTAAACGAATATTTCAACAACGCGAAATGGGGATATAAGGAACGTTATTTTACTGGGTTTCTGCACCAAATGTAACGTCAATCAATCAACTATAAGAAACCAGTATAAACTCAATTTCGAATTTTTGGTCGGTTTTGGGGTTTCTGAAATAAGCGATTCAAATGAAGAATACAGGTAGTCCTTAGTAACTATAATTTTAAAATCTTAATTTGAACACCCTATCATTCCTTCTCTAATATTTTGCAGTGGTCCTCCTTTCAACCACCCAGAAGAACCGTAGTCCGGATATTAGAAAATCTTATTTGAATTCTCCTCTCGGCCTGTGCAGACTGTATACCTGTCAATAATGATTAAGGCAAGTTGTCAGTTTTGAGATGGTAAGATGTATCAGCTGACAGGAGCCAATGGAGGTCTCGCAGGATTAAAATCAAAAATCTGAAGAGAAGAGAAGAAAGAAGGAGATACTTGGAGGGATGAGTTCCTGTAATGGTAGGCTGACAGGATCAGAGATAAGGTGCTAATCTACTGAGATCAAGATCGCAGGTTCCAAAACCGGCCGAGCCTTTTTTTCGGACGGACGTTGAGCGACCGAGCGCTCTGGTAGTAGGCGATATGACCTCATAGTTAAAGCCTGGGCAAGAGTCACAATAAATGGCCTTTGACATCCTCATTATACAGCTGAAAAATTACTATTCTAAGGCGCAAAAAATGCAATGGTTCATCCAATTTTTTCAGTGAAGTGGAGCTTGAGGACAGAGACACTTTTAAAAACCACTTAAGAAACATTTTTATTTTTATGAAAAAAGGTGAAATATTCTAAAAAAGAAGTTCCACACAAGCCTTTCAGTTGGAATGCCACAAAATTGTTGATGTTTTTTGAAACAAAAAACCTTTCTATAAACCAGAATTTGGAAACAGAGGATTGCAAAATACCAGAAAAGTGAACTGGAAATATGTTGATAATATTCCAATATTGGGTAATATGTCTAGCTCTGAAATTTGTATCTTGAGAACGATATAAGTTCTGTCATTGTGAAAATTGTTTTCCTCTCAGCTGGTGGCAAACAAAGAGATGTTTCCTTCGACGACGCAAGTCAAGTATCAAAATTAAATTTTCAATAAAACAGAGAATGGTGTGGAAGGAAGCGTTCAACTGAGCTACATACAGCCTCCCAAATCTAATATGAGCAACGATTGTCTTCCTGGTAGCTGTATTGGTAGGGGGGGGGGGGGGGCGGGAAATTTTATTGAAAATCGGTCTATCCGCAGCAAACATACAGAAACCAATCAACAGAAAGTCCTCTCGGAACACTCTCCAACATCACAAAGAGACCACTCACCTAATTTATATCTCTCATTTTGTGTTGTCCCTTGAATCGAATTTTATTTTTAAAGACGAAATTTGATGTTGATACATTCATTACATCGGCAGTTATTGGGATTTTTGAATTGAGCCCACTCCCCGGAACTCACCCCTGCCCTCAGCCGATATCGCTGAAATTTGACTGGTTATGTCCTCAGTGGATTTTAATTTTAAATACGAAATTTGATGTTAATACATTCATTACATCGACTACAATATGTGTGTTTCTAATAAAATCGAGCTGACATTTGATCTCATTTCCCTCAAATACCTCCTTTTATCCAATATTTCTAATGAATTCCATGTAAAACTGATATAGAACCCTAGAAATATCTGAATACAGCTCAGACCTGGACTAAAAAATGTGTATTTCTAATAAAATCGAGCTGACTTTTAATCTCATTTCCTTCGAATATCTCCTTTTTTCCAATATTTCAACTAAATTCTCCCTAAAACTGATATAGAACGCTAGAAATATCTGAACACAGCTCAGATCTGGACTGAAAAATGTGTATTTCTAATAAAATCGAGCTGACATTTGATCTCATTTCCTTCAAATATCTCCTTTCTAGCAATATTTCAACTGAATTCTTCCTTAAACTGATATAGAACGCTAGAAATATCTGAATACAGCTCAGATCTGGACTAAAAAATGGATAATTCTGATAAAATCGAGCTGACTTTTAATCTCATTTCCTTCGAATATCTCCTTTTTTCCAATCTTTCAACTAAATTCTTCCTAAAACTGATATAGAACGCTAGAAATATCTGAATACAGCTCAGATCTGGACTAAAAAATGTGTATTTCTAATAAAATCGAGCTGACATTTGATCTCATTTCCTTCAAATATCTCCTTTTTTTCAATATTTCAACTGAATTCTATGTAAAACTGATATAGAACGCTAGAAATATCTGAATACAGCTCAGATCTGGACTAAAAAATGTATAATTCTGATAAAATCGAGCTGACTTTTAATCTCATTTCCTTCGAATATCTCCTTTTTTCCAATCTTTCAACTAAATTCTTCCTAAAACTGATATAGAACGCTAGAAATATCTGAATACAGCTAAGATCTGGACTAAAAAATAGATAATTCTGATAAAATCGAGCTGACTTTTAATCTCATTTCCTTCGAATATCTCCTTTTTTCCAATCTTTCAACTAAATTCTTCCTAAAACTGATATAGAACGCTAGAATTATCTGAATACAGCTCAGATCTGGACTAAAAAATGTGTATTTCTAATAAAATCGAGCTGACGTTTGATCTCATTTTCTTCAAATATCTCCTTTTTAGCAATATTTCAACTGAATTCTTCCTTAAACTGATATAGAACGCTAGAAATATCTGAATACAGCTCAGATCTGGACTAAAAAATGTATAATTCTGATAAAATCGAGCTGACTTTTAATCTCATTTTCTTCGAATATCTCCTTTTTTCCAATCTTTCAACTAAATTCTTCCTAAAACTGATATAGAACGCTAGAAATATCTGAATACAGCTAAGATCTGGACTAAAAAATAGATATTTCTAATAAAATCGAGCTGACATTTGATCTGATTTCCTTCAAATATCCGTAAACTAGAGCTTAGTGTAGACTTGAGACGTCTTTCTCAGAGGTGGACAACACTATTCGAGACTTGCTTTCTCTTGTCCACGATATTATCAATGCTTCTGTAATCTAGAGCTTAGTGTAGACTTGAGACAAGTAGTCTGTCTGTGAGGCGTAGCGTCCCGTACAAAGAACGGAGTGCTCATTTTACCTCACACAGATATAAATCCTACGGGCCTCGGCCGATTTGAAAACCGTGATTGTGAGCTCAGTAAGCTATCACGGTACTTCTGAGCCCTCATTTTGTACAAGGTAAGCTGCATAACTTGAGGAAATAGCTAATGTTTTTTTATTTTTGAGCGAAAGTATGAAGCGAAAGGTGCTTTGAAATGATATTCGAGCCCAAGAGAATTGTGAGACCATCATTACTTCCAGGACATACAGAACTTAAGATCAAACAAAAGAGGAGGAGGTATTAGGTTAAAAAAACACACATAGTAGAAAAAATAATTTATAATTTATTAAACTATGAAAATATACAACTAAATATGAAAGAAATAAGATATTTTCAAACATTATTGCCATTTACCGGCCACCAAATGAGGATAAAAATGGAGCCTTAAATAATCTTAAGAATTAGCCGATTTGTAAAAATAAGAATGAAAGTCTGATTTATTTAGGAGATGGAAATTTGGATTTACTGAACATAACTCAAGAGGACACAGTAGACGTGAAGGAACTAATGGGTAGGGTTCAATCGATACCACAAAGTATCGATACATTTACTCATTAGTAGTATTGAATAAGACTTACGATACTACTCAAGTATCGATACCTATTCGTTTCGATTGAATCGAGTACTTTACAATTAGTTTTAAACCATGTATAATATATATATACCTATACACATAATAATAATAAAAAACACAATAAAATTAGAAAGATATAAACGAGATATTGTAGTGGGCATAAGAAACAAATAAATCAAATCGAATAAGATTTTTATCTTTTATATTATTAAAAACATACTGAATGTAACAAAAAACTTTATAAAATAAACATACAATTCATTTTTACTAAGGCTATAAAAACTGGAGACTATTCGTATTCTCACAATATTTCACTTTTTGCAAGTCGTTGAGAGAAATAAGGACGCGTGATCCCATCACACATGAGGTTATCACCATCGATATATATATTTCATTTGTCCGTGGACCGTAATTTGAGTTCAGTATTTTATTGCAACAACAAATAAAAGAAAATTGTAAGAAATAAACGGTCGTAAGATTTTGATGAATTGAAAAATGTATATAATTTTTTTTAATTGTTGAAATTTGAAACGAGTACTTTGAATCGATACAAGTAATATCTATTCGATACCTACTTGGTATCGAATGAAAAGTAGCGATACCAAAAGTACTTTTGGTATCGGTCAAAAGTATCGATACCTTACTTGTATCGATAGATCCCTACCAATGGGTCTTAACTACTACACACTTGAGAGGGGGTCCTTGTATCTATGAGTCAGTAGATCAAACGACGGGGTCGAAGTGACATTTTTAAAAGTAAAGAAACTGTGCATTAAGTTCTTAACTGATTTCAAAAATGTATAATTTATCGATACCGGAAATATTTTGTCTTCTGCTTTCATGGTGAAAGTTGCTGTTAACAAACCATCAATAAAAATCTTAATTTCAAGGTCTCTATTGATATTATGTTTGTTACTTGTTCATGTCACCAAAATGGAATAGGTTAGGTTTTATGACTCATGTATGGGCTTTAACTACGAGGTCATATCGCCTACTACCAGAGCGCTCTTTCGTCACTCTGGTGGACATAAGCCTGACTTTACTATGAAAATTCTAAATTGCCTACCCTAAATTTTTATTCACCTAGGGCAAAGGTCTTTAACGAGTACCTGACAACGTACAGGCTCGGGACCATCGCTTAACGCCTCATCCGAAGGACAGCGTGCTTAAGTTTATTTTACATCCCAGATAAAATAAACTAAGGAATAAGTGATTTGCCACTAGATCTCAGCACTGGCTAGTATTTCACTTGTACAACTTTTTCCCTGAACAGAACTATCATTTTTGTACCCGATTATTCACTTAAGGAAATATTTTCAAAAATGTCACTTGGCCCATTTTGATTCTAATCCCGTGAAATAGTATCTGTTAGGTCAAATAGTTAATCCTCGTATTTTTCTGCTTCCAAACTCATTTGACTAGCAATTTTTAGCTAAACTGGAAGAAAGTGAAAACCTAGTTGATTAGAAATAATACGAGTTGGGGAAGTACATTGCCGGAGATTCGCCACGTTTTTTCTTCTTTTTTTAATACAAAGACACACATATAAGGCATACATGTAGAGAAGGAAGTAAATAAGAGAGCAGTGACAATACCCCGGAGGATATACTTTTAGGATACATTCCTCCCACTCTTTCGTCTTTCATCCGGTTATATACAGAATATATTAAATTTTGTTCATAAAATACCCCCTTTTAGAGATAATAAATGAAAATAATAAAATAAAACACGAAAAAAGAGAAAATGAAAAAAAGAAAACCCTTCTATAATAAACACTTCATATCTTTTGTTTGTTCAGTAATCTTAATAAGAATTCCTTACATAAGAAATTCCGTTGAGTTCTATGTAAAAATATATTGGCTATATACAATGTCATATCGTTTTTAGTGACTAAAATACTGTTCAATTATAGGAAAACAAATCTGTTAACGAATCAAGTTTTTTTCATTTTCGGAAAGAAGAGAGAAAAGACTCAAGGCTTGTTCCTAGCAGCCCCGACCCTTTCTAATAAGTAAGATTATGGTTATTGGCAAATACGAGAAATCAGAACAGTGCCTTAACCTTAACCAGTGGAGTGTTGCTGGAAAGCTAAGGCGTGGATGACATATTTTTTTGAGACCTATGGTACGCTAAGACTCCTATCTATAATACCCTAAGACTCCCACCTACCCTACGCTAAGACTTCCACCTACGATACGCTAAGACTCCTATCTACAATACGCTAAGACTCCCACTTACGATACGCTAAGAATCCTATCTACAATACGCTAAGACTCCCACCTACGATACGCTAACACTCCTTACCTACAATGCGCTAAGACTCCCCCATCTACGATACACTAGGACTCTCACTACGGTATGCTAAGTCCCTCTACGCACCCTACAGACGATGCTCTCCCTGCAGATATATCCTCGACTCCCACATCTACGATACACTAGGACTCTCACTACGGTATGCTAAGTCCCTTTACGCACCCTACAGACGATGCTCTCCCTGCAGATACATCCTCGACTCCCCCATCTACGATACACTAGGACTCTCACTACGGTATGCTAAGTCCCTCTACGCACCCTACAGACGATGCTCTCCCTGCAGATATATCCTCGACTCCCACATCTACGATACACTAGGACTCTCACTACGGTATGCTAAGTCCCTTTACGCACCCTACAGACGATGCTCTCCCTGCAGATACATCCTCGACTCCCCCATCTACGATACACTAGGACTCTCACTACTGTATGCTAAGTCCCTCTACGCACCCTACAGACGATGCTCTCCCTGCAGATATATCCTCGACTCCCACATCTGCATCCCACCATCTGGGTACGTCCCTCTCATTGTACAGTATAATCTGTCCTCTGGCCAGCATTCATTTAACACTCCCCCTTCACATCCCAACCCTCGTCTCTCTGTCCCCTTTTATTAAAGTTCCACCCACCACCAGGGGCCCCTTTTTGCAGACATTTCTCAATGTTATTTCCTGTAAATTTAAATATATAAATTTGGCCCTAAATGACAATAAAATACAGTGGCCTTATATTTCTATATCAGGTTCGTTGAAAGGTTAGCGGTAAATAAACACAATGGCCGACTTGTGCCGATGGGAAAATATATTTTTAATAGGCGTTGGTGAATTACCGGCAATGTACTTCCCCAGCGCGAGTTAATCAATTAAGTTTTAGCTCTCTCTCTGAAACCAATCTACCGAGTTGGTTGGAAAACAATAGGGGCCTTACTCATGGACTTCGGAATTCTCATACTAAATTTTCCTATTCTACTTCTCATTTTAAACATCCATATTTCCTATTCTACTTCTCATTTTAAACATCCATATTTCCTATTCTACTTCTCATTTTAAACATCCATATTTCCTATTCTACTTCTCATTTTAAACATGCGTATTTCCTATTCTACTTCTCATTTTAAACATGCATATTTCCTATTCTACTTCTCATTTTATCTTCCATATTTCTGACCTTTTACATAGCTTATCCCTTTACTTCGTATTTCCGGAGAATCAAAAAATAAGTGTGAGAATTTTATGTTGATACTAAGTTGAATAAATGAAGAAAAAACTGCCATTGTAAAAAAGTCGACAGTCATTAAATAATATCAGGTCATGGTGATTTCAACTCCAAGCTGTTCTTCTTTCACAGGAAGAACACCCCGAACTGTTCGTGCGGCGGTATCGAGACTGCAGAACATGTGGTCCTCGAATGTCCGCTGTACGACCAAGCTAGGGTGGAGTTGATTCATGGGACAAGATCGTATTTGGGACTGGATCTACGGCAGATGGTGACGGAAACAGACTACTCGATGTTCTGCCGATTTGTCGGCTCCTGGCGGGAGCAGAAACAGGCAATGTAAGATAGTAACCCCTTGATCCCCGAGCTTTGACTAAACGTAGACTGGGTGATGTTGCTGCAATGCAAGGCGCACCCTCTTTTGAAAACAAATATTTAAAAAAAAAGTCATTAAATAATAAAATTAAAAACAGCGGCCATGTGACATTACACCTCTATTTAATTGTTTATTATTAGACTGAGCTCTGTGCTACGAAGGCTCATTTTGGTTAGATGTAGTCAACCTCTGAACCAAGTATAAGCATATAGATATAGCATATATATATTTTTCAAAAAAATGAGTAGTTTCTTCCATTCACTTATATCTACCACTTGACTGAATTTGGTTTGGGGTCAAATCCCGAAACATGATAATTTCTACTAAGACGGCGAGGATATCGCTTCAACTTTTCACCCATATTCGCAGGCCTCCTTCCATCCATCCAAGATCTCTTCTGGACGGCGGACTCATTCCGAGAAAATCGTCTTCTTTGGACCAGTCTCCCAAAGTCCATTTCGGATTCTTTGCGCCTCGTGTTCCATGCCATTCGGGGAATCGGCGGCGATTTCATCTCTTTCAGAACATGAGCCGAACGTGCAAGAGCTTGCGAAAATGCTGCTTTGTCCATGGGGTAGAGGCCGTATGTCAAATGGAATCTGAAATCAAATAAATTTAATTAGTAAAAAAAAATGTATGACTGAGGAAAGCGAGATCCCTCATTCGACACGTCTAGATCCAAGTTTGTACAAAAGAGGTTATCTGAACCATCCCGCCTCAAATGTTCACAAGATTTTGCATGAATGTTCATAATTCCCCCGGACGGAAATTATTCAACTGGAAAACCCTTAGAAAAATAAAACAAATATATTGTTATTCTTATGACGTATCCTATTGCTATGTTATGGTTTAACGGAAATAAAATCATTATTATTATTATGTTGCTGACAGTGAGTCACATGCAGACATTATTACTTCCCTAGCTATTGTTGTTATTATAGGCATGTTGTGTAATTTGTCAGAAATTCGAAGTTGAGTTTTCAACGTAATTTCATGTTTTCCAATCTCCTTTTTTTTGAAAGAAAGAAAAAAAAAATCAGTCTGTATAAGCACGACTGAGTATATTGATACACAATTGTACATGTGTAACCAGAATTCCGTAAGGTCGACGGCTATTGTTTTTCAGCCAAATGGTCCAAGGGTAGAAAGGGATTTGGCTGAAATGGGCGGCATAACAAAAACAAAAAAAAAATCATTAAGAGCCGAAGGAATAAATGAGATTTTATATGTAAATCCAAAAGCCTATGAGGACGACACCTATTAATTTTCAGCCAAAACAATCAAAAAGAAGTGGGAGGGGTGGGGGAGGGGGGGGGGGGTGGGGGATGGGACCAGAGGAGGGGTCGTACTCAAAAACCGTAACAATTGCCTATGTAAAGAAGCTTTGATTGTGAAATTTAGTATGAAGATTTAAAAGTATGATCCCTAGTGATTTTTCAGCAAATCGGTAACTTGTTTCGTAGGCAGAGCAAAAATTTAGTTGATTAATTGGCCCTGGGGAAGTTCATTGCCGATTAACTACCTTATACCTAGCTATATTCCCTTAGTAATATAACCTCGTTATATTCCCTTAGTTATATAACCTCGTTATATTACCTTAGTTATATAACCTCGTTATATTCCCTAATGAAATAATTTTGAACCAAAACAATGAAATTTTGTGCCAGAAGATGTAAGATTTTTACATTAATTTAGAAGTCAGGTAATATTTACAGTCTAATAAATTACGTCGCTTCCTCCTTACAATAAAGGTCTGAGTAGTATTTTGGAGAAATTAACCGTTTCGGACGAAATGCGCCCACTGGGATGTCCCTGGATTGGCTACTCGTATTTCGTTTTGTTTTTTTGCAATTCGCACTGAATAGACTCCAAATATGAATTTAATTGTGATCTTTTGTTTACATGTGGTCAAAGTTAGTTGGCTCTTTAGAAGAAGTCGTCTCAATTTTCGTCCAAAATCTAATCAGATCTAAGTTACCATCTTTGACATCCTCACTTCAAATTTCAATTTCGTAGCTATAATTGTTATCGAGTTTGAGTGCACAGAAAGTTCGACATCAACATAAAAATGGTCGAATCATGTTAAATTTCCATTTTCGCAAGATCACAATACTTCCTTATATTAAAAAAAATATGAAAAATAATTGAACAGTGAAAAATAAAATTAAACATTTAACAAAAACCCTCGACCGATAATGTAATTAAAAACGTCAAAAAAATGTATATTCTAACAAGACACTTCAGGGTGCTGTGAGACCAATTTAGTGTACAAATTGGGCGTCTTGTTCGATTACAATAGACCCAACAGTGCTTTCCGACCGGGTAAAGTGTAACGTGTGTAGTCAAAATATTTAGATTTTTCTTTAGATTATTGGTCTGAGGTTTTTCGTGGGTTTTTTTGGGGTGGAGAGGCAGGCTACTTCCACTGATGTGAGATAGAAGTGGGGAGAGATTGCGAAATTAAAGGGACCTGTAGCCTCCAAGGTACACAAATCTCTCAGATGGACTTGAAAAATAAAATAAAACTGGTTTATTTAATATGTTGTCTAATTTCACTAACTATATATACATGGGAGTACTTTCGGTATTTCTACCATCCTCAGCCAAAAGCATAAGAGATAAGACTTATCTCTTATGCTTTTGGCTGAGGATGGTAGAAATACCGAAAGTACTCCCATGTATATGTATATAGTTAGTGAAATTAGACAACATATTAAATAAACCAGTTTTATTTTATTTTTCAAGTCCATTTGAATTATTTCACAATATCTCTGCAATTATGTCAGTTTTCAATTATGTCAGTTTTCATTTTCAAATCTCTCAGAGACCTGCGCAGGGATTGCATCTTAACGGTAATCCTACTATACCTGTAGGGATCTCTCAGATCTCTTTTATACCGTCGCCTTTTCAATCGCATCTTGTTCACTGGACTGGCTATCGTTTGAGGAGCTCGCCCTTCTGTCCCAACTGACTCAAGTTTCTCTCCTTCCTGAAGAAAAGAGAAAAACAATTAGTAAATAAAAATTAGCTTATTACATAAGCTACAGTCCACCTACAGAGAGTTACATAAGCTACAGTCCACCTACAGAGAGTTACATAAGCTACAGTCCACCTACAGAGAGTTACATAAGCTACAGTCCACCTACAGAGAGTTACATAAGCTACAGTCCACCTACAGAGAGTTACATAAGCTACAGTCCACCTACAGAGAGTTACATAAGCTACAGTCCACCTACAGAGAGTTACAAGATGAGAACTATCCAATAGAATTTCGCTAGCCTTTGGAATCCAGGGATTTGCAAAATTCAAAAGTAATGTACTGTGTAATTTTGGAAGAGCACAATAAAAATATATATACAGTAGACTCTCCCTTATCCGGCGTTGCCGGGACCGACGTGACGCCGGATAACGGAAATCATAAATTAATGGGAAAAAATATATCAATTAAAGCATAAAAAAAGGTGTTTTTAGGTGAGCTAAGGAATAAAACACGTATGTATTTTGTTGATAACATTTATTAAATTGACAAATATGTAGGTACATACTTTACTAGTTAAGTGTTCATTTGCCGAATAAGACGATATTGTGCCACGGACGGGACGGTACCTTTGTTTTTCTATTTTAGGAAACATTTTTTATAAATGTTTGATTTTAAACTATGTATTTATTTTAATTTATTTATAGTGAAGTAATAAAATATTGTATTAGCGTACCCTTCATTATAAATACAATGTACATATGTATGTACAATAAAAATACATAAAAGATTCGTGAGTTACGGAATTATTATGTGCTCGTAAATACACGTGGCTCATATAATTGATTATCTAATAATTGAATGTTAATTTTAGTTTAACAAATTTGATATTATTTTGCAAGCGCCGGATAAGGGAGCGCGCCGGTTGACAGAACTTCGGATAAAGGAGAGTCTACTGTATATGTATATAAGGAGGTTTGGAGATCTTCGCTCTCATGCAACTAGTCGTTAAGTTTTCAAAACTCGCTCAAAAGGTCCTATGAGAAAGTTCTATGCATCTTCCACCTGTCCATGTTCCTTTTAAGACTATGGTATGTATATGTATACAAGAAGAAAAACTTACCCTCAAACGACTATCCGCATTTTTTATATCTCCTTTCTTCAACATTTTCATTGAGAAACATTGAGTTGGCTTGATCGTAGCTGAATCACAAACAGTTCTGAGAGTTGGCTCTCTCGATATTCCTAGCATATTTTTCAAAAAATTAGCTGCTCTCGAATCATTTACTTTATGAAGAATTCCATGTTTGTTTTTGTAATGTTTCGTACTTTTCGCTAAGAATCGCTCATCCTCTGACAGATTCAAATGTTTTTCTGGTTGAATAGTATTAACATTTTCATAATCTTTAAACCTGGAAATTTGTGAAATTTCGAAAAATTGTGAAATAGTTGTTTCATTCTCTTGAAATAAACCCCCCATTGGAGGTATTTCGTAAATTTGTATTTGTTCTTGTGATTGTAATTCTTTCAATTGTACATGTTTAACATTGTCAGTTGTAATTCTTGCATCAACTGAATCTGATGAATTCACAGAGGTCACTAGTTGAAAATCTGTATAATTTTCTGGAATATGAAGAGGTAAAATATACGTATACAGGTCTAAAATACCAATTCTACTTTGAGTGGAGTATGATTCTGTAGAAATTGAGGAATAATCAATACTATTCGATGTAACTGATTCGATAGTATCATTTAACGAAATGTTCTTTGAAATAGTAGTCAAAGTTTCGACAAAATTTGACTGAATGGAAGAAGTATCTTCCTGTGGGACTGTTTTTGTCAAATGTGCAGTGTCCAGGGATATTAGATTAAACATTGGTGTCGTTTCATTGGGTAAAATGTTATCTTTAGAAATATATTTTGTCGAAGCAAATGTTCCCATCCAATTTCTGAAATAATGTAGAAACATTTCCACCACTCCTTTGCCATAAGCTGTGTTCGGGTCAAATAACTGAAAAGAAGAAGAAAAAAAACAAAACATGAATTTCCATTAGCTTATATGAAAATTGTTAACGTCCTTACTATCAACATAATATGAATGAAATTTTCTACTATAGAACATTAGATGACTTTCAACTGCAATTCTCTCAAAATGCAGAATTTAATATAATTAACGTATATAATTAAAATATAACCAAGAAAGAAGAAATGAATTTAGGTGGATAAGTACATTTCTGTACCAAAATACAGTGTAAAAGTATGCAAGTCGTAATGTCAATGGTATCCTTGAAAATGCATTTGACATTTTTAGACAACTCGGAAATTTACTATAGATTTATACAATTGCATTTATCTATTTTTATCAAAACCGCGTTTGTGCCCTAAAATTGGTTAAATCTATAATCTTGTTTATACAAACATTTGCCCAGAAGCGATGAAGAGATAATTACCGTTATCCAGTTCTGAAACGCTTCTTTCATTGGCAAAAACTAGATAAGTACGTGAATAACTAGGTAAGTGATGGTGTAAAATAGACAATTCTTTTGATTTTGGGTGATTAACTAGATAAGTGGGGGTGCAATTTTAGATGTCTTAAAAATGTATGATAACATTACAAAATTAAATATATATGCATTCCATAATAAAATATGGAGAAATTGTTGAATAATGGCGGTTGGAAAAATAATTTATCAAAAAAATTCGATTTACACTGAAAACAGAAAATTTCAAAGCGCTGCCCTGAAAACCTGTGATTTTAGACTTTCCTAGTTTTTCCCAAATGGTACAGATTTAAGACAATGTTGCCAAACCCTGAGCCAAGCTGCTGAACACATCAAAGGGAAAATAGAGCTAACTAAGTGACAAAATTGTACAGCAGAATTGCCATTTCATTTAGAAAGGCCTACTTGGGGGAGTCTTAACATAAAGACTCTAATAACTATCCTTGTAAATGAATGAATACATACAGAATATGTTAATTCAGAGTACTCTGATGACGACACCTATTTATTTTCCGCGTTCAGAGGGGGGGCTCAACTCAAAAACACCGATGTAACTAATGCATAGACAAGAAATTTAGTTTGAGGATTCAGAAGCCTCTACATAAGTCAAATATTCACTTTTGGAGAAGTACTATTCCATGATCCTATTCTCTCTTTATTTTTTTTTTGCTACTTCTTATTTATTGTTAAAATGTATTGTTTCTTTAATTTTAATTTTCATAAATACCTGTTCAGAACAGTTGGAGCCAGCGGAGTCCAAGGGGTGTGTTATCGTTTCTCCATCAGGACTTTGTGAAGTTTTTGCCAAGCCCTTTTTTGGATTAAGATCCTTGGATAGTTTCATTTTAATATTTTTAAAGAAACCTGCCACTTTCGAGTCTCTCATTTGAGGTGTCATCGGCATATTTTCCTTCCAAATTTCAGTTGGAAAACTGACATTTGGTAAAAATTCTGTGGTAAGGTTGGTATTGTTTATTATAAAAATGGGATGTGGGGTTGTTGAAGTGGATTTCATTCGTTGGATGTGATCGTAAATTTGATTATTGGACATGGTGGGGATGTCGTAGAGAAGCGCCGTTGAAGATGAGGCTAACTCGTTCAAAACTGGTGGCAATTCGTAAAATTCAACTTTTCCCGTCAAACTTGTTTCTGCAGATTCTGTTGCATTTGGCGATTCGTAATACATTGGCTCTCCAGAAGGTAAGTTATCATTTGAAAAATTTAAAGATACATTATTATTATTTAAGGTATCGTTTTCGGAAATGGGCATTTCCTTAATTTTGTAAAGTTCAGTCGAAGAGATGTCTACATTTTGTATTATGGTGGTGGGCCCAGCATATTCCCCACCGGTTGTCATCAGTTCCGAAGCACTGGAGTTAGTTGAAGCAGTCAAATTTTCGTCAGGATGAAGAGTAAATTCAGGGAATGTGGAGATGGTGACGTCTGGAGCTGTGGACGTGGGGAACGTAGACGATTCAAGAGACAGTGTGGTCATCTTCGTGGATATGGCTGAGGCTCTGCCAGGGAGGAACGCGTTGATACACTGAAGGAAGCAGTGAACTCCGCCAATGAAGAACGCCATCGGCAATGATTCAAATACCTGAAATTAGTAATTTGATAAATGCATGATTTAGTTTCAAAAACAAATATGTCAAATACTTAAGTGGACATAGAGAACTGACAGAGTAATACTGGACATTTTGGAAATTAAGTAGGCTTAAATGAAAATATACATAAATATATGTAGTTACAACAGTTTGAAATAAAAATAAAAATAAATAAACAAGAAAAATTTGTTAACAAAGATAAAATGTTAGTTAATTAATAACAAGAAAGCACTGGAACAATGCAAAGAGCAAATGAATAAATACATGCATAAATAATTAGTTACTGTGACTCATGCCCGGGCTTTAACTACGAGGTCATATCGCTTACGATTCGAGCGGAGCCCCTAAATTTTGCCAACCCAGGTTTATTGGCCTAGGGTCTTTAACGAGTATTAGACCTAGTACAGGTATCGCTTAGCGTCCCATCGAAAGGACGACGTTCTCAAGGTTTTTCCACAAATGCATAAATAAGATAGGCGACACTACGGAGATTACAACATATCGTAAAGTTGAATTATCTTCTCTTTAGGTTGAATTGTAATTTTATTTTTTATTTTAAAATAATACCGTGGGAGATAAATATGGTATACAATTTAGGTTTATAATGTTACATCTAAAAAAACCTTATCAACATTTGATTGACCACATATTTTTCTGGGATTATATATTTTTTTATGCTTTCTGAAACTTGATTTTCTTTAAAATGAAAAATGATCTTCAAATAAGAACACCTCCTCACTGAGATTGAATGTTGAAATATCACAACTAAAACCACATTTTTTTAAACTTTATTTTTATTATATAATTTTTTTTAACATAAATTCTGATTTCTAAATCGGATATCTCCGCGAGATTCTAACGGATTAGAGTAACGCGAATCTCATTCATTTATTACACTGATAGTAACTTTTAAAAAATGAATCAACTCAATCCATGCGGGAGCACTTTTTTACTCCGGCTATGGTCTTTAGTGTGAAAAAAAAAAAGTGTCGTTTTTAGTATAAAAGCCAAATTTAGACCGATCGAAAAACTAATTAAATTTCCCAATTCGGGACAGCCGACTTCAGACTTTGTCAAACTCAGCATATATTCAACTTTCAAAGATCATTTATCATTTCAAAAAATCTAGTTTTAGTATCCATGGAGATATATATGTGACCCCATAGTTTCCATGGAGATATATATGTGACCCCATCTGAAATAAGGAAGTTATAATATCGTGTCGTTTAAAACCCTATAGAATGCAAAATTAGAATTCCTCATAAAAAAAAATATATATAAGGGATTAACATATACATTTTCAAATATTTTTATTATTTTTTCTAGAAAATGGGCGGTGCATATAACTGTGGCGAGGCTGACACACAAGGATGTTTGCTACATACATGAACATCCTGCGAAGGACCGGCTATAGCTGCCATCCAGTCCATCCTAACAGAACCTTTCAAACGGATATGTCAACAATATCTTATCAAACAAAAGTCAAATTGTGGGGAACTCTACTTTCATTGTAAGATATAAGTTTTTTATTACAAAATAAATTACAACATTAAAATCCAAAGTTACTGTGTTTTATTTGCCTATTATAAACTTGAAGAGAAACCAACTAATTATAATTTGATGGCCAACTATTTGAAATAGCAAAAAATTACTTTGCTACAACTTTTTTAGGAGTATTTTCGCTACGACAAATTTTTGACAGAACATTCAATTATTATAGGTCGAACGATGTCCCGCCTCTAAAATACTTTTTCTACTCCTTAATATTTCATATTCGATACGATATGCTAATCAATATTTTACAATGAAAACAATTTCGGTGCCTTGCCTCATTTCCATAGCATTTCTCAAATATCAGCAAAAAACTATTAAGTTTTTAATCTCCCGCTAAACCCTTTTACTCTCCGGTCAATTTGACTGAAAATCAATGGGTGTCTTCCCTCAGGGAATTCTCAATCCTCATACAATTTCCGGTTGATATATTAATTCTATCAAGAGTTACTGAGTCAGACAGACATGTAATTTAACTTAGAATTTCTGGCCGATTACGTAACTTCCTCCATACTTCATACAGTTGGAACATTAAAATGGAGGCACCATGTTGGAACAAAAATAGACATAGAAATTGTAATTTTCCTGGGGGCCTTTTTGTGCTTATTTTAACAATTTTTCTTATAACAAAATTTATGCTGTCTGCCAGCCAGCGATTTATGGCACTTAAACATTCAGGTTGTTATAATGATTACCTACTTTCATGGTTAATTATTTACAACTAAATTAGAACGTAATGAGTTAGTTAGTTATACTGCAAACAGTGAGTAATTATATTAACTTAAAGAGACAAGGAGGATAATCCGAAAGTTCATTAACTAAATAAAACAGAGTTTCAAGAAATAAAACGGCTGTTATTGTTCCCCCAAATCAAATTCCCTTCATTCAGTGAACATCAACTTCCGACAACTTTATTTAACTTAACCTCTGCCTCAGCTTAGCTTTTAACTAATTTAATTGTTTTAATGACATCTTGCAATGTTTCTCAACTGAAGTAGACAACGCGAATCCTCTCTGTTTTTAACGCTAGAAATTAAATTAAATACAACTAGCAGATTGCAGTGTTATTAACTTTGCGTCGTTCGGTAACTAATAGTAAGTATATACTACCTTATTCGAGCTCAGCTGATTATAATAATAGGCTATAATCTATTTATAATATATAATTATAAATAGGAATAATATTTATAATATATAATTATAAATAGGAATGCTCAAACTTGTGCCGTGCGGAACAAGTTTGAGCATTCCTTATAGTGTCTACCAAGCATCCACGGATATTGAGGGCTAATATCTTGATGAAATATGGAAATGTACGGTTACTTCGAATGCCTCGAATATCGTGCTATGAATAATATGTACTTCACCAGATCGAATTAATGAATTGTCGTCCTTATGGGGTTCTGAATACACATATACAATTTCGTGTCGATATATTCATTATATCGAGAGTTATCATGTTCACATACTCTACGATATAAATTTTATTTCCCCGATGAAAGTAGTGAGTGCAAATTCTCAAAAAGGCTATGGCGATGGCATATTTGAGTCTCCGCACTTACTGAGGTAGTTGCGAAATGGTTGAGGTTGTGTTCCGAGATTGCAATTAGGCCAGTGCTAGCAACCCAAATAGAAGAGAAAACAACTGTCCCAAAACAAACAAAACGGACGTCGTGCCACCAGCTACCCCCAATTAAATATTTTCAGACGCTTCATGGCCTTAAGTGTCGTGAATATACGTTTAACCGTTTTATACTCGTGATGCCCGGACAAAAGAAACACTTTCTTCAATTACCCCCCCCCCCCCCCCCCCCCCCCCCTCTCCTTCTATATCATAAACAAGACATGTTTTTTTTCCCTTTGTTTCGATGTATCCTTTCAGATTATAGCTACTTATATGGGGCTTCCCCCTCCCCTCCCCCTTGTCAACATTTTTGTACGCCCCACAGTACATATTCCAAGTAGGAACATCCTTGAATTACCCTGCAAGTTTCGTGAATGTACGTTCAGCCGTTTTCACATGTACGCTGGACGAACGGACGTACATACACAGACATACATAGACATACTTTCAGTTAATACTTTAGACCTGAGGAGGTGAAACAGTAGTACTGCAGTAAATATCGTAAAAGTCTTCATTGAGAGGTAAATCTTCAGGTAGGTAGACGACCTTATCCTTGTCCTCTTTGGTGGTACGGTTGGTGGGAAGAGCTGTGGCCTTCTTGAAGAACCGTCGGAGGCTTGACTCTTCCTTCATCCTGGGACCTTCCTCGTGACCGCAGACGACGAAAAGGCAGGACAGAGGGCAGTTTCCACTTCCAGAATCTAGGAAGTCTTCATGGGCTAACTGAGCCAGCATGCTTCTAGTAGATCTAAACAGAGAAATGTTTACCTCAAAGATAGGAATCTCTTTAGGAGGCCGGGTCCACCGACGGTGCAACATGTGCATGGGTCACTTATAACATTGTGAGTGGCTTTCTGCGCATAGCGCATGTAACTTTCAGATAAAGTGATATAATGAAAAGTTACTCCCGGGAAACTCTCTAATATAACGAGAAATTATACAAAAAAAATAAAAAAATGTTTACAGATAGAAAACGGAATGGTGATCTCTAAAACCATAATACGAGGGACGTTCAATAATTAACGAGACAAATGGCTGAGGACACAAAACGTTTTATTCACCAATGAGACTTACTCCACTTTCCAACGTAATCTCCACTAACATTTAGGCACTTATCCCATCGCTTTGGAAGCTTTCTATATCCCGCTCTTAACGCGAAGCCACTTGTAATACGACCGCTTCATTGTCTTCGAACTTAGTGCCGCGTAAAAACTCTCTGAGTGGGCCGAACAGATGTAAATCGGACGGCGCGAGGTCGAGCCGGTATAAGATGAAAATGGCAACAACTCCCAACCCAAATGTTTGATGGTCTCTCGCGTTTTGTGGACGGGCGTTATCGTGCAGCAGAATCACACCTTTTGAGAGATTGGTGTTTTCTCCTTGATCGAATGCACGGTTCCAACACTAACATTACACCAATCAGCAATTGTCGTGATTGTAATACGTCTGTCACCGCGAATAAGGTAATTTATGCGATTTTACAACGCGTCGGTCAAGATTTCAACCGGTCGTCCGGGACGATGAATATCGGTGACATTTGCTCGGTCCGATTTAAACTGTTTTATCTATTTATACACGTTTCCGCGGCTTAAACACTTTTCATCATACTGCTTCAACATTCTCAAGTTAATTTCATATGGTTTTACGCTTTCAGATAACAAAAATCTTATCACTGAACATTGCTCTTCTGGCGTACACATATCGAGAGGAGCTGACATTTTGAAATGAACAAAAGAGGTTATGTTCGTTTTTATTTCTTTCAAACAGCTAATTGAATTTATCTCAAAGTTTTTTTTTTTTTTTTTTTTTTTTTGTGGGGGGCTTTATGTATGTACGGTGCATATTAGCCATGCCAATGTGTTAATCTAATAATTTACAAAATCCATGGCCCCGGGAGAGAGTTCTATCTACGAAATAAAACTCACTCCCGGACGGGATTCGAACCCGCAAACCGCGGTGAGACTACACGACCAAAGCCCTACGCTCTAGCCCGCATGGCCACCACGCTCCCCCAAAGTTTCATCTGATAATATTTATTAGTTTACCAGCTATTGCAGTTCGTCTCGTTAATTGAGTGGTTGACGCGAAAAAGGTTCTAAGCGCCACTTTAGTCAAAATGAGATTTCTGTGGAATCAGGTTCTATAGGTCTCTAGGGACTGTGTAGGGAAGTTTTTTTTTGCCGTTACAGCAGCAGTTGGTAGTATTGAGCCACGTCAGTGTTGAGCCTCATGGAAGAAGGTTCTAACAGCCACCAGTAGTTCTCAACATGGCAGCGGAAGGAAGTGTTATTTTGGCGTTTAGAACCTTTTTCGCGTCAACCACTCAATTATTGAACGACCCTCATATAATATGAAATGGATTTCTGATCGAACCAAAAAATTATTTTTACCCTGGACAGACAAAATTATTATTATGATTTTATTACAAAAAAATACAAAAACAAGATTGAATAAACACACATACTTAGAACCATAGGACAAAGGCCTGCTCGGCCTTCATAAAGGACTTAATTACATATGAGTGATAAAAATGCAAATATTTCTTTTAACTGTCTCAAATAATTAGATAATTTATCTTATGGTTATGTTTTCATTAATTTATGAATTGTTATTAATGATACTATTTGAAGCTTACTTAATATAATGGCTTCTAAGAGGATGAGGTGGGCGGTAAGGTATGCACTTGCGCGGGGCGGCAGAGTTTGTAGAGCCGCCCGCCCTCAAGGAGCAGGACAAGGGCTGAGATACATCCTTGCGAATATCTCCTTGCTGAAGACACAGACATCTCGAAGAAGGATTACACAGACAGAACTACGGCATTGCCGGAAAATTCGATCCGTTTGACAGTTAATGTAGACTTTTCCATTGTATATCCTCTCTTTTTAATAAAGGGCTAATGAAGAGAGAGGAAGGGTTTAAGTCAAGAATGACCAATTTTGAGAAGTGAGTTGCTTATATGACTCTCTTTGCTTCAACAAAAAAATATAAGTTTAATAGTATATATATCAGATATATTATTCTTCCATTTTTTTCTGTGATTCAGAATATATTTAATATATAAACGTTGGGGTATATTCTCCCATAATCAAATTGCACACTTAACTGAGCTCATTAGTTTCACTGATTTCATTATTCATTGGATATCTTCATTTTTTTGTTCATAGTTTTAATGTTGATTCATTTTTAATATGTTATTCGTATTTCTTTATTATTGACATATTTTTAATGTGATTAACATATTAATTTTCACTATGCGTTAAAATATCTATAAAAATATACTAAATAATACCAATGTTCGTAGGTCTCCGCCAAAATTAAAAGTGAACCAACACTATAAATATTAAAAAAGAAATATTGAATGCATGCGAAGTAACAAATTAATGAGGTCAGCTAGTATTTTTGTTATTCAAAATATTTAAAAACTATATTTATATTAGATTAATGAGAGACTTGATATTTATGATTACTGATTAAATATTACATACAATTTTAGAAAATGGCGATTTATCCGAAAGGTCGGTAAATTAGGTACGTTTTGAAACTCAGAAAATAAATGGCAGAATAATATTGATACATTATAATACATTCGAAATCTCCTTACAAACCCCAACAACCACAATAATAATAAAAATATAACGTTTTGATGAAAATGTGGTGGTAAGTTCCGTAAGTCTTATCGATTGGGTAAGCGCAAAAGCTGATTTCTTAAATAAATTTGCTAAAATAACTTAAAGCATACTGAGACTGTGACGTAGTGACAAGGGTGGTGCGGAGTGGCGTGGTAGAAGAGCTCTGCGCATGATCCCACCAAAACCAGCTCAGGTCTCTTTTAGATAATACTTTGTCACTGGGTTCTGCTTCCGCAACATGAGCCATCAAAATCATTATCAGCCAAAGCCTAAACAGAAAACAAGGTTTATTTATTGGTTTCCAAAAACTCAATTTGGAAAGGTAATAATTTTTCGAAAACTGGGTATTTTGCTGACAACTGCCTACTATTCTTAAAAATATCTAATGGCTCCACACATTGGTTTAACATTTAGATCAAGACCATTTAACCAACGTGTAGATGGACGATTGGCGTTGGTAGCTTTCGGATCTCGGACCAAACATGAAAGGTAATGTCGTCCACATATTGAACCAACCTCAATGGGTTCTGTTCCTGTACCTCTCGAGTCTTTTTATTCAGGAATGAGAACTCTACTCAACTGTCATAATTCACAGTAGTGAATGATAAATGTAACATATAATTCTATGACAGCAAAAGCAAACAACAAATTTATTGTTATAATACTTGGTCCAAACCGGGGATTACTGAGGAATTGCTCAATGTGTGGACGCCATGTACCTTGGGCCAATATTTGTAAAGCTGGCTCTACACACATACTATTTGACTGGTTATTTGATATTCAATTAACTAATCTATCATATAATCAAAAAGAAAGATAATTGCATACAGTGAGTCTCAGGGATTTTTTTCTATTTTTACCATTGATGTATGTTAATCTTCAGTTGTTAAGCAATAAATATAAGCTACTATTAATAGTCAGAAAAGTAATATTATTGACGAACTTAAATCGTTGGAAGAACCAGAGGTAATTCTCTACTATCTGTTACCCTTCTTCAAATTGTAAATATAATACACTATTGAAACATTAATGGGATAGAAGCTTCATCAAAAGCCTTTGTTAAGTAGTTATTGTTATAATACACTATAGAAACTGTAATATATAGAATGTATATTATATGTGTAAAAAAAACACTATAGAAGCCATTGTTATAATAAACAATTGTACATATTACAAAGGAAAGTCGTTTTTACATTTAAAAAATAACTAGTCTAACCTTCGCCTGATATAACCGTCATCGTGGACTGAAATTGATATCAGGAATAATCATAAATATCATGTATTTAGAGAAAAAAAAACCTTTCTATCGTTAATTATTAATAGGTACTTACACGTCGATGTTTATCTGCCATCTTATATGGGTCTAATGATTCAACATACTTCAATAGAAATACATCAAGGTGAACGCACTAATTTATGATATTAGCATAATGGAATAAATAAGTTTAAGTAATAATAAAACAGTTTCAAGTTAAAAGAGGCTCGAAGTGATCGATAAACACAAGAAGACAACGTTAACGAGATGCTTGAATGATGGTGGTGGGATTTGAATGTTCTATTACGTACCTCGTGACGAGATCTTACTTTGTTGTCTGTTATTTTTTAGCTGTTATTTTATTTCTACAGTAGCAGGCTGCTACTTAAATTCAAAAATAGTTTGAGTAGCCAAAATAAAAATGAGATTAATAATATTTATTGATGGACTGAGACCAATATAAAAAATTTGTTTAAATTAATTAACAAATGAAAATAATAGTAATAGTAAATGCATACAGACACATTATCATTATCTCTGTGGAAGAATAACAGTATTAACTCCTTAAAATAAGGAAATTGCCCAAATCAGGAATAAAGTCGTAGAAAAAAGTAAGACCTAACTCAATTCGTGCATCTTATAGTATGTTTGGAGGATCAGAACCTGACTTTAAAATATATGTCTCTACAATTATCGTTCTGTTTTCTTAACAAACGAGAACCTCCGATGGGTCACGCCAAAAAGTAATTAAATTCCATGAATTATGAGTTTTTAGTTAAAGAAAACTTTATTATTCTGACACACCATTTTTTTTTTAAACAAATATATTTATTTATAATGAAATGTTCGTGACACTGAATAACCGCGGAAAAGTATTTATTTGTTGTCCAAATATGAAAAATGGAGGTACATCTTCAAAACTTATATTTAACAAAATAGCATAAAGAAATATGATTTACTCTGTGATTAAAATAATTGATGATTAAAATAATATAAATTAATATTATTTGTACTGTTGTTGAAATTATTAAATAAAAAAATTATATACCTATATATTTGCGTTTATTAAAAAAAAAAAAAAAATTCATAAGCTACCTGATGATAAAAAACATTTCTTGAGGTCGTATTTTTTTTTTGTTTTCATGAAGATCTGTCAAGTTTGTTTATAATGAATTCATTGACGATCTTGGAAGTAGTTGTTGTGATCTGAGGTTAGTTGGAAGCCATTCTAACAATTCAGCGATCAAGGGAGCATTGTATTGGATTTAATGGGTATTTGGCAATTTATTAACTGATTTAGCGGGGATTAACGTAACTTGGTGTTAAATGGTGTGACAGGGTGTTTAACTAAATGAATGCCTAAAATAATTATGGAGTGTATTCTAACAAATTGAAGTGGGTAAAAATCTACCCTCATCAATAACTCACTTGCGGGCTAAATCGATTTTCACGGGCTTCTATACAAATACACACAACTCAATTCTTATTCGATTAATTTAAACACTAAAGCGAAAAGGGACGATAGTCTGAAAAGTCCCATATTACCCAGATTTTTGTTTTTGGATTCGGAAAAATGAATTTGGAAAACATAATCGATTTAAGCAGTTTGGAAAGTCAAAAAACTTATTTCAGTGGTCAGATGCAAAAATGTTCTAATCAGAAAACGCAAATAGTTATTTTACCCTAAAGAGAAGGACAAGACGTCGAATATTGAGTGGGACTTTTCTCACCACTGAACACACCTGAAGAATTGGCCACTCTGCAGGGCAAAGTTAAATACAAAATGACTCTCTGCCTTTTATGTTTAAAATATTTTTTTATGTTATTCTTTCTTATCTCTCCGCATAAAGATTTTTTTCTCAACAATAATAATGAGCTTGCAACATTGACGGAAGTGGATCTGTCATGTCAATAAAAACCCACTATTTGGCCAACATGAAAAACATCATATTCAATATAGAAGGGCAAAAACAGACTTCAACATGAATATCTCAGCGATCTCATGTATCTTAGAAAAAATGAAGAAAATTCACTTTTTCGATTTTCCCTAAGCACACTAAGACACCTTTTTTCACTAACAAATGACATTTGCATTAGGCTAATCCGTTAGAAACGCGCGGCCATATTCGATTTAGATAAATAAATAAATAAAATACTGATTGAAGAAATGTTGATTTAGTTGTCAAACTTCAACATTTAATATCTCAGAGTGTACCCAACGGAGTGTTCTCATTCTAAGATTTTTTTCGTTTAAGAAAATCGTGTTTCAGAGTTAGTCAAGAAAAGTATGTAACCCCATTTGAAATAAGAAATTTGTGTTCGAAATCCCACATGCTTAATACTCCATTTTGTTTTTTTGTTTTCAACTAAGTTTCCGCTCTGTCTTTAAAACCATAAAGTTAGTTAGTTATTACGACTCAAGCCCGGGCTTTAACTACAAGGCCATATCGCCTACTACCAGAGCGCTCTTTCATCACTCTGGTGGACATGAGTCTATTTAAACCATAAAACTAAAATCAGTAGTTGTCTTAACCTCGTTGTCTCGGCCGATTTGACTGAAAATCAACATCGTCCTCATTCGGTTCTGCATAAACATAGACAACTTTATACTTATACATTCATTTTACTGGGCCTCAGCTACACCAAGTATAGGGGAAGGGGGAGACTAATAATGCGATAACAACGGTTGAAAAGTCAAAAAAGTTAAAGAGTCTAGTGCCGAGCAAATGCAAGAGCTACGGCAGCATCGAAAAGAAAATGAAAAAACGGAGCAAAATATGAAATTCAGTTAAAAACTTAATATGAAATTTATTTCTCCACATAACTTACCGAAACTTGATACAGCTGAAGGACGGAGAGGATACAAGCTCCACAAATGGACGTCTGGTAACCTTAATTTATGAAAATGGTCACCACTCACCAGAAGGAAGTAGAAAGTTTCATATAGATCCGTTTTGCGCCACTTGACTCTTGTTCCCTGAACACTGTTGCGTAGAGATCATTTCGAGACCAGATTACTTCATTCTTGCAACACACAAATTATACGTTTTTCATATTTATTCCAAAATTCAAAATGCATCTCAACTAAGAATCTATTGCTAAAATTAAAAAATATAAAAGAACCCTTGAAACTAACCAAGATGGATTCCATCATATAAACATATGATAATATGTTTATATTAAGTTATTTACATTTCTTTTTTTTTTTTTTTTACTTTCTTATATCTATATTATAAAGAAGTATTGCAATCGTGCGAAAATTCGAGATCGAATTGTCAACGAATTTTCACGTTTCAAGGTCCCCTGAATACGTTTTGACCATTTCCCCAATGATATATGTTTTTTTTTTTTTTTTTGGCCTTATGTACAATGCATATTTTAGCCATGACTCTTATAATGGTGTTTTACCTAATTATTTACGACATCCATGGCCCCGGGTGGAAGTTTTATCTTAGAAATAAAAAACTCACTCCCGGACGGGATTCGAACCCGCGAACCAAGGTGAGACCATGCGACCAAAGCCCTACGCTCTAGCCCGCACAGCCACCATGGCTCCCCGCGTCTGTGTGTCTGAATGTGATGGATAGTTGTAAAATATCTTTTTGAAACATATATTTGTTCACGATTCCTTGATTTACCCAAAAACGGTTAGTGATATCGAAAAATTGATTTCTACCAAAAATGTTTGTTATTAAATTTGCAATCGCCAAGTGTCCTCAGAATTGAGATAGGACCAATAAGATTAAAGTTACAGCATCCCAAATAATGGAAAATAAATTTCCATAGGAAATATTTCAAAACAATCTTTAAATTGCATCGCATAGCAACGAGTTATGATAGATTTTTTTATTACAAATGATAAAAAGGGCGCCGGTAGCTGAGTGGTATGCGTGCTTGCTTACTGAGCTGAAGATCGCGGTTTCGAAACCCGGCCAAAGCCATTAGTATATTTTATCTGGGAGGCAACAAAAAAAAACCCTTCCTATGGATGGGAAGTTAAGCGATGGTCCATGTACGATGTCAGGTACTCGATATCCTCGGTGAATAAAAATTTAGAGTAACGAAAGAGCGTTCTGGTAGTAGGCGATATGATCTTGTAGTTAAAGTCCGGGCATGAGTCATAATAACTAACTATTAAAAATGATGAAAAAAATGATATGTGATGTGGCCATTACAGGGCATTGTTATACCAACCACGCTTATACTCTTCCCCCTCCATTTTCATACTGGCATTACAAGCACGTCACTCTCAGAATAACGCTGTACAATGAAACAAGGAAAACTGCTGACGCCAATGCATTAGCTGGGGGGGGGGGTCTTAAAAAACATTAACAATGAGCTTACGTAAGTGTATACAAATAGATATTGATTACTAAAATCTCTTGTTTAATTTCCTGCAAAGGAAGTCTTGAATGAGGTTTCTTTAGAGACAGCAATTCGACTCCAAATTGTGTAATCTGTTTGTTTGTTCAGCTTAATTGAAATGGCTGTTTGAGATGGCGAGAGGATATAGTCTTGAGAGCTTTGTCAGACATTCTGAAGATGTTTCTCCGATCATGTGGAAACATTGTTTCATAAAGGTTGGAGATTTGATGGACATTTCAGCAGAGAGGACACCCCCCCCCCCCCCCCCCCCCCTCCCCCCTCCTCCTCAATTATATGTGTCCTCCCTCTTAAACAGTTTTCTATAAGAAATCAACTCATTGTTATAGACAAGGTAAACTAAACCAAGAGTCGTCCTTAGGGCGCACTGTCACGACCGATAGTAATGTTACTAGGGCTATCGAGAACCAGACGTTTCGATCTTTTTAATCGGCAGATTCTTACCCTCAAGTTCCCGCTCTCCCTCTAAAATGTTTACCTCTCAAATCTGAGGAGCCCAAAATCCAAATCCATCAGCGTTTACAACAAAAATAATAAAAAATATACAATATAAAACACAAAGCCCGGAGCAGTATCTTCCAAAGGTTATTTGAACTTCACTGCGCATGCCCCAATACAAGGACGATTTCAAGTAGATTAGCGTACTACGTACTTGAAAACCTGGTAGCCGCAAGTAGCGGTCAAGAATGCGCCAGGTCTTGCGCTTCTGTCTACTGTACATGTACCTGTTCTAGAATGATTTGCTTACTATGAAAACAGTCAGTCATTGTTTTAAATTATTTATATCCTAAATAGAACCAGATAAAACAATGTAAAACAGGACCACAAATTGAAAAGGAAGGATGGGAGTGTGGGTCACTGTTATCAGGTAACAGTCACTGAAGGATGGGAGTGTGGGTCACTGTTATCAGGTAACAGTTACTGAAGGATGGGAGTGTGGGTCACTGCTACCAGGCAACAGTCACTGAACGATGGGAGTGTGGGTCACTGTTACCAGGTAACAGTCACTGAAGGATGGGAGTGTGGGTCACTGTTACCAGGTAACAGTCACTGAAGGATGGGAGTGTGGGTCACTGTTACCAGGTAACAGTCACTGAAGCTGACGTTAGTGACCGGTGAAGAGCCCTGCGGTGTCCTCAAGTGCTGCTCCCTACTCCAGATCCTATGAATTAATCAACAGTTCAATCGGATTTGTGCCCCCTCCCCTCCCTCCCCCCCCCACTCTCTCGCTCTCTCTCTCTCTGTTCGCCATCAGACCCCCACCCTTTGCATATTCAACGGTTATAAACATGGACAAAAATAAATTACAAAATAAAAAAAAATGAGAAAGAAAACCAGAGTTGCTTGGACCGTATCGCATTTCGGTCAGTTTTATTTTATTGGGAATTTTACCCAACAAAATAATCAGAAAACATGAAATTGTGCTGAAAACATATCGATTGTTTGGTCGATTACACAACTTTCCCTTTATATCAATCATATATTGCTAATGGGAGGGGGGGGGGGGGGGGGGGAGGGGGAGGCTTATTTCAACCTTTTGAGGAGAAGGTGGAATATGAGAGGAGGGGGATTAGTTGCGGGAGGGGAGGATATAAAGTAAAGTGTGATACACTAACTGGCGGGAAGATTAGACAGTTTCCCGCTCCCGCCGAATATTAATAAGGCGGGAGGGCGGGAACTAGCTACAAAACCGGCTAATGTAAATCTTATGTCCTCCACCCTCCCCTTCAGGCTGTCGACAGATTTAGTTACCTGCAAGTTTTTGGCTCGTTCCCTCAGGCACCGTCTTCTTCACCTGACACTCACTAATCTATGCCATCGTATCTTCTGGTGGCTGAAAGAAACATCAGCCACACCGTCTCCACACAAAGCATTAGCCTCTGGAGAAACATGACCTCATGTTTTTTGCCTCAGAAGGGGCTTACCTACAACTATTGATAAAATCTCATGAGCATATTTTTTTTCTAATCATATCCATCATTGGCCTACATCTGAACAGAAAAAAGAAGTTGTCGGTGAATCATCAGCATTGTACTTCCCCCGGTATTTTGACTCAGGGACAATTTCGTGTTATATCGACAGTTGCGACTGTTTTTGAGTTCCCCCCCCCCCCCCCCTCCTCTGATCGCCAATTTTCATCGGCCGATTTGGATGAAAACCAACAGTTGTATTACTTATGGAGTTCTGCAGACCGGGAATTATCTTGTTCAAAGGCACTATTACAGTCAGGATTTTTTTTTTTTTCCCAACTATACGAAGTAGGTATAGGGAAAGTTATGCAATCGGTCAAAAATTCGATGTTGTGTTTTCACCGGAATTACATGTTTTTCGGCTTCCGGGTTCCAAAATTGAAGAACAAAATGTCCTGTCTATCTGTGTGCTTGTGCGTTTGTATTTGTCCTATCACCCGAGATAGAATGAATATATCGACACGAAATTTCATATGTAAATTCAAAGCTCTCTAACTTGTAATTTTTGAGGAAATTTAAAATGTGCAGATAACTTATATATGAGGAGTTTGGAGTCAGAGCGGACCAACCCACAATTTTTCGGAAAATGAGTTATTACCATCCTGATGTTGGCATAGGTTCCCTCTTTCAAAACCAGTTTGTATCACTTAGTTTCTTCACTTCAGTGATAGATAGCAGCACTTTAAGTTTAGTCCACAAGTATTTTGTGCATATATTTTCAAAGTCACAATGGATCATACGGCCTTCAAAAACTTTATAGAACACAAAAAGGGATCACTCATCCAATACTATTCCAAAATTTCAAATATAAATAAATATTTGGGGCCCATTTATGGAGATAAACAAAATGTACTCAATTTTCAATTGCCATTTTCTACCTGTTCAGTTTCAACCAGTTGGTCCGCTCTGGCTCCAAACTCCTCATATTATACTTTGTATAAGGAAGTTAAACAAGAATCATGCCTGTATCTCCGTGTCTGTAAACACGTGATTCCCGATTGACTGAATATATCGATATCGACATGAAATGATATAGGTGGGAGCAGAGCCCCATAAGGGCGATACCGGGTACCAATAAGGGGGATGTTCAGCTCAAAAACCCTATTAATAGTATAGACAGAAAATTGTATTGAGGATTGAGAAATGCTTGATAAGAAAGACACTTATTGATTCTAGCAAACATTTTGTCGAAAAGGGTGGAGGGGGAGGAGTATGTGGAGAGTCCCATCGGATCTGATTCTGTTTGTGAACGACGAAATGAGAAGATATATGAAATGAGAGGTAGACATGATGTGGACTTTATCTGGGGACCAGCTCGGACCTAAATGAAACCCAGCTCTGCAGATCCAACGAGGGGGGGGGGGGGTGGGTCTCCCCCGAAGAATGTTTCCTGACAGGTAGACTGACAAAGCGGGCCCTCGTATCTTTGCCGCTGACATGGGTTCAACACTGGTCACTTCCTCCATATAGAATGAATATCCCCATAAAAGCAATTCTCATGTAAAATTCCACCAAGTAAAGCAACAATATGCAAAAATATATTTCAGTCCAGTGGTACGGGAGTTGGAGAAACCTTGAGCATGTCGTCCTTCGGATGGGACGTTGAGCGATGGTCCAGAGCCTACGAGGTATTCGTTAAAGACCCCTACCCTAGGTGAATATAACATCACACAATTATTTCATCAGATTGTTTTACTAAGGATATCTTAAGATAACGAGTGTTGCTGGCTCAGTTGCTAGCTCATAAAATGTTTGATTATATTAACTTGAAGTTATGTAATCGGAGAAAATAATTTTTTAACAAAATTACATGTTTTTTGATCCCATGACTCCAAAAATGAAAAAAAAAAAAGAAATACCCGACTCAAAAATCCTGATAACTGCCGATGTTATGAGTGTATCGCATCACAAAATTTAGTATGAGCATTCAGAAGCCAGTATGTAAGTCAAATATTAATTTTGAGGAGAAGTGTCGATATCGCTGATATTTGACAGGTTATGTTTGCTCCAGCATCACGCCCAAACGGATGAACGGATTTTAATGAAACTTCACATGTAGCATCCTTTCGAGCCTGATTGAATAATAGGACGGCAGGGGGGGTTGTAAGGGGGGGCTAAAAATTAAAATAGTGCTTAAAAATAGTCAAAAGTAGTTAAAAATAGTCAAATTAATGACAAACATGTTGATAAATTCATTACATCGGCAGTTATTAGGGTTTTTGAATTGAGCCCTCTCCCCCGGAACTCCCGCCTCCCCTCACCCGATATTGCTGAATTTAACAGGTTATGTCCTCTGTGGAGTGTAATTTCAAATACGAAATTTGATGTTGATACGATCATTACATCGGCAGTTATTAGGTTTTTGAATTGAGCCCTCTCCCCGGAACTCCCCCCTCCCCTCACCCGATATTGCTGAAATTTAACAGGTTATGTCCTCTGTGGAGTGTAATTTCAAATACGAAATTTGATGTTGATACGATCATTACATCGGCAGTTATTGGGATTTTTGAGTTGAGCCCCCACCCCGGAACTCCCCCCTCCCCTCACCCGATATTGCTGAAATTTGACAGGTTATGTCCTCTGTGGAGTGTTATTTTAAATACGAAATTTGATGATGATACGATCATACATCGGCAGTTATTGGGATTTTTGAATTGAGTTTCTCTTAACTCCCCGTTCTTGGTGACAGACTTACATAATGCAGCTGAAACGTGTGTGTTCGTATGTTTGTTCCAGCATCACGCCCGAACGGCTGGACGGATTTTCATGAAACTTTACATGTAGCGTCCTTTCGAGCCCGATTGAGTAATACGCTACGTGGCGTCCCAATATTCCGAACGGGAGGAGGGGTTGTAAGGGGGGGCTATGCATAAAAATTGTGCTAACTCATTAATTAATGTTCGGATTGTCATATAATTTCATATGTAGTTTTCTCAAAGGCCAAATAGAAAGAAATAGTATGTGACGTCAGAAAATTGTGAACGGGAGGGGGGTTGTGGGGGTAGGCCTAAGTATAAATATAGTGCTAAAGCATTAACTAATGATCAGATTGTCATGAAATTTCACATGTAGTATTCCTAAAGGCCAAATCAACAAATAGGGAGTGTGACGGCTCAAAATGTTGAACGGGACGGGGGGTTGTGGGTGGAGGCCTAATTATAAAGATACCGGTAGCTCAATAACTAATGGTCGGATTATCATGAAATTTCATATGTAGTATTTTTAAAGGTGAAATAGAAAAATTCACTATGTGATATCTCAAAAATTCGAACGGGAGGGTGGTTGTGGGTGTAGGTCTTAGCATAAAGATAGTGTTGGCTCATTAACGACCGGTCGGATTATCAAGGAATTTCACATGTAGTAGTAGTAACTACGTACTAGCTATGGTGTCCGCCGTTGTAAGGCACATACTAGCTATGAAGCCCAGTGGTCCTAACTGCGTACTGAAACATCATGAATGTACTGTCGAAGAATTGAATAGGATTCGTTCGAGAGATATTAGGAGAAAAGTCAAAGTTTCCCGGGCAACGCTCTTTATTACTGCTAGTTCATTATAAAACTCAAAATTAACTTGAGCTCACGATGAAATGATAAAATTATGAATATCTATTTGATAACGACCACAGTCAAATTAAAAATATATACAAAGAATGATGAGAAAAAAATAGTCAATTTAAAAGTACATACAAAGAATGATGAGATTGGAAGAATGAAGTTCGTTGGCTGAATGAAGACAAGGGTGAACGGGCACAATGGCAGATCCCACGTCAGAGAAGTTCATACAAAGAAGAGGAGGACCGTTATAAGATACAGCAATAAAAAAAAAAAAACTATAATACGTGCACTCTCGGGCAACTATGGCAGGGGACTGAGTCTGAAACAGAGAGACGGATTAGCAGTGTGTTTACATTACGTTCAGTCAACAAACGTTGTTGATAAACATACACTACTGTAGAGTATGAGATTCCGGTGACTAAGATGTCTTGAGTATAGACAATGATATTTTGAAGAGGGTTGAGAAGGACTGAAGAGAGGATGGTCGTAAAGCAGACACCGGGCAAGGAGCTGTCCTGAGATGGCTGGTGTGGCTTTTATAGCGCCCCCCCCCCCCCTCCAAATGGGATTGGAGTAGCACATCGTTTTAACGGTCCCTTTTCTGTCACTCGTCTACAAATGGACCTGTATAGACCAATCAGCAATCCCAGTACTACGTGATGTGTTGGCGAATTTAAGCAGGTTATAATGTATTTTGACAGTTTAGTAACTGTAATAGGGCTTAAAAAATCTGATCTAGCGGCAACGTACTTCACCAGCTCCAATTTTATATAATCTAATAAGATTTTACCATCCCCGCTAAAATGTTTTCCTCTTTAGCCAACTTAGCTGAAAATCAATAGATGACAGTTGTTATTTGGGTTGAACCCAGTGGCGGTCTATCGTGAGGGTTAAGGCTTAAGCCCCATAGAGAAACGATAGGGCTAAAACAAGTATAACAGGAGACAGCCACTTCTCAAATATCTGTATGTTAACTTTCCCATAGGGAAACGATAGGGCTATAGAATGTATCGACACAAACCCCATAATGATTATAATTTTTAGCGGAATCGGCACAACAAAAGGGGGGGTTCAGGGGGGGGGGGGGGGGCTCAATTCAAAAACCCGAAAAACTGCTGGGCATGTACATAGCCGGGAATTCACAACTTTTTTTAAATGTTTGTATTAGGATGCAGGGAATCATGAAATTCCGATAAAAATTCAAAATCGAATTTCTAACCGATCATGTACCTCCTGTTATACTTCGTTTAGCCCTATCGTTTCCCCCCTTTGGGAAAATTAAGATATAGATATTTGAGAAGTGGCTGTCTCCTCGTCGAAAGAACAAGTACAAATTGAAATAAAAATGATACCTACTTTATGGAGAGACGGAACAGACACATTTCTCAGAATGGATGGAAGGTAGGCTATTGTGGAGAGCTGGGGAGGAGTGTTTCCATGGAAACTGGCCCTATGCTTTCATGGTAATTACCATGATTCCTGCTATGGTAAAGGTCTGAGGGGCTATGGCAAGTGATGCCTGGATGAATGGAAGTAGAGAGGCAGAACGAGCCCTTTTAGCAGGTTCAGTCCTAGCCTGGCTCATTCATCTCCTCCCCGCTTACTGCGCTCTTCTACACAGTAGCCTAACTTCAAATTTGGCCCCGACCAAGGAAATGTGACGGAGAATGAGAGGTGGTCAGGTGAGCGAGCCTCTTCACACCGTCTCACTTCTCCCTCCTGTTATCTATAACTATGCGATAGTTGGCCTTCATTACTGCTTGCCTTCACTTCCCTCGAACGTTGAGTCAAGAAACTGTATGAAATAGCATGACAATGATGTAGTTTTTCTTCCGTCGCTCGACGAAGCAAAGGGAAAGTTATGTAATCGGTCAAAAATTCAATGCAAAATTTTCAACGGAATTCCAAATATGAAAACACTTTAGTGGGCTGTCTGTGCGTCTGTGAACACGAAAACTCTCTATAAAATGAATGTATCGATACGAACTTTTATATGTGAATCCAGAACCCAGAACCTTCTATCGACAACACCTATCGATTTTCAGCCAAATAGGCCAAAGGGAAGGGGGAATTAGGGAAGAGGCATAACTCAAAAACTGGAAGAACTGCCGTTGTAATGGATGTATCGACACAAAATTTCATATGTGGATTCAAAACTCCACAATGACGAAACTTAATAAGATTCAGAGGAATCGGCAGAAGGGGAGGGGGCGATGAAAGGGGGCTTAACTCAAAAACTCTAATAACTGCCGATGTAATGAATGTATCGACATGAAATTTAGTATAAGCACTGAGGTGCCTTATGTAAGTCAACTATTGAATATTAGCCCAAACGTCGACTGGTTTTGGAGGAGGAGCGAAAAGTTAATGGATTAATTCGTTCTGGGGAAGTACATTGCCGGTGATTCACCATCGACTTTTGCTTTTTGCACTTGCAGTCGCTGATGAGGCTCCCACTTCAAAGTGCAAGTTTTTTTGTTCAAATTCAAAATATGAAGTTTGATTCAAATACGTTCGGCCATTTTCCTCTGATGAGACAGACATACACGGACACATAGAAACTCTCAATTTCGTTAATATAGATACAATATTATTACGGCTGGAGCGTGCCCAGTAGGAACGATTACACGTTTGTTCCGAATGCCCATTTCTCCACGATTTCCTTGGTAACCAGTTCTATTTGTATTCCATTAGATTAGCATGCCCTCCCTTCAAGGTAGCTGTAATCACATAAAGATTGTCCCCCCCCCCATCCCTCCCCCCCTTCCCTACTACCTGCCCTCCCCCCCTCCTTCAACCCAAATTTCACTTCAACTCTCCACAAGAGCTTTCTCTGAAAATTAGTGTGGATATAATTCTTCTATCGTATCCATACGAAGTATAGGGAAAGTTATGTAATCGGTCAAAAATTCGATTTTGGGACTTTCAACAGACTTTCATGTTTTCCGACCCTTAGATTACAAATATATAAAAAAAAAAAATCGGGTGCGTGCAACTCCGATGCGTGGCGAAATGAGCGTGACAACGTCTGAGTTGCGAGATAGCGAAAGTGTCAAGAATCAAATATAACAAATCATTTCAATAAAATTGTTGAACCTTGAAACAATTTAAAAACAATATAGAAAGAAAGCATTCATAAGCATAATAGTTAAAAAACCAGTTTATTATTAATCTGTAATATAATATATATTCTGTTTTAGTAAGTAACAGCTGTCTCGCTCTCTCTCTCTCTCTCGGCGCATGCGCGATACGTGTGTTACGTGTTACCGAAAGTAACATAAAGCAGTTTTCGAACATGGGGTGCCGGCCTACCAAATTATAAGACGTTGTCACGTCAAAAAGTTGTGTTTCTCAACATATAGAATGAATGTATCGACATGAAATTTCACATTTAAATTCAAAACTCCATTAGGACGACACTATTTAATTTTGAATGGGATCGGCTGAAGGAAACGGGAGGTTCAGGGTAGGGGGCTAAATGCAAAACCCTAATAACTGCCGATGTAATGAATTTATGGACACAAAATTTAGTATGAAGATTCAAGTCATCTATTGAATATTAGAGCAAACGGTCGACTGGTTTTGAAGGGAAAAGTTAATTGATTAACTCGAACTGGGGAGGTACATTGTCAGAGATTCACCGAATACTTTATTTTTTTCATTTTTGGATTCAGGTTGTCGAAGTACAAAAAATTGAAAACTCGACATTGAAAACTCGACGATCCCCAATATTACAAAAGCTACCAAATTAAAGAAGATAAGCCCCCCCCCACCGCCCCCCCCCCCCACCCCCCGGAGGGGAAACTTACATTCCCAGATGTTTAAAATAATGTGCGGTGAACTTTAGGACGGAACCCTGACACCGTATAGTTCTTACGTTATTTTTAGCTTAAAAATTAATTTATGCAGTAGATTAGTAAGCGTCATGAGTTGATATTTTCAGAAGTCTCCTAAATACATAAGGAGGTGAGGAAGTGGGGGGAGTGTATGTGGAGGAAGTTTGCCAATCTGTCACCAGGTAGCAGCAACATCACTCACGGCCCTGTCATCAACTTGCCTACCATCGCTCCACATATATCACTGTTATTTAATAACACCAGAACCTACTCCATCGGATACTTGATGCTATCCCAATGTGAATATTGACGTGAACTATCTAAGATGGGTTCTCATACTGCTACTTAGGGGTCATTCATAAATTACATAAGGCATTTGGGGGTGGGGGGGGGGGGGGGGGGGGGGGTGTATAAGCTCAATATTACTAATTCTTACTATAGCGGAGGGGGGTAAAGAATTTGATCTTATGTAAGTTTTTGAATTTAAAACTGACTAGGGATTTCCCTATTGCTTGAATGTTGAAAAATAATTGTCATTTTAGTATCATTTATTTATTATACCTGACATGTCTGCATATTTACATCCACTAGGTAACTTATTTAAACTTGGGTACAAGTTTTTCTACGTAAAACTTCAAAGATTTGTCAAGAAGAGACAAACATTTTTTGGAAAACTAATAATGAAATTTTTAAAAATAACTCCAGTGCTTTAGATCATTATTAGATTAATCGAAGTATAATTGCAATAAATAATATTTTTTAATCAAACTGTCTTTTATTTTATCAATACGATCATTTCTTACGAAAATTTCTTATCAAGGGGTGGGGGGAGGGGGTGGGGGTGGGGGGTTGAAATATTATGATATTTTACAATGGGGGGGGGGGGGGGGGGGGGGGGGTCAAATTAGCTTTAAAAAAGCCTTACGTAATTTATGAATGGTCCCTTATCGCTAACAGATACTTTTCTCTGATATTACTTAATGGCAGTTATTTAATCGATCGGAAATTCTGTGTTGAGTTTTTACTGGAATTACATGTTCTTCGACCCCCTAAATTATGGGTTCTGTAGGTCGATCACCGTCTATGGAACACTATTTAGCCGCATGTTCGTCTGTCTGCCCTCAAAAGATATGTTCGCTGATTTACCGGCCATGTACAACTCAACTAAAATTATTTGTAGTCAAATAGGTTATCGATCTCTTTCTCTCTCTAAATTTTCTTTTACCTGATTGGGCTCAAAATCAGAAGATATCTTACGGAATTTTGATTTTTTCCAGAGGTGCTTCTTTTTTCTTTTTTGATAATATTTCGGGACACTTTCAAGTCCCTTCTTCTGGTCACTATGATCAAGTTTAAGAAACATATGTTAAGGAGCTATTAGAATTCTGGAGTTAAGCCCCGTCTAATCTCTCCCCTCTCCTTAAGCCGATTTTGCTGAAAGTGAATATGTGTCGTATTTATGGTGTTCTGTATTCACGTTCAAAATATTCTACTCTCTATCTGGAGTTACGAGTACCTGCACAGACCTGTGAAAAAGTAACATAGCACTTGTGGCCGACTATAAAACTTGCCTCATGTGAATGTTGATAAGTGTAATGTTTAAGTGGTGCGACACAGCAAATGGTTGTGGATAAGTGAGTTGGCAAGTGTTGTTGCTCTTATCTAGGCGGAGCAGGAAGGAAGCATGTCTGGTTCGGACTTGGGTCAACTCGGCCTTATCGCAGCTCAAGGATTACCTAGACTATTTGCTATTTAAGGCTATCTCAAAGTTATATAAAGCCTCCTTGTCAATCCTCCCTCCATGGTTGGATGCAGGAAAGGATCTAAGCAACCAATGCATCCATTCCCTGGAAGTGCTGGGCTTCGTCCTTACCTTGTCATCTAACCGTACCTGGATCTTCATGAAGGACCAAATCTTCCTGTTTCCTTAGCAATGCCCCGAGCAGCTATCCACAAATTGAGCTGCCTTCTCGTTTTCTTCTGTGGTGTACATATATTGATATCCTGTTAGTTGCCGAAGCTAGCTCCTGTTGAGGTTCAGGACAACGTCCACAACTTGGAATCCTCTCCCTAGATCATTTTGGACTGTCTGTATGTGGTTATTTCCCTCTATGACTTTTCCAAAAGGTCTCTTACTTCACGTCTTCAGCCGACTTCGTTTCTGCTACCTGGATATTCCGAGTACTACTGGGTCAGACCCCATATAGGGGTTACTTGAACCTTCCTCTAGTCGGTCTGCTTCCTTGTTCCCCCAGAGTCCCCAAATGACCGGTCGATTGACTTTTGTACCTATCAGGGGCGTAGCCAGAGGGGGGGGGGGGGGCAAAGTTAGGCTACGAGGATGGGGGGTACATACTCCCAGGGGCACAGCCCGCAGTTTCCGTGGTTAGATTTGCAGACTTTTTGTTATTAATTTGGGACACTCGGACCTCTAGAAGCTCCCCCTGAGGTAACCACTGACTGTAATACTTAAGTTAACTTTACATGAGCAAAAAAATGTAAAGCGCAGCAGCAGCAGCTAATGCACACTGTGGTTTCTCTGCTTTTAGAATTAAAAGACTCACTTCTGATAGCGTGCATTTGCTGCTGCCGCGCTTTGCAATTTTACTGCGCATGTAAAATCAGCTTTAAGAGTATAAAGTATAACATAAATGAAGATTTTGAGCGAGGAAATGAAATGATCGAATTCATATATACTTAAATAAATGTAATATGACTTGTTTTGTACATGTACATTTATGTAACAGCTGATTGCTGATTTAGGAATCAGACGCACAGGAAATTTGAAGATCCTATTGGTAACTTGCAAGCAATCCATTTTTAATAAAAACTATTTTTTCAGGTTATTTGATTTTTATCTTGTTTTTAGCCCCCCCCCCCCCCCCCCCCCCCCCCCTGGTTACGCCCATGGTATCTATAGATCGATGCTTTATTGATTACTTACAATTGAAATGTCGCTGATTTTTTCTGCCTCTTATATTTCTTACAGGAAGTAAAAGACACAGACTGAGTTTCTGACTTGTGTTTTGTGGATGGTTTGTCAATCATTTAATCAATCTCAGTTGGGAGCAAATGTAGTTGTTCGGCTTTCTACCTTTAAGTATTTAACTCTATTGGAGAAGTAGGGGTGAGGGGGGAGGGGGGAGTCTGCACATGCGCATTGGTTCCTCAATCAGAACTGGACCAAGAAAATTAGATTAGTTGAAGGACTTTATCTGGCGTTAATCGAGTTAACGTGGCTCTCTTCGGCGAAAAAGCGGGCAAAAAAAAAAAAAGGTTTTATTGGAGCAAAAGGTTAAAGGAGAGGCTTGAGCCCGGGGTTTCATTTGATGGAGCCGATAAGACAGTGCTTTCAGGGCTCATGCCAGCAGCCTTTATCGGAAACTCTTGTTAGCCGTCTCAGACCCTTCCTATCTATCAAGTATCGAAAATAGCAATAAAAGAAGGACTAACTCTTTAAACTTCCTCCTCAACTCAACTTAACTCAATCAAATCTTAGCCACAAATCTGTTTTCATTCCTCGAAACACATAGCCATTTTTTAATTTTTTAAGGTTCTGAAGTTCGAACTGTTTAAGAAAACCGTAAAATGAAGTAGGATTGGTGTAGACAGAAAAAAAGTGAATCACTGACTGTGTACTTCCCCAACACGAACTAATCAATTAAGTGTTCGCTCTCCCTCCAAAGCCAATCGACCATTTGGGCTAAAACTCAATATTTGACTTACATAGTGGCTTCTCAATAAACATACTAAATTTTGTGTCGATAAATTCATAACATGGGCACACTGCAACTCTAAGATAATTCACACACATTTGAATTTCATGCATCATACGGATTTATTCTGTGTGAATTGAAAGAAGTGTGTGAAATTCAATACGATAATACCACTCATGTTTGAACTTCATCTGTTCTTGTGAATTATATGAAGTGTGAAAGTTAGCCGCCAGAGCGAACTAGAGTCGTTGTCCCACCACGTAGAATCTCCATTACAACAGATTTCAGATTTAATGACAATGGAAGTTCGAGTGATTACAGAAGACCTTTATAAGGTGAGTAACTCTTTTGTTTTTTTAATGATTAATTACTTATTAACGTTTACAATCGCTACAACAATGTGATAATATCGAATACATTTATATTGTAGGAAGAATTATGTAAAATAAGTGAAAACATGAATGGAGAACCAAGTAGAAATGATAATACAAATAATGCTGAAAGCATTATTCATGTGTATCCACACTTTAAAGGAGAATCAGATGATATTGTAAGTAATCAATTAATTTTTTTTCTTAATTCTGTTTGATATTGTATTTATTATTAATTTTTCATAAAAATATTGAGTTGAATAATATTTTTTTTTTATTTACATGTAGAAATACTAAAAAATCAAATGAGTGCAAGTGTACGAAATCGAAGAGCTCATTTGAAACGAAAAACAAGTGAAATACTAAACATTAGAAAGAGAATAAAGTCAAGCTGCAGAAATTGTTATGAAGACGTACGTACAATTTACTCATATAATAATTAATCGAAAACAAAGGATAACATATAATGTATATCTAATATTTTTTGTGTTTCAGATCAATTCAACTCATACTGTTTGGGTCAGGGTCGGACACTTAACGTTGTGAGCAAAGGCCCGATAACCATGAAGAACCCAGAATGATAGGGGAGTAAAATATGTGAGGAATAAATGCGGAAATAGTGAAAATAAGAATTCTATTTGGAACACAATAAGTAAATTGAAATGAATGTTACTTGATCACTGTAAACAGAATGTTCTGGTCGATTCGGCTGTGTCGCTCCTTGGTGGTCCGTGATGATAGACAAGATCGGATGGGGTCCTCACGGGGAAATCTTCATATGTGAGATGTATTCAGGCCAGGCTGCGTTGGACGAAATGCTGACTGGGGTAGTAAGATGCGTCTCAGTCAGGCTGTGGTGAACGACTGGTCAGGCTGGACCGGGAGTAGTGGGGATAGCGAGCGAGCTAGCCGTGGCGTAGGGACCATAGTGGGGGGCGCTAGCTAAGCTCAATAGTCGTAATTGAACACATACAAAATCCGATGTTGAAGATGCCGTAAAGGAGTTACAAAAAACTAAAAATATTTGTGATAGCATATTTTGCAATAAAATGAAAGTGTACGTGCAATTTATATAGTCAAATTTATATTATTACCATAAAATATACAGTTATGGTAATACTTCTTAAATACCTGAAATTCATACATGGTATGACTGAAGTTCACACACTATAGTACTGAAATTCATATGAATCCGATATGTGAATATTTCATTCATTTTTATGTGTGTAAAATGTGTCTACAAGCATTGACACACATATTTCGTTTGAATGTCACACATTTGGTTTTGCAGTGCAGTTGCTAGAGTTATGGTGTTAAGCCTCCCCCCCAAACCCCCCCCCCCCTCCCCATAGGTGTTTCCTCAAAGGGTTCTGGATACACCTATAAAATTTCATGTGAATGCATCCATTATATCGGGAGTTATCCTGTTCACAGATACACTACATACAGAAATACAGACTTTTTATTAAACATTTTTTAATCAAGTGTAGTGAAAAAACGAGGTTTAGGTGTTAATATTAGATAAATGACAAATAAATAAAAATTACCACATTTCCTGTAAAAATTGTATCTCTTTTCTTTTACTAAATTTTGATTTCTACAGTAGTTTTTCGAAAAGGGCCCTAAAAAAGTATCAAAAGTTCAAGACGTGCAATTTTGAAGAAAGTGCACGTATATTTAAAAAAAATTTCAATTAACAAACTTTCCATTTGGATTTCTAAAGAGATGCCATATTGTCTTCTAAATTTTGCAAAAATATAAAATCTAATCCAAAGGTTTTCAATTAATCTTACTGGACCAACAGGGAAAATGAGTAGATAAGGATTTTAGAGACCAAATATTGGGTTTTGGGGGGAGGACCTCCGCTACTTGCGCTATTTCAACATCAGCATGTAGAACTGTGTTGCGAACATACCACGGTGCATCGGTCATGAGTCTCATGACGCGATTTTGAGTATGTAGTTTGTTTCCTGGTTATGTGGCTTTTAGCAGCTGATAGGCCACCAATCATTTTAATGTGTGTATTATTTTTATACATCACACAGGAGGTTGGAAAAGGTTAAATTCTGTTGAAAACTTCCCATCAAACTGTTGATCTATTACTTGGCTACCCCGGAAGTTATATACAAGTTTCACTTAAGATGGCTTCAAGAAATCTGCTATACTTACCTTAAGCATGTATTTTCTGAAATGTTTTGCCTTAAAACTACTCAGATATCTAGGATTCGCTCTCGGGTGTTCTATATTCGTTGGTGCTCATGCAGATAGCGTCCATTTATACTGTTTTTTTTTTTTCAATTCAAATTCTTTAAACTTTTTCATCTCCGTTAGTCAAATGTCAAAACACTAGTCAAAACTAGCTTAGTTTAGTGTTGTTACATTTGTTACTTAGACAGTTTTTAGGGTTTTTGAGTTAGCCCCACTTCCTCCTCATCCTCTTCTTCTTTTTGACTGAAAATTAATCGTAGGCAATAAGTATTAATCAATTCGGGAGGGATTGATCAGCGATGTAACAAGAAGGCAGATGAGGCTTGTGGTCCACGAAAACAAACTTGTGGGATGGTTTTCTTTGACCACCTCCTTCTTATAAGTATTAATATCGATTGATTTTCAGCCAAAACAGTCGATTGGTTTTAGAGGGAGAGCGAAAACTAAATTTATTATTTCGTGCTGGGGATGTACATTGCCAGTGATTCATCGCTTAATTTTTTTCTTTTTTAACTTGAAGAAAAAAAGCTTTATTGGGACAGATAAGAAGACATTAACTTCCTAAGCCAGGATAACTGTATTGTGGACATTACAGGGCTCTGTTACAAACATATTGTAGCGATATCAAAAGTTGACATTCTCATTTCACATTATTTTTTTTTTTACCTGTCTCTTTTGTGGAGTTGCCACAAATTATATTTGTCGGAGTGAGCGGGTTGGTGGGGCCTTCTTTCCGAGACTTTGTATATATAGATCGCCAACTATCAATAAATGTTCACTGAAAGTAAGACACAAAATGGTACTAACCAGACAGACGTGGATTATAAAAAAAATGCAAGTAGAAATTTCAATAATAATATACCTGCTTATAGTTGTATGTAATTTCGCCATATATAAGTAGAAAATGGACGATGAAAAATATGTATATTGTGTAAATATTGTTGTTTTGTGTCTCTTGGTGACAAAACAGTTTCAAGAACATTGTGAATTAGTGTTTGTGCGAAAAATATAAATAGACAATAATAACAAGGATAACCCGGATGAAACCTGCCTTATTTCTCAGACACTTCGTTCCCAGATATATTTCAAGAATATTACCTTTTATTTTTGTATGCTCAATTCCACCTGAGATGAATTTCTATCACCCAAAATTAATTGTGGATAATGAAAAAATAGAAAAGAGACGTATACAGTACTCCAGAAGAATATTCCATCAAAATATACAACATTGGCAGCGGAAATGCACCTCCATTATCATCCGCTAACGTCATTTGTTTTCGAACATTCTAGAACGTTCCAGATGGACAGATTTCAGATCGTCATTTGCTTGTCAGGTCCTCCCTAGTGTGTTCGAGTGGGCTTCTCTTCAAGACTTACAATTACTCAAAAAGTTTTGTCCAAACAAGTGTCCTCCCTTCTTATGAACGCAAGCTGGATCTGCGGACCATCTATGCAGTTCATATTATTAATCTAATTGAAATTCAATCATCCACCATTTGCATTATGAACCTTCAGCTATTTCTCCGGTAAAAGACTTCCATATTCATCTCACCAAATTCATCTTTTGAACATCCATTTTCCTGTATCTATGTTTTATGAATTCTAGTCCACCTCTACCATGATGTAAATATCCCAACTCTAAAGGAGCAGTCGAAGCCATCATTCAACCCTAAATGTCCTCGATCTTTCTGGCGGAATCGACTGGACATTTTTCCAAGGAATCGGGTGAAGTTGAACAATTTTTTTTTTAGTCACCAAGAGAGTTTTGTCGAATTTATTTTATTTCATAATCTCAGTGATACAAAAATTTTTGCATTTGCCTGTAGATATATATATATATCTTCTATTGTTTGTTAAATTCATAATGTCGTCTATGTGGCCATTATCTTATGTTATATTATCATTCTCTTTTGGTAAAGTACCTATATGTTAATTTATAATTGTATGTGTACATTTCAATGAGATCGCTCACTACAGAATTTAGGCTTACATTACTCTTCTAGTGTAAGAGTCGGGGAAATTAACCCTTAATTTAATAAAAACACTTGATAATTCTAAAGTTTTGTTCAGCGCCTCACGCAAATCTCATTATATATATTTATATGATTTTTTTTTGTTATATATTTTTTTGTTATCAATTTATAATATACATTTCCTTTAAAGTCGTGAGTTATTATTTACATTTCTGATTTTTCTTCAATTTTTTTGATGGAAGGGCAGTTTTAATAGAGTGTAAACTTTGTTCAGGCTGATCATCCTATTATATACAACCAAATTAATACCACAAGCGGTTTGAAACATTGTGTTGTCCACGATCCGAAATCTTGGTGGGCCCACGAAAACCCTTTGGATTAGTATATCTCTTTCCACTCTTTGTACACCCGGGCATCACCCTGTGACATTGAGGGAAATTCTTTTTTTTTGCAGCATTTGGTTGCCAGGTGAGACGGAGTTTCGAACCAGCACCAAAAGCCCATTGCAATATACACCCCTATACACCCTCCTAACGCAACATATACACCCTCCTAACGCTACATATACACCCTCCTAACGCTACATATACACCCCTATACACCCTCCTAACGCAACATATACACCCTCTTAACGCTACATATACACCCTCCTAACGCTACATATACACCCCTATACACCCTCCTAACGCAACATATACACCCTCCTAACGCAACATATACACCCTCCTAACGCAACATATACACCCCTATACACCCTCCTAACGCAACATATACACCCTCCTAACGCAACATATACACCCTCCTAACGCAACATATACACCCTCCTAACGCTACATATACACCCCTATACACCCTCCTAACGCTACATATACACCCCTATACACCCTCCTAACGCTACATATACACCCCTATACACCCTCCTAACGCTACATATACACCCTCCTAACGCTACATATACACCCCTATACACCCTCCTAACGCTACATAACACCCCTATACACCCTCCTAACTCTACACAGTATTAAAAAAAATTGGAAACATCCAATGTCCATCACTCACTTTTTCTTTTAGTGGAACAGAAGAAGAAGAAGAAGAAGAAAAAAGATGGAGTTCCTTAGAAGGATGTTCCTAACAAAATGAAACAATTCGTCAGCGAATCACTGTCAATGTACTTCCCCAGCACGTATTATTCAACTGTTTCCGCTCTCCACATAGTTGACTGTATATATAGAGACTTCTGAATTATGGTGAACTTCATGTCGATACATTCATTCCATCGAGAGACATTAAGGTTTTTGAGTTGAGCACCCGTTTTATCCCTCCCTTCGACCAATTCACAAGTTAAGTAATCAGTCAGAAATTCGATGCGGAGTTTTCAACTGAATTTAATGTTATCCGGACCTGATTTCAGAAATTAAGAAAAGAAATGTCTGTCTGTATGTCTGCTTTTTTGTCTGTCTGTGAACCCAATAGAATGATTGTATCGACACCAAATTTTATATGTGTATCCAGAATCCTCTAAGGACGACACCTATTAATTTTCAGCCAGATCGGCCAAAGAGGAGGATTAGGGAGGCTTAACACAAAAACTCTAACTTCCTCGTGTGAATATAAAAATAATAATAATTATAATTAATAAATAATAATAAATAATTATTTCCTGTAAAAATTTGCTGGTCTTGTATTACATTTTTGATTTCTGCAGTAATTTCTGAAGAGGGTTCTAGTAAAAAATATATAAAAGTATATAAATAAATTTAAATTTTTAATTATTTCATTTTGATTTTTTTTTCTAAAATATAATTTTGAGATGTCAGGAAATTTTTCTAAATTTGCAAACATGTTTATTTATATAATCCAATGGTATTTTCTTATTAGGTTGACAGGGAAAATGAATATAATATAATCGAGAACAAAATTTTGGGTTTATTAACACTTAACTTACATTATAAAGATAAAAAATAAATTTAGAAAATCAAAATCAATTATATACAAACAATTACATGAGTCTTTTCTCTGTGGCCGCCATCTTCATTGGACTTATCTAATTTAATTTTTTTAAAACTACCTTCTTTCTGTAGCTCTGTATGCCCTCTGTGGTGTCCAGCAGAGTTTTAATAGAATCGACCTGCGAAAGAATATTTCGTCAGTACAGACCTGTCGGTGAAGCGTCGGCAAGGTACCTCCCCAGCTCGAAATATTTTTATTTAATTGTTTTCGCACGCTTCCCCCCTAAACCCTTCACCTCATCCCCCGCTTTGCCTGAAAAAATAGGTGTCTCTTCACCAGTGTCACCAGCGACTGATTATTTTATATATATACATAAATACTACCAGAGGGAACCGGTAGTTTATATGTATATATTGTAACGCTCGGTTCATTATGAGTGTGGCCCATCTGATAACAGACTCCCTTAATAGCGATGATCCTGATGAAAGTAGAATCGTCCATGAGGCGCTCCTTCAGCTCGTTTACTTGGCGAAATTGTTACGCTCTGTTCATGGTGACTTTCTAAGAACAATATAAATACTTACCTTGTTCTAGTCCCATCGACTGCGTCCCTCATCACTTTTCACCACTCTCTCCACAAATTCACTTGTTTAATTACTTTTTTTTTGCACAGAGAGAGATCACTACCTCCTCTCTCACTTTCTCACATACGACTCCCATGTTTTTTTTTTGCACAGAGAGAGATCACTACCTCCTCTCTCACTTTCTCACATACGACTCCCATGTTTTTTTTTGCACAGAGAGAGATCACTACCTCCTCTCTCACTTTCTCACATACGACTCCCATGTTTTTCTTACCAGGGCTCTCCTGATTATGTAATGCCTAATCAGCATCTCATTATAATTTTTATTTAAAATTTAATTATTCTCCGTTATTTTTATTTTAATTTTTTTACTTTATTGTGGATTTATGAATTTTTTAATCTAATTATAATCAACATGTGGTATCGATTAACTTTTTTAGTCAATCGATATCACTTTTTTTAAAAATCAATTAGGTCACTACATACCAAATAGATTCACCCCCCTTAATTTACTATTTATGACCATAAAGTAATGTAGTTGTCAAAACGACACACTACAATATATACTCTCTTCCGATTATCAAGATAGCAGGAAAACAGTGGGGGGGGGGGGGGGGGGGGCGTAGTCGTGGGGTATATAATATATACCTTTTATATTATAAAGAGGTATTTGCGGGGGGTTTTAGCCATGAATACATCCACCCTCCCCCAAACCTGTGACATAAATGTAGGTACTCAATTTCCCTGCGCGTTCCAGCTGAAACTAGAATGTTGATAATGAACACAATTAATTATATTTTATATATAAAATAGAACAACGGATTCTTGATCAATTACATAACCCCCCCCCCCCCCTCGTCGCTACGTCACTTACCAAAGAGACAAGATCTATGAACAGAGAACTGTGATAAGGAGGGGAAAACGAAGCTCACACCAGAGGCGCCTCAGCCTTAATATGGGCCCTTCCTCATTAAAGATTCACCAACACATTAACCACTTATCTAGAAGGTGTTTCTTATAGACCTTTCTTAAATTGTCTCCGGTTAAGTGTTTATTAAATTTGTTATATTTTCTGTAAACCCAACGTAGGAATATGAAAGACAATGCCTGATCTATAGATAGGAAAGCACCCTTCTGAGACAGATTTAGCGGAGGATGAGGTTGAAGGTCTCTGGCCCAAGTTTCCAGATGTCGTTTGTCTTCCCTTCATTGTTACCTCCTCTGCTGTACATGCTCGTATACAGGTTGTCATATACAAAAAGTATACACAATATAAATATTTAAATACTGTTAATGAATTATTTTTTTGAATAAGAGAAGAGCCAAATGTTAATTTTTTTAATTAAAACAGCTGTTAAAGATATTAGAAATTTTTATAAAAACAGCTGTTAAAGTTATTAGTAGGGGGCCTTGGTGGCCGTGCGGGCTAGAGCGTAGGGCTTTGGTCGCATGGTCTCACCATGGTTAGCGGGTTCGAATCCCGTCCGGGAGTGAGTTTTATTTCGTAGATAAAATTTCCTCCTGGGGCCATGGATGTCGTAAATAACTAGATTACAACACCCTTACAAGAAACATGGCTAATATGGATCGAACATAAGGCCAAAAAAAAAAATATTAGTATTTAATTTTGTGATTATAAATATAAAAAGAGTAATTAGATTTGCTTTTATTAGAAGTGAAAAACAACAAAAGCCGGCCATGTAGTGGACATCTAGTCATAGTGCAATGTTAATGGAGACGAACCAAATGACCTCATGATAGATATATGAGTGTTTATATAATGATGGCTTGAGATCTTTTGATGAAGTAACCATCAATGTATTGTATATAATAAGAAATGGTATGTTCTAGAAGATTGAAGGACAATTGTGAGTGGGGCATACGCATATGAGAAAGCATAATGCTGTGAAATAAGTAGAAATGGGTTAGAGAGTGGAACAGCGTGATGGGGGTTTGTCCCTCCTGAGACGTCCAGTAATTGGAGAGGCTGGACCAGAGGGAGAGATTCGCATTGTCCGGTTTCATTAGTAGGGACGGGGGCCCTAGGGAGGCCCACCCCCTGGGCCAGAAATAGGGCCGCTTGGCTTCCCTCAGACCACACAGACACAGAGCTTTGAGCAGTGTCCTCGGTCGGGCCCACAGAGAAGAGCACACGTTGACATCCTACTGTGGACAGTCTCGGATCGTTCTTTGAGGGTCAAGTGACACTGAAACGTTCCATAGGTGAATAGTGCTTTAAAAGAACCAAAACTTGAATCGCATCTCCTATGAGCACTATTGGAGTTATGGCGCTCTTCTTGGACCAGCTTAGCGTCCAACTGAAGGCCCGAAATCGCTCAATGAGCGACACATTATGTGAACAGAACGGAGCTCCACGGGAAAGAGAGCTTTAGAAATTTGGAGCACTCCTCAAAGTTACATTCCCTGGCGCTAGAGTCTGGCCCTCACTCCAACATTCTTCTCTATCCTCAGACTGCCGCCTCCACCTTCTGACATCCATCATCCTTAGGTTGTCCTCCACGTCTTCCAGCCAACGTAAATACTAGGGTCTCCCTTTCCTTCTCTGCCCCCCCAGATGCTCCTCCAATATCCACCCTCTGCAAATGTCCTCGGCTCTCCACTCTTGGTCATATCGCCTACTACCAGAGCGCTCGGTCGACTAGGGGTCTTTAACGAGTACTTGATGTTGACTTCAGAGTGAAACAAATTTTCTTAAATGAATATTTTCTGCTAATTCTTGAATGATTTTGCTCTCGGCTCCACAAAGTAAAATTTTATCTTTGCAATTCTAACAGAAACATACTGTTAAAAACTTAGAATTCAAAAATCATATTTAAAAATGGGGGGGGGGGGGGGGGGGGGGTCCATGAGAGGCGGATTTATGGTGGAGAGGCCCCATCACTCTGTCAGATACTTCTCAGAGCCTTACCTTAGATAACCTGAGTAGACAAAATCTATGACTCGGGCAGTAGAATCGGGCTCTTGTCCACCAGAGCGATAAATGTGCGCTCTGGTAGTAGGTGATATGAGTTAAGTTAAAGTTCGGGCATGAGTCAAAAAAACAAATGAGGAATTTCAAACATTAATTCTAACAATAGCAGAGCAAACAACTTACTAAAAGTATTTGAGTTTTTTTCAAACTCATTGAAACTTAAATCCAAGTTTAGTATAAACCGAGATAAACATGGGACGACATCATCACTCAGTTTGATGTTCCCAAGGGAGAGAGAGGAGGGGAGGGGATAAGGTCCCTTGGGGTCCCTCCTCTGACGCCTGCCCTGAATTCAATCAGGATCAGGACCTATCAGGGACAAGGATCAGGGCCCCCTTTACATAATTTCCAACATTGTTCAGGGTTCAATATCTCCTTTTTTCCCTTTTTCCTTTTTTTTCCGACCTTCCCAACTCATCTTTAGCTGGAAGGGTGTTCAAGGTAGTCGCTGTTTCTTATCGAGGCAACAAAAATTCCCCCAATAGTTAATATTTTATGGAATTTTAACATTTTAGTTCGTTTTTAACTTCTGAGCGATATTGAGCTCTATTGATGAGCAAAAACTAGCGAATCGACTTTGTTAAAATTTCATACCTCCTTTGTGATGTATAAAAATAATACACACATAAAAATAATTAAATGATAAACATTAAACAAATTAATTATATTTATTTTTATATAAAAAAAAAACATTTTTTTAAAAACAAATGCATGTAGAAAACAAAACACGGCCATCAGCTGTTTTAATGAATGAGTGTGAGTCGAGGCCTGGGTTCTATGGAGACGGTCTGAGTGAAAATGTAGAGTGGTGTTTAGGCTAATGTTGTAATGAACTAAATAGGAGTGTATTGGCTGTGAAATTGACCAAAAAGAAGGTACTTTTATTTGTTTATATGTACAGGATATATGCCCAGGAATATATAACTTAATTTTAGAGAATGGCCCAAAATATAAAACAAGAAGATTGAATTAGTTTTAAGAATTTAGTTTTTAAGATTGTTTTCTTTCGATTTTTGTTTGTTTCAATGTTTAGTTTTTAATTTTAATAATGTAGATTTAAGAAAATAAACCAAATATTTGTTCTCTAAAATTCTATTCTATTCATTTTCCCTGTTGGCCCAGTAAGATTAATTGAAAACCTTTGGATTAGATTTTATATTTTTGGAAAATTTAGAAGACAACATGGCATCTCTTTAGAAATCCAAATGAAAAGTTTTTCAATTGAAATTTTTTAAAAATATACGTGCACTTTCTTCAAGATTACACGTCTTGAACTTTTGATACTTTTTTAGGGCCCTTTTCCGAAAAACTACTGTAGAAATCAATGAAAAGAAAAGAGATCAAATTTCTACAGGAAATGTCGTGATTCTTATTGTTTATTTAATTATTATTATTATTTCATTATTATTAATTATATTGTATTTTTATTTATTTATCATTTATTTAAGTTTAACATTTAACACTTAATCCCTCTTTTTATAACCACACCTTATAAGCCCAATTGAAACAAAGGGCATGTGACATCTCAAAATATTGAACAGGAGGGAGTGGTCTTATGAGCCCAACACATAAAATGACTGCTGGCTCTTTAGTGGGTCATTGGATCCTCACAAAATACATGTACCATCCTTATAAGGCCTGTTCAAATATAGACTGAACTAATCAGCTGATCAACTACCTGCCAACTTTCAGTTTATCTGCAAGTGGCTGGGATTTCGCATCTTTAGAACTTTTTGTAACCGAAATTTTCATTTTTGCCAAGAAGGGCGAATAAGTGACCCACCACTTCTACTGCCTCAAAATCATTGAACATATCAAATTATTTGTGAAATCATCTTTGACCTTTAGTTATAGTTATTCTCGAAGACAGGAAGAATAAGTATAAGTTCAGTTTCTTCACCAGAAATTTGTGAAAAATTGCAGTACAGTTGAAAAGAAAACTGTTTCAAAAAATCTCTGCGGAGAAATTATTTTTGATATTGGTTCGATAAGATGGGGTGAGTACGAGGCCCGTTACCCAACAGTCTGGGTCATTTTTATTAGACTCTATTTTTGTCTTTCCATGTCTAGAATCTTAGAATGGGCTGTAACTTCATAAGCAGAATGAACAAAGACCACCCCTTTGTGTCTGATTAGTAGAAATAATCTAATCAGTGTTAATGACCAATTAGATTATTAGATCAGTTGATAGACGCCGTTCCCTGACTAGAGGAAAGTGGAGGGAGAGAGTCTCAGTGATTGGCCGGCCGTCTTGGGCCAATGTTGACTTTAGACCAGTCAGTTGCCTGAGCCAATACCGATGTGAGCCACCCTCAGGAATACCAAACCAAGCGTCTCTCTGAGCCACTTCAACCCCACCTCTATTTAATTGGCTCTCTCCAACTTCACTTTATTGACTTTCTTAATAAACAATTAATACAACACACTTGAGAGCCTTCTCATGGCGTCCTCAGCTCTGCTTTATGGCCTTCTCATGGCGTCCTCAGGCCTGCTTTATGGCCTTCTCATGACGTCCTCAGCCCTGCTTTATGGCCTTCTCATGGCGTCCTCAGCCCTGCTTTATAGCCTTTTCATGGCCGTTTCGATAGGTCATCTCATTAAGTTTGTGCAAAGTTTGAGCAATATAGCTTCAGTAGGTCCCCAGTTATCGAGGGGGGGGGGGGGAGGAGGAGGGGGTAATGCAGACGTCAAACAGATGGTAGTTTTAGACTTATGCATTGGCACAACGTGTGGTTGGACGATTGACGTTGGAAGCTATCCGTATACTCTCAGTTTTCGCGTCAAACATCTTATACCTGCTGCAGTGTGATTCATTCGGGGATGCAAATTCGTATTCCAACGCCAATAGAGCGCTTCGGCCTTCGTACACTATGAATACGTTAGTGACTGTCATCCCCAGAACGTATCCAAAGGCTTGTAAAATTGTCTCCAATTCTAATTGACTAGTAATTTTTTTTTTTTTTTTTTTGAGGATCGTAAAGGGCGGCTTCGGCGGATTTCAAACCATCAGAGAAAATGTAATTTGAACTTCCTTCGAATTTTGTGTAGAATTTTTTTATGTATAAATCGTACCTACTGTTAGGAAGACATGATATGGTGAAAGTCGGAAAAATGAACTGAAAGGTGCTACCAGTTTGTACGATGGGTAGTAGTGACTGTACAATTTAGAAGAGTTAGTTATTATGACTCATGACCGGGCTTTAACTACGAGGTCATTTCGCCTACTACCAGAGCGCTCTTTCGTCACTCTTGTGGACATGAGCCCGACTCTACTACTCTTCACCTAGGGCAGGAGTCTTTAACGAGTACCTGACATCGTACAGGCTCGGGACCATCGCTTAACGTCCCATCCGAAGGACGGCATGCTTAAATTTATTTTACCTCCCAGATAATATAAACTAAGGGCCTCGGCCAGGTTTCGAACCCACAATCTTGAGCTCAGAAGGCAAGCATGCATACCACTGAGCTACAGGCGCATTTGGAAGAGTTAATGAAGCTTTTGGTGAGTAGAGGGATCGATTTTCTTGTCCACTATCAGTGAGATATATATCTGTATAACAGGCCAATTGTCTATGTAAGAAATGTATCGATCAGAAATTCGATATGTGTATACGGAACCCCATAAGGACGAAACTTATTTATGTTCAACTAAATCGGAAAATTGATTTCAGAAGGAGAACGAAAAAGTAGTTGATGAATGCCGGTGATTCATCGTCAATTTTTTTCACAAACTGATGCCGAGTTATGTATTTTCAATATTTTCTCTGTTCAAAAGTAATGAGATAATACAAGACAGTGCTAAGGAGACCCCTGTAAATGGTTTCCATTAAAAGACTGATGGAAAATTGGAAAAACTTTATCAAAAGTTGTAACTATGGCATCCGGATAAAAGCAGTTAATTCCTTTTTCTTAAAAAGGGGGGGGGGGGGGGGGGGGCTACTCTAAAAAAGACGAAAGAAAACTTGGAGAATGATTGACTAACTTTCATTAACCAAGCATTCAGCTTATTTCAGGATTTTTGTCCCATCTTTTCACAATTAGAGTTAAGTAACTAATTTTTAGGACAAATAACTAGTTTTTTCTTCATTACAGAGAGCAAATAGGAAATGAAAAATATTTTTTACAACTCAATAGTTTGTTAATATTGAGATCTTTTGTCGTTCTGGTGAACATGAGGCCGACTCTACTATGAAAGTCCTAAAGTTTGCCTATCCTTATTTTTTTATTCACCTAGGGTAAGGGGGTTTTTAACGAGTACCCTAAGAAGGGCTTGCTCAAGGTTTTTTTCATCTCCTAGATAAAAAATCTAAGGGCCTCTGGCGAGTCTCGAACCCGCGATTTTGAGGTCAATAAGGAAGCACGCTACTGGCGCCCTCTACAATTCAATATTACATGCCTATAATCTGATAAATAAATAAATGTTATCGGAGAATTACCAACGTAATGACGCACATACACATACATTCAACATACATTCAACTTAAAAACATAAAACTTATTTTAAAACACAAAACGATTAATACAGGTTATTTGTATGAAAATAAATTTGAATCAAAAGTCAATTTTAAATAATTGATTAACAAATGAACAATGGTAAGTTCAAATATTAAGGTTACAAAATTGAACTTGTCCCAGGTCATTCCAGATCAACAAATGACCTGCTGACAAACATAAATTTTTGCAAGTTTAATTTGGCGGGAAATATGTTTTATTTTCAATGGAACTTTAAGAGGAATAATTGGATTTAGAATAACGTGAGTACGAAACCAGCCCCTCATAACGAATAGATCAATGAGTGGTGATCATTAGTTTGTAGCGACACCCCCGCCCCTTCCTTCCTACGCCACTACGCTGGGGTGGTGAGCCGCCCCTCGGATGCTGGGAGTGGCCCGCCCCCTCAGTCCGCCGCTTGCCTCTCAACTGTGCGCGACACAACGCTCTTACCGACCATATTATCGTATTCTACTCTACGTACTTTCCATCAACTTATTAACAGGTTTATTTCCTCTTTTATTATTATTATATTTATTAATTAATTATATTATTTTCTTAATTATAGGATTTATGACTCATGCCCGGGCTTTAACTACGAGGTCATATCGCCTACTACCAGAGCGCTCTTTCGTCACTCTGGTGGACATGAGCCCGACTCTACTGTGGGAGTCCTAAATTTTGCCTACCCTAAATTTTTATTCATCTAGGGTAGGGGTCTTTAACGAGTACCTGACATCGTACAGGCTCGGGACCATCGCTTAACGTCCCATCCGAAGGACGGCGTGCTTAAGTTTATTTTACCTCCCAGATAAAATAAACGAAGGGCCTCGGTCGGGCTACGAACCCACAACCTTGAGCTCAGAAGTCAAGCACGCATACCACTGAGCTACCGGCGCCCTCTTCTTAATTATATAATTCTTTTTATGCCTTAAAAAAATAATAAACAGTATCTATAAATAATAAATAGTACTTATGCCCGCTCGGGACTTAAGTTATGTTATTTGTCTTTGTAATCCGTACTAGGTCCTGGAACTTATCGACATTTCCACATTTACTTTACCATTTCTACAGTGTATAGGGGAAGTTATGCAATCGACCAACAAGGAAATGTTTACCGCAATTTAATGTTTTCCGACCCAGAATCCACAAATTTCATGTTTTCCGACCCAGAATCCACAAAATGAAATTTAAAAAGCGGTCATGTACTTCCCCAGTGCGAAATAATCAACTAAGTTTTTGATCTCCATACAAACTGTTACCCCCTTCGACCAGTTTAACGAAAATTAATAGGTGCTATAATTAGGGATTACTAGGCAGTTACTAGAGTTTTGGTTTGATTCCCCCCCCCCCCCCCCCTCTTTTTTTGCTCTGATTTGACTGAAAATCAATTTGTATCGGCTTTGTGGGATTTTAAATGAACGTATAAAATGTTGTGTCGTCACATCCATTCAATCGGGAGCTACCCCGTCCACAGACACAAAGTTATACTTTTTTTTTTCATTTTTGGATTTAGTCTTTTAAATTTTAAAACAATTACAATATTTCCTCAATGCATCCTACGTGTCTGTAAATACGATAAATCCCGAGATAGAATGAATATATCGAAACAAAATTTTATATGCATATCCAGAACCAAAAATGGACGACAACTTCCGTCTTTCAGCCGAATCAGCCAAAAAGGGTGGGGGGAACTGGAGAGGGGGGGGGGGATTTCAACTCAAAAACCCCGATAACAGCTGATTTAATGATATAATATATCGACACAAAATGTAGTATGAGGATTTTCCTCTGTAAGTCAACTATTGATAACACTGTTCGACAAGGGTAAATTTTCTTATATGAAAATACGTTTTTCTGAAGGACTTTCATGTGGGAAATTCAAATTTGAAATCAGAAATTCAGTCACAGCTTTTTATTTATACGAGAATATTTGTCTAATTTAACTGAAATTTTTAACTCTGGGATAAAGATAACAACAGTTGGCAACAATGAATTTTGTCTTTCATTTGTTTTCATATTCAAGAGTTGACATCCCGTTGCAAATAGATTTATGTTAGTTAATTATAATTAGCCCAAACGGTCGACTAGTTTTGGAGGGAGAGCAAAACTTAATTCATTCTGGGGCAGTACAATGTCGGTGATTCTTTTTTTCAGTTTTGGAATCAGAAGGTCGGAAAATATGAAATTCTAATTATTGTTACAAAATAATGTGTTTCTAGAGCCCTGTAAGGACGAGATCCTTACCTTTCAGCCAAATAGTCCAATGTGAAGGGAATTGGAGGGGGGCTCCAATAACTCTTGTAATGAATGTATCGATTTATCTGAGGATTCTGGAATGCCTGAGAAAGATATCTACTGATTTTCAGCCAAATAGATCGAAGAGGAAAACAGTTTAGAGGGAGAGTGACAACAATCGAGTTGGGGAGATACATTGCCAGTCTTTCACGGAGCACTTTTTTTTTTTTCAATTTAATATGAAAATAAATTGATGGATGCCTGGAGCAGGGGTCCCATCATAAAGCGTAAACAGCACTCTCCAGGTCTCCAGTCTTATTTCTCTTCATTCTTCTTGGTCGGAATTGAAGACAAACAACTGGAGCTATTTCTACGTGTTTATTCTTATTTTACAATAGTCCAAAACGGGGTGAGGGCGCGTCATATTACAAAAATATTCATTTTGAAACAAAAAATTTAATTTATCAAAAAAAAAATTTTGGTGAATCATGGACAATGAATTTCAAAGAAGAAATTAATAAATTTAGTTTTAGTTTTCCCTCCAAAACCAGACTTGCTATAAACCAATAGTTGACGTACATTGTGTCTTCTGAATGCTCATAGTCAACTATAATATATAGTAATTATATAAAACAATAGGTGTTCTCGTTAGAGGCTTCTGAATGCTCATAGTCAACTATAATATATAGTAATTATATAAAACAATAGGTGTTCTCGTTAGAGGCTTCTGAATGCTCATAGTCAACTATAATATATAGTAATTATATAAAACAATAGGTGTTCTCGTTAGAGGCTTCTGAATGCTCATAGTCAACTATAATATATAGTAATTATATAAAACAATAGGTGTTCTCGTTAGAGGCTTCTGAATGCTCATAGTCAACTATAATATATAGTAATTATATAAAACAATAGGTGTTCTCGTTAGAGGCTTCTGAATGCTCATAGTCAACTATAATATATAGTAATTATATAAAACAATAGGTGTTCTCGTTAGAGGCTTCTGAATGCTCATAGTCAACTATAATATATAGTAATTATATAAAACAATAGGTGTTCTCGTTAGAGGCTTCTGAATTCACATATAAACTTTTGTGTCGATACGTTCATTACATCGACAGTTATTAACCATCCAATGGTAAGGTGATCTAGGCGAGAACAGGCGGTAAGATGGGGTCTATTGGAACCCAATCGGAATCACTCATTTTCAGCTTCAATTAAATCATTTAAAATATTTTAAGGTTAAAAAAAATAATAAAATAACTCCAAAATTATTTATTAAACAATAGGTAATAATTATTCAGTCTTAGTATAAAAAAAGAAATGTAAGTAAACCTATTAGAGCTGGGATGTACGATATAAACCACTGTTGTCAAGTGTCGTTTTGTACACATCTTTCAATGTCTTCATTTCTATGTTCAACTATTTTCTCCACTAATTCATAATTTATAAAATAGAGAACAAGTTTCTCTTTATCGCTGAGTCCACGGGCGTCACCCTTAGGACCTGGCAAATTGTTTCTTCATCTTTGCCTACTACGAAAGTTGTTTCGATGTCGGCACAATCAGTGTTGAGTGGGCTACATTCGTCGGGCTCTGCGGCGAAAATTTCATCAATCTTCTCATCTGGCAAAATTTTCGGAAGCAACTTCATCAATCTCTTCGCCTGATTCTTCAATAATTCTTTCAGAATTTCTTCAGCCGTCCAAAATAAATCCTCAGACGCCATGATAAAATATCTGAAAATATTTTATACAAATTAAATATGAAATGCTAACTGTAAGATGGGGTCGCTTAGACCCCATTCAGTATTACATTCGTCAGAATAGCAATAAAAATCACCAAAAATTCTAAAAATATTTAACTTAAAAGGTAAGGTGGGGTCCCAAGGGACCCCAAATAAAAGTTGTATTATAACAAGCGCTATAAATAAGTGCAGTTCACTCTGACATGTGAATTCGACGTCCGCTAGAGGAAGACTGAGTGAGAGGTTACCTGACGTCACAAGTCCTTTAGACCCCGACCTCCGGACCTTTTGTGTCGAGCCGTCCCCCTGATTCCGCTGAAAATCAATAGATGTCGTCCATGGTGTTGATACATTCGGGAGTTATCGTGTTCACAAATACGCAAACAAACTTTTTTTTTGTAATTTTTGGAATCAGAGGGTCGGGAAACTTGATTTTTCGGTGAAAACTCGACATCGAGTTTCTGAGGGGTTTTATAACTTTTCCCATACTTCGTTTAGCTGGGAAAGTAACACGAGCGTATTGAGTTGGGTGGAGCCAGTCGCCTGCATTCAAGTTTACCGATATAACATGTGATTTTTAGAGTTGTCGACCCAAAAGGATACTACATCTTACAAGCTCGCGACCATCGTTTAACGTCCCATCCGAAGGGCGACGTGCTCAAGGTTTTTTCACCTTTTAAGTAATAAACCTTAGAGCCTCGTCCGGGTTTTGAACCCGTGATCTAGAGCAAAAAAAAATGAACGTAGGTTCATCTAATAGGAAATTTTGTTTCTCTAATTAACACTCCACTATTTTTTTCCTAAACATAAAACTATTAATTAATTCAAATGAATACCATAAGTAAGATATTTACTCTAGGACAGACGACTGACATGGAACCCTCATACAAGCCTCATATGTAGTACACTAAACCAACGATTTAAAATGCTTTATTCTCTTCTGCACAGACATTCAAAATTACCCTTAACACAAAAACGTAACTGCTACACATTTCTATTAGAGCCACTCTGAATGTATGGCTCACAAATCTACGGTTCGGCTAAAATATCTAACCTGAAACGTATCCAGGTTTTCCAGTCAAAGACACTCAGACTCATTACACAATGCCCACCATACGTAAGTAACAGAACACTTCACAATGACCTCATGATAAACACAGTACACGACACAATTCAGGACCTTTACAGACGTTTCCACAGCAAATTGCACTCACACCCAAATTCATACATCCACTCACTTTCTTCACCACACTTGCCACACAATCCTCCCAGGAGATTGAAGAGAAGGTGGAACCGTGACTTAATATAATCCCAAATTACAACCCCCCACTTCTTGAAACAAAATCATAATATCCCCATTCATTGATAATAACTATAATATTCATTGTTTTTAATTTCGCCCAGAGGAGCTACCGCTGGGTGGCCTTCCTCTCTAACGCCAATCAAGTCATCCACTTTCAATGAAGTCCTCTTGATAGCTGGTTGTTGCATCATGGCAACAGTTGCGACCAACAATACTAAGACAAAAAAAAAAAAAAAAAAAAAAAATGATTACAAATAACTTTTTTGAAGGAGAAACATTTTATTTTCATTTTTATTCCTATGTATTTTATTTTCATTTTGTACCTGAAAATATCATTTTACACAAACTACAGTAACAATAACTATTGATGTATTCATTATATTGTGTGGGCATATTAGTTGTTGTATAATGTTAAATTACAATTTATGGGGGGATGTTTAGAAGAGTGTGACACTTTGTGACAGGGTGGTGGGGACTCAAGAATGGGTTGCATACTTTATGGCCGGCCCCCAAGGAGCGCTAACCCGGCCATGTTCTGTCTCGCTAGGTCGCCTCCTTCAATCCTCCAGTTAAGAAGTCTTCTCTTTAAATAGAATATTACTGTCAAGTGCCCAAATCTTAGAGCCTTTTGTAGGCCAATTTTTCATTGAAGAGCTGCCTATGTAGTAATGAATGTATCGATATGAAATTTTGTACCTAAATTCAAAACCCCATAAGAATGGCACATACTAATTTTTCGCGATACTGATCAAAGGGAAGGGGGGCTCGACTCAAATAGCCTAATAACTGCCGATGTATCGACACAAAATTTAATATGACGATTCAAAATCCACTACTGTACTTGTAAGTCAAATATTGAGTTTTAGCCCAAACTATCGATTATGGTGGAAGAGCGAATATGTAATCGATTAATTCGTGCTGGGGAAGTACATAGCCTGATGATTCTTCGACAACTTTTCTTTTGAACTTTTTTGTCGTAATTATGTAAGGAGTAAAACTATTTTATTGAAACCTCTACAACTTTCAAGTATTGAATTCCTGAACTTGAACTTAGTTGAAGAAATGTCAAGTATGGACCAATATTGAGTTTGTCTAAAGCAACAAGGGGCTTTACACACCCTCTGTGTACTTCATTTGTATAATTTAGCTTCACGGCTTCACCAAATGAGCCCAGATTGACTTTAGCTTGGGGCATAAAGGCTCTGTTTTTATTAACTCAAGCGCTGGTATTTCATGATGAACTTTGAAGCAGGTATATTAAATCTGAAAATTAATATTTGCGATAGGTTTATTTGAGTTTGAAGATGGGAAGATCTACCGTCTCACACTTGATAACTTTATCCAGGACTTCCCGCCTAGATTTGTAAAGCCTTCTTCCAGGAAACTTCTACTTTACAGATAATGTTAAAACTTCTTTGTATTACTTTGACTAAGTAACATACATTTACTGATTATGTTTTCACATTTAAACTTTTATTTTCAGGAGTTTATAGGTCAGTACAGCGTTATCGTGTCTGTCTGTTTGGGCTGTCTGTAGCTCTTCCCACAAAAACATCGTAACTCAGGAAGTAATTAATTAAAGCGTCTTAGTGTCCACTACGGATCGAGCGCAATGAACGTATCCAGGAAAAATGTTGACCGAGCTGTGTTGAAAGTATCGATTTCGTTAAAACCAAAATGTTGTCTCACTGGTTGCAATATAAAAATATAGTCTGACCTCTCACAGATTTTATTAATTTATTTTATACTGGCCGGCTTTCGAGGTTACCCTCATCATCAGACAATCCGACTTTTTATACTCGCCCCATATCGTCCTAAAGATAAACGAAATGTGTCCCCTCTAATGGAGTCTTATCTTGTGAGTTCGATTCGAAATTCGTCTCGAGAATATTCGAACAAACTGCGAACAGTTTCGACTTATCAAGCAAAATTGATATATTTTGAATGGCGAATTATATGAAAGCGTATTAAACACAACTAACAAAAATACTTTTGACGTGACAACGTCATATAATTTGGTAGGCCGGCACCCCATGTTCGAAGACTGCGTTATGTTACTTTCGGTAACACGTAACACACGTATCGCGCATGCGCCGAGAGACTGAGGCGCTTCACACTGTCTTCGTCTCGCTAGTTGCTCTCCTGTCTCCATTCACGTGGTACCGCTTACAAACGTATCGCTGCTGACCGATTTGATGTTTACTTTTTGAAATATAAAATATTTCAAAACAAAACGAAATGAGTACGTATTTCTAAATTGAATAATTTATTATTTTAAACATTAAAAAAACATTTTCGTTGGTAAATGTTTATTGATAAATAAAATTTATTTGAAAATGATATTTACAAAACGAAAAAAAAACTTAATGTTGCAATAAAATTGTTTTGAAAATTATAAACGTAAAAATTATATTATAATAATTTTAATATTAGTATTTTTTATGACAGGATGATACAAATGTATACATGTGAAAATAGCATTGATTTAAATAAACGCTTCCTAAAATTGTTCACCATTCTAAAACTATTTGATCTATGAATTTGAAAATAATATTTATATCGAATAAACTCTTTATAAAAATTGTAAACCAAATTTTCATTTTTTGAAAACTATTAAGCTTATGAATGTTTTCTTTCTATATTGTTTTTAAATTGATTCAAGGTTCAACAATTTTATTGAAATGATTTGTTATATTTGATTCTTGACACTTTCGCTATCTCGCAACTCAGACGTTGTCACGCTCATTTCACCACGCATCGGAGTGCACGCACCCGATTTTTTTTTCTTAACTTTAGTGCCATTACAGCTATAAATTCGTTTAGCATGAAGATAACCCGAATTTAAGTTTCTTTCTTAAAAACAAACATTTAAAAAAAAAAAAAGTTGAATCAGTCGAGTATGGTATCAGACTGAAGAGCATCGAAAACAGATTACAAAAATATTTTTGTCGAATTGTTAAAAACAAATCAGCGAACACCAGAGCGTCGCGAATCCATTGGATCGTCATACTTTAGAACGTTCCTGAAAGTAAATTAAACAATTTGGATCCGCATTACGGAAAGGAATTAGCGCAAAATATTACGTTTGGAATGATTTTGACGTTTCGAAAATTTTTACGCATACTTCATTTTAATATACCTAGTCGAGTGGGATATCAATCTGAAGAATTTGGAAAGTGCATAAAAAAAATGAACTTTTTAGAATCATCCTGTCTCAACTGCAGGTAAGTAGGAGATCAATGGTAGATCTGTCTGCAAGGTGACTGTACACGTAACTGAACTATTCATGATAGTTGGCGTAATCGAATATGTCTTCATTTTAAAGATGTTTAACGGTACTTTAAAATGTACGTTCACAACAAATCTCCCAGTGTGGTACCTTGGTGGTGAGGTGGATAGCACGACTGCTCACCTACCTTGAGTTGAATCTCAGTCAAACCGCCATAAATATGAGATGTATTCCAACTTCTGATAGACGTAACATCGTAACAAGATGCAAAGATGAAAAGACAAAGAAAAAAATATAAATCCGAAATTGACCTATAAAACATTGTGGACACTGAACACATTTCATTGTAATATTTTTTAATAGTCATAGGTTGCAATAAGCAAAAATACAGTAGTAAGTGAAAAGTTAATTCAGAAAAAAATTGGTCTAAAGATAACAGAAGACTCTGAGAGGAGGATCGTGACAACAGTTCACTGGAACACAAACTTAACGTTGGATATCTTCAAAAATTATAAAGAAAATTTGCAAAATCTACAGTCGGGCGACCTCGTTATATTATAAACGGCAAAAACAGACAGTTGCCCGACCGCGTTTTTTTTTTTCAAATTTTCTATATAATTTTTCAAAAAATCTATGATAAAAAATATATTCTGGTTGGTCCTAACCAAAATAGCCTACAAAGAAATATAGAATATAGGCCGTCCTTGAGGCACCAATTCTTTATATTTTCTTAAAAACGCATTAATACAGCAATGTCGGTAGCTAGGCTTCAACTAGATATTATGATAAGCAACCGATCGCTTAACGTTCCATCCAAAGGACGGCGTGCTCAAGATTTTGCTCGCAGGTATAAACCTAAAGGCCTCTGCCCGGTTTCTAAAACTGGTCTCACTAAATCAGATTTATCTGCTTAATTAATTTAAAATTACTAATCTGTTGGGTTTGATGGCCTGTTTGGAACTATCTGGGAGGGGGGGCTCCATTATTTATTGATAATCCGGATCTTAATATAAATTATGCAACTCTCAGTTTCAATTTTGTGAAAGCCCTGTTCAGCAGAGTTGGACAAAATTGTAGTCAATTACAATGTTGACTAAGTTGGTAACCTAAAGGAAAGTAGTTGGTAACTACTGTTCAGTAACTTTGTAAGCAGGTTTCACTTTGACTACCGAAGTATTAGCTAAATAGTATATTCTGTGAGAAGTCAGACTACATTTTTATTTTGGAACCTGTTGGAGAACTATCGATATTCCACAAACTATAAATATCTATAGTTTCATGTTGCACTATTGCTAATAATCGATAGTTATCGTAAGTTTTAGAAATTATATTCTGTCCCTGAAATACAGGTCGTATTCATATACTACGTCATGTGAGTTTTGACCTCCGTTCCCCAGTGTCACAGTTTGTCACTAAATGATGACCTTAATCAACCCCATATGACGTCACAAAATAATCACTTCTCCCTACCCTTTGTATGACGTCATAAAAACCTAAACCTAGCCATTCTCTTCCAAGGTTTTCCCAATGTGAGGTTCACTTGGTACAAGGAATAAAAAATAGTAACGTCACACATCAGCAATCCCCTCCTCCTGTAGGCCCCCCCTCCCCCCCTGTGGCACATTATTGCCCCTCCCTCCCCCCCCCCCCCCCCCCCCACATTGTACGTTTGTCTTAATATGGACAGATTGAAAATATAATTTCTTTTGTACCATTATTCTTTATTCTAATTATTTTTCTTCCCAGAATAAACCCATAGTTCGTGCTCTCCCTTCTGCCACACTTCCTCGTCGCCGGATGCGCCAATGGCCTAGAGACCTTCTTAGCAGCAGCAGTGACAGTGATTAGTTACAAATGAGAGTAACTCAGAACTCTAATTTTACAATGTCATTTTCTCTTTCTTAGCACATTTGCTTGTTTATAATTTTTTATATAATTGTAAATAACTACTAGTAAATAAAATGAAAAAAAAGTTTACTATTATAAATATAAATATGATTAGGCTTAATTGAAGTACATAATATAATAAATATATTTGAACTCATAAGTATTTTTGTATTACCTGCACCTATTAATTATTTCTCTTAGATATAAAAAATACTATCGGTGTATCTACAAATATAGATACATGTTTTACAGTAATTGTATCTGTGAAAAATATATGCAACTGTAGCTAGTACTAAGTATCTGTAACTAGATACTGAAGCATAAAAGTATCATATGTGATAGCAAGATGTTGTGGGACGAGATTTCTAATAGAAATAAAAGACGTTGTCTTCCCACTGTTTTATTTATACCAGAACCGGTTTTCGACGCAACAGCGTCATCATCAGTGGTTCATCCACCCACACAGCACAGCGGTTGGAAGATAACTGGCATAGCTCTGAATGTAATGCTATGCCAGTTATCTTCCAACCGCTGTGCTGTGTGGGTGGAATAACCACTGATGATGACGCTGTTGCGTCGAAAACCGGTTCTGGTATAAATAAAACAGTGGGAAGACAACGTCTTTTATTTCTATCATAAAAGTATCTGTTACGACTGATATAGATATCCCTCTTATGAGAAACTTATCCTTCTTTTGGCCCAGTTCTTTTTGAGTTCAGTCATAAAGAGGAGGATTGTCTGTCATTTTAATTTTTTTTTCTTTTCTCCTTTTTAAATGTAATTGTGTATAAGTGGATTATGAGTTTCATAAAAAGTTACAAAGGATTTTAAAAGTTAAAAAGAGGAAGTAATCTTTTTTTTTTCTTTTTAATTTTTTTGAAAGCCAACTGAGTTTCCTCTGAAAGTAAGAGAAGGAGTGTGTCTAATTGGGGACTTCAAAATGCCCAAATGTAAGTTCTTTCTAAGTTGGAGCTTCGAGATGGCGGACTCAGAACAAAAGTTTATTGTATGGAGCCATGGACTGATTTTGTTTTCAAAATTTGAACATTAAATTAAAGAAATTGTTTACTGTGGAATAGCGGTTCCCAAACTGGCCACTTTCCCGGTTGCACATAGAGGAATTTTTAAAATTTGGTTTATAACTAGCAGATTGCCCGGCGTTGTCCGGTTTGGTTACTCCATGCCAGGTTAGTAACTCCAAATTGAATGATTTTAGAAACTATTTACGATTTTCGATGATTTGACGCCCTGAGGGAAGAATTTTCTCTTTGCTATTTACAGCTGGGGTCCGAAAAGACTTTCTTAAAACAAGGATTATACTGAGTATGAAACATTGTAACTTTTAGAAGAGTCCCAAGTGAGAGCACAGAGCGATATGGCTGAAGTTTGACAGCTTACGTCCATTATGTCATTGGGTTTAAATAAGAAATTTCCTTCCCGGCTTACCTCTGCCCTAAACCTCCTTCCCTTTGGCCGATTTGACTGAAAATTAATAGATGTCGTCGACTTCGAATTTACGTTTGAAATTTCGTATCAATACATTCATGACACCGGTTAGAGTTTTTGTGTGGATCCCCCCTATCATTTCACCGATTTTGCTGAAAGTCAATAGGTGTCGTTCTTATACAAACGGGGTTCTGGTTACACATATAACACACATACCCACTTAGACAGAATTTTTTTTTTTTAATTTTGGAATTGGGGATCGGAAAACATGGAATAAAAGTGAAAATTGAACATCGATTTTCTGATCGATAACACCCCCCCCCCCCCCCCCCCCCATTATTCGTGTAGCTGGGGAAGTAAATTATGGATAGTAAAAAAAACTGAGAAAGGTAACAAAATGGAGGATTAAATGGAAAGAGAACGAACTGAATATGGAAGCTAATGTCATGTGACATTCTAGACCAGATTCTTGGATTCTCTTTCCATATTACAGATGACAGCACCTTTTAACATCTGTTCTCATTGTTTTTAAATATGAACGGTGCCAAAATTGTTATCTAGACTTGAAAAAAAAACAAAAAAAACATTTATTATATTTGTTTGGCAAAGTTAACAAAATCAAATTCGATTACTTTTTATCCGTGGGCACAGTCATTTGTATAATATGACAGAATAATGCATTAATAAAGAAAAAATTGGTTTAAAAGCTCAAATTTTATATAAAAACTAAGTTTTTGCTGGGGCTATGGTGGCCGTGCGGGCTAGAGCGTAGGGCTTTGGTCGCATGGCCTCACCATGGTTTGCGGGTTCGAATCCCGTCCGGGAGTGAGTTTTATTTCGTAGATAGAAGAACTCCCTCCCGGGGCCATGGATGGCCATGAGTCTCTGCTCTCCCTCTAAACACTTATTTCCTTAGCCTGATTTGGCTGGACGTACAGGCTGAAGACAGGTACAGGACTTCCTATTAGAATTCTGAATCCGCCTGTCATATCCTCATTATATTATTTATTTAGGGTTTTGCCATGGAAAATTCGATAGTGAGTTTTCACTGGAATTTAATGTTTTCCAACTCCCGAAAGAATTGTACAATACTTTCTTAGCATGATGAATTAATCAATTAAGTGTTTGCTCTCTCTCTCACAAGTCCACTAAAAATCGATATTTGACTTAAAGTGGTTCTCAATCCTTGTACTACCTATTATTTATTATTAATTATTTATTTAGACTTTTTTATACATTCATTTATAATTGATTAATATATATATATATATATATATATATATATTATTTTTCATATATTGTTATAGTTACATTGTTTTCTTTCTTTTCTATATCTCACACATTGAGACCTGATGAAGGGACGTAAGAACATCCCGAAACATCGTTGGGATAAAAACGCTTCCGAAGAGTTTTTTTTTTTCAATTTAATAAAAATTGAAAAAAAGTATCTACTTAGGTTAGGTTTTATGACTCATGCCCGGGCTTTAACTACGAGGTCATATCGCCTACTACCAGAGCGCTCTTTCGTCACTCTGGTGGACATGCGCCCGACTCTACTGTGGGAGTCCTAAATTTTGCCTACCCTAAATTTTTATTCATCTAGGGTAGGGGTCTTTAACGAGTACCTGACATTGTACAGGCTCGGGACCATCGCTTAACGTCCCATCCGAAGGACGGCGTGCTTAAGTTTATTTTACCTCCCAGATAAAATAAACTAAGGGCCTCGGTCGGGCTACGAACCCACAACCTTGAGCTCAGAAGTCAAGCACGCATACCACTGAGCTACCGGCGCCCTCTAGTATCTACTTAAACGTATCTTGTATTAATTTTGTTTATGTACTCATATATTTCTATGTATTTACTATTGGGGGCCATGGTGGCCGTGCGGGCTAGAGCGTAGGGCTTTGGTCGCATGGTCTCACCATGGTTTGCGGGTTCGAATCCCGTCCGGGAGTGAGTTTTATTTCGTAGATAGAACTCCCTCCCGGGGCCATGGATGTCTTAAATAATTATATCTAACACATTAACATGGCTAATATGCACCGTACATAAAGCCAAAGGAAAAAAAAAAAAAAACTCCCGATAGAATGAATGCCCCTTGTGGATCCAGGAGGGCAAATATTTATTTTCAGTCAAATTGCCTGAAGGAAGAAGCTTCTAGTTAGAAAAGACATTAGCTATTAGCTTCCAATCAATGAATATATCGCCATGATATATATTTGGTTAGGTTAGGTTAGGTTTTATGACTCATGCCCGGGTTTTAACTACGAGGTCATATCGCCTACTAGCGCCCTTTTGTCACTCTGGTGGACATGAGCCCGACTCTACTGTGGGAGTCCTAAATTTTGCCTACCCTAAATTTTTATTCACCTAGAGTAGGGGTCTTTATCGAGTACCTGACATCGTACAGGCTCGGGACCATCGCTTAACGTCCCATCCGAAGGACGGCATGCTTAAGTTTATTTTACCACCCAGATAAAATAAACTAAGGGCCACGGTCGGGTTTCGAACCCCCGTTCTTGAGCTCAGAAGGTTAGGATACATACCACTGAGCTACCGGCGCCCTCAAGTTTATTGTGGATTCTTTGGGGCGCCTAACGCTTTGTTTGTACTGTTCCTATCTCAAATCTGAGTGCAGAAGACGACTGTACATTTTATAAGAAACTTTTTATTAAAAAAACATTTTTCGATTGGACTAATAGTTTTTGGGGATTCGAAATTGGATTCAAAACGCTATGTTTCTTGTGAACTTGAAAATTAAAATTCGGATTACTATTAAATTCCCTTGTACTATTTATAAATTGGAGGGGCTTGAAGGATTAGGGAAGGGGTGGGGGGGGGGGGGGGGGGGGGAGAGGCCTTATAAACATTTGAGCTCAATTCCAAGTCTCTAGCTGCCGCTATCCCTACACAGGCTGTGATGAAACCTGAAGATCTTGGAAAGGACATATCCGATTTCCACTAAACATGGCTAAGAATCATCTCGCCGTCTTGGAGCTACGATGCCACACACACACAGACAAACGGTTCAAACTTATAACACCCCTCCTTTTGCGTCGAGGGTTAAAAAAAAGTTCCAAAAACACAATTCATTAACGTTGTTGAGCAGATTGTGCACATACTAAGGGGGGAGGGGGGAGGGGTTGGTATTTAACATATAGAATTAGGTAAGTGTGTCACGTTGAGTACATAGGTCAGAGTAAACAGAGAGAAGAGGTAGAGCTGGTCAATGAGGACCCGTTGGGACAACATCACGTAGCTGGCCCCCAGTCAGGACCTGCATACCGCCCCCCCCGCCCCCGCCCCCACATATAACATCCTCTCCTTGGGGGCCTTCTGCACACCACAACCAGTACTCACTTTTTTTAAATGATCTATAGATATATATAATGGAAGTTTTGTTTATTCACGGTGGGAATGACTTTCTTGTTTGATCAAACATCCGTTTCATGTTATATAAAACCCTTTGAGAGGTTAAATTTCTGTCTGTGTACGTATGTTTTTGTTTGGGAAAAATTCTGAAATTATATTTATGAAATATACAGGGCCTTTCTAGGACCATCCAACTTAGAATATAGGCTATCTATCTCATAATTTTGAACAGGAGGGAGGTTAAATGAGTGGTAACTCTTCAGACGTTGATCGGACTTTCATCAAATTTCATGTGAAGCATCCTTATTCGCTCTGTTCAACGAAAGTCACGTGGGATCTTATTTCGAAAGAGGAGGGGTGGAGGAGGTTACAATTACTAGCTCTTTAACGGTTGTTCTTAGGTTCACGAAACTTATAGTATAACCCAACTTAGGATGTGCTTCCTCTGCACGAACTAATGATAGAGCGAATAGGCGAAAGGATTTTTTGTATACGGCCATCTACCAATCGTTTCGTCCTTTTGGCGTCCTCGACGTCAGTCCTTCCAGCAGTACTTGGGGGACCCACCAAGGTTCTCATGTATTTCGACCGACTAGTTTCTGGTGATATTCTATAATGGCTTCAACTTTTGTACATTTATACAAAAATTTTATGTAAATCGTTATAGCTAAAGGGTTGAAAAAATAGACAAATTGAAAAGAGAAATAACTCCGTGTATTTTAGTATTATAGCAACTATAAAAAAAGGCTGGTAACACGAGAGACAGGTAGAATATAACAAAGTAACACAAACATTTTTCAAATGAGTAGTATTTCTTTTTTTTTAAATAAAGAAACTTTTTTGAAATTGTTAAAAACTAAACGAATATAACAAAATATACGATAAAACATAAAATATACCATAAAACTTCATTAAAAATTATTCAGTAGACAAGAAATACTTCAAAAATTTAGATTTTCTCGTAACAATGAATTTTTATTATAGTGGTATGCCATTTTTTATGTGTGATGCGTAACACATGCTGGCCGTTTGAGGGGAGCATAATATTGCTCACGGTCCACAATGCTTTCAATAATAACTACGTAGCTTTCACCTGCTTCTGGTGAACTCGAGAACAATTAACTAGTGACCGACCGAAGATTCGGTTTCGATTTCGGCCAGTTTCGAGGATAAGGTGTAGCTCAGTGGTATGCGTGCTTGCCTTCTGAGCTCAAGGTCGTGGGTTCGAAACCCGGCCGAGGCCCTTAGTTTATTTTATCTGGGAAGTAAAATAAACTTAAGCACGCCGTTCTTCGGATGGGACGTTAAGCGATGGTCCCGAGCCTGTATGATGTCAGGTACTCGTTAAAGACCCCTGCTCTAAGTGAATAAAAATTTAGGGTAGGCAAAATTTAGGACTCCCACAGTAGAGTCGGGCTCATGTCCACCAGAGTGACGAAAGAGCGCTCTGGTAGTAGGCGATATGACCTCGTAGTTAAAGCCTGGGCTTGAGTCATAATAACTAACTAACATAAATAAGGTTACAGCTTGATTTTAAAATTTTTTTTTGCTCCAACTTATAATTTGCTGAACCTTTTATCCTACCTGAAGGACAGAAAAACCTCTATACACTAGCAAATGTGCGTCCTACTGGCAGTACGCTGCGTCCTTCTGGGAGGACGTTGTATGTCCTATCATTAATCAATAATTGATTACGATCTTGCTATTCTCCCAAAGCATGGTTAGATAACTTCCTTCAGCATTGTCCAACATTTTAAATCAAATTTAATTACTCCTTACTTATAAAACATTTAATTAGCTTTATTAATTAATTAATTTTCCTTGGACTCTGTGTTTTAAAATCAAATGAGAAATCCGCGTTCTGAGAAGAATGGAGAGAAAAATAACAAACTTTTTCATGAAGAAAAGTGGAAGAGAAGAGGAGGGTCGAATAAACAATATTGTCGGCTTAATGTTTTGTGAATTAAATTTCTCTTTTTGGATCAATACCAGAAAAACAATAGTGTTCCGTCCGTTGGCCTTATAAACATTTATGCAAAATTTGGTGAAAATCGGAGAGCGAATGTGGCAGATATTGTGTTAACACAAACACACCACAACTTGAATCTTGGCATGTCAAAATGAAAGATCTCACTTCGCTCTGTCATATACCTAACCAATGCGGGTGAAGAGGAATTTGAAATACCAACATCCACACTCATATAGTAGTTATCTGGGGAGTGAAATTGAGCACGCCGTCCTTCGGGTAGGACTTTAGGAGATGACCCCGATCCTGTACAATGCGTTAATTGAATAGTAGTTAAAGCCCGGGGATGAGTCGCAACAACGACCTTACTGTACTTAATTCCCAAAAAAGCCAATATATATATATATATATTTAATTTCAAATACAAGGGCCAGTCGTCGTAGTTATAAGAAAAACAAAAATTAACTCTCATGATGGGGAGGGGAGAATGTGGAAGTTGGGCTGATGAACTGATCCCCAAATAAGGCAGAGAAGGATGGCTGAGATGATCTGGGAGTAGGCTGAGGACGCCGTCACACCAGATGAGACAGGTAACAGACTTCAGAGGACCACGGAAAGGCGATCCGGGTTGACGAGAGAAGTCGGCAGGTTGATGGCCTTGAGGAGTGTCCTGATGTCAACAGGCTGAAGGACCATGGAAGACTCTCTGTCCAACACTGTCCAGCGGTCATAGAACCAACTTCTCCACACTCACACACTCATAGGCTCCTCCCACAAATTGTTAATATGATCAGTTTATGTAAAATGAAACTTAATAATAAATTACCTAATTATTATTGACAATAATTGTAATAATAATAATAATAATTATTATTATTATAAATAATTAAAGAAAGCATAAAAAAATATACCTCTAACAAAATCAAAATGAACTAAATGTTGCACTAAGTAACATACATTATTTGTTTTCTTTATCAATTAGTTCCAGTCTCATATCTCTTCGGGTTCTTCTGGCATTCTTCTACTTTACCTTAAATTGAATTTCTAATGAAGGAAGGTTGTTAAGAGAAAAATTTAGAGGAAAAGCCTATTACCAAAGGACAAGAATATGGGGAAATTTCACACTCCAAACAGGGAATTTTCATATTACTTGAGAGTTGGAGGTGAAATATGCGCGAGGCGTGTTGCGTACTCACGCCTTATCATCTAAATTGGCAAGCTACAGATGACAGAAAGGCAGCCGGGTATGGAGTCGGAGTAATTAGAAGTGTTGAAAGATAACTCTGTGAAGTGGAGTTGAAGAGAGGTCCAGGATATGAAGGGATTACAAGTGTGTCTGTTATACAGTAGTACCAACCTCTCTCTGAGGGATAGAAGGGAATTAAAGTTCCCTTATTGGTACACCTGTGCCCCCTCACATGTTCATTAACTTCTACTTACCTAACTATTTTTCTTCCGATCTCATCTCGGATTAGAATAGCCATAGTGGATTAACGTTCCTTGTGTGTCCTTCTGTCCTTGTGTATCCTCAACTCGGCCACAAATAATTAAATCTAAATAAAGCGTATTTTACATATTCAGCTATACATGGGGAAGTTATAAGTTATGATATAGGTGGCCGTGAGGGGTTTAGTTGCATGGTCCCACCACAGGCGCAGAGTCGAATCCCGTCCAGAGGAGAGGTTTATTTCAGAGATTAAATTTCACTTTCCATGGTGGCCGTGCATGCTAGAGCGTAGGGCTTTGGTCGCATGGTCTCAACATGGTTTGCGGGTTCGAATCCCGTCCGGGAGTGAATTTTATTTCATAGATAGAACTCTCTCCCGTGGCCAGGGATACTTCCATATTTTATATATGTTTTGTGAAATAGAAAATATAAAAAAAAAAAAACATACACTATTCTTTACGTTTTGATATTAGGACAGTTAGAATCTGACTTAATCTCGACCAGACTTCCATTTCCTTATGGGAACCTGAGAGTGAAAAAAACTTAACCTGGAATCGATCCGGCAATCTTCATATTTTTGATGTGTAGAAGCTGGGGAGGTTATCTGCTGACACAGTTGTCCCCTCTTCAACTCAAGAGCTCTTCACTAGCTCATCTCTGGATCCTCAACGTTCTCTTCATCTAGGATAGATACCTTGGATAACAGTCAGTGTGACAGAGACCAGATTCGTTATCGTTCTGTACCACAACTGAAGGGGTTAAGAACGATCTTATACGAGTACAGTCCCATTTCAAGAAAGCCGTTCTGGGACCTCTCTTTCTGATGGCTTTCTTACCAGAAAATACAATTATAAGTAGGTTTCAAAAAAGTATGTGAAAGCCTTCGAAAATTATTTCATATATAATCTGATTTTTACTTTTGTCTTCAACTTTTTTTTTAAGAGATTTTTGATTAGGATATAAATATGAGGAGCAAACATTCAAACCATGTTTTCTCCTTCGGATACAATTTTTCAGGAAACACAAAAAACTAATAAATTAAGAAATAACTTGTTTTAGACCCTAATTATCGTTTGTTTAGTTGTATTACTGGTTTCTAGGAAGATTTGTAGGCGTACTTTACCTAATGAACTTGAAATTAATTAGGAAAATTCATTTGAAATTTGGAGAAATCACGTTTTGACCGAACTCCGAGGAGGAAACATGTTTTGAATGTTTCCAATGTGGATAAAACACTTTTTGAATGAAAACGATTGGAACACACATATTGTTACTATAACATTTTTTAACGGAATACAACTAATTATTAACAGAACAAAACTGATTATGTAATTATAAAATAAAGTGAAAAATCGTGCCACCATTTCCAGTGCTCACTAATACACCATCTATTATTTCTTCCATTCCTAAATTAATAACTAATTAAAACTTAGGTAAAAGCACACCGCTCTAAAATAAACAAACCAACATAGCACCAAACAAACAATAACATATCCTCTGAAACACTAGAAACACAGGTAATGGCTGGGTCACGTGACCAGTAACAACAAGCTCTGATTGGCTGGCTGGAGGAATCACTGTTTGACTGAAGACTGGCTCTGGAGGAAACACTTTTGGAATGAAACCTGAATTTTCTAAATAGGTTTGTAATGGGATAGAACTTGTTTTGCTTGAAAATAATAGTATATTTTTGTACCATTTAATGTTGAGTTCAAAGAAAAATCACTAACTCATTTTTTTTCTTTTTTGGAGAAAACACGGTTTGAATGTTTGCCCTTCATATATGCGCTATCTTGTGAAATGTTTCCTTAAAAATCTAATCAGATCTAAGTTAGCTGATGTGACATCTGAATTACAAATTTTAAGTTCATTTCTGAGTTGGAGCGCTCACAAACATACGGAAACTTAGACAGACCTTGAAACGTGAAATTCTACTTAAGTCAATCTTGGATTTTTATCCAATTAGAATACTCTATATACCTACTAAAGATATAATATAAGAAAATGAAAATTTGTCTCCCCCCTAAATTTTTGAATTTGCGGATTATCTTCATACTAAGTTCAGTGAGTCTTCATACTAAGTTCAGTGATTCTTCAAACTAAGTTCAGTCAGTCTTCATACTAAGTTCAGTGATATTTAGGATATCCTGTAAATATAAGTTCAATCATTTCTGCGCATTGCCTTGACAAAGAATAAAACAAAAAATATATGAATGAATAAAAATATGTTTGTTCTCAACATTATTTCGTCGAATCGTTTGAAATGATATGCCACACATTGCGCTATAAAAATAAATTTCATACTCACCTCCCCTTAGCTGGACCATCCTTCGAAATATCCTACAAATTTCGTAAATATATGTTTTTGTCCGAACAAACAGAAGGACAGACCGACCCTTAACTTGATTTATATAGGACTTGCAGGATCAATGAGAAGCATAAAAAGATTTATTAAAAAAATGACATTATCTTCTCACTGTTTTATTTCACTATCTACCAGAACCTGTTCACGATACTACTGTGTCATCATCAGTAGGCAGTAAATTTATCCATAAATACGCAGTAGTCAAATATTATTAGGTACAGTTAAGGCATCAAAGCACAGATAAAATAAAATAGATGAATGTTACCAACAAAATAGTGTGGAATGTCCGACTTGACAATGGCATGCTAGGTCAAAAATGAGGAATATTGCTCACAAGCGCACTCTACATACATTATACATAAATATACTTTCACAATAAATAATGCATGACATTTCTTTCAATAAATAATGCATGACATTTCTTTCAATATAGATGTACCACAAATGATGACACACTAGTGGGGAAAGACAACTTATTTTTATTAATTTTCTATAAAAACTCCATCATCATCATGTAATTCCAGCCAGCAAAGCTAGGCCATTACAGTACGTGATATTACATTAAAGTGAATATCATTGTAGCCCTGGGTCATAGGGTCAACAAAACCTTAATTTCCCTTAATTGGCATTAGGTATAGAAGGTCAATTACAAAAAAAAAAAAAGGAAAACAGAATGAGTTAAATAAGGGAGATGTGGAAGGGAGGTGTGTATTGAGAATGCTAATGACTAGATAGGGGATGTAGTTAGTCTAATAGTGCTATTAGGGTTCCTGAATTGGTTACATCCACCTCAGATAAACAGTAGCCCTTTTAGCTGTTAACCTAATTAAGTACTAGGTACTTACGCTTTTGTTAAAATACTTAGTTACACCCTTTGGTATTCTTACAGTTAGTACAAGACTGTTTTCCTTCAGTTATTTCATTGAGGAATGAGGTTAATAACTATTGTTAAAATACTTACGTTATATCCTTTGGTATACTTACAGTTAGTAAGTAAATGCCGCAAAATGACCAGCCGTTCCGTGAAATGACGCGCCGGTAGCTCAGTGGTATGCGTGCTTGTCTTCTGAGCTGAAGAACGTGGGTTCGAAACCCGACCGAGGCCCTTAGTTTATTTTATCTGGGAGGTTAAATAAACTTAAGCACGCCATCCTTCGGATTACGTTAAGCGATGGTCCCGAGCCTGTACGATGTCAGGTACTCGTTAATGACCCTGCCCTAAGTGAATAAAAATTTAGGGTAGGCAAAATTTAGGACTCCCACATTAGTGTCGGGCTCATGTCCACCAGAGTGACGAAAGAGCGCTCTGTTAGCAGGCGATATGACCTCGTAGTTAAAACCCGGGCATGAGTCATAAAACCTAACCTAACCTATGATTAAAATATATATAATTCACTGACTGTGAACACGATAACTCCCGATAGAATGAATATATGACACGACATTTTATAAGTGAATCCAGAACAGACTAAGAACGGCGCCTAACATCTGGGAGGTGAAAAAACCTTGAGCACGCCGTCCTTCGGCTGGGACGTTAAATGCTGATCCAGAGCATGTACGAGCATGCACTCGTTAAAGACTCCTACCCTTGGTAACTGATCCTAAGTAGGCAAAACTCCCACTATATAGCCGGGCTCTTGTTCACCAGAGCGACAGAAGAGCGCTCTGATAGTAGACGATATGACCTCGTAGTTAAGGGCCCGGGCATGAGTCATAATAACTAACTAACCTAGTTTAGCCAAATCGCCCAGAGGGGAGGAGGGGGGGCTTAACTCAAAAAGTATAATATCCCTATGAAATTGTGTATCGACACGAAATTTAGTTTGAGGATTTCGAAACTGTGTGAACTATTCATTAAAACGGTCGATTGGGATTAGAGGGAGAGCGAAAACTTGCCTTATATTTTGCCGGTGTTTTACCGACAAACTTTTTTTTTTTAAATTTCCATTACAAAGGCTTTTATATTGGAGTAATATTTGTCTCATTGGTTTAAAGTGAATTCTCGTCGAGAAAAATATTTCCACCAATAAGTGGAGTCGAGTGGCTTTTGTGAGAGAATGGGGCGGGGGGGGGGGGGGGCTTGGAACAAATCCACGTCCAACTAGCTAGGAGGGGGGGGGGGGGGGGTGGATACAATCCATAAAACAGGAGAGTGGGGGGAGGACAAATCCCTCGGTTAGAGGAACAAAGCCTTCAGAGATCTGACGGCAGATCGTGCCAAACCCAGTCTGGTAACCAACCAACAGTGGCCAAACCAATGTGGCAACGCTTTTTTACTTGGGGGAGGGGGGGGGGGGGTGTAAATTTGAATCAAATTTCTGATTTCAGACTATATTTCAATGACTTTGAGACTGTAGAAGTGGTTAAATGAACAATGCCACGACCCCCACAACTTAGCCTATATCTTCTAAGTTGGACTTTTCTGTTTCGATCCCCCCACCCTTCCCTTCCTCCTCAAATGAACAATGCCACGACCCCCACAACTTAGCCTATATCTTCTAAGTTGGACTTTTCTGTTTCGATCCCCCCACCCTTCCCTTCCTCCTCAAATGAACAATGCCACGACCCCCAACCACGCACAGAATTTCGAGAAACAACTTAGCCTATATCTTCTAAGTTGGACTTTTCTGTTTCGATCCCCCCACCCTTCCCTTCCTCCTCAAATGAACAATGCCACGACCCCCACAACTTAGCCTATATCTTCTAAGTTGGACTTTTCTGTTTCGATCCCCCCACCCTTCCCTTCCTCCTCAAATGAACAATGCCACGACCCCCAATCACGCACAGAATTTCGAGAAACAACTTAGCCTATATCTTCTAAGTTGGACTTTTCTGTTTCGATCCCCCCACCCTTCCCTTCCTCCTCAAATGTTTGAAATGAGCTTCTAAGGATATTACATTACAATTTCATGAAAATCGGATCTACCCTTAAAGAGGTAGCTCTCATTTTATATTTAAGGCTTCTCTCCCTTCGAAGGGCCTCCACAAAGCCTATATTCCAAGCTGACAATCCTTGAAAGGCCCTGCTAATTTTGTGGATGTTGCTGTTTTCCCGTGACTTTCAAACAAACATACAAGCCTGGTGGTCTCTAAGGCCTTCACATAACATTAAACGGACCAACTACAGACAAAACTCCAATTTTGTATTCAGGATGTCTCTTTTAAGACGCGTCAAAACGTTGGGGCTTGAGCTACACAAATTTGAGATAACCTTAGAGGGATTTGTTTTAGTATATTTAGTCCTCATTCATGTGGTTATTTTTGGTTTTGAGATAAGACCTCATTAAAAGCCTTAAATCGGCCTAAAGGTTTTGGCCCCATTTACTCCAATTTCATTTCCCTCTTTCAAAAGCCCATCGTTAGAGAAGAGAAACGCCATAATCCGCACTTCGATAGTTTCTAGGCTAAAGAGGGAAGAATTCAAACATTGCTTCGACCCGTGTCCAGGTCAGGAATCGAGTACCGGAGTCTGGTTCTGGAATTGTGTGCCCGGACTGGTGTCTGGAACCGTGGACTCGATTCCAGGTCGAGAACCACGTTTAGAGGTAGCGGGGAAACGTTGTGTGAATCTCAGGTAGCATTAAAATCGGAGATCAAACGACCCTTGAAAGCATGATGAAGGTAGGTATGTGTGAGTCGGGGAGTAGCCTCAAATTTAGTTGTTTCGCGACCTCAAGATTCCGAACAAGAAAAAAAGTGTCTGTCTGTGATAGAATGAATGTGTCGAGACAAACATTTTATATGTGAATCTAGAACCCTCTAACGACAACACCTATTGATTTCAGCCAAATCGACCAAAGGGAAGGGGGATTAGCGACAAGCTAATTGATTGATTCGTTCTGGGGAAGTACATTACCGGTAAATCACCGCCGACTTTTATCTTTACCATCAGTCCGAGCCATCTTTGTAATATATTTTTTTAATTGTATTTTTTTTGCTATTTTATTCCTCAATAAGAATATAAAGTTCGAAGCAATTCAAACAAATATTGTCGTGATCCTGAAACAATTAGGGTTATTGTTAACTTTTATGGTATCTTTATTTTTTATTTTTTCACCTTGGTACTTCTGACAAAGCTTTCAATTATTAGAAACCATTCAAATTGTCAATTAGGGAATTGGAAAAAAGATATGGAGATTACGTATACAATTGGATTGTATGAATTTAACTGCTGAACTTTATAAAAGTAAATAAAATTGAACTTTTGACGAGTTCAAAACAACAATCCACACAAAGGATGCCAAATGTTGTAATTACTTTCAGGATCGAGAAAAGGTTGTCAAGTTCGGAGCTGTCAGGATCATGTTGTAGGGCCTCAGGAGACCATCTGTTTCTATGTAATAGGGATGGCACCGGTAGCTCAGTGGTAGGTTGGCTACTGGCCTCAAGATCGCTGGTTCAAAATTTGTATTGCCACTTGTCAGTGTTCAATTGTGTGCGTGTTGTTCAGTAGCAGCTAAGATGGAGTTGTCATGAAGTCCGCTAAAACAGATCCTTGTGGCATGCCTGTCATTATCGGTCGTAACGAGGAGAACGCACAGCCGTCGTACGACAAGGTTTCTGTCGGTTGAGTATGTCAGTGGGGTGAGTGGGGAAGTAACAATCTCAAACAAGACTATGGTCGGTGAATCATGTTTAGCGCACTTCCCCAGCTCGTTATTTTTAATAAACCAAGATTCCGCTCATCCCCTAAACCCTTCTTTATTCGATGCCCTATTTGGCTGAAGTAAAACTTCTGAATTTACATATAAGTATTTTTGAGTTAGGTTCTTGTGTAACTTCGTATTGTTGTGGAACCAAGACTCTGGTTTAGATTGGACAGGAACCAACCTCATCCTGTTTGCAAACAGCGGTCTGTTCCTTAATTAAAAATTGTTTTGAAATCTTATATCTTTCCCAGAGATTGGATTACTCCAGGGCCGCAGGGGGTGGGGGAGTGTTTACATTGGATAAATCAACATTTTCATGAAATTATTTAAATAAGAAAATATCGTTATTAACGACTATACATGACTTATTCTTGTTCCAAAATAATTTTTGATACGCTTGATGTTAGATGGCACTTTCAAATTGAGAATATTTGCTGTACAACGTTGTACTTCTATTCGCGATTTAGTTAGCAGATACATTTTTGAGAGCACAGTAATACCTCGCATTTATTACCCGGGGTTTTGCATATAGGCGATTTTTCAGAGGGGAAACAAGACCCTGCTCCCCTCCATGGTGGAGAGGTCCCCCCTACTCGTATGTCTGTCTATTATGAACAATTATTACATGTTAATTGCTTTTCCAGGATCAAGTGCTTTCAAAATTAATTGAACAAACCCCCTTCCACCTAAATTCATTTGTCACATTATTTCATAAGTAGAGTCAATTTAACGAACTATAATTATCATTACATTTAGGACCGTTTCCATAATTTTGAACGTTATTAGCCCCGGAACAGGTAGCTCCCCCAATTCTATTTACACCCAGAGACCGAAACAAAAACGGAACATTTTTTTGTAGGAACTCATAAGAAAAAAATTTCGTCGATAAATCCTCTTAAATTGTGTGTTGATATATGAAATGTCTTGCCGATACATTCATTAGAGCGGCAGTTATGAGGTTTTTTGAGATGTGCCCCCACTCTGATCCCCTCTTCCCTTTGATCGACACGGCTGAAAATTAATAAGTGTCGTCTTTGTGTGGTTTTAGTATTTAGCCGACACATTCATTACTACTTTCATTTTATCGGCAGTTATTAGATTTTTTGGGTTAAGTATCTCTCCCAATCCCCACATTCCTTTTAGTCAATTTGACTGAAAATCAATAGGTGTCGTTGTTCGAGGATTTTAGATTCACATATATAATATAATGTCGATATATTCATTCTATCGGGAGTTATCGTTTTCTCGAACACATAGATAGACAGTTTTTTTTTTTTTTATATTTGGAATCTGGAGGTTGTAAAACATGAAATTCCGTTGAAAACTTCAAATCGAATTTTTGACCGATTTCATAACTTCCTCTATACTTTGTATAGTTGGGGAAGTAACAACAATATTGAGACAATCGAATGACACAAAATTGTTTACATCGATTACATTATTTCCTCGATAATCAAAGAGTCGATTAGGTTTAGAGGGAGAGCGAAAACTTGATTGATTATTTCGTGCTGGGAAAGTACATTCCTGGTGATTCACCGATTTTTTTTTCAAGTGCATCAAATAGAACTTTTCTTCTTCCGTTTCCAAAGACCATACAGGTGGTTTCTGTGTCTAGGGACAGGTTTTATGGATCTAGATAATAAAGGGGGGGGGGGGGGGGGGGGGGGGGGGGCGTCTACTTGGACAGAAAAAGTTATTTCATATTTTCTCTGTTACTACTCATTCTGAAAAAGTTGGACAATCAAGACATTGTCATTTTGAACATTTTTTGTCCAATTCTTTTTTTCGCTAAAGTCTGTTTGTTTGTTTCACGTTCACGGGAAAATGTCTCAACATATTTCAACAAAATATAATACATAATTTGTATCAGCCTATTTGGAATAACATTTCTGCAATCTGTATCGATAGATGATCGATAGTGGAAACCTAATCTATATATAAATAAAGAAAAAAAACTTGTTTAACTTTCATATTGTCTAATTTCACAAAAATATATATATAAAGTGTAACGATGTCGGCTTACGTCATCAGAACAAAGTTGAAAAGTGACATTGTTAGTTTGGTTGTCATATTTACACATTCATGAGGTTGCCACCTAAGATGGTGACCCCCGGATTCCTGGGACATAAGCCGAGGTATATTCAAGTTAAAAAGTTCTCTTTTTTTATTTATTTGGAATACATATGAAACAATACTAGAGGGGGGTTTACTTGGAGACAGAAAACAGTGATTTTATACTTTGCCCGGATATCGCAAGTAATCACCTTCAGTTAAAGTGATTACATACGCAAAATTACTCCCGGGCAACTCCAGGTTCTCAGCTAGTACCTAAATATTATTGTAGTTTCTGAGATGGGATCCAGTGAGGTCTGTGATTAACTAGGATGCAATAATATTTACCTAGCTTGATGTAAATTGACTAAGTTAAATTAGGTTAGTTAAGTGAGGACTTAGCCCCATTAGCAGGGAGTGACTAACATGAGCCATAATCCAAATCTGCCCATACAATCACATTAGTCCCTACAAGGCATGTTCCTTATATTATAATTTAACATTTTGGATATATGTTGATATGAATGGGTGAATCATTGGCTATGTACCGCCCAGCGCCGATATATCAACTCTGGGGAAATACATGTCACTCAAAGTAACCGTTTGATATCAACCCAAACTTGATGAGACTTATTTCGAGATTCCTCTCACTATAGGAGGAATATTACTTGACCTGGACTCTACTGTCCAGGTGGGTACTGCCTGACCACAGGATGCTCCAGGTGGGTACTGCCTGAACACAGGATGCTCCAGGTACTATCATGTCACGGAGATATCAACTTCTTTAAGAATAAGAACAACCCGAACAGTTCGTGCGGCGGAGTCGAGACCGCAGAGGATGTCGTCCTCGAATGACCGCTGGACAGGATCGTACCTAGGACTCGACCTACGGCAGCTGGAGACGGAGAACCGGCTACCCAGTGTTCACGCCGCGGCGCGCCGGGGACGATCGCCGTCTGCCAGTTAGACACGCCGGTGGTCGTCTCTAACGTCACACGTTAATACAGCCAGTGCCCCATCTTCGTCCCGAGCTCTCTCGGCCCGCCAAGGAGCGTCGTCAATGAAATTAAGGTGGGCTACGGGTGACCTCCGAGAGTAGCAAATGTCTCCGACGGTCGCTCCCAGCTGACCAAAGCAACAATTTGATGTATAAATAAACAGATTAGGCCTTCTCCCCGACGAATCGGCAAACGGGTGTTGTGGCTTTCACCGGAGGTCGGCGACCTAGGAAAAAAATATATATTAGTTATGATAACTGATGCTAAAAATTGACAATTTTTTTTAAAAATATTTTCTCCAAAGTCACCATAGAAAATTGGTCATTTCCAAACCGCAATCGTACGACCAAATGGAGGTTCACACGAAATTAGAGTAGATATACCAAATCTAGTAGAAATCAATCCATTTTTTGAGGAGACGAGGAAAATCGATCTTGCTTACGGTAATATTTACACAAATATTTCTGCAAACTTCCACAACGAAGAGGAGTAATGGAGACAATTTTAATTATATTTATGGAGACTAAAAAAATACTATATTTCTTCCAATTTTCTAATAGTTGTAGTAAAAAAATGTCATTATGGATAAGTGAAGATATTTGCTAATCTTGTGTCTTCTATACGCCATTGAACCTGATGTCTGCAATACGCCATTGAACCTGATGTCTGCAATACGCCACGGACCTATTCCTTCATCCTGTACAATTTACAATTACAAAGAAACAAAGAGGTAGAGAATCCTGCCTACAGAATGAGAAACCTGTTATTTTTAAAGAGTGAATAAAGTCAGAAAATTGAAAAGGAAAGCCAGAACTGTAAAACAGGTCATTGTGTTTTGATTACATTAAAGTCGATCTCCTCGTAATGTTAGAATCCAGCATTCAATTCAAACTTAGTACTTTTCTCATTTCCCTTTTAAATTATCCAGAGAGGGAGAAAAAGAAAAAAAAATGCTAGTCACAATCTATTTATTTATTTGCTCAAATTAAATATAAACTGTATGTTTTTGTAGAATCGATTGCCATCTTCTGTTTAGTTACATTGAACGTTGTGTTCAGAAGTAGTACGAAGAGCGTGTTTAGAAAAAATTGCATCCAGTTACTACCCCAGTTATATAAAGTATAGGGGAAGTTTTATAATCGGTCAAAAATTTGATGCGGTTTTCAACGGAATTTCATGTTTTCCGACCTCTCGATTCGAAATATGAAAAAACTATGTCTATCTGTCTGTGGGTCGGCGAACACGATAACTCTCTATAGAAAATTTTATATGTAAATCCAGAATCCTTTAACGACTACACCTAGTGTTTTTCAGTCAAATCGACGAAAGGGAAGGGGGCTCAATTCATAAACCCCAATAAATGTCATGAATATATCGACATGAAATTTCATATTTAAAGTCAAAACCCAATGAAGACATAACCTACCAAATTTCATTCAAAAACAAAAATAGAAAAACATTTAATAACTGTCGATGTAATGAATGTATCGATACACAATTTAGTATGAGGATTTAGGAGCCCCTGTGTAAGTCAACTGTTGATTATTAGGGCAAACGGTCTGGTTTTGGAGGAGCGAAAAGTTAATTGATTAATTCGTTGTGGGGAAGTACATTGCCGGTGATTCACCGACGACTGTTTTCTTTGTGTTTTTAAGGACTTACCTATTATATTCATTACTTTGGCAGTTCTGGGCGGATAAAGGTTCATGGGGGGGGAGAGGGGGTTAAAATTTCGTTGACAGGTTGAGTAACAGTCTGAGTCTGTAAACGAATGACGTCATTAAAGTCTTTCGCGCATCACCAGGACGTATTTCCCAATTTAACGTCCTTATTTCTTTATCCTTAACAAAACTGACTTATGAGCTTCTGCGCTAGGGGGGGGGGGGGGGGGGTGTAATTCTGTTTCCCCCCCCCCCCCCCCCCCCCTTGTATCCGCCACTGAATGTGGGTTTCCCAATAAACATAATTTTATTATGATGTTCCAAATTGGTAAGATGCTCCCTCATCGTTTTCTTCCTACAGTATAAGCATAACGGGAGCTTTCGATAGCGATTTAATCGCTATCAAATGAAAAAAGATTTTCCGATAACTATATCCATGGAAATGTGCAGTATATTCTTCAAGAAGGAACTGTTCCAGAACTTGGGCTTTCTGAGTTAAGCCCCCTCTCATTTCCCTTCTCTTCTACTTATTCCCCTGAAAGTTCACAGGTTATGGCCTCGTTTGGTTGTGAATTCTCATATGATATTTTGTCTCAATACATTCATTACAACGGCAGTTATTAGAGATTTTGTGTTAAGCCCCCCCCCCCCCCCCCCCCCCCCCCCTAATCCTCCCTTCCCTTTGGCAGATTTTGCTCTAAAACAATAGGTGTTCTCGTTAGAGGCTTCTGGACTCACATATAAAGTTTCGTGTCGATACGTTCATTCTATCGGGAGTTATCGTGTTCACAGACACACAACCAGACAGACAGACATTTTTTTTGCTATCTAGAAGTCGGAAAAGATAAAATTCCATTGAAAACTCCGCATCGAATATTTTTAAACGATTGCGTAACTACCGTTATACTTTGTGTAACTGGGGAAGTATAACTTATCTTGTCTGTTTCTGTTGGTGTG